>JALAZF010000040.1:19850000-21050000 GCA_022829125.1 Lathyrus tuberosus
CTCGTCTGTTTATCACAACTGTTGGGTGACTTATTATAAAGGAGGTTTACTTTAACTGGGATATGATAATCCAGCAATGCCATAATTTCCTTTATAGGGATTTTTCCTGAAGGAGAAAACTTTAACTCAGTGTAGAGCAATGCCATTTTTCCTTAGGAATCTTTTATACGAAGAGAGGGACATAGGCGTGGATGTAAATAATTCAGAGGCTTACCACTTACAACAATTAGATGGAAGAAAGGGTTTTACGAGGATAAGAGATGGATGACAGCTTGGATATTTGACTCAACAAGTGTGCCACTTACAACAGTTATCTGGGATTAAGGTTTGTTTTGAATTATCTGTTTTGATATGTGATAACACAAAGAAATGTTTTCCTACAGAGATTTGGATTTCCTCCGAGGGGATGTTGATTTTTGTGTGCCTTGATCAAAGCCCAAGGTTGAAGCTAAGAGATTGATTGACTCCACTGGGGAAGTCCTTATACAAAGCCTAAGAGGAGGCTAGGAAAGACTGACTCAACAAGAAATTTTTTTATATATGTCTTGTACAAAGCCCAAGATTGAGGCTAAAAGAGTTGACTCTTTGGGGATATCGTTTTGTCTGTATTATACAAAGCCCAAGATTGAGGAAAAAAGGGATCTTGACTCCGATAGGGAGGATTTGTATGTGTTTTGTACAAGGCCCAAGATTAAGGCTGAAAAGAAGATTGACTCTATGGGAAAGAAATCTTTATCTGCCTTGTACGAAGCCCAAGATTGAGGCTAAAATGAGACTTTACTGACTCGACTGAGGATATTTTAGGTGTCTTGTCCAAAGCCCAAGATTGAGGCTGAAAAGATTTTGACTCTGATGGAGAGTATTATCTATCTTGTACAAAGCCCAAGATTGAGGCTAAAAGAGGATTAACTCTGCTTAGGGAAATTTATATGGTGTCTTGTACAAAGCCCAAGATTGAGGCTGAACAAGCTGGAGAAATCTTTATACACAGCCTGAGAGACGACTAACTTCTATTAGCGGAAATCATTATACCAAGCCTAAGAGGAGGCTGAAAAAGATTGACTCAACAAGAGAGTGTTGAAAGGTGATTGACTTAACAAGGGAGTCTGAAAGGTGAGCTCAGATGGGGAAAATATTTGTACAAAGCCCAACAGGAGGCTGACTGTGCTGAGGGAAGGAATGATCATTATACAAAGCCTAAGAGGAGGCTATCTTTGCTGGGGAAGAACAAAGAAAGAAATCTTTATACAAAGCCTAAGAGGAGGCTGTCTTCTACTGAGGATTATTGAGATCCAGAGGCAGATCCAAATGGGGAATCAACTCTTGCCGAGGGTTTACAGAAGGGTTAAGATATCAGATGCCTTGAGGTTCTGATAGTGTTATACCGATAGTAAGCTGACCCTGGCCGGGGATAATTTAGGATAAAAGACTAAGTTTTTGATCCGGTGAGAGTTATAACTCTATCGGGGATTGGTTAAATGACCAGGGTTTCTCCTATGTTTGTAAGGAACTTGAGAATGTCTTTGAGATCCAAGAAGGGATTAGATTGTCCAAGTCTACTGGTATGGAAGAGTATATCTTTGTATGATGCCCAAGAGGAGGCAGGTGTTTTAAGGGATGAGAATTAACCCTAAATTGGTCTGAGGTTTTAACTTAAGAAATAATGCTCTAGCAAAGGATGACTAAGTTCTGTCCTATACCTTTAAGAGGTCTTCAGGGTCCTTGTATTAAGCCCAAGAGAAGGCATGAAAATTTCTAAGAAACAGGAGGGTCCTTGTACAAAGCCCAAGAGGAGGCAGGGATGCTTTAAGGAAGCCTGTGAGTCCAAACTTAAGAAGAGTTCAAGAAAAGTTTCACCGAGAATAATATTTTCTTTAATGAACAGTTCTAGGGTTTGAAGAAATTCAAGAGAGGTTTCACCGGGAATTAATCCTCTTTGGGAAAATGAACTTCTTTGACAATTTCTAATAGTGATAGTCTGAGAAAAGTTTGACCGGGAATAATGCCTTTCTCTTTGTTCCATATTGTTTAAGCCCAAGAGAAGGCAAGACTCTATCTAGAAATCCTATGGGGATCTAGTTTTGACTGTATTAAAGAGTGACCAAATGGCTTTACTTAGTTCTAGACCTAGTTGTCGGGGAAAACTCTAAGCACATATACAACTATATATACAGTTGATATATGACAAGTATTTAAAAAGATATGAAAGAAGGACTTACAGGTGAGCAAGTTTCCAGCAATACAGTTATATATATATATATGAAAGCAAGTAAATGAAAGTTGATAAAACTTAAAGGCAAGCAAGCTTCCATTGTATCAGCTGTATGGTTAGTTGTTCAAGAAATTAAAGAAAGGTTGTTGGGGCTTATACTAATGGGTTTTTGATAACAACTATGAGTTTGAACCCAAATCAAAAGGGAAGTTGTTTTTGAAAAGGTTGTTGGGGCTTATACTAATGGAGAGGCCCGGATGAAGAACAGTAATCGTACCGTTGTTTTGTAAACTGTACTGGGGCTTATACAATTACTGAGGCCCAAAAAAGGTTTTCTGTACAAAGGGATGAGTCTTACAACTCAAGGAGAGGCCCAAAAGTTTGAAAAAAGAAAAGAAATGGGACTTACAACATAAGGGTAGGCCCAAATGAAAATGTTTTGAAAAGCGACGATCGCGCCGAGATTTTTGAAAACACAATGGGACTTATACAATGACTGAGGCCCAAAATTATTTATATTTACAAAGGGGTTAGGTCTTACACTCTATTAGAGGCGCAAAGATGTTTGAAAATATTTTTTAGGGTGATAGTAATCAAAACCCTAATTTTTGGTCTTAAAATGTATTTTAATTGAATAAAAATTCAATTAAAATAATCAAATATGTGAAGAAAAAGGTTGTGATTTTGGATTTATATTTGGAAAATCATGTTTCATTCATGGGATGATTTAAAAATCATTTGAATTTTGCAAAACCAAGAGAAAGAAATATTTTTAAAGTTTAAAAACAAATAAAAATATAATTCTTTACAAAAATACCAAATATATGAAATAAATAATATTTTTGTGAAATTTTCATGGAATAAAATATTTTAATGTTTTTGTGAATTTTCAAAAAAAGAATCAACGAAAAATGATTAAAATTGAGAGAGAAATTAATTTTTAAATTAATTAACAAAAACATGAAAATATGGAAAAAATAGCAAAAACAAAGAAATGGAAAAATGGTCTGGGTGGGGTTTGAACCCACGACCATCAAGGCAAACACACATGCGCGCTACCACTAGGGTGGTGATACATCCGTGTATCAAAACCACCCTATTAATTCATAAGGCATGCCTTGTTTCTAGGCCTGGGCAAGGCAATGCAAGCTTTTGGGCAATTTACTTGAAGCCTTTAACTTTCTCATTTCCCCATGGATTGGGAAAAAATTTAGGTGCATCTGACCTAGAATTTCATGAGGAATCCAATGGTGCCCTTGGAATTTTCAGAAAATGTTTCCTCCTCAAAATCCGATAGTGGTTTTGAAATAGGCCTATTTTTGCATGTTCTATGCTATCTCATGGTACAGGCAAGAATTACATGGCAAATTGGTTTAAACATAACATGTACAACATGTATGAGATGTTTATGATCAATGGACATCAAAGGAATGCATAATTCAAATAGTTCAAGTTGTCATGCACTTACCTCTTGGAGCTTTTTATGCTATCTGCCAAGTTCCTTGTGCCATAAGTTATTTAATGCTTTGGACACTCTCAATTGATCACTTAGAAGCTTTTAGAATGATTAGAACCAACTGGAATATTCAAGAACAAGTGGTGGCACTCTTGCAAAAGGGGCAAAAGTGACCAATATAGCAACTCTCTCAAATGGTGTTCCAGATGAGGGGAACCATTTGGGACAATTTGAGGATGATATTTGGAGTGTGTTTGAGGCTTTGTTTGGTTTTGGAAGTGATTGAATCAAGACATGGCTTGAAAAATGCAGAAAAGTCCAATTTTGAGGTTTTGGAAGTGGACTTTGTGATTTTGGTGTTTCAGGTCACAAGTGAGTGTTTGAACAGCTTAGATACAACATATTAGAGGTGTTTGGATCATGAGCAATGGTGGAATTGCTCTCTAACTCAAAAACACAGAGATACCTTGCAAAAGAAGGAATTTTGGCCTAAAGAAAATGATTTTGAGGAAAGCAAGTGTTGTTGTACTTTGGTGTACTCAAACTGAGCACAAATGAGCTTTATTTATAGTAGAGCAAGTTTGTTTTGCAAGTAATAGTGATTGGCAGCTGCAGCAGGTCTTTGGTCAATGTTGAGCAAAAGGAATCTCAAGTCTCCTTTAGCCATTGACTTAAGGTTAGGGCACAGGCCTATGGTCTTTTGATTCAGTGCTGATCCTTGTCTCATTCAGTTAGGAATGTGTCAGTCCATGCCACCTTGGTGTATCCATTAAATGCATTGAAACAAAATTGGAGTCTTGGCACCTTTTTAGCCTTTTTAGGTTTGTTATGGCTAATGTAGATTCTTAGACTTTGGAGGCTTGGGGATTAGATCATTCTCCTTTTGTTTTATCCTCAGATGTGTCCAAATGGATGACAAGGCTTGGAGTTTCTCAATTTTACCAAATCGAGCAAAATGCCAAAATCTACCTTGTCCAAGACAGTTGGAAATGGTGATTTTGAGGGATTCATATCTCCTTGTTTAGTTTGAGTTATGGGAGGCTCTTGTGTTTTTTAGAAAGACCTCATATGATACAAAACATGTGTGATCATAGTTTGTTTTGAAACTATTTGGATCCAACTGAAAAATCCCTATGAACATTGATGTTCAAGGCTGGTAACTTAGGCAGATTTTCACTAAGTGTTGGAAAAAGTGTTATTTTCATGTTTTTGTCATTTTGATCACTCCATAACTTAAAATCCATAAAGAATTGGAGTCTGAGGTAGTTGAAGCTTTTGTAGAGTGTAGCAAGACCTACAAATCCAGCATTGGATCACCCAAAATGGTTGCTTGGATCTCAAGTTATGGTCCTTGGAAGTTGGTACCAAAACCCCTTTTATTCCATAACTTAGAAAAATTTTGGTTTCTCAATGTTGCCCCTTTTGCAAGAAACCTAGTTTTTCTTGATTTTTCTTGATGGATGATGATCAATATCATACATTAACATTTTATTTTACTTAAGGGAACCATACTTGTGGAAAATCCCAAAAAGTCAAACTTGATTTTGTGCACAGTTAACTTTTTATCGGATGAAATCCAAACTGTGCGATCCTTTGTGAAATCAATTACTTGACATAAATCAAACCTAATAGATGGATTCCATAGGTGTTATAGGGTGTATTGATTCATGTCCCATTGTTTGGGAGCATGTCTTGGTCAAAAGTCAAAGGTACAGTTGACTTTTTTCCTCGAAACCCTAATTGTGGTCCTGATGAAATTGAAACTTGTGAATCAAGTTTCTTGGGTCAATCCATTGTTTTAAATGGATCAATGTGGTGTATTTGAGGCCTTCAAATCATGTCTTGAGGTATTGGCCCATGCTTTGCCTCAAAAGTCAACTTAGGGGTGAATTAGGTCAAGAAACCCTAATTCCTGATTTTTGGTAAATGCATCCCCTGAGGATAAATTGACTTGATGATTGGGTCCATGAGGTCCCTTGGAGTATCTTGGGTAATGCTTTGAAGAATTGGCTCATTCCCAGAGGAAAATTCTCATCTGGAGGCCCTAGTCGACCAAAACCCTAATTTGGTGACACTGTCGATCTTGAGGCTTGATCCACTTGGAATGTTGCAACTTTGTGCTTGATTCTTGATGTGGGAGTCCTCTTGATCATTTATAGGTGTTTGAGAGGTTTTACAAGTTGAAGATCATGTCATTTCTTGATTTATCCTTTGTCTAAGTGCTCTAAGAGGGCTTGAAACCCTAATTCTTGATTGTGGTGAATGCTCAACCTTCTTTAAGGAGATTGATGAGACATGAAGGTACATCCATATTGTGATGATGATTCTCACAATAATGGGAAATCTTGGTTGTCAAAATTTGGGGTATGACAATTGGGTGCCAAGTTTCTAGGCCTGGCCATGGCGCCATGCCTGGCCCTTGCACAAGGCAAGGCCTAGTTTTGGCAATTTGCATGAAGCCTCTAACTTTCTCATTTCTCCATGGATTGGGACAAAATTTAGGTGCATATAACCTAGAATTTCATGAGGAATCTAATGGTGCCCTTGGAATTTTCAGAAAATTTTTCCATTTTAAAATCCAATAGTGATTTCAAAATAGGCCAAATTTTGCATGTTCTATGCTATCTCATGCTACAGGCAATAAAAACATGATAAATTGGTTCAAACACAACACATATGATATGTATGAGAGGTCCATGATCAATGGACCTTAAAGCAATGCTTGATTTAAAGAGTTCAAGTTGTGATGCACTTACCTCTCGGAGCTTCTTGTGCTATCTGCCAAGTTCCTTGTGCCAGAAGTAATTCAATGCTTTGAACACTCTCAATTGGCCCCTTAGAAGCTTTTAGGATGATCAAAACCAGCTGAAATCCTCAGGAATAAGTATAGGTCTTTTCTTGCAAAAGGGGCAAAAGTGACCAAGATAACAACTCTCTCAAATGGTGTTCCAGATGAGGGAAACCAATTAGGACAGTTTGAGGATGATATTTGGAGTGTGTTTGAGGCTTGGTTTAGTTTTAGAAGTGATTGAATAAAGACAGGGCTTGAAAAATGCAAAAAAGTTAATTTTTGAGGTTTTGGAGGTTGACTTTCTGATTTTGGTGATTTAGATCACAAGTGAGTGTTTGAATAGCTTAGATATGACATATTGGATGTGTTTGGATCATGAGTTGTGGTGGAATTGCTCTCTAACTCAAAAACTCAGAGATGACTTGCAAAAGAAGGCATTTTGGCCTAAAGAGAGAGATTTTGAGGAAAGCATCAGTTGTAGTGCTTTGGTGTACTCAAACTGAGCACAAATGAGCTCTATTTATAGTGCAACAAGTTCGTTTTGCAAATGTTGATCCAAGGGAATCTTTAGTCTCCTCTAGCCATTGACTTAAGGTTTGGGCACAGGCCTATGGTCCTTTGATTCAGAGCTGAATCTTGACTCATTCAGTTAGAAATGTCTCAGTTCATGCCACCTTGACGCATCCATTAAATGCTTGGAAACAAAATTGGAGTCTTTTGCACTTTTTAGCCTTTTTAGTTTTGTTATGGCTATGTGTAGATTCTTGGACTTGGGAGGCTTGGGGATCAGATCATTCCCCTTGGATTTTATCCTCTGATGTGTCCAAATGGATGACAATGCTTGGAGTTGTCCAATTTTTCCAAATCGAGCAAAATGCCAAAATATGCCTTCTACAAGACAGTTGGAAATGGTGATTTTGAGGGAATCATATCTCCTTGCTCAAGTTGAGTTATGGGAGACTCTTGTTATTTATAGAAAGCCCTCATATGATACAATACATGTATGATCATAGCCTATTTTGAAACTATATGGATCCCATTGAAAAATCCTCATGAACATTGGTGTTCAAGGTTGATAACTTAGGCAGATTTTCACTAAGTGTTGAAAAAGTGTCATTTTCTTCATTTTTGTCATTTTGATCACTCCATAACTTAAAATCCATGAAGAATTGGAGTTTCTTGTAGTTGAAGCTTTTGTAGAATGTAGGAAGACCTACAAATCACGCTTTGGATCACCTAAAATGGTTGCTTGGATCTCAAGTTATGATCCTTGGAAGTTGGGACCAAAATCACTTTTGTTCCATAACTTAGAAAATTTTTGGTTTCTTATGGTTGCCCCTTTTGCAAGAAACCTCACTTTTCTTGATTTTTATAAATGAATGATGATCAATACATTAACATTATTTTTGATCTAGAGGAACCATATTTGTGAAAAATTCCAAAAGGTCAAACTTGATTTTGTGCACAATTGACTTTTTTATCGGATGAAATCCAAACTGTGCAATCCTTTGTGAAATAAAGTTCTTGACCTAATTCAAACCTAATGGATGGATTCCATAGGTGTTATAGGGTGTGTTGAATCATGTCCCAAGGTATGGGAGCATGTCTTGGTCAAAAGTCAAAGATACAGTTGACTTTTTCCTCAAAACCCTAATTGCGGTCCAAATGGAATTGAAACTTGTGAATCAAGTTTCTTGGGTCAATTCATTGTTGTAAATGGATCAATGTAGTGTATTTTAGGCCCTCAAATCATGTTTTAAGGTTTTGGCTCATGCTTTGCTCCAAAAGTCAACTTAGGGGTGAATTAGGTCAAGAAACCCTAATTCCTGATTTTTTATGACTGCATCCCCTGAGGTTAAATTGACTTGATGATTGGGTCCATGAGGTCCCTTGGAGTATATTGGGCTGTGATTTGAAGCATTTGCTCATGCCTAGAGGGAAAATTCCATCTGGAGGCCTTGGTCGACTAAAACCCTAATTTGGTGACACTGGCGATCTCGAGGCTTGATCCACTTGGAATGTTGCAACCTTATGCTTGATTCTTGATGTGGGAGTCCTCTTGATCATTTGTAGGTGTTTGAGAGGTTAGACAAGTTGAAGATCATGTCATTTCTTGATTGATCATTTGTCTAAGTGCTATGGGAGGGCTCAAAACCCTAATTCTTGACTGTAGTGAATGCTCAGCAACCCTTGAGAAGATTGATGAGGCATGAAGGTACATCCATATTGTGGTAATGATCCTCACAATTATGGGAAATCTTGCTGGTCAAAATTTGGGGTATGACAATCATTGGTTATGTCTCTAATTTTTGCCTGGACCGCCCTTTCGGGTTTTTAATCCACCGAGACGTTTTTTTTTCATTTAGGTGAAGTATTTCTTGACTACATCTAAATTTGTAGGGTAGGTAAACTCCTCTCTATCCATGGTTGCGAGTCTCAAGGCACCGCCTGAGAAGGCTTTCTTAACAACATAAGGGCCATCATAATTCGGAGTCCATTTGCCTCTGGAATCAGTAAGAAATGATTGTATCATCTTGAGCACGAGGTCTCCTTCTCTGAAGACACAGGGTCAGACCTTTTTGTTGAACACTTTCTTCATCCTTTGTTGATATAACTAACCATGGCATAAAGCCATCATTCTCTTTTCTTCGACTAGGTTTAGTTCATCGTACCGACTTTGACACCATTCAGCTTCTGTTAGTTTGACTTCCATCAATATTCTTATTGACGGGATCTCTACATCTATGGGGAGCACTGCTTCTATACCATATACTAGAGAGAAAGCGGTTGCCCCTGTGGAGGTACGGACAGATGTGCGATAACCGTGAAGAGCAAAGGGTAGCATCTTGTGCTAGTCTTTGTAGGTTATTGTTGATGCTGTAAAGCAGCAAGCAAAAATTAATTAAGTACCCAGTTTTGTCGTCTCCACAGGGATCGGTGCGAGAAAGAATGGTGTTCAACGGTCTCTACATTTCTAAGCTTATGGTGCAAAAGTTTTGGTTTAAAAGATTTAAGGCACCAAAATTAAAGGCATAAAATATAAAGTAAATACTGAATTATAAACGGAGCCTTGTTGGGATTTGATCTCATCAATTGATAACAAATGCATTCTTCTAATCAAGTAAACACAAATCAATCATTCGTCTAATATCCTCACGTATCACTCACGACATACATATCCTCTCGGTCCCCGCATGTTGTGAGTGATTTTGTACTGATCAATAATTGCTCTCGCACATTACCAATTAATACAAAGTATTTAAAACCTATATGAATGTTAAGCCTACATCCATTTATGGCATCTAGACCCAACAGATATTACTATAATATCCATATCAAACTAATGAGTAATTCATATACAAAGTTATGATCAGAATACGTACATATGATTAACCCGTTTTACATGCATTCAACTAATTGGACAAACGTATGTGAATATCGTTCTTCATCACTATTATCACGCATCCTCGCAATACCGTATTGATCCTACTCATACTATTCATGCTAGTAATCAACACATTACAATAAAATATACAATGAATATCAACTCACAAAACCATGTCAAAAGTTTACTCATTGATAGATGAAAATCCAATATCAAGGATTTGAAATAAGTTTTGTCAAGACCCACAAATAAGCAATCACAGACAATCAACAATAAAGGATAAAAACTAGTTCACAAACATACATTAGATGAAATACATAAGGTATCAAAAGATTACATCCAAACCCCAAAAAGAGATCAAACATCTTACCTTCTCCCTCTTATGGTTTGAGTTTCTCTCACTAGAATATAATTGGATTTGAAGAGAGATAAAGTTATGATCCTAAAATTACAAGTTCTGGCTAAAAAATAATGATAAGTACTTATATAATACATTCAAAATTTGTCATGTTCGCACTACGAACAAATTATTCTCCCAGCGAACACCAAATTAGGCACCTGATGTGCCTTAGAAATTGTTAAACCGCCTATGCGATTCTGCATAAGTTTGCAATGCGAATAATTATTCGCAAAAGGAACATTCGCTGAAAAGTTCACAATGCGAACTTTGGTGCCTTTTCTTACTTCCTCAAGTCTGGGAGTATTCGTTGGAAAGTTCGCAAAGCGAACATTCGCTGGCAAGTTCGCAAAGCGAACTTTCTGAAGTTTCATCACTTCCTTCATTTCCTTTGGCAACTTGCATCTCTTTTCTTGTGTCTTACTTCTTTGATGTTTTATGCCTAATTTCTGCACAATAACACGCAAATTACAAGCACCAAAGGTATTTTCACAATGATTGAAGAATGACAACAATTCAAGGATAAAATCCATAATTAGACATAAAAGAGTTGAAAAATGTCAAGTATTAATAAGAAATATAAAGCATGATTTACATCTAACAGTTATGACCATATTTTGAATGATCTTCTTGATATTCTTGTTAGCTGTTTCTACCTCTCCATTCATTTTAGGTCGGTAGGGAGATGAGTTATGGTGTTCGATCTTGAACTCAATATGCAACTCTTTCATCATCTTGTTGTTCAGGTTAGATCCATTATCCGTAATGATCTTGCTTGGAACACCATAACGGCAGATGAGATTGTTCTTGATAAATCAGACCATCACTTGTCCGGTTACATTGGTGTATGATACCGCTTCAACCCACTTGGTGAAGTAGTCAATGGCTACTAGGATGAACCGATGTCCGTTTGAAGCTTTGGGTTCAATCATGCCAATCATGTCGATTCCCCATATAGAAAAAGGCCATGGAGAAGAAAGAACTTTGAGATGCGTCGGCGGTACATGGATTTTGTCAGCGTATATCTGACACTTGTGACACCTCCTCATGTACTGGTAGCAATCAGATTCCATTGTCAGCCAATAATATCCCGCTCTCACAATTTTCCTTGCAATTGTATGTCCATTGGCATGAGTGCCAAAGGATCCTTCATGAATTTATCTCATTAACATGTTGGCTTCTTGTCTGTTTACGCATCTGAGCAAAACCATGTCGAAGTTTTTCTTATAGAGTGTATCATTGTTAAGGAAGAAGTTGCCAGCCAATCTTCTGAGAGTCTTCCTATCTTTTCTTGATGCCCCGGGCGAGTATTCTTGTCTTTGAAGGAAGCATTTGATATCATGATACCATGGTTTGTCATCTATGACTGCTTCAATCGCGAAAATGTAAGCGGGCCTTTCAAGGCGTATTATGTCAATCTTAGGTACGTCGTTCCATTGACTTACACTAATCATGGAGGATAGGGTGGCTAATGCATCAGCCATGTAATTTTCTTCACGAGGGATGTGATGAAACTCGATTCTGTTGAAGAATGGTAACAACCTTCTTGCGTAGTCTTTGTAAGGAATTAATCCTGATTGGTATGTGTTCCACTCTCCTTTAATCTAATTGATAACCGGGGCTGAGTCTCCATACACATCCAAATTCTTTATCCTTATGTCGATAGCTTCTTCGAGACCCATGATACAAGCTTTGTATTCGGCCTCATTATTCGTGCATTTGAATGTTAATCTGGCACTAAAAGGAATATGGGTACACTGAGGTGTTACGATGATTGCCCCAATTCTGTTTCCATAAGTATTGATGGCTCCGTCGAATATTAGTCCCCATTGGGAACCTAGTTCTGGCCCTTTGTTGGGTAGCGGTTCATCCCAATCTTTCATTTTTAGGTACATGACATCTTCATCTAGGAAGTCAAATTCGACTGATTCTTGATCGTCAATCGGTTGATGAGCTAAATGATTGGCTAAAATACTTCCTTTGACGGCTTTCTGAGCATGGTACTCGATGTCGTATTCCAATAACAACATCTGCCAATGGGCTATCCTTCCCGTGAGAGCAAGCTTTTAAAAGACGTACTTGATCGGATGCATTTCGGAGATTAACCAAGTAGTGTGACAAATCATGTACTGGCAAAGATGTTTGGCTGGCCAAGCCAGAGCACAACAAGTTTTCTCGAGCATAGTGTATCGAGTTTCACAGTCCGTGAACTTTTTGCTTAAGTAGTAAATGACAGCCTCTTTTCTTTTGGTCTCGTCTTGTTGACCAAGCACACAACCCATGGAGTCTTCCAAGACTGTTAACTAGATGATCAGTGGTCTTCCTTCCACTGGAGGAGACAGAATGGGTGGATTCAACATATATTCTTTGATGCATTCAAACGGTTTTTGGCAATCTTTTGTCCATACATAGCTTTGGTTCTTTCTCTGAAGTTTGAATATCGGCACGCATGTCGCGGTCATGAGGGATATGAATCTTGAGATGTAATTTAGATGTCCCAAAAATCCTCTGACAGGTTTTTCAGTCTTTGGAGCAAACATTTCTTGAATGGCCTTGACTTTGTCGGGATCAACCTCAATTCCTTTCTGGCTGACGATGAACCCTAAGAGTTTTCCTGAGCGAACACCGAACGTGCACTTATTGGGATTCAAGTGGAGTTTGTACTTTCTTAGATGCTCGAATAACTTTGAAAGGTGTTCCACATGCTCTTCTTTTGTTTTAGATTTGGCAATCATGTCATCAATGTACACTTCAATGTCTTTGTGCATTATGTCGTGAAACAAAGTTGTCATGGCCCTTTGATAGGTTGCCCCTGCGTTCGTAAGATCAAACGGAATTACCTTATAACAAAAGGTGCCCCATGGGGTGATGAATGAATTTTTCTCCATATCTTCTGACGCCATTTTGATTTGATTATAACCCGAGAATCCATCCATGAAGGAGAAGACTTTGAATTTCGCTGTGCTGTCTACCAGCATGTCAATGTGTGGTAGGGGGAAGTCATCCTTTGGACTTGCTCTATTTAGATCCCATTAGTCTACACACATTCTGACTTTTCCGTCCTTTTTCGGAACTGGCACTATGTTAGCTAGCCATTGAGGATATTTTAAGGTGGCGAGGAAACCTGCACCGATTTTCTTCTGCACTTCCTCCTTAATTTTGATGGCCATATCTGGATGAGTCTTTCTCAGTCTTTGTTTTACTGGAGGACATTCTTTTTTCAGCGGTAAGTGATGTTCCACGATGCTGGTATCCAACCCTGGCATGTCCTGATAGGACCAAGCAAACACATCTGGAAACTTTTTAAGAAGTTTTATCAAGTCTTCTCTGACAGTTGGACTGAGCAGTGCTTCAATCTTAACTTCTTTCTTTTCTTCTTCTGAACCCAAATTGACCATTTCCAATGGCTCTTTGTGAGGCTCAATGGACCTTTCCTCTTGTCTGAGTAGTCGGGATATCTCTTCTGGAATTTCTTCGTCCTTTTCTTCTTCAGTTTCAAATACTGGGAATTCAAAGTTGGGAGAAGGCATTCGATAGTATGTTTTAATGGGGTTTAAAACAAGCAATCTGCATGACGTGATGATTCCCTTTTTAGAAAAGACAGAGAGAATACAAGAGTGTGTGCAATGTATTTTCTGAAAACGCTTGTTTCTATTTTGGGTTGTTTTTTAGGATTACCATTTTCTGAAAAATGAAAAGTGAAAACAACAATAAAATGCGGGAATTCAGAATGACATTATTTTTTTTTATGGTTTGTCGATTCTTGAAACACACCCTATAAAACAAAACTCTACTGCTTTGGACGAAGCGAAGAGGGACATTTACAGAAAAGTGAGCCCTATAAAACCTCCATTTCACCCAGGAAAAATGAAAGGTCAAAACAAAAGATGGTAATTACTTCGACTTATGGACGACTTTCGGGACATCGACTGCAACCCAATAACGACGAACTCCTATGTAAATCACAAAGTATGGTACTTTCCTTCTTGGTTTGTCTTTAGAAATGACGCTGATTTCTGGCGGACTAGGATCATTGGAGTCTTCTTCCCATGCAAAGTTATCATAAGAGGACACCTCTGCTGCATCTTCCATAGTGTTCTCACTCTTACGAAGATCTCCCCATCCAGTTGGCTTGATGTCCTCGTATCTTATGCAAGATGTAACACCCCCAATCTATAACCCGGACAATTAAAGCGATAACAAATATCAGAGTATAATTAAAACATTCATGGCATAGACGGAGGCGTCACATCAATTGAAACAAAATACAACAGCCTGCTCATATAGATATGCAACAATCAGGTAGCACATAACAGAGGAACTCAGTTCCTAACACCCATAATTCAGATACAGAATAAAAGCAGAAAATCTGCAACTGAATCTCATATATATATATAACATAAAAGTTTGTCTGTCAAACACAGAGTCATACATGTACAATCCCAAAAAGAACATATACATATACACATAATCACAAACGATCTCCCCAACTACCCGGTGCTACATATCAGAGCCGACCGACAAAAGAATGAAGACCTAAGCTTCACAAAAAGACCTCCAGCATCTAATCTGCAATGCCTCATAGAGCATTCAAAACATCATAAGGGTGAGAAACACAATTATAATACAATTGCATACAATTATATAATAACCCAAAATACACATATAAAACATTCTCACCACAACTTACACCATAATTCAAATGCAAACCAACACAAATCATATCTCATACATCCATCACAAAGGCACACCAATCATGCACAATACATTTATCACCAACATATATATATATATATATATATATATATATATATATATATATATCTCAACTCATCAATTCCATTCACAATTCCACACAAAATCAATCCATTCATGATTTATGCAAATGCACAGAGACCGACACAACGACTCTATGCAATGCAATGCGGTACCGTTCCATCAATCATTCTTATCATTAGTTCACTCAGGAACTATTGGAATCATCGCTTGTTACTTAGTGTAACTCCCCGTCGGGCAAACAATATTCCTTGTCGCTCACACCTTTTGTATAAGGCACATGACGTTTATGGATCGCTCACACCTCTTTGTATAAGGTACACGACCCGATCGCTCACACCTCTTTGTATAAGGCACACGGTCGTCCATAATCATCGCTCACACCTCTTTGTATAAGGCACACGATGTTATAGCGGATCCCCTTGGGAATCGTTTCATCGCTCACACCCACTAGGGCACATGACATCGCAAGAATGCATATCATGATCTTTCATATACAATTAAACACAACACAATGCTTTCAAATGCACACATATACACATCCATAATCTTGCATATACAATCAAACACAACACAATGCATTTTCTCGCCCTTAGGCAACAACCCATCATCACAACATTTCATCACATGCATTCACGTCATATAACATCACACAAGTCATACGATATATATCAAAAGCATATTGCATGATAACACATCAAATACACACCATTAAAACGGTAAAAGTCGACAAAATGACACATTTCCAAATTCCCGACATAATTAAATCGGCCAACAATCTCAAAACCATTTAAATAAGAAAGAACATCTCATTAGCTTTCCAACGATACTAGGAACGCCTCGATCCGAGTTACGGATCAAAAGTTATGCATTTTCAAAGAAATTTTTTTTATTGAAAATCCCCAGGAGCGCCCAGCGCAACAAATTGTCACCCGGCGGTGCCCCCTTCGCCTCTGCTTCGCCCGGCGAAGCAGCGGCGTAAAACCTCAACCAAAACTTAAAAGAGTCAGGAGTGTGACATGCTGCGCCTCTTGGGCATCGCCAGGCGGAGCATCGGCGCAACTCCTACATCGCCCGACGCTCAATGCACCGCCCGGCGGTCTACACTAGAAACAGAAAATTCTGCTTGCGTTTTACACTGTTCCACACCACCAAAATCTCACTTTCTCCAACCAAAATGTTTTCAATCAATCAAAACAAGTATCAACAATGTTTATACATATAATACGATCATTAAACACAGTTTATATCGATTTCTGACCGTGAAACCATCGATTCCGATTCATTTTTCTCATTTCGACCTATAATTGAAAAATTATGGAAAAGTAAGAGAACATTCAAACACACACATACATATTCATACACAAGCATAGAATAACCGAGTTTCGCACCCTTACCCGATTAATCGTGCTTCGAAGTGTCGGTTGAATCGATTTCTTACTCTCCAAGTTTTTCCCCTTTTTCTCCTTTCCTTTCTCTTTTCCTTCTTCTCTTTTTCTTTCTCTCTATTTTTCTCTCTTTCTAACTTCTAAGTTCTATATTAAGAAAAATAAGTAAAATGACCAAAATACCCCTACACTCAAATATCTCGCAAACGCTCCCAAAAAGCGATAAAACATAATCACGATGAAAAATAATATATTGCCAAATAAAAGTCAAGAATAAAATAATATAAAGACCAAAAATAATTAAATCGACTCGATTAAATAAATCTAACAAAAACTGGGGCGTTACAACTCTCCCCCACTTAGAAATTTTTGTCCTCGAAAATATTACCTGAGACGAACAACTCCGGATACGACTCCCGCATCCGACTCTCCAACTCCCAAGTCAAATTGCCCTCAACAGCGCCTCCCCTCGCTACTTTCACAAGCGCAATATCCTTGCCTCTTAACTGGTTTAACTCGCGATCCAAAATTCTCACCGGTAATGCCTCAACTGTAAGGTTTTCCCTTACCTCAACCTCATCCATCAGAATCACATGCGACGGATCCGAAACATACTTCCAAAGCTGTGAAACATGGAACACATCATGCAAATTCGAAAGATTCGGCAGCAACGTCACCCGATAAGCCACAGCACCCACTCTCGCGGATATCTGGTAAGGACCAATAAACCGAGAAGTAAGCTTCTTCGACTTCAATGCACGTCCAACACCCGTCACCGGTGTAACTCTTAAAAATACATGACCGCCTTCTTGAAACTCAAGATCTTTCCTCCTTCGATCATGATAACTCTTATGCCTACTCTGAGAAGCCTTCATTTTCTCACGAATAAGTTTCACCTTTTCCGTAGTTTGTTGCACTAACTCCGGTCCAACCACCAAACTCTCACCAGATTCATGCCAACACAAAGGTGTTTGACATCTTCTCCCATACAACGCTTCAAAAGGTGCCATTCCAATACTCGAATGGAAACTGTTGTTATACATGAATTCCACCAACGAAAGATAACTATCCCAAGCACCACCTTGCTCAAGAACACAAGCTCTCAACAAATCTTACAATGACTGAATAGTTCTCTCGGTCTGACCATCCGTCTGAGGATGATAAGCAGAACTCAATCTCAACTTGGAACCTAACGCCTTTTGCAAACTTTCCTAAAATCTGGAAGTAAACCTCAGATCTCGATCTAAAACAATACACAACGGAACACCATTTAGCTTCACAATCACACGGATATAAATCTCAGCCAACCTCTCCAAAGAAAAACTGATGTCAATCGGAATGAAATGTGCCGATTTAGTCAGCCTATCCACAACCACCCAAATGGAATTGTGTCCCCTCTGTGTATTCGGCAACCCTGTCACAAAATCCATAGAAATTCTGTCCCATTTCCACTCGGGATATCCAACGGTTGCAAAAATCCACTAGGCTTCTGATGTTCTACCTTTGACTTCTGACACGTCAAACACGCATAAACAAACTGAGCCACAACCCTCTTCAATCCGGACTACCAAAAGATCTTCTTCAAATCTTGATACATCTTATTAACTCCCGGATGTATACTCAAACTACTCCGGTGTCCTTCCTCTAAAATCATCCTTTTCAAGTCCGAATCATCAGGAATACAAATTCTACCACGAAATATCAAAACACCCTTACCATCCACTTTAAAGTCACCATTCACACCTTGATCTCCAACCGTCATCAAATCAACAAATTTCACATCCAACTTCTGTTTCTCGCTAACGGTCAACAGAAAATCATTAATGACCTTAAACATACCAAGCCTCACTCCATCAGATGTCAATTCACGCACCAAACTCAAATCTCTAAATGCTTCCAAAAGTTCCCACTCTTTAACCATCAAAGCAGACATATGCAACGATTTCCGGCTTAACGCATCGGCTACCACATTAGCTTTACCAGGATGGTAATTCAAGTCAAAATCGTAGTCCTTCAAAAATTCCAATCATCTCCGTTGCCTCATATTCAACTCTTTCTGATCAAACAAGTATTTCAAACTTTTATGATCACTAAAGACTTCGAATCTTGCACCATAGAGATAATGCCTCCAAACTTTCAATACAAACACCACAACTGCTAATTCCAAATCATGAGTACGGTAATTCTTCTCATGAATCCTTAATTGCCTCGAAGCATAAGCCACAACCTTACCTTCTTGCATCAACACCCCACCTAAACCAATCAAAGACACGGTTCAGTAGGATTCGGTAAGATCAAAATCGGAGCTGTAGTCAATCTTCTCTTCAACTCACTAAAACTTTCCTCACACTGAATATCCAAAATGAATGCTTTACCTTTACAAGTCAACTGGGTCAAAGGAAGTGCTAACTTGGAAAAACCTTCAATGAATCTTCGATAATATCCAGCTAAACCCAAAAAGTTTCTAATTTCAGTAACAAATCTAGGAGCCACCCATTGTAGAACTACATCTACTTTAGATGGATCCACATCAATACCATTACCTGAAATCACATGCCCAAGAAAACTCACTTCTGACAACCAGAACTCACACTTGGACAACTTGGCAAAAAGTCTCATTTCCTTCAAAATTTGCAACACAACACGCAAATGTTCCGCATGTTCCTCCCGGGACTTAGAATAAATCAAGATGTCATCAATAAACACAACAACAAATCGATCCAAATGCTCATGGAAAATACGATTCATATACTCCATAAACACACCTGGCGCATTAGAAACCCCGAACGGCATCACAGAATATTCGTAATGTCCGTAGCGTGTCCTAAAAGCCGTCTTCTGAATATCTTCCTCTTTCACTCTAATCTGATGATAACCTGACCTCAAATCAATTTTACTAAACACACACGCACCTACCAACTGGTCCATCAGATCATCAATTCTCGGAAGAGGATACTTATTCTTAATCGTCACCTTATTCAGCTGGCGATAATCAATACACAATCGCATACTTCCATCTTTCTTCTTCACCAAAAGAACCGGAGCACCCCAAGGCGATACACTCGGCCTCACAAACCTCTTTTCTAACAATTCATTTAATTGCTTCTTCAACTCAACCAACTCAGATGCCGACGTACGAAATGGTGCCATAGATACAGGTCTAGTACCAGGAACTAGATCTATAGAAAACTCCACCTCTCTTTCTGGAGGCACATCTGAAATATCCTCTGGAAACACCTCTGGAAAATCACACACAACTGAAAACACATCAATTGCAACTTGACTATCCACGATCAACGATGCAAACAATCCGAACAACTGAGCTTCATCCGCCAAAAGTTTCTTCAACTCTTTGGTAGATAAGAAACTCGATTCCTCGTCTTCCTCAAGAGAAGGAAATCTTACCAGCTTATTATAACAATCAATATGCACTCGATTGAACTGCAACCAATTCATTCCCAGAACCACATCTAAACCCTCTAACGGCAGACACACCAAATCCATCTCAAAATCTTTACCATAAATGGTCAAAGGACAACTTAAACAAACCAAAGAAGTAGTTACCGACCCCATTGCTGGAGTATCAATAACCATCTCTCCACCCATCGAAGATAACAAAAGATTTAAATGTTTCGCACACTCAGACGAAATAAACGAATGAGTTGCTACGGTATCAATAATAGCAACTAAAGGCGTACTATTACTAAAACAAGTACCTCTGATCAGACGGTCTGCACTAGAAGTCTGAGTTCCTGCCAATGCAAATACTTTCCCTCCAGGTGGAGCTTGCTTTGGTTTCGGACACTTCGTACTAACATGACCAGGTTCACCACAGTTGAAACACTTCACCACATTCTTCTTACAATCAGCTGCGACATGTCCTATACCTCCACAATTGGAACACTTCCTTATATCCTTTCTACATTCAAACTGACGATGTCCTAAGTCACCACACCTAAAACATCTCAGAGGATTAGACATACCTCCCCCACTTGGCCTTTTATCAAAAGTACCCCTTTGCTTACCCTTGTCAACTGGTGACACATAAGGACCACCACGAAACGGTTGCTTTCCTTTCCTTTCGTTCACACTCTTATAGTGAGTAGAACGAGCTTTGCTATCCTCCTCAAAAATTCTACAACAATCCATCAAATCTGAAAACCTTCTAATCCTTTGATAACCGATTGCCTGCTTGATCTCAGGACACAATCCATTCTCAAACTTCACACATTTGGAAAACTTCGCAGTTGCTTCAGCATAATGTGGATAAAACTGAACAAGCTCCACAAACTTAGCAGTGTAATCCACAACAGACATGTAACCTTGTTTCAACTCCAAGAACTCTATTTCCTTCTTTCCTCTAACATCTTCAGGAAAATACTTCCTCAAAAACTCCCTGCTAAACAAAGTCCAAGTGACCTCCTCACCTGTAGCTTCCCACACATGACGCACACTAACCCACCAATCATCAGCCTCCTCCTGCAACATGTGAGTACCCTGTCTCACCTTATGTTCCACAGCACAGTCCATCACTCGAAAGATTCTTTCAATCTGCTTAAGCAAAATCTGGGCACCATCAGGATCATGTCTCTCTTTGAAGACAAGCGGTTTGTTCTTCCTGAACTCATCATTCCCAACAGCATTAGGTGCACCCCGCACTGCCTGACCCATATCTTGCATAGCAGCAGCCAAAGCAGCATCATTCCTACCAGCCATATTCTGTTCATTTCCAATAATAGCAACTATGGTTAAACAAACAGATCACCCCAAACACAAAGACCGAAACGGACTGGCACGAACTGACACAAACTAGCTAAACTGGCTCTGATACCACTTAATGTAACACCTCCAATATATAACCTGAGCAATTAAAGCGATAACAAATATCAGAGTATAATTAAAACATTCATGGCATAGACGGAGGTGTCACATCAATTGAAACAAAATACAACAACCTGCTCATATAGATATGCAACAATCAGGTAGCACATAATAGAGGAACTCAGTTCCTAACACCCACAATTCAGATACAGAATAAAAGCGGAAAATCTGCAACTGAATCTCATACATATATAACATAAAAGTTTGTCTGTCAAACACAGAGTCATACATGTAGAATCCCAAAAAGAACATATACATATACACATAATCACAAACGATCTCCCCGACTACCCGATGCTACATATCAGAGCCGACTGACAAAAGAATGAAGACCTAAGCTTCACAAAAAGACCTCCAGCATCTAATCTGCAATGCCTCATAGAGCATTTAAAACAGAAAAAAGGGTGAGAAACACAATTATAATACAATTGCATACAATTCTATAATTACCCAAAATACACATATAAAACATTATCACCACAACTTACACCATAATTCAAATGCAAACCAACACAAATCATATCTTATACATCCATCACAAAGGCACATCAATCATGCACAATACATTTATCACCAACATATATATATATATATATATATATATATCTCAACTCATCAATTCCATTCACAATTCCACACAAAATCAATCCATTCATGATTTATGCAAATGCATAGAGACCGACACAATGACTCTATATATATATATATATATATATATATATATATATATATATATCTCAACTCATCAATTCCATTCACAATTCCACACAAAATCAATCCATTCATGATTTATGCAAATGCATAGAGACCGACACAATGACTCTATGCAATGCAATGCGGTACCGTTCCATCCATCATTCTCATCATTAGTTCACTCAGGAACTATTGGAATCATCGCTTGTTACTTAGTGTAACTCCCCGTTGGGAAAACCATGTTCCCCGTTGCTCACACCTCTTTGTATAAGGCACACGACGTTTATGGATCGCACACACCTCTTTGTATAAGGTACACGACCCGATCGCTCACACCTCTTTGTATAAGGCACACGATCGTCCATAATCATCGCTCACACCTCTTTGTATAAGGCACACAATGTTATAGCGGATTCCCTTGGGAATTGTTTCGTCGCTCACACCCACTAGGACACATGACATCACAAGAATGCATATCATGATGCTTGGCATACAATGACTCATGACATTCAAATGCACACATATACACATCCATAATCATGCATATACAATCAAACACAACACAATGCATTTTCTCGCCCTTAGGCCATAACCCATCATCACAACATTTCATCACATGCATTCACGTCATATAACATCACACAAGTCATACGATATATATCAAAAGCATATTGCATGATAACACATTAAATACACACCATTAAAACGGTAAAAGTCGACAAAACGACACATTTCCAAATTCCTGACATAATTAAATCGGCCAATAATCTCAAAACCATTTAAATAAGAAAGAACATCTCATTAGCTTTCCAACGATACTAGGAACGCCTCGATCCGAGTTACGGATCAAAAGTTATGCATTTTCAAAGAAAACAAATTTATTGAAAATCCCCAGGAGCGCCCGGCGCAACAAATTTTCGCCCGGAGGTGCCCCCTTCGCCTCTGCTTCGCCCGGAAAAGCAGAGGCGTAAAACCCCAACCAAAACTTAAAAGAGTCAGGAGCGTGACATGCTGCGCCTCTTGGGCATCGCCCGGCGGAGCAGCGGCGCAATTCCTGCGTCGCCGGGCGCTCAAAGCACCGCCCGACGGTCTACACCAGAAACAGAAAATTATGCTTGCGTTTTAGACTGTTCCACACCACCAAAATCTCACTTTCTCCAACCAAAAGGTTTTCAATCAATCAAAACAAGTATCAACAATGTTCATACATATAATACGATCATTCAACACAGTTTATATCGATTTCCGACCGTGAAACCATCGATTCCGATTCATTTTTCTCATTTCGACCTATAATTGAAAAACTATTGAAAAGCAAGAGAACATTCAAACACACACATACATATTCACACACAAGCATAGAATAATCGAGTTTCGCACCCTTACCCGATTAATCGTGCTTCGAAGTGTCGGTTGAATCGATTTCTTACTCTCCAAGTTTTTCCCCTTTTTCTCCTTTCCTTTCTCTTTTCCTTCTTGTCTTTTTATTTCTCTCTATTTTTCTCTCTTTCTAACTTCTAAATTCTATTTTAAGAAAAATAAGTAAAATGACCAAAATACCCCTACACTCAAATATCTCGCAAACGCTCCCAAAACGCGATAAAACATAATCACGATGAAAAATAATATATTGCCAAATAAAAGTCAAGAATAAAATAATATAAATACCAAAATTAATTAAATCGACTCGATTAAATAAATCTAACAAAAACTGGGGCGTTACACAAGAGCTTTCGGGAGCGGTGTATTTGACTAGAAAGTCGTACTTGCCGCTTGGCTGTCCTAAGGTATCCCAGGTTTCTGTGGGCATAGAGGAGTCATCGTCCTCAATGATTTTAACCTTAGGAAATGGATAGTTAATGAATTCTTGTCCTGCAATCTTTGCAAATTCATCGCCATGGTGTCGGGCATTTTCGGAATGTTCTGAGTAAGGATTCCATGACTCTGGGGGAACCTGTGTATTCTTTTCAAGATTACTTAGCTGATAGGTATTATTCGGCTGACTCTTTTTCCCCATGTCTTCTGTGTATCGCTTCCAGATGGGCAAGTCATCTAGGGGATCATAATAATCGTAGTTAAAGTTGTCTTTCATTAGATTGTCTTCCTCTAATGAGTTGGGTGGAGCACGACATCCTTCCAGGTCACAATCTAAA
Source organism: Lathyrus tuberosus (assembly GCA_022829125.1). Taxonomy (NCBI): domain Eukaryota; kingdom Viridiplantae; phylum Streptophyta; class Magnoliopsida; order Fabales; family Fabaceae; genus Lathyrus; species Lathyrus tuberosus. Next base: position 19,874,133 of record JALAZF010000040.1, read on the forward strand.
TAGATCATTCTGACGTATAATCTTGGTATATATCTTGGGCTCTGCTTTGGAGAGCAGAATGGTAGGTACGTTTCTCCCTGAGATATATAACCTTCATCGTTGAGATAAGACTTCCATTCCTCATCCGTATCGGAGGAGTCGTTCCCATCGATGGTGTGGACTTCTTGAGATACTGGGTGGAGGAAACCTCCGCTGTGGAAGAAATCCTGAATGGGGCAAAAACTTTATTCCTTCTTTGCAGTCTGTGTACAGGTTGGGGAGAAACCAAGACCTTTTCTTGTCTTGTTATCAGTAGGAGTTACAATTTGTCCCCATCCTTGTATGTCATCACTCCCCATTACTTTGAGAGCGTCCTTGTATGAGGAAATCAACATTCCTCTTACTTGTTGATTCTCATTGCTCACCGAGAGTGCTTGGAACTGAGTTCCAACAACCTTCTCTAGTTCTACACAGGAGAATGATGATAAGTTACTCATGATTAAAGCTTTCTCTCCGCACACCATGATTAATATTTCATTCTTGACAAACTTCAACTTCTGGTGAAGTGTCAAAGTGACTGCCCCAATTTTGTGTATCCAAGGTCTTCCTAATAAACAACTGTACGCTGCTCAGATATCCATGACCTGGAAAGTGACTTGGAAAGTGTGAGGACCGATGGTTATGGGAAGATCAACTTCGCCGATAACTATTTTTCTGGATCCGTCAAAAGCTTTGACGATGATGTCAGTGCCTCTCATTGGAGTTCCTTGAAAAGAAATTCGAACCAAAGTTGACCTTGGAATGACATTTAAGGACGAACCTGTGTCTACCAGTACACTGGCTAAAGCATCGACTTGGCAATTGACTGTGATATTGAGTTCCATATTATGGTTCTTTCCTTCCTCCGACAGTTCTTCATCACTAAATCCCATGTTGTTGCAGGAAGTGATGTTGGAGATGATGTTTTCAAATTGTCCTACTGTAACGCCCCAGTTTTGTCCGTTTTATTTATTTGAGTCGTTTTGATTATTTTATTATTATATTATTTTATTTCTGACTTTTATCTAAAAATATGTTATTTTTCGTCGTGATTATATTTTGTCGCGTTTTGGGAACGTTTGCGAGATATTTGAGTGTGGGGGTATTTTGGTCTTTTCATTTATTTTTCCTAAGTTAGTATGAATAGAAATAGAAAGAGAGAAAATAGAAAGGAAAGAAAAAGAAGAGAAGAAAAAGAGGAAGAAAGAAAGGAGAAAGAAAAGGAGATAGAGAGAAAACTTGGAAAATCTAGGAACCGATCAACCGACTTTTCAAACGCGATTTAATCGGGTAAGGGTGCGAAACTCGATTATACTATGCTTGTGTATGATTATGTATGTTTGTGGGGATGTTTTATTGGTTTTTAGATATAGGTCGAAATGTGATAAACGATAGAAATCGATGTTTTCGCTGTTAGAAATCTGTGTAAATGCTGTAGAATACTTGTTACCATGTTGGGGTTATGTTCTGATTTCATTATTTTGTGTTGGAAGAATTTTTGGGTGAAAAATATGATTTTGGACCTTCAAACAGCACTGCAGAATTTCTGGATTTTCCTTAGTTCGCCTAGCGAACCTAGGGCGAAGCAGTAGCGAATGAGTTTTCGCGGGTTTGCCTAGCGAACCAGTTAGTGAAGGTCAGCGAATGTTCGCTAACGTTGTTCGCCTAGCGAACTTTGTATCTTTTTGGTTCTGGTGGTTGATGCCTTGGTTCGCCAAGGGGTTCGCCTAGCGAAAATTTGTGTCTATTTTTATCTGATAGTTGTTTCGCTGGACATTCGCCTAGCGAGGGTGGTTACAAATACTCGCTAGAGGGTTCGCCTAGCGAACATGGCTGTTTGTGCAATTTTGTTTTCTTCCTAACTTTTGATCCGTAAGTCCGATTGGGGTGCGGTTGGGTGCGTTAGAAAGCTTGTGAGTTGTTCTTTCTTATTAACATGGTTTGGGGATTATTGGCCGATTTAATCATGTCGGAAATTTGGAATGTGTCGTTTTGTTGACTTTTGCCGTTTAATTGTGCGTAATTGATGGGTTACCATGTAATGTACTTGTGATATATGTTGGATGACTTGTGTGCTGATTATATGAGGTGAATGCATGTGTTTAGATGGTGTGATGATGGTTTGTGGCCGTATGGCAAATAAATGCATTGTTTTGGGCTTGAATTGCAAAGCATGATTTTTGTTGATTGAGATGATTGCATATATGTGTGCATTTGAATGTCATGAGTCATTGTATGCCAAGCATCATGATATGCATTCTTGTGATGTCGTGTGCCCTAGTGGGTGTGAGCGACGAATCGATTCCAGAGGGAATCCGCTATAACATCGTGTGCCTTATACAAAGAGGTGTGAGCGATGATTATGGACGATCGTGTGCCTTATACAAAGAGGTGTGAGCGATCGGGTCATGTGCCTTATACAAAGAGGTGTGAGCGATCCATAAATGTCGTGTGCCTTATACAAAGAGGTGTGAGCGACGGGGAACATCGTTTGCCCGACGGGGAGTTACACTAAGTAACAAGCGATGGTTCCAATAGTTCCAGAGTGAACTAGTGTTGAGATGATGGATGGATGGTACCGCATATGCATTGCATAGAGTCATTGTGTCGGTCTCTATGCATTTGCATAATTCATGAATGGATTGATTTCGTGTGGAATTGATGAGTTGAGATATGTATTGTGTTGTGTTGTATTTAGATTCTGTTGTACGTTGTGGTGAGAATATTTTGCGTGTGTAATGTTGTGTTATTATATAATTATATGCAATTATGTTATGATTGTGTTTCTCACCCTTCTGCTGTTTTATAATGCTCTATGAGGCATTGCAGATTAGATTGCTGGAGGTCTTTTTGTGAAGCTTAGGTCTTCATTCTTTTGTCAGTCGGCTCTGATATGTGGCACCGGGTAGTTAGGGAAACCGTTGGTGATTTGTGTGTATATGTTTCTTTTGAGATTGTACATGTATGATTGTATTTGGCAGACAAACTTTTCATGATATATATATATATATATATATATATATATATATATATATATATATATATATATGAGATTTCAGTACAGATTTTCCGCTTTTATTATGTATCTGAATTGTGGGTAGTAGGAATTGAGTTCCTTTATTTGTATCACTACCTGAATGTTGCATATCTTTTTGAGCATGTTTATGTGTATTTTGCTTCAAATTGATGTGACCCCTCGGTCTATGCCGTGAATGTTTAAAATATACTCTTATGAAATTTTGAATTTTATTTATCTCTTTAATAGCTTGGGGGTATAGATTGGGGGTGTTACATTAAGTGGTATTAGAGCCAGTCCGTGTCAGTTTGTGTCAGTCCTTGTTGGTCGTTGTGTTTGGGTGAGCTGTTTGTTTGACCATAGTTGTTGTTATTGGAAATAAACAGAATATGGCTGGTAGGAATGATGCTGCTTTGGCTGCTGCTATGCAAGCTATGGCTCGGGCTGTGCAGGGTGCACCTAATGCTGCAGGTAATGATGAGTTCAGGAAGAACAAACCGCCTGTCTTCAAAAGAAGATATGATCCTGATGGTGCACAGATTTGGCTGAAAGAGATTGAAAAGATCTTCCGAGTGATGGATTGTGCTGAGGATCAGAAGGTGAGACTGGGTACTCACATGTTACTGGAGGAAACTGATGATTGGTGGGTTAGTACACGTCATGTGTTGGAAGCTGCAGAGGAAGAGATCACTTGGGCTGTGTTTAGCAGTTGAATGAATTGTTAGAGAAGAGGTTTGTAAGACCTAGTGTGTCGCCTTGGGGTGCTCCAGTTTTGTTGGTGAAAAAGAAAGATGGAAGTATGCGATTGTGTATTGATTATCGCCAGTTGAATAAGGTGACTATTAAGAATAAGTATCCTCTTCCGAGAATTGATGATTTGATGGACCAGCTGGTAGGTGCTTGTGTGTTTAGTAAGATTGAATTGAGGTCAGGGTATCATCAGATTAGGGTGAAAGAGGAAGATATCCAGAAGACGGCTTTTAGGACACGTTACGGTTATTATGAATATTCTGTGATGCCGTTCGGGGTTTCTAATGCGCCAGGTGTGTTTATGGAGTACATGAATCGTATTTTCCACGAGCATTTGGATCGTTTTGTGGTTGTGTTTATTAATGATATCTTGATTTATTCTAAGTCTCGGGAGGAGCACGCGGAGCATTTGCGTATTGTTTTGAAGGTTTTGAAAGAAAGAAAGCTTTTTGCCAAATTGTCCAAGTGTGAGTTCTGGTTGTCGGAGGTGAGTTTTCTTGGGCACGTGATTTCAGGTAATGGTATTTCTGTGGATCCATCTAAAGTAGAAGCAGTTCTACAATGGGAGGCTCCGAGATCTGTTACTGAAATTAGAAGCTTTTGGGGTTTGGCCGGATATTATCGAAGGTTCATTGAAGGTTTTTCTAAGCTAGCACTTCCTTTGACCCAGTTGACTTGTAAAGGGCAAGCGTTCATTTGGGATATTCGGTGTGAGGAAAGTTTTAATGAGCTGAAGAGAAGATTGACGATAGCTCCGATTTTGATTTTGCCGAATCCTACTGAACCATTTGTGGTGTATTGTGATGCGTCTTTGATTGGGCTAGGTGGAGTATTAATGCAAGGAGGTAAGGTCGTGGCTTATGCTTCAAGGCAGTTGAGAGTGCATGAGAAAAATTATCCTACTCATGATCTTGAATTAGCGGCTGTGGTTTTTGTGTTGAAGATTTGGAGGCATTATCTCTTTGGTGCTAGATTCGAAGTCTTTAGTGATCAAAAAAGTTTGAAATATTTGTTTGATCAGAAAGAATTGAATATGAGGCAACGTAGATGGTTGGAATTTTTGAAGGACTACGACTTTGGCTTGAATTACCATCTTGGTAAATCTAATGTGGTAGCCGATGCGTTGAGTCGAAAATTGTTACATATGTCCGCTTTAATGGTTAAGGAGTGGGAGCTTTTGGAAGCTTTAGGGACTTGAGTTTGGTGTGTGAGGTGACGTCCGACAGCGTGAGGCTGGGTATGCTAAAGGTTACTAATGATATTCTGATGACAGTTAGTGAGAAACAGAAGCTGGATGTGAAATTTGTGGATTTGATGTTGGTGGGAGAAAAAGATGCGAATAGTGATTTTAAAGTGGATGTTAATGGTGTTTTGAGATTCAGAGGTCGAATTTGTATTCCTAATGATGCGGAGTTGAAAAGGATGATTTTGGAGGAAGGACACCGGAGTAATTTGAGTATACATCCGGGAGCTAATAAGATGTACCAAGATTTGCAGAAGATTTTCTAGTGTTCTGGATTGAAAAGAGATGTGGCTCAGTTTGTTTATGCATGTTTGACTTGTCAGAAATCAAAGGTAGAACATCTGAGGCCTAGTGGTTTGTTGCAACTGTTGGATATTCCTGAGTGGAAATGGGACAACATTTCTATGGATTTTGTAACAGGGTTGCCGAATACTCAGCGAGGGCATAATGCTATTTGGGTGGTGGTGGATAGGCTGACTAAATCGGCGTACTTCATTCCGATTGACATCAGTTTTTCTTTGGAGAGGCTAGCTGAGATTTATATCAGTGTGATTGTGAAATTGCATGGTGTTCCATTGAGCATTGTTTTTGATCGGGATCCGAGGTTTACCTCGAGATTTTGGGAAAGTTTGCAAAAGGCTTTAGGATCTAAATTGAGGTTGAGTTCTGCTTATCATCCTCAAACGGATGGTCAGACCGAGAGAACGATTCAGTCGTTGGAAGATTTGTTGAGGGCTTGTGTTCTTGAACAAGGTGGTACGTGGGATAGTTATCTTGCGTTGGTGGAATTCGCGTATAATAACAGTTTCCATTCTAGTATTGGAATGGCACCTTTTGAAGCACTGTATGGACGAAGATGTCGAACACCGTTGTGTTGGCACGAATCTGGTGAGAGTTCGGTGGTTGGACCCGAATTGATTCAACAGACTACAGACAAGGTGAAGTTTATCCGTGAGAAAATGAAGGCTTCTCATAGTAGGCAAAAGAGTTATCATGATCGTAGAAGGAAAGATATCGGGTTTCAAGAGGGTGATCATGTATTTTTGAGAGTTACACCGGTAACGGGTATTGGTCGTGCATTGAAGTCGAAGAAACTTACTTCTCGGTTTATTGGTCCTTACCAGATATCCGCGATAGTGGGTGCGGTGGCTTATAGGGTGGCATTTCCGCCGAGTCTGTAGAATTTTCATGATGTGTTCCATGTTTCACAGCTTCGGAAGTATGTTCCGGATCCGTCGCATGTGATTCCGATGGATGAAGTTGAGGTAAGGGAGAACCTTACGGTTGAGGCATTCCCAGTTAGGATTTTGGATCGCGAGGTGAAGCGGTTGAGGGGCAAGGATATTGCACTTGTGAAGGTAGCGTGGGGAGGCGCTGCTGAGGGCAATTTGATTTAGGAGTTGGAGAGTCGGATGCCGGAGTCGTATCCAGAGTTGTTCGTCTCAGGTATATTTTCGAGGACGAAAATTTCTAAGTGGGGGAGAGTTGTAACGCCCTAGTTTTGTCCGTTTTATTTATTTGAGCCGTTTTGATTATTTTATTATTATATTATTTTATTCCCGACTTTTATCTGAAAATAAGTTATTTTTCGTCGTGATTATATTTTGTCGCGTTTTGGGAACATTTGCGAGATATTTGAGTGTGGGGGTATTTTGGTCTTTTCATTTATTTTTCCTAAGTTAGTATGAATAGAAATAAAAAGAGAGAAAATAGAAAGGAAAGAAAAAGAAGAGAAGAAAAAGAGGAAGAAAGAAAGGAGAAAGAAAAGGAGATGGAGAGAAAACTTGGCAAATCTAGGAACCGATTCAACCGACTTTTCAAACGCGATTTAATCGGGTAAGGGTGCGAAACTCGATTATACTATGCTTGTGTATGATTATGTATGTTTGTGTGGAAGTTTTATTGGTTTTTAGATATAGGTTGAAATGTGATAAACGATAGAAATTGATTTTTTCGCAGTTAGAAATCTGTGTAAATGCTATAGAATACTTGTTACCATGTTGGGGTTATGTTCTAATTTTATTATTTTGTGTTGGAAGAGTTTTTGGGTGAAAAATATGATTTTGGACCTTCAAACAGCGCTGCAGAACTTCTGGATTTTCCTTGGTTCGCCTAGAAAACCTAGGGCGAAGCAGTAGCGAATGAGTTTTTGTGGGTTCGCCTAGCGAACCATTTAGCGAAGGTCAGCGAATGTTCGCCTAGCGAACTTTGTATCTTTTTGGTTCTGGTGGTTGCTGCCTTGGTTCGCCAAGGGGTTCGCCTAGCGAACTTTGTGTCTGTTTTTATCTGATAGTGGTTTTGCTGGACATTCGCCTAGCGAAGGTGGTAGCGAATACTCGCTAGAGGCTTCGCCTAGCGAACATGGCTGTTTGTGGAATTTTGTTTTCTTCCTAACTTTTGATCCGTAAGTCCGATTGGGGTGCGGTTGGGTGCGTTAGAAAGCTTGTGAGTTGTTCTTTCTTATTAATATGGTTTGGGGATTGTTGGTCGATTTAATTATGTCAGAAATTTAGAATGGGTCGTTTTGTCGACTTTTGCCGTTTAATTGTGCGTAATTGATGGGCTATCATGTAATGTGCTTGTGATATATGTTGGATGACTTGTGTGCTGGTTATATGAGGTGAATGCATGTGTTTAGATGGTGTGATGATGGTTTGTGGCCGTATGGCAAATAAATGCATTGTTTTGGGCTTGAATTGCAAAGCATGATTTTTGTTGATTGAGATGATTGCATATATATGTACATTTGAATGTCATGAGTCATTGTATGCCAAGCATCATTATATGCATTCTTGTGATGTCGTGTGCCCTAGTGGGTGTGAGCGATGAATCGATTCCAGAGGGAATCCGCTATAACATCGTGTGCCTTATACAAAGAGGTGTGAGCGATGATTATGGACGATCGTGTGCCTTATACAAAGAGGTGTGAGCGATCGGGTCGTGTGCCTTATACAAAGAGGTGTGAGCGATCCATAAACGTTGTGCGCCTTATACAAAGAGGTGTGAGCGACGGGGAACATCGTTTGCCCGACGGGGAGTTACACTAAGTAACAAGCGATGGTTCCAATAGTTCCTGAGTGAACTAGTGTTGAGATGATGGATGGATGGTACCGCATATGCATTGCATAGAGTCGTTGTGTCGGTCTCTGTGCATTTGCATAATTCATGAATGGATTGATTTCGTGTGGGATTGATGAGTTGAGATATGTATTGTGTTGTGTTGTATTTAGATTCTGTTGTACGTTGTGGTGAGAATATTTTGCGTGTGTAATGTTGTGTTATTATATAATTATATGCAATTATGTTATGATTGTGTTTCTCACCCTTCTGCTGTTTTATAATGCTCTATGAGGCATTGCAGATTAGATTGCTGGAGGTCTTTTTGTGAAGCTTAGGTCTTCATTCTTTTGTCGGTCGGCTCTGATATGTGGCACCGGGTAGTTAGGGAGACCGTTGGTGATTTTTGTGTATATGTTTCTTTTGAGATTATACATGTATGATTGTATTTGGCAGACAAACTTTTCATGATATATATATATATATATATATATATATATGAGATTTCAGTATAGATTTTCGGCTTTTATTCTGTATCTGAATTGTGGGTAGTAGGAATTAAGTTCCTTTGTTTGTATCACTACCTGAATGTTGCATATCTTTATGAGCAGGTTTATGTGTATTTTGCTTCAAATTGATGTGACCCCTCGGTCTATGACGTGAATGTTTTAAATATACTCTGATGAAATTTTGAATTTTATTTATCGCTTTAATAGCTTAGGGGTATAGATTGGGGGTGTTACACCTACTGTCACATCTTGTTCCACAAATGCTTGCTCCAAGACTTTCTGTAGAGCTTCCCTGTGAGCTTCTGAACTAAGCAGGAGAGATAATATAGAGATTCGAGACGGAGTTTGCAACAAATGATCCACAATGTTGTTCTCGCTTTTCTGGATGAGCTTCAGCATCTCATCGTTGTTTTTTTACAGGTTCTGTATTGCTGGATTGACCGACTTATTGGTTAGGAAATTTCGTTTGAGGTTCCTTTTCTTTGGTAGGTTCTCCAACTCGTCTGTTGAAGACCCGACCGCTCCGGGTAACTCGACTGATGTCGACAATGTTCACAATAGAGGGTAACCGAGTTTCTTTTCCATTTTCTATGGTCGTTCCACCGTACTTGTACGGGATAACTTTTCTGACTTGTACGGTATTGGACCTGGCAAGTAGACGACCACATGAGCTTTTTGGACCTTTTGACCGTCATAGCAACCTCGATCAGCTCTAAGTCTAGAATTTTCCTACTGTCACGAGAGACTTTTGATTCATTGAGCAGAGGAATTATAGCACAAACATCCTTGGTTATTCCACGATTGGAGATTATGACAGTGTTTTTGTTTTGACCAGAGAGGTAATCTTGTATCATGTTGATTGATTTAGAATTCGAACATGGTCGAATCTCCTTTCGATTTAACTGATGCTGGAGGGTTGCTCTCACAAGATAACATCCTTGGTTATTTTCCGAGCATACTCTACAGCGTTCATAATTGTGAGATGGTATCCGACCATATCTTCTTTGTATGCAGTGCATCCTTACTAGATCCGTTTCTAGCGAGCGGACATCACGACTTTGATGTCTTCCAGGATTCCCGTCAGTCATGCTAATATGTTGTGTGTCTTCATCCAAGTAGATCGGGAGCCACTAGTGGTCCAACAGATGTTGAAGAGTCCTTTGTACAAGCGCACACCCTTGGTCATTTTTGTAGCATTCTTTACAATCTTGATAATCATGCGAGGCCAGAAAACCAAGTCTGACCTGCTTAGCATGTAATTCCACTAGACTAGTATTCATCAAGTGTATGTCAAAGATTTGAACCATATTGACTTGATGATTACTTCTTTCATGGTAGTCTTGGATCCATCTGAGATCTATTTAACGTTGGAGGGCCTCTTGTACAAAAGAGCATCTCTGATTGTCTTTTGAGCAGATTGGACAAGTGTTATAATCGTGTCGTGGAAGATTGTAATACTGACTTTATCTTGAATACAATTCCACTAGATTGACATTCATTGCACGGATGTCGTGGTTCTAAACAATACGAATCACGTGATCCTGAATACAACCCATATCCATTTGTTCTTGCAGAGCTGCTTATATTATGGCACATCCTTGATAGTCCTTGGAGCAGATATCACACTGATGTTAGTTGTGAGATGGCACATGGTGGTACCCGCTCTGTTTGCAATGCATCTTTACCAGGTTGGTTCCCAATAAGCGTACATTGTGAATTTGATAACTGTTGATAGGTTCTCCTTCTATCAAATTCACTGTAGTCTTCTCATGTTGCGGTAATGGGTTCGTCTGAACATTTGGATTAGTATCTTTGAAAAATAAAACCTCGTTCCTGACAAACTTTTGCACATCAGAGTTGAAGCTGAGATAATTCTCAATGTTATGTCCGGATCCTCCTTGATGGTAAGGGCAAGTTTGGTCTGCCTTGAACCAAAAAGGTGGATTTTCTGGTACTGCGGGAGGCGTCCTGGTTTGGACGAGCCCCTTGGCTAGTAGAAGTGGAAATAACTCTGCATACAATATCGATATAGGGTCGAACCCTGATGGTCATGAAGAACGATTGTTGTTATTGTATTGAGGGCGAGCCTGCTGAAGAGGTTATGTGGCCTTTGCTGATACTGTTGTTGACTTGGTTAGCTCTGAGCAACCTGAGGTTGATACGTCGGAGCCGACGTTGGATTGATAGCGGGAGTTACCGCTGCTATCGGTTGATACCTTCGCATTTCCTTTCCCAGAGAAATATTACTGATATCTTGCTCTTTTTTCTTTTGGAAAGCACTACCGTATCTTTTGGTACTGCTAGATGGCTCTGCATCTTTGACCAATCGTCCTTCTCGGACTGCTTCTTCAAGGCGTACTCCCATGTTCACCATTTCAGTGAAGTCATTGGGCACACTAGCAACCATTCAGTCGTAATAAAACGAGCTTAAGGTTTTCAGGAAGATCTTTGTCATTTCCTTTTCCTCGAGAAGGGGATAGATCTGGGCGGGAATTTCACTCCATCTCTGAGCTTATTCCTTGAAGGTTTCTTTATCCTTTTGTGACATTGCTCTGAGTTGGTTCCTATCCGGTGCCATGTCTAATTTATATTTATACTGCTAAACGAAAGCTCCCCCGAGATCTCTGGAAGTAATGATCTTGGTGCGGTTTAAACCCATGACCCATTTGAATGCGACACCGGTTAAACTGTCTTGGAAGTAATGGATCAGTAGCTGTTGATTTTCTGTCTGGGTAGACATTTTCCGAGCGTACATCACCAAATGACTTTGAGGGCAAGAGTTGCCTTTGTATTTTTTAAAGTCAAGCACCTTGAATTTGTGTGGTATCTTTACATTAGGGACAAAACAGAGGTCGGCGGCGTCTTATCCGAATAAGTCTTGACCGCAAATGGCATACAGTTCCTTCTGCATTTCCTGGAATTAATTCATCCTTTCGTATACGTCTTCGTTTCCACCATAAATTATTTGCGGAATCTGTCCTTTCGGGACAGTGTGTACCACTGGTTGTGGTATAGTCATTACGGCGGTAACTCTTGGCGCTTCAGTGACCTGAAGTTTGTAACCTTCAGGAGTTTCTGCTGTAACCCTTGCATCTTCATTTACCTGAAGTTTGTAACCTTCAGGTCTGGCAGTTCCTGCTACGACTTCCGTGTCTTTAGTGATCGGTGGGATGTATCCTTCAGGTTTAAAGTTGTGGGGCATGTGTAGCGAGCGATTTTGGACGCGGTTCTTAAGCGCTGGTCGCTCTCACTGCGGTTGAGTTTACTACAGGTCGATTCATTTTTTATCCTATTAAAGCTGATGAAGAAAGGGAAATAGATGTCTCCAATTAACCCTGCTTGCATACTGAGTTTAAACAGCGGTCTGTTAGGTACGGATGCGATCAATGTGGTGGGGGCCTTTGTATTGGTTATTTGTATTTTTGCCAATACTGATTTCTCTCTAGGATTTTGTTAGGATACTGCTTTAGATTATGGTATATGGGATTTGGGATTTAGGGTTTTTGTTTAGTGTGCTCGCTAAGATTTTTTCCTTTCAATCTTATGCCTACGTATTCCCGTTTACCGAAACAGGGAAATCAGAGCGTTCGTAGTTCCTCCTATTCTATGGGAGGAAATGGGTGTTTTGGTGTCTTGTTCAAAGCCCAAGACATGAAGAGAAAGGTGGTTTGTATCTTTGTCAAAGCCCAAGATGTGAAGCTGAAGAGTCTATTTGTGTCTTGTTCAAAGCCCAAGATATGAAGCTAAAAGGGTGTTGACTTTAGAGAGAATTTGTCATCTCTAAAGAGGGGGTTATATGTCACAATTGTTTATAAAGGAGAATTACTTTAACCGGGATGTGTGAATCCGGCAATGCCATAATTTCCTTTATAGGGGATTTTATCCTGAAGGAGAAGACTTTAACTCAGTGTAGAGCAATGCTATCTTTCCTTAGGAATTTCTCATACTAAAAGGGGGACATTGGCATGGATATAGATGATCCAGAGGCTTGCCGCTTACAGCGATTAGATGAAGGGGAAGGAGTTGTTGATGTTTGTGTACTGTGAACGAGGCACAACTTTGATGCTAAAAGGTTTATTGGATCAACCAGTGGTTTTCTTATACAAAGCCTAAGAGGAGGCTTTTATGTGTCTCGTACAAAGCCCGAGAGAGAGGCTAAAAGGTTTTGACTCGATAAGGGAATCTTTTGATATCTCGTATAAAGCCCGAGATGGAGGCTATTTGACTCAACAAGAGAGTTTTTGTATCTCGTACAAAGCCCGAGATGGAGGCTAAAATTTGTTTGGCTCAATAAGAACCTTTTTGTATCTCGTATAAAGCCCGAGATGGAGGTGAAAGGGGTGATTGACTCAACGAGGGAGTCTCTTATGTGTCTCGTACAAAGCCCGAGAGAGGGGCTAAACGTTGTTTGACTCCGCTGGGGAGAATCATTGTACGAAGCCCAAGAGGAGGCTAACTCCACTGAAGAAGGATCATTATACAAAGCCTAAGAGGAGGCTATGGCGCTGTTTCAGTTGAGTGACAGGTCCAGTATATTGGTTTTAAAGAGAAAATCAGTTCTTATATGAATACTGTTTGCACTCAGGGATTTGATTCGAGGATCAGAAATATTTCCTTCTCTTTGAGGAATTGGGAAATCCAAAGGGTATTGAGACTGTCCGAGTCTACGGGGTTCCTTCCTATTCTTGAAGGGTGCTTGAGAATGTCTTTGAGACTCAAGGAAATTAGACTGTCCAAGTCTAGAGTTTCATCTTTTGTACTATGCTTTGAGAAACAGTAGTAGACTCTTTGAAAGGACTGTTCTATGCAGATGATTAAGTTCTGTTCCTATACCTCTAGGAGGTCGTCGGGACAATTTGTACGAAGCCGAAGAGGAGGATGGAAACTTTTAAGAAGCCGACGGGTCCTTGTATGAAGCCTAAGAGGAGGCTATCATTCCCGGAGGAAGAGATCATTATAAGAAGCCTAAGAGGAGGCTGTGAATACTTCTAAGAAGCCGGGAGGTCCTTGTACTAAGCCCAAGAGGAGGCGGGGTTGCTTTTAGGAAGCCTGTGGGTCCTTGTACGATGCCCAAGAGGAGGCCGATGCTTTTAAGAAGCCCGTGGGTCCCCAAACCCCGAAAAATTCAAGGCAAGCTATTCACAAGGAATAGATCAAGTCAGGAAAGTTCGAGAATTTGGAAGAAACTCAAAGATGCCATTCACGGAGAATACATTCATCTCTGGGAGTAGAGTTTCTTAACAATTCCTAATGAGGACAACCGAAGAGAAGACTGTATCTGGTGATCCTATTGGGGATCTAGTTGTCTATTTCTACGAATAAACGAAACGGCTTTTGCTAGTTCTAGACGTAGTTGCCGGGGAAACTCTAAATATCTATACTATTATTACACAGTTGATATGAGTTTATGAAAGAAGACTTACAGTGAAACAGCCCCACAATACAGTTATATGTATATGAAAGCGGTAAATGAAAGAAATAACCACTTACTCGGTTGTAGAGCTTCAATGCTGTTTGGTTAGTTGTTCAACAAAGAAAGATTGAAAACAACAGTATATTTCAAAATCAAAGGAGAAAGTGCTTTGAAAAAGAAAGATTTGGGGCTTACAGCTCAAGGAGAGGCCCAGGGTTTTATTAGTGAGCGCACTGTTTGAATTTGTACAGAGGGACTTATACAAGTGACTGAGGCCCAAAAAGGTTTTCTATATAAAGGGGTGGGTCTTACACTCTCTCAAGAGGCCCAAAATATTAAAAAAAAAAGAGTGGGGCTTATAACACGAGGGTAGGCCCGAATGATTTTTCGTTTGAAATGGCGATCGCGCCGAGATTTTCTTTTAACGCAGAGGCGCTTATACAATATCTGAGGTCCACAAATGATTTGGTCAAAAAAGGATTGGGTCTTACACTCTATTAGATGCCCAAAAGATTTGAATGGGTCCTATAGCTTAAGGAGAGGCCCAAGGTTGTTTTTCGACGGATGATGACCGCGTCGAACTTTTTGACGGTATCGGAACTTATACAATGCACTGAGGCCCAAAAATGATTTGGTCAAAAGGGGGTTGGGTCTTACACTCTATTAGAGGCCCAAAAGTTTTGAATGGGTCTTATAGCTCGAGGAGAGGCCCAGAAGGTTATTTTTCAAAAGGCAACGATCGCGCCATTTGTTTTTGACGGTATCGGGACTTATACAATACACTGAGGCCCAAAAATGATTTGGTCAAAAAAAGATGGGGTCTTACACTCTATTAGAGGCCCAAAATGTTTTGAAAATGATTTATGAGGGTTGAAAGTCAAAGAAACCCTAATTTTAATCTTTAAAAGTAAATATTTTAAAGAAAATCAATGAAAATACGAAATAGGTTTGAATAAACCACTTGTGATTTTCGTTTAAGGTTTGAAAAATGAGGTATAAATCACAAGAGATATTTAAACTCATTAGGTCTTGATTTTCAAAGTAAATATTCACTTTTAAAATGTTTTAAAAAACAATTAAAAATGAATTTATTCACAAAAATACTAATTATATAACAGACCTTTCGCTCGCTAGTACACACAAACCAGTTGATCAACCACTGGGGAGCAATGCCAATTCATTAATAACATGGCAAGCGAAAAATATATTTCAAACTAGTTGGATTTTCTGAAAATGGCGCCATGGCCATCTTCTTCCTCAAGCTCTGATGCGTGAAGCCCTCTATCTCACTCATCTCTCAACCATTTGACATGATTCAAACACCAAACTAATACGTTTTTTCACAAGGAAGAAGATGGCAATACCCAATTTCATTCATTTTCAGTGTATAACAAATTATATCATTGTGGCCGTATGAATCCTAATTTTGCAAAAGCAATCGTGCAGACATGATTATAAGTCCTATGATCAAATTTTCTGAGGGAAAACAATCAACACATGATGGAAAGCAATTGGCAAAAATATCATGCGAGGAAATATGCATGGATCATGGAGTTGGAGTTTTGAGGCTTACCTTGATGCAAGCTGAAATGGAACTCTGCACAAACTTTGTTCCAGTTGTGAATTAATGATCCCTACAACTTCAATGGATGTTATGGAGTGTGTTGCATGCTTTGGATCACTTTGAAACTCTTTGGATCAAGCTGGAGACCTCCACCTGCATAATTGAGGCATAATGGCTTGGTTGAAGGGTGATTTTGAGCCTGAGGTGTTACAGTCAGTGTTTAAGTGTTTGGACACCTCAAATACATCATACGTGATGTGTTTGAGCAATTGGAATTGATTGCTTAAGGCTACAACTCAAAACCTGATAGTGGTTACTCAAAAACCAAGAAACTTGAGGTTTAAGGAAGAATGAGAGAAAGCAGTGCTGTAACTGGCTTTGGTGTGAGTTGAATGATCCATTAGAACCTCTATTTATAGGTGATCAACTTTTGTCTTGAAGGAATAGTGAATGGCTGCTGGATCAGATCACATTCGCATGGATTGGCTTGGAGGATTTCTTCTCAAGCAAGGTAAACTAGCCACCCCCAAGAGCAGGGCTATGCCTTGACCAAAATCACATTCTTTAGATGTTTTTATTGTTGTTTAATCAGAGAACTTGACTGAGTAGAGTGGCTTTGTTGAAAATGCACTATTCCACATTAATGCCCTTTGAATTCAAGGCAAAATGTGCCAAAGTGGATGAATTTCAAGTTGGAATATTCCTTGGCTTTTTGACTCAGCCTTATCAGTTGGATCAGTTGGTTCATGATTAGGTTGAAGGCATGTGGCATAGTGATCATTTCTTTTGACTCAGAAATCGTGGATGGCACAAAGCTCCCAAACTGATTTTTCATGGCAGCCTTGACATGGTGTGTTGTGGCAGCCATAATTCTTGGCACAAGTAGACTGCTTTCATGCTATTGAGTTGCTTGGATTCTTGGCAACATTTGCAACAACATTGATGTTTATCTTTGGAACTGATTCAGCTTGTAACTGTGTGAAAAAACCTCACAAGTTTTGGTGTTTCCAACAAAATCTGTCTTGGACAGAATTTTTTCTAAGTGTTGGAAAAGTGGTACTTTCATGTTTTCAGCCATTTTGGCTCACTCATAGCTCAAAATCCACAATGAATTGGAGTTAGGTCTAGTTGAAGTTTTTGTAGAGGGCAATGAGATCTACAAATCAAGCCTTGGATGGGAGAAAATGGCTTTGTGGTTTAGGAGTTATGACCCTCCAAAGTTGGTACCCTAGCCACATTATTTTTAACTTAGAAAATTTTCTAAGTTTTTATGGTTACCTCTTTTACAAGTTATCCAACTTTTCTTGATTTTTCTTGATGATTGATGATTCAAATCATACATTAACATCATTTTAGGGTTAAAAATCCATTTTTGTGAAAAATCTTAAAAAGTCAAAGTTTACTTTTGTGCACAGTTGACTTTTTATCAGATGAATTCCAAACTGTTCAATTATTCAGGAAATCATGTCCTTGACCAAAATCAAACTTGATGGACATGTTCCATGGGTGTCATAGGGTATATTTATGCATGTCTTAGGGCTTGGGAGCATGTCCTGGTCAAAAGTCAAAGTTACAGTTGACTTTCCGCGCGAAACCCTAATTGTGGTGTGTATGAAATTGAGACTTGTTGCTCAAGCTTCTTGGATTAATCCATTGTTCCAAATGGATCAATATAGTTCATTAGAGACCCTCAAATAATGTCTTGAGGTCTTGGCTCATGATTTGTCCCAAAAGTCAACTTAGGGGGGAATTAGGTCAAGAAACCCTAATTCCTGATTTTTGATGAATGCATCCCCTGAGGCAAAATTGACTTGATAATTGGGTTTATAATGTCCCTTGGAGCATCATAGGTTATGCCTTGAAGAATTGGCTCATGCCCAGAGGAGAATTTCCATCTGGAGGCCCTGGTCGACCAAAACCCTAATTTGGTGACACTGGCGATCTTGAGACTTGATCCACCTAGAAGGGAGCAGCTTTGTGCTTGATCCTTGAAGTGGGAGTCCTTTTGATCCATTGTGAATGTTTGAGAGGTTAGACAAGTTCAAGATCATGTCATTCCTTGATTGATCCTTTGCCTAAAAGCTCTGAGAGGGCTTGAAACCCTAATTTTGATTGTAGTGGATGCTCACCCATCTTTGGGGAGACTGATGAAGTATGATGGTTCCTCCATATTGTGATGATGATTTATACAATGATGGGAAATTTAAGTGGTCAAAATTTGGGGTATGACAGATGCCCCTATTTAATCTTCTTGGACACGAAGGTGTGAATGACGAAGGTATTCGGACATTTGGGGTGCAAGAGGATTAAATATCGGAATACCCGAAATTTTGATGGTGGTTATGAATGGCAGCTTGCGCATTCATCTTCTTTAGCTAAGCGATGATGCTTAGAAAAGGTAAACTTCCCCTCGTTCCTGGTCTTCAGCCAAGGAACTGGTCTCAGTTTCTGATTTAAACTTCCCCTCGATCCTGGTTTCCTACCAAGGAACTGGTCTTAGTTTCTGATGTAAACTTCCCCTCGATCCTGGTTTCCAACCAAGGAACTGGTCTCAGTTTCTTTCGTCAATAAACTTTACTGACAAGGGACGCTATTCGTAGCGGCTTTCCTTCAAACTTCTCGCCGAATTTTCCTGGGGAGATGCCATTTGAGTGGAAAAAGTTTTGATGTCAGACTTGCTGGGGAACCCAGTCGTCTGAGTTGTAGAGGTGCACAAACTTCTCTGTTTGGAGACGCCATTTGTTGAATCTACTAGGGAAAACGAGTCTCTTGAGAGACTGCTTTCGTTCGGGGTCTTTACATCATACTTTTCTCGGAGATCTTCTCGGAGAAATGCCATATGATGTGATCCAATTTTGAGGTGCCGATGACCTTTTCATCAGTGGGTTTTTCGGAGAAAAACTGTCGTACTGCCGAATCTCCGATTTAGGAGGCTTTCTCTCTGGATTTTCTTTAATCTGGGAAAGCGAAAATATCATCTTCAATGGCAAAGAGTGACATCGGTTGAAGGTTCTCTGGTCTTTCAGAGGTTCAAGTTATCAAAGTGGTCAAGGACCCAACTTCAATCCAGAAATAAAACTGGAGGAGAGCGATTGTTCAGACGTAACACTTCATGACGAGGAAAGGGCTGACAACTCGATTGAGAGGACTTTTATCACTAGGGGACAAGACCGACTAGAGTGATAGTGATGCAATATGAATGTGAATGCAAATCAATAATGCATGATGTATGTATGTATATGCTAACAAAACTGACACAACATACAAACTAAAAGATGAACACGACTGGATACTCGGCCATTGCAGGGCGAAGAAGTACCGCTGGTTCAAGATAGCAATTCTGCCTTGCTTAGGAGAGATAGTCCCTGTTGGGAGCTATGTTGATCGGGCTTAGGAGATGAGAACTCGGCCGAAGCGTGTCAGATGAAACAAGGTCTCCGACACAGTTGATCCCTTCATTCAGGCGTACTGGGTTAGAAGGAGTACTTTGATTCTGCACTTTGAGGTCCGATCACTTCTGGAGAAGCGACCGATGTTCCTTTGATGTTCAACAGTCAAAAGAAATTGCCGTCTTTATTAAAAAGCAGAAAAAGTTTTAATAAGTAAATTCATTTTTTGTTTTATTTCAAGAATCGTTAATCATGTTAACAACGTCGTTCTGTAAAGCTAAAACAAATAAGAATTACAAACAAAAGCACAAGGGCTCAAATTTTATTGATAAGATGGAGATCAGCCAAACGCGTGATTCCAAAGAGTATATACAAAGTTTGAAAATGGTAATTTACAGGGAAAAAGGGCTACGTTGAAACATAACAACCACTATCCTTCTACCAACTTTGAATTCGGGACATCCTGAGCTTCTGTCGAAGATGACCTTGACTGGAATTTTCCTCCGATGGATGGTGTAACTGCTGCTGAGGGACTTGCCTCTGTTGAACATAGTTACTTGCCATTATCCCTAATTTTTGCCTGGATTGTACTATGATGTTTCCAATCCATCGGGATGATTTTTTTTTCATGTCTCTAACTTTTGCCTGGACCGCCCTTTCGGGATTTCAATCCACCAAGACGTTTTTTTTTTTTTTTTTTTTATAGTTTAGGCGAAGTATTTCTTGACTACATCAACATTCGTGGGGCAGGCAAATTCCTCTCCGTCCATGGTTGCAAGTCTCAAGGCGCCGCCTGAGAAAGCTTTCGTGACCACATAGGGGCCATCATAATTTGGGGTCCATTTGCCCCGAGAATCAGTGAGAAATGATTGTATCTTCTTGAGCACAAGGTCTCCTTTCCTGAAGACGCGAGGTCGGAATTTTTTGTCAAACACCTTCTTCATTCTCTGTTGATACAATTGACCGTGGCATATTGCCGTTATTCTCTTTTCTTCGATCAGATTCAGTTCGTCGTGTCGGCTTTGACACCATTCAGCTTCGGTGAGCTTAGCTTCCATCAATACTTGGATTGACGGGATCTCTACTTCTATGGGGAGCACTGCTTCCATGCCATACACTAGAGAGAAAGGGGTTGCCCCTGTTGAAGTGCGGACAGATGTGCGATAACCGTGAAGAGCAAAGGGTAGCATTTAGTGCCAATCTTTGTAGGTTACAACCATCTTCTAAACAATCTTCTTGATGTTCTTATTGGCCGCTTCTACCGCTCCGTTCATCTTGGGTCGGTAGGGAGATGAGTTATGATGTTCAATCTTGAACTCTGCGCACAACTCCTTCATCATCTTGTTGTTCAAGTTAGATCCATTATCTGTAATGATCTCGCTTGGAACACCATAACGGCAGATGATATTGTTTTTGATAAATCGGACCACCACTTGTCGGGTTACATTGGCGAATGACGCTGCTTCGACCCACTTGGTGAAGTAATTAATGGCTACTAGGATGAACCGATGTCCGTTTGAAGCCTTGGGGTCAATCATGCCAATCATGTCGATTCCCCATATGGAAAAAGGCCACGGGGAAGAAAGAACTTTGAGATGTGATGGCGGTACATGAATTTTGTCGGAGTATATCTGACACTTGTGACACCTCCTCATGTACTTGTAGCAGTCGGATTCCATGGTCAACCAGTAGTACCCTGCTCTTAGAATTTTTCTCGCCATTGTGTGTCCGTTGGCATGAGTGCCAAAGGATCCTTCATGAATTTCTTTCATCAGCATGTCGGCTTCTGGTCTGTCTACGCATCGGAGCAAGACCATGTCAAAATTTTTCTTATAGCGAGTGTCACCGCTCAGGAAGAAGTTTCCAGCCAATCTTCTGAGGGTTTTCCTGTCTTTTCTTAGTGCCCCAGGTGGGTACTCTTGTTTCTGAAGGAAGCATTTGATATCATGATACCAAGGTTTGTCGTCTATGATTGCTTCAATCGTGAAGATGTAAGCGGGCCTTTCAAGGCGCATTATGTCGATCTTAGGTAAGTCGTTCCATTGACCCACACTAATCATGGAAGAGATGGTGGCTAATGCATCAGCCATGTGATTCTCTTCACGAGGGATATGATGAAACTCAACTCTGTAGAAGAAAGGTAACAACCTTCTTGCATAGTCTTTGTAAGGAATCAGCCCTGATTGGTATGTGTTCCAATCTCCTTTTATCTGATTGATAACTAGGGTTGAGTCGCCATATACGTCCAAGTTTTTGATCCTTAAATCGATCGCTTCTTCGAGACCCATAATACAAGCTTCATATTCGGCCTCGTTGTTCGTACATTTGAACGTAAGTCTGGCAGTGAAAGGAATGTGGGTACCCCGATGGGTAACAATGATTTCCCCAATTCTGTTTCCGTAATGATTAACTGCTCCGTCAAAGATTAGTCCCCATTGGGAACCCGGTTCTGGCCCTTCACTCGGTAGCGGTTCATCGCAGTCTTTCATCTTTAGATACATGACATCTTCCTCTAGGAAGTCAAACCCGATTGATTCTTGATCGTCAATCGATTGATGAGCCAAATGATCGGCTAAAATACTCCCTTTAACGGCTTTCTGAGCATGGTACTCTATGTCATATTCTGATAACAGCATCTGCCAACGGGCAATCCTTCCCGTAAGAGCAGGTTTTTCGAAAACGTACTTGATTGGATCCATTTCGGAGACCCACCAAGTAGTATGACGAATCATGTATTGGCGAAGACGTTTGGCTTCCCAAGCCAAAGCGCAACAAGTTTTCTCAAGCATCGTGTACCGAGTCTCGCAGTCGGTGAATTTCTTGCTCAAATAGTAGATGGCAGACTCTTTCCTTTTAGTTTCGTCTTGTTGGCCAAGTACATATCCCATTGAGTCCTCTAGAACTGTGAGGTAAATGATCAGTGGTCTTCCTTCCACTGGAGGTGATAGAATCGGAGGATTCAACAGATATTCCTTGATACTGTCGAAGGCGATTTGGCAATCTTCTTACCAAACGCAATCCTGGTTCTTTTTGAGTAATTTGAAAATCGGCGCACAGGTCGCGGTCATAAGGAATATGAATCTGGAGATGTAGTTCAAACGTCCCAGGAATCCTCTGACTTGTTTTTCAGTCTTCGGAGAAGGCATTTCTTGAGTGGCCTTGACCTTGTCAGGATCAACCTCAATTCCTTTCTGGCTGACGATGAACCCTAGTAGTTTCCCTGAACGGACACCGAAGGTGCAGTTGTTAGGATTCAAGCGGAGCTTGAATTTTCTCAGACGTTCGAACAATTTTGACAGATGTTCAATGTGCTCACTCTCTGTTTTTGATTTTGCAATCATATCATCGACATATACCTCGATTTCCTTGTGTATCATGTCATGAAATAGAGTAGTCATGGCCCTTTGATAGGTTGCCCCGTCGTTCTTCAAACCGAACGGCATTACCTTGTAACAAAAGGTGCCCCATGGGGTAATGAACGAAGTTTTCTCCATGTCTTTCGGCGCCATTTTGATCTGGTTATAGCCCGAGAATCCATCCATGAAGGAGAAGACTTTGAACTTTGCTGTACTGTCTACCAGCATGTCAATGTGTGGTAAAGGAAAGTCGTCCTTTGGACTAGCCTTGTTCATTTCCCTGTAATCGACACACATTCTGACTTTTCTGTCCTTTTTGGGAAAGGGTACAATATTGGCTAACCATTGAGGATATTCTGATGTGGCGAGGAAACCTGCGTCAATCTGTTTCTGTACCTCCTCTTTGATTTTGATGGCCATGTCCGGGTGAGTGCGTCTCAACCTTTGCTTTACTAGCGGACATTCCAATCTTAATGGTAAGTGATGTTCCATGATGCTGGTATCCAACCCTGGCATATCCTGATAGGACCAAGCGAATACATCGGGAAATTCTTTGAGAAGCTTTATCAAACTCTCTTTGGCAGTTGGACTGAGCAGTGCCCCAATCCTGATTTCTTTTCTCTCTTTTTCTGAACCCAAGTTTACCGTTTCCAACGGCTCTTTGTGAGGTTCAATGGACTTTTCCTCTTGTCTGAGTAATCGGGAGATCTCTTCTGGAATTTCGTCGTCATTTTCTTCTTCAGCCTCGAATACCGGGAACTCAAAGTTGGGAGAAGGCATCGGATCGTATGTTTCAACTGGGTTTAAAACAAGCAATCTGCATGACGTGATTATTCGTGTTTAGAAGAGATAAAGAAGAATGCAAGTGTGTGTAGTGTTTTATTTTACTGCTTGTTTTTATTATTGAATTGTTTTTTAGGATTACCATTTTCTGAAAAATCAAAAAGAGAAAACAGTAATTAATGCGGAATTTAAGAACGACATTATTTTATTAATGAACAAGTCGATCCTTGAAACTACAGCCCTATAAATCAAAACTCTGTCGCTTTGGGCTAAGCGAAGAGGGAAATTTACAGAAAGCGTGCCCTATCAAAACATCCGTTTCACCTGGGCAGGGTGAAGGTTATAAGATGGCAATTACTTTGACTGATGAACGACCTTCGGAACCTCGATGGCAACCCATTGGCGGCGAACTCCTCGGTGAATCACAAAGTCTGGCACCTTCCTTGATTTGTCTTCAGAAATGACGCTGATTTTTGGTGGAGCAGGATCATTGGAATCTGTCTCCCAAGCAGAGTTGTCGCAGGAGAATTCCTCTGTTGTATTTTGCATAGCATTTGTGCTCTCAGCTGTATCTCCCCATCCAGTTGGCTGGACGTCTTCGAGCCTGATACGAGAGCTTTTGGGCGTAGTGTACTTGACCATATAGTCGTATTTTCCACTCGGTTGTCACAAGGTGTCCCACACTTCTTTCGAACTGGAGGAGTCATCTCTCTCGATGACGTTGACCTCGGGAAAAGCATAGTTGATGAATTCAAGTCCTGCAAACATTGCGAATTCATCTTCATGTTGAGTAGTTTCTGAATGACCCGAGTGTTGATCCTATGACATGGCGGGGACACAGGTATTTTGTTCAATGATGGCCAGCTGAATTTCTTACCCCAAGTTTCCTGGGTAGGGCTGCCACATTGGCAGACCATCCATTGGGCCATAGTAGGTGTAGTCAAAATTGTCTTTTCATCGGAGTGTCTTCCTCTAATGAATTTGGCGGAGCCCAACATCCTTCCGGATCACAATCTCCATATATCATTTCGACATCTGACCTGGGTATAAATCTCGGACTCTGTGCGGGATAGCAAAATGGTATAGGCACCTCTTCCTGAGACATATAACCGTCCTCGTTAAGGTAGGACTTCCACTTTTCATCTGTGTCAGAGGGATCTTCCTCATTGATAGCATGTACTGCTTGAGACACCGGGTGAAGGAAACCTCCACTATGGAAGAAGTTTTGAAGGGGATGAAGACTTTCATCGTTGGCACCTGTCTGGGTACAGGTTGCAGAAAAACCAAGACCCTTCTTTGTTGTATTGCCAGTAGGAATGACAAGCTGTCCACATCCTGTTGTATCGGTACTCTCGACCGCTTTGATAACATCGTTGTATGAAGAAATCAAAGTTCCTTCTTTGAACTGATTGTTCTTGCTCACCGACAGTGCTTGGAACTGAGTTCCAATAACCTCCTCGGGTTCTATACCAGTAGATGATGACAAGTTACTTACGAGCAAGGCCTGTTCTCCACAGACTGTGACAAGTTGATTGTTCTGAACAAACTTTAGCTTTTGGTGGAGGGTGGAAGTAACCGCCCCAGCCTAATGTATCCAAGGTCTTCCTAATAAACAACTGTACGTTGTCCGGATGTCCATGACCTGGAAAGTGACTTGGAAAGTGTGAGGACCAATAGTTATGGGAAGATCAACTTCGCCGATAACTGTTTTTCTGGATCCATCGAACGCTTTGATGACGACCTCGCTGATTCTCATCGGAGGGCCTTTGAATGATAATTACATCAAAGTGGACTTCGGCATAACATTCAGGGCTGACCCTGTGTCTACCAGTACGCTAGCT
Organism: Lathyrus tuberosus; assembly: GCA_022829125.1. Lineage (NCBI taxonomy): Eukaryota > Viridiplantae > Streptophyta > Magnoliopsida > Fabales > Fabaceae > Lathyrus > Lathyrus tuberosus. Next base: position 19,899,072 of record JALAZF010000040.1, read on the forward strand.
AAAGCATCGTCCTGGCAGTTAACTGTGATATTGAGCGCCATGTTATGATGACGACCCTCTTCAGGTAATTCCTCATCACTAAATCCCAAATTATTGCAGGAAGTGATGTTAGAGACAATACTATCGAACTGCCTAATCGTTACATCCTGTTCCACAAAAGCTTGCTCCAAGACTTTCTATAGAGCCTCCCTGTGGGCTTCTGAACTGAGTAATAATGATAATACCGAGATCTTTGAAGGAGTTTGTAATAGTTGATCGACAATGTTGTATTCACTCCTTTGGACGAGCTTCAGCATCTCATCATTATTTTTTGAAAGGTCGGGATTACTGGATTGACTGACTGGTAGATCAGGAGTTTCCGTCTGAAGTTCCTTTTCTTTGTTAGCTTCCCCAACCCCTCGGTTGAAGATTCTACCACTCCGTGTTACACGACTGATGTCTGCAATATTCACAACGGAGGGTAATGGAATTTCCTTTCCATTTTCAATTGTCGTTGCACCGTATTTGTAAGGGACCGCCTTAGCTGATTCATACGGTAGTGGTCCCGGCAGATAGATGACTACGGGAGCCCTCTGATTTATCTGACCATCATAAGTAATCTCGATCCGTTCCCGGTTGGGAACTCTCGATTCGTTAAGTAGAGGGATAATGGCAAAAATATCCCTGGTCCTATGATGACTAGAGATTGTGACAACATCCTCAACTTGATTGGCAAGGTAGTTCGGCGTCCAGTTGATGGGTCCAGAACCCGGATATGGGCGAATCTTTCCACGATCCACCTGACCTTGAAGAGTTGCTCTCACAAGGTAACACCCTTGGTTACTTTCCGAACAGACGCTACAACGGTCATAATTGTGTGGTGGCACCTGGCCACGCCCACTTTGAATACAATGTAACTGTATATGCGTATTTTCGACGCCATGAGTTCAACACGTAAAAAGTTGTTTTCGACAAATAGAGGAACATGGCAAAAGAAGTACAACTGAAAGAGTATATCTACTTGGGAGATATTCTTCAACATCCTTCGACATTTCGACAGGACAACGTTTCGACATTTCGTCAAGTAAAGATTTCTGCAAAATGAAAAAAGTTTGGACAAGTATGAAGAAGGTTGCAATAGTTCGACAATTCAACAAGTCTGAAAGGACGCGTTTGTTCGACATAACTTGAAGATTCAAATTCAGGAGAATTATAACGTTTGGCAGAAGACGCGTGGAAGCACCTGGCGAAAGGGAGACATGCAGAATGCCAGATGTCGAAGTTTTAGGATTTAGTCGTTAATAGCAGTTATTTTGTTTATCTATAAATAGGATAGTTGTTATTAGAATTCAGTGTGAAAAACTTGTACAAAACTTCCTGAAATTACTCAAAGTACCCGTGTGAGAGAAAAGAGTTATTTGGAAAAATGTACGTGTAAACACCATCTTTTAATTTCTTTATCAATCAAAGTCTTTTTACCAATTCCTTTACATTTACCAGCATCTTTATGTTTTCTTCGTCATTTTACTTTAAAGTTCTTTCTTCGCCATTTTACTTTAAAAGTTCTTTTCAAAGTCATTTTCTTTTATCTCAGACTTTCATCTAGAGTTAGTTGAAATCTTTTGTTCCAAAAGACTTAAACACATAAAACCAAGAACCAAGATATCACCTTTAATTTAAAATTTATCACGTTGATCTAAGTTTTCGCCCGACGTCCTAGGATTTGTTTGGTTAATCCTGCAAGTAACCCAGATTTCACCATTCTGGTAAACCAGAGGTTGTTCGCCAAGATCAACAGCGAACAAATTGGCACGCCCAGTGGGACTAGTGCAATATAAAACTTAAAAAAAAAAATTATTAAGGTTTTGTCTTCGTTGTATGAGACTAAGAAGCGGTAAATTGGCCGTATCTGACGTAGAGAGACCCAAAAGAACTAGAGTAAGGAAAATGGCGAATCAGTCGAATAATCCTAATCCAAATCCAAATTCAAATGAAAATATTCCAGTTTCCAACCCTATACCTTCGACAGGGGGAAATGTGGATTCAAACCCTGTTCTGGAGGAGGTTATGCCTTCGTCAACAGGATCTATACCAGCGGTTTCGCTCTCCCAAAGTATGCCTAGTTCCTCCACAATGGGACATTCAAGGCCTTTGGGGACGCCTCCTCCGGGAGGACAAAATTTTAGGCCATTCCAGACAAATTTTTCCATGCCTATGTTCGGAAGAGAACAACCATATGGAATGCCAACGTCAGTAATGGCAAACTTGCAAAGTGCACCTCCCTTGTATTCTGACGCCATGGTCCACATGTCTTCACCATTGCAAGGATCAGGACATGGTGGAAATATGAGTAGATTGAACCAATCCCTACCAAATTTCCAAATGCCAGCAATTACCAATAATTCTGCGCAAGTAATCCGACAACAAATGGACGAAAGTAATCATGATATGGTCCAAATGTTGACTCAACAAATGGGAGCAGTGTTTAACCCTTTAATACAAAACACTACCCAAACCAACCAATTGGTGGCTGCGCAAATGACGCGCATTGCTGACTTTTTTGGTGTACCTCAAACACGACAAAGAGAACAAGTGATTCAAAACCAAGTAGTAAATGTCGAAGAGGAACCCACGATAAATCAAAGGCCTTTAGAGAATCCTTAGGCAAACCCTAGAAACCAAGAGGCAGTGGTCGAACAGCCTCGTGTCGAAATCCCCACTCAACAAGAACCTAGGAGGGTAATAGTCCAGAGAGGCCAAGATGCTGATGATGTGTTGCAACAGCGAATACGATATAATAAATTTCCTGTCGAAAATAACATAACAGCCATGGTCGAAAGGATAATGGCCCAAAATGGTGTAAATATAGGTTTGCAGAGGCCTACTTATACTTCCCCATTGTCAGAACACATTCTGCAAGAGGAACTACCCCTAAGATGGAAAGTTCCTAAGTTTACTAAGTTTTCAGGAGATACTAGTGAATCTACTATAAAGCACGTAGCGCGTTATCTAATAGAAGCAGGAGAAATAGTCAATAATGAAAATTTGAAAATGAAGTACTTCCCAAGTTCCTTGACAAAAAATGCATTCACCTGGTTTACATCCTTGCCTGCGAACTCTATATTCACATGGACCCAATTAGAAAGATTGTTCCATGAACAATTCTATATGGGTCAGACTAAGATAAGTTTGAAGGAATTAGCCAGTGTTAAGAGGAAATTTTCAGAGCCTATAGATGATTACCTAAATAGGTTCAGGTTGCTTAAGGCAAGATGTTTCACACAAGTGCCAGAACGAGAGTTAGTCGAAATGGCTGCAGGGGGTCTAGATTATTCTATAAGGAAGAAATTAGACACTCAATATTTAAGAGATATGGCACAATTAGCAGATAGGGTAAGACAGATTGAAAGACTAAAAGCTGAGAAATTCAGATCAAATAAAAATAAAAAGGAAAGAGTGGCCTATGTAGGAGTATGCCAGGATGACGATGGTGACGAAAATGAACTAATTTTGTTCGACGAACAAGAAATTGATCTGGCAGAACTAAAGTCAGGCCCACCATACGCCTGTAAAGTACTAGCTCCGTCGAATGGAAAAAATCCAGTCGAACATGAAAAGAATGATAAGTTTCCTAAACGAACTTATACGTTCGACGTCACCAAGTGTGACGAAATTTTTGATTTATTGGTCAAAGATGGCCAGTTAATAAAGCCACCAGGCGCTAAAGAACCGCCTGTCGAACAGCAGAAAAAGAGGGGTTTTTGTAAGTACCATAACTTTTTGGGTCATAAAACATCTCAATGTTTTCTTTTCAGGGATCTAGTTCAGAATGCTATCCGTGATGGAAGGCTGAAGTTTGGCGAGAAGCCAAAACAACAAATGGGGATCGATTCGAATCCTATGCAGGTTGTCGAAGCACACTATGCTGAACCATCCACTGTGAATATGGTGGAGATTGAAGTTGCTTCTGATGGCAGTTTCGAGATGGTGGAGGCTATGGAAGGTTTCGACACCAGTGTCAACATGGTCGAGATTACTGAAGATCTTGCAGGCCAGAACGATGTCGAAGGTACTGAAGCGTTCGACAACGATAATGAGGTCAAAGTCACTGAAGATCTTGACAACAAAAACACAGTTGAAGTCGCTGAGGACTTCGACGATGAAGGTAAGGTCGAAGTTACTGAAAGCTTTGACAATCAGAAATTGAAGAAAACTACAGAGGGTTCCGACGAAAAGAACGATGACAGTGTTGCTGAAGACGTGGTGGTTCTACCAGGAGAAATCTGGGATTTCTTGGGACAGCCAAGTGGAAAATTTGACTACCTGGTGAAGTACACTATTCCTGCAACATATCACACCGACATCAGTGAAACCCAACCAACTGGTTGGGGAAGTGATTTTGATGACGATGGTGATTCCCCTATCGCCAAGGAAGAAGTTACTGAGGACTTCGTTGCTGTAAACAAGGCTACTGAAGGCCTTGATCTTGACAACACGAAGGAAGCTGATGTTGTAAATTACTGCATCAACATCATGGGACCTTTCGACAAGGAAGTCACAGAAATGAAAGAAAAAGCTGTACATGGCCGTGGGAAATCTGGGACTTACGGGATCCTACGAAGAATAGAGGAGGATCCTAAAGAAAAGTCAAACAAATGTTGCTGCAAGCATGCTCCTAGGAACATATCCTGGTGTTGCTGCCCAGAAGGGAAGTTCGACCTGACGAAAAAGAAGGACAGAGTCGAAGAGGAGAAGCTCATTGAAAAAATGAACAGACTAACCATTGCCGACAAGAAAAACGTGGGAATCAATATGGTAGAAGTTTCGCAGAAAACTCAGGCAGCCGTAGATGAAGATCAACGTCGAGAGGAATACCAAAAGCTGGCGTACCCCAAAGAAGATGAGAGTTTGGTCGAATTCATCAAAAGGTGCCAGAGAAGGAAGAGTGACGTGATGCTATGCCCTCGTTGCAATTCCATTTTCGATAGAAAGGCTGCCACCAACTTGGAGGCAATAGATCAAGCAAGAAGGAAGGCAAATGGGGGAGCGACAAGATATGATCCAAGAAGGAGTGAGCACCACCAATGGAGACGCGGAGACAGACACTATGGCACTTACAAGCCATCAAACAAAGTGATAGATGACAAATGGGTTCAACCCATCAGAGATGCCCAAGGCCAGAAGAAGTGGAAGGATTTCGATGTGCAGAGAGGCACTTCAATGGAAAACAAGAAGGAGTTGGAAAAATATAAACCTAGGCCATATCCTTCAGAGAATTATAAAGGGAAGAACCCCATGTCGAGATCCCAGTGGAGGAGGTTCCAAAGGCAAAAGAGGGTTGAGAAAGAAGTTGCTGAAAAAGGTATGATGAGAAAAGTGACTGGAAACAAGGACGAAGCAGAATGTAGCAGCAACGCTCAAATGGCAAACAAGAAGAAGCCTCTCCAGCAAATCAAACCAAACAGCGTGGCAGCGCAAAGTGTGCCCAAAGAGAAGAAGTTGGAGGATGACGAGATGACAGATGATTTCAAGTCAGATTCGAAGGCATCCTTCGACATTGTCTGTAACGTGGTCTCGGTCCTTCCCAGAGACTATGATAGGATCATGGAAGTCGAAGACGAAAAGGATGGGATGGAAGAGGAAACGATGGTGCACAAGCCCGTGTGCTACTACGTAATGAATAATGGTTGTGTCGAAGAGCAAAATGATTTCTTCGAAAGACCAGACGATTCCATGAAGGTGCACTTGAAGCCTTTGTTTATCAAAGGAAAGATTGAGAGTGTTGGTGTGAACAAGATCCTAGTGGATGGTGGTGCCGCTGTGAATTTAATGCCCCATTTCATGCTGAAAAAGATTGGCAAAGATGACTCGGATGCAAAGCCCCACAACATGGTTCTGTCAAATTACGAAGGAAAGGTAGGAACAACCATGGGAGTTATTCAAGTGGATCTGACAGTTGGTACTATAACAAGGCCAACAATGTTTATAGTCATTGCTTTTAGGGCGAACTACAACTTACTGTTGGGAAGAGAATGGATCCATGGTATAGGTGTTGTTCCTTCGTCCATACACCAGAGAATAGTTATTTGGAGGCCAGATGGAATCGTCGAGAACATAGAAGCAGACCAAAGTTACTTCATGTCCGAAGTAAACAATGTAAGCGATCGAAGTTTCGACAAAAACTTAGCCCACATACCTCCTTGCAGTCCGGCGAAATTCGACTTGAAGGCAACGGACAACGCGTACTGTTCCATGTATCTCCATCCTACACATGGTTTTCAGTGGGATAAGGAAGTCATTGGTGACTCCAACTACATGTGGGGGACTACCAACGTAGCACCAACAGGATGGGGGAATGAGTTCGACAATGATGATGAGTGAACAAGCAGCGCTCGACAAAATTACGGCTTACATAGCCGAAAACAAAGTCAAAGCGGCTCTGGAGGCCGAAGTAAAATACATGGCTGTTGAAGCCAATCATGAAGATTCAAATGAACAATGTCTCAAAAAAGACGTTGAGGAAAATAGTGATAACAACCAAATAGACGAATGGCAACACCAGAAACTTGACGCCATTTATGACGACGAACCTTTGGGATTCGAAAAAGATCCAGTGTCGAACAACTTGAAGATGGTGGCGTAGGATCCTTTAGAAGAAATCACCTTGGGACTGGGGGCAGAAAAAAGACCAACCTACATAAGTTCAAGGATGGATCCTCAGTTCAGAGTCGAAATAATCCAGTTGTTGAAAGAGTTCAAAGATTGCTTTGCATGGGATTATGACGAAATGCCTGGTTTGGACAGAAGTTTGGTCGAATTGAAGCTGCCAATCATAGAAGGGAAGAAGCCAGTCAAGCAAACTCCAAGGCGCTTTGCACCAGAAGTTCTGTCGAAAATAAAAGAAGAGGTCGAAAGACTTCTAAAATGCAACTTCATCCGCACTACCAGGTATGTTGATTGGATTGCAAATATAGTTCCGGTTATTAAGAAAAATGGCAAACTTAGGGTATGCATTGATTTTAGAGATTTAAATTCTGCTACCCCAAAGGATGAATATCCTATGCCAGTAGCAGAAATGCTTATAGATTCTGCAGCAGGTCACGAGTATCTAAGGATGTTGGATGGATACTCTGGCTATAACCAAATTTTTATTGCTGAAGAGGATGTTTCTAAGACAGCTTTCCATTGTCCTGGAGCAATTGGAACTTATGAATGGGTGGTGATGCCTTTTGGTTTAAAGAATGCTGGAGCCACTTACCAAAGGGCTATGAATTCAATTTTCCATGATTTTATTGAGACGTTTATGCAGATTTACATTGATGATATTGTAATCAAGTCTGTTTCAGGAAAAGATCATATTGACCATCTTCGACAATCCTTTGAGAGGATGAGAAAGTTTGGTCTAAAGATGAATCCCCTTAAATGTGCTTTTGGTGTGCAGGCGGGTATTTTTTAGGTTTTGTGGTCCACAAGAAAGGGATCGAAATAAATGAAAACAAAGCCAAAGCTATAATGGAAGCGAAAGCGCCATCAACGAAAAAGGGATTGCAATCTCTACTAGGGAAGATCAATTTTCTTAGAAGATTCATCTCCAACCTCAGTGGAAAGACACAACCCTTTTCTCCTCTACTTCGACTAAAGAAAGAAGAATTCACATGGGGGCAAGAGCAACAAGTGGCTTTCGACAAAATCAAAGAGTACTTGGCTAGTCCTCCAATCTTGATGTCCCCTTGTAGGAAAAGAAGCATGAGGTTGTATATCTCTGCATCAGACAAGACATTAGGAAGTATGTTGTGTCAAGAGGATGAGAATGGCGTCGAAAGGGCCATCTATTATCTCAGCAGAGTCTTAAATGATGCTGAAACTAGATATAGTGATATAGAAAAACTATGTTTATGTGTATATTTCTCTTGTATGAAATTGAAGCATTATATAAAGCCTGTTGATGTATATGTATCTTCTCATTTCGACGTAATAAAACATATGTTGTCTAAATCTATTTTGCATAGTCGAATTGGAAAGTGGGCTTTGGCTCTAACAAAATACTCCTTAAAATATTTGCCTTTAAAGGCTATGAAAGGACAGGTGGTGGCTGATTTTATAGCTGACCACTCTATAGTCGAAACTATGGAGTACGTCGAATTAGCACCATGGAAACTGTATTTCGACGGTTTCAGGCATAAGAATGGACTTGGTATTGGGATGGTGATTATTTCTCCTGACAAAATTCCAACAAAGTTCAAGTACAAAGTCGAAGGGCTATGTTCGAACAATGAAGTCGAATATGAAGCTTTGATTGCTGGACTTGAAATCTTGTTGGAATTGGGGGCAACAAGAGTCGAAATAATGGGTGACTCTGAGTTGGTAATAAAGTAGTTGACTAAGGAGTACAAATGTGTGAAAGAGAATCTAATAATGTACTTCGTGATAGCAAATAGACTTCTCAAGAAGTTCGACAATGTGGTTTTTAGGCACATTCCCAGGATGGAGAATCAAGTGGCGAATGATCTTGCTCAACTGGCATCAGGATACAAAGTGTCGGAGGAGAAGTTAGAAAAAGCCATTGAAGTCAGAGGAAGAATCATATCTGTAGGTTTGTCCCCATCAGATTTAGAGACAATAAAATTAGGATATGGTGACGAGGAGAATTATGAGATCTGCAACGTAGATGATGCAGGAGTCGAAGACTGGAGAAAACCCATCAAAGAATATTTGCAAGATCCAAATCAAAAAGTCGAACGAAAGGTAAAATATAGAGCTTTGAGTTATGTACTTTTTGGCAATGAATTGTTCAAGAAGACTGCGGACGGAGTCTTGTTGAAATGCTTAGGCGAAAACGAAGCATACATAGCATTGTCAAATGTGCATAGTGGAGCGTGTGGCGCACACCAAGCAGGCCACAAAATGAAGTGGTTATTGTTTCGACAAGGAATGTATTGGCCAACAATGCTAAAAGATTGTGTCGAGTTTACAAAAGGGTGTCAAGAATGCCAAGTACATGCAGGTATACCACATGTTCCTGCAATTGAGTTACATTCGATTGTAAAACCTTGGCCGTTCAGAGGTTGGGCGTTAGATTTAATTGGTGAAATTCGACCAGCTTCTTCAAAAGGGCAAAGGTACATTTTAGTTGGAGTAGATTATTTTACTAAGTGGATTGAAGCCATACCATTGGTGAATGTAGATCAAGAAGCAGTTATGGATTTTATCCAAAAGCATATAATCTACAGATTTGGGATACCGGAAACAATAACAACAGATCAAGGATCTGTGTTTACTGGTCGAAAGATGCAGAAGTTCGCACAAGATGCAGGTTTTAAGCTCCTTACTTCGACACCTTATTATGCTCAGGCTAATGGACAAGTCGAAGCAGCTAACAAGGTAGTGATAAATTTGATCAAAAAGCATGTAGGTGGAAAGCCAAAAAATTGGCATAATACCTTAGATCAAATTTTATGGGCTTGTCGAACATCTCCTAAAGAAGCAACCAATTCGACTCCATTTAAATTAACTTATGGGCATGATGCAGTTTTGCCAGTCGAATTGTATTTGCAATCGGTTAGGGTTCAAAGGCATCATCAGATCCCATCAGAGACATACTGGAGTATGATGATGGATGAATTGGTTGATTTAGACGAAGAAAGGCTTCGCGCCTTAGATCTCATAAAGAGACAAAAAGAGAGAGTCGAAAAGTTCTACAATAGAAAAGTAAAATTTAAGACTTTTTCAATTGGTGATTATGTGTGGAAGGTAATTCTTCCTATGGATCGAAAAGACAGAGTTATGGGAAAATGGTCTCCCAAATGGGAAGGACCTTTCAAAGTTTTGAAAATATTTTCTAATGGCGCATATGAGGTCGAAGAAATAGGGAAAGACGAAAGGATATTAAAAATAAATGGCAAATATTTGAAAAGGTATAAACCAATATTGCAGGAAATAAAGATAGCAGTCGAATAAAATGGAAATTGAAAGTAAATATTGTGATGCCAAACAGATGGCGTTAAATCATTACAAATGAAGCCTCAAAGGACTAGAAATTGACAGAAAAATTCAACTAAAGCTGAAGGTTTGCAAACTGTGCCTTCAAAGCGGTTCCTGTGAATATGGGCAACTTCAATCTCTTGGTTGATCTTTTGAGCGGTCTCTGCGTGTTGAATACCAACCTTCAACTCTTCATCAATCTCGCTTTGCCTAGGCTGCTGGATAGAAGCTATGAGTTCCTCCTCTTTGGAAATTTTCTCTTGGAGAACTGCTATTTGTTTCTTCCATGTTTGAATGTGGTTATGGCAAGTAGCAATCTTCTTGATAGAGGCTTCAGAAAGCTCTTGTAGTTTTGAAACCTTATCTGTCGAAACAGAAACAGAGTTCCATTCAGCAGCTTGTTGGTCCATTTTTTTAGAGATTTGTTGACATAAGTCTCTTCGACGGTGAAGATCTGCGCTGGATAAGTCAATCACAGTTGTCAGCTCTATCACAAAATTGCAGACTTCGACAGAAGCATCCAAGACGTTAACTTGCTTCAACAGTTTCTTCAACTCCATTGGAGAAGTGGCATTCTCCTCTAGAACTTGGAACAAGTCAACATCAAGGATCTTCGCCTTGATCTGAGTCATGATATTGGGTAGAGACTGCACTTCAGAAGTGGCTCCAGAAGTAGTCGAACTGCTGTAGGAAGAGTCTTTAAAGTTGAATCTGGTGCTAAGTATGGCTTTTAGGTAGTCCAGGGGTTTCTGCACTTTGAGACTTTCAAGCTCTTCATGAGAAAGACTAGTCGAACCAGTTGTTTGGGAACTCCTTTGAGTTTGGTCAAGAGTAGGCTGGTTGCTATGCTCTGAAGTTCGCCTAGCTTCCTGTTGCTTCGACAGATCTTCTTCGTCAGCAGTCTTTTCTTCAGGATCTCCTTTGACAGTAGTGTCTGCTTCAACATCATCATCTTTTTGTTGCTCAGCGTGTAATCCAGGATGAGAAGGAGAGTTGTTATCAGAATCAGCTCCCGCAGTAGTGTCGAATGCTTCGACCGTTTGTCTCTCAAGTTCTTTGATGGGAGTGTCCTCCTCTCGAGCTGCCTCCTCCTGGATTGTCTCAGGCTATTTTTCGACGACTTTTGGCTTCTATCAAAAGAAAAATTTCTAAGTTAAAAATGAAATAAAATAAACGAGAAGGGTCGAGATTGAAATTTACCTTAGAAGTCTCAGTTTTGGAGCTAGACTTTCCACTCCCCGTATCCTTCATCTGACGTTTTGTAGCAGGACTGCTAGAAGATTCCCTTTTAGAGGATTTGACAATGGATTTTTGTGAGGCAATTTTCTGCAGTCTTTTCTTCTTTGGAGGAGGGGGATTTGGAGATGGAGACTCATCACTGGACTCTTCGACAGGGATTATCTCTGGTATTTTCTTTCTTTTTTGGAATGTAGAGGTTTTTTGACTTACCTGATCATATAAATCAAAAATAGTGAGTGTCTTAAAGAAATAAAAGAATAGATCAAAAGAGGAAGAGATTTATACCTTAGTCGAAGGTGTCTGGGCGGCACTTTGTGGAGTTTCGACGGAAGCTTTCTTGGCAGGCACTTTCACAGCTAAAAAAAAAAAAAAGAAAAAGGGGAAAGTTAGGCAGTGAGAAATATGTGATAATAAAATGACAAAATTCGTGTTGTTATTAACACCTTCAAGAATGGGATCTTCCACGCGAACGTGTTCTATTCCAATATGAAGGTGCCCTGGGTAGTTATCCAGATGATACTTAGTCGCAACCACGCGTTTAGCAGGTTTTTTATAACCTTCACGAAGAATTTTCATATGATTCCCACATGTGAACCAATCTGGAAATGGAGGACTTAAAGCCACACCAAATTCAGCAGATGGTAAAGGTGGAAATTTAGGAGGGTAATAGCTGAAAGCCAAGTTGTAACGTACTTCTGGTCGAATGTGTTGAAGCAGTGTCAACTTCTCCAACTTCTCCGTGAATTTTTCTTTTAAAGTAACCGCTGCTTCGCGTATGGTTCGACTAAGATCATCAGGTCTGTCAACGGTTTCAAAATATTTTTGAAATTTTTGTATTTCTTGGATGTGTCTTTGTCTACCTTTTTTAGTCCGTTCCTGCACAAGAGCAAAAGCATTCGTCAGATGAGTGGTGAAAGCTTTTACGTCGAAAAACTTGGTAGCATAGTATTCCCTCCACCATGTGTCGAACTCAGGAGTGCAAAGGAATGATGGTTGAAAAACCACCGGTCGAATATCCAAAGATTCGTCAGTCAACTTGTTCGACAATTCCCTGTTGGTGGCTTCGTCGTGGAAGGAGTTGTAGAAAATGATGGCCCCTTTTTTAGGGAAAAGAGGTCGAGGCATGATTTGTATTAGCCCAAATTGCCTGGCAACCAAGTTAGGTTGATAAACTATTAAGGCAATCTGGGGTTTCGTAGTATTGCGGTGGGAGGACAGGAGCCTAGGGGTCAAAAAGGATTCCCAGACATTTAGGAAGATGTTTTCATCTTTTTTGGTTTGCAGGGGGAATTGTCGTGTAAACCATTCAGGTCTAATTGTTCTGTCAGCAAACGGAGCCATAGTCGAAGTAAAATGATGTCTCTCAGCAAACATCATTACGTAGCTAGTGAAGGCCCGTCGAAGGCTAATTGCTTCATCAGTTGGTGTCAATTGCACCAATCTAGGCCATTCGACACTCCTGCTTTTGAATTCCTCTTCATTTATGTCATGCTTCGCAGGAATAAAGGCTTCGAAAGTGGCATTCAGCCATAGTTGCAAGAGCCAAAAGGGGCCTGCCAAATTAAGCTCCCCTTTGTCCTTCAATGTCTTCAAAGAACGCACGCTTTCACTCAAGGACTCATATAGGTTCGCCAAGATTACCTCGCTCAAGCATAATTTGATCCCAGCATGGAGTTGGTTCGCCAGAGTGATGAACCTCTTAGCCACTTGAAGTGAGCGGGAGCAAAAGACGAATTTGGTCAGACACAAGGTTAGAAAAGCTATGTGCTCTTTGTCAGAAACTTCGTGGTCATCTTCGCCATGGTAGTGAGACATAAAAAGGGAGTATGGGGCGAAACTAGTGTCGAAATCTATGGAGTCCTCGTTCAGGTGAGTGGGGTCGAAGTCAATGCCAACAGGACTAAGGCCAACTATGGCAGCTATGTCGAACAGCGTAGGGGTAACCATCCCGCAGGGGAGGTGAAAAGTGTTATATGTACTATCCCAGAAGTAAAGGGAGGCTAGCAGCATGTTAGGGCAAACATTGGGTCCTACTCTTGATAATTGTATCAAGTCAAAAATTCCTATTTCTTTCCAAAATTTTTTTTTAACATTTTCAACTCTGTTCAACCAAGACAAGTAGTCTGAAAGGTCTTTCGACCAAGGGCAAGTTCTAAAAATCCTGGTATAATTTAGATAAGTTAAATTTATTACTTCCTCATCTTTTTCACTTGAACCTTGAGGTTCAGTTTGTTCTACTGGTTTCTCTAGAGTGGGGGGTTTCACCCCAGCACCTATGGGTTTTGTGTGAGAATAAGTGGGAAAAAACTCTTGTAAACGCTCAGGTTTAATGTCTGGGTTAGGGAGTGGTCCTAATATGGCATAATGATTACCAGAAATAATAACAGGGATGAGTACCTAGGATTTAAAAATGCAGTCTTTTTCCCTCGCATTTGGAGGCTCGGGAATGTATTGTTGATCCCCAATCAGTGTTGGTTCATCCAACCTATGCACAGGAGGGATGATGGAAGGTTGCTCACTCTTGGAAGGTTTGATGCTTGATGATTTTTGAAAAGCCATTGTTGAATCAGAGAGTTTTAGAAAGAAGATGAAGATTTGGAGTGATGATGAAGAAGAAAGGTTCAAAAGTGTAAAAAAGAAAGAGAAATAGGGGTTTATGTATTTATAAGAGGAAATGATTTTTTGAGTTTAGTGGTGATCATGGAGGGCACGTGGCATCATCTTGACGGTGATGAAGAAAAGTGGAAGTTAAAAAAGAGATGGCCATGACGTTAGGTTAAGTAATAATGGGCTAGAAGCTAGAACGTGGGCTAGAGTTGACGTTTTGAGAAAGTAAAATGATGAAATATGTTGGAACTTGAAATTGTGTAATTTAAAATTAGGATGACATGGCGTCAAAATATTGGTTGAACACCAAAGGGTTATTTCTCCAGGATAGTCGAAATACCTTTGCTGGGGGGCAATTTGTATATGCGTATTTTCGACGCCATGAGTTCAACACGTAAAAAGTTGTTTCGACAAATAGAGGAACATGCCAAAAGAAGTACAACTGAAAGAGTATATCTACTTGGGAGATATTCTTCAACATCCTTCGACATTTCGACAGGACAACGTTTCGACATTTCGTCAAGTAAAGATTTCTGCAAAATGAAAAAAGTTTGGACAAGTATGAAGAAGGTTGCAATAGTTCGACAATTCGACAAGTCTGAAAGGACGCGTTTGTTCGACATAACTTGAAGATTCAAATTCAGGAGAATTATAACGTTTGGCAGAAGACGCGTGGAAGCACCTGGCGAAAGGGAGACATGCAGGATGCCAGATGTCGAAGTTTTAGGATTTAGTCGTTAATAGCAGTTATTTTGTTTATCTATAAATAGGATAGTTGTTATTAGAATTCAGTGTGAAAAACTTGTACAAAACTTCCTGAAATTACTCAAAGTACCCGTGTGAGAGAAAAGAGTTATTTGGAAAAATGTACGTGTAAACACCATCTTTTAATTTCTTTATCAATCAAAGTCTTTTTACCAATTCCTTTACATTTACCAGCATCTTTATGTTTTCTTCGTCATTTTACTTTAAAGTTCTTTCTTCGCCATTTTACTTTAAAAGTTCTTTTCAAAGTCATTTTCTTTTATCTCAGACTTTCATCTAGAGTTAGTTTAAATGTTTTGTTCCAAAAGACTTAAATACATAAAACCAAGAACCAAGATATCACCTTTAATTTAAAATTTATCACGTTGATCTAAGTTTTCGCCCGACGTCCTAGGATTTGTTTGGTTAATCCTGCAAGTAACCCAGATTTCACCATTCTGGTAAACCAGAGGTTGTTCGCCAAGATCAACAGTGAACAGTAACCTCACTAGGTTAGCCTCCACAGATCGGACATCCTGACTTTGACGCCTAGTGGGGTTTCTGTTATGGATACTAATCTGCTGAGTATCTTCATCCATGTAGATTGGCATCCACCAGTGATTTAACAAGTGCTGAAGTGCCTCCTGGACAAGGGTACAACCTCGATCGTTTTCGCAACCTGCTTTACAGCTTTGATAGTCATGTGATATTAGGAATCCGAGTAGGACCTGTTTAGCATGTAACTTTACCAGGTTGGTATTCATCACGCGAATATCGAAGATCTGAACCATGTTGATCTGATAAGGGTTCCTATCATGGTAGTCTTGGATCCATCCAAGATCCATCTGGCGCAGGAGGGCCTCCTGTACTAAAGAGCATCCCTGTTTGTTTACCGAGCAAGTCAGACAGGAATTGTAATCGTGCCGCGGCAGATTATGATACCGGCTTTGCCTTGAGTGCATTGCCACCAGATTGACATTCATTGCACGGATATCGTGGTTCTGAATGACGTTAGAATTCGTGTAAACCATGTTAACTCCACGAACTCGGTGCTCTTGGATCCATCCGAGATCCATATGTTCCTGCAGAGCTGCTTGCACCACAAAACATCCTTGATTGTTTTTAGAGCAGACATCACATTGATGATAATTATGAGGTGGCACATGGCCATATCCACTCTGTCTACAATGCATCTTGACCAGATTGGTCCTCAACAAGAGTACATCGTGAATTTGATAGACATCGTTAGTCTCTCCTTCTATCAAATTGACTGTAGGCTTCTCATGTCGAGGCAGCGGGTTCGTGAGAACATTAGGATTTGTATCCTTGAAGGATAAGACCCCGCTCCTAACAAGTTTTTGCACGTCGGACTTGAAATTTAGACAAGTCTCGATGTTATGCCCTGGACCTCCTGGATGATAAAGGCATGTTTGATCCACCTTAAACCAAAAAGGCGGATTTTCCGGCACTGTAAGAGGATACTTAGTCTGAATGTGCCCCTTAGCCAGTAGTAATGGAAACAGTTCTGCGTACGATACGGGTATATGATCAAATCCTGGTGGCCGTGTTGTACGGTTGTTGTTGTATGGAGGACGAGCCTGCTGAAGAGGCTGTTGTGTCCTTTGCTGATCAGGTTGGCTCTGCGCAACCTGAGGTTGATACGTAGGAATAGATGCAGGGTTGATAGCAGAAGTTACAGCTGCTACTGGTTGGTACCGTCGCCTTCGCTTTCCGAGAGAGATATTCCCAATATCTTGCTCTTTTTTCTTAGGGAGAGCACTACCATATTTTTTAGTACCGCTCGTCGATCCAGTGTCTTTTACCAAACGTCCTTCTCGGATGGCTTCCTCAAGGCGTACGCCCATGCCCACCATTTCGGTGAAATCAATGGGTGCACTGGCAACCATTCGGTCATAGTAAAATGAGTTTAAGGTCTTTAAGAAGATCTTTGTCATCTCTTTTTCCTCAAGAGGTGGACAAATTTGAGCGGCAATTTCACGCCACCTTTGAGCATACTCCTTACAGGTTTCCTTGTCCTTTTGCGACATTGATCTGAGTTGATCTCTGTCGGGTGCCATGTCCAAATTGTATTTGTATTGTTGGACGAAGGCAGTACCAAGATCTCTGAATGTGCTGATCGTGGCACAGTTTAAACCCATGTACCATTTTAATGCGGCACCGGTTAAACTATCCTGGAAGTAGTGAATCAGTATGTCCTGATTCTCCCTCTGAGCTGACATCCGCCGAGCGTACATCACCAAATGGCTTTGAGGGCAAGAATTACCCTTGTACTTTTCAAAGTCGGGCACTTGAAATTTGTGCGGAACTTTCACATTGGGGACCAAGCAGAGATCTGCGGCGTCTTTTCCAAATAAATCCTGACCGCGAATGGCTTGCAGCTCCTTCTGCATTTCCAGGAACTGCTCCTGGAATTCATCCATTCTATCGAATATAGTTTCCTTTTTACCAGAAGGTATTGGCGGAATCTGTCCTTCCGGGACAGTGTGCACCACAGGGGGTGGGACCGTAACTACGGCAGCGAATCTTAGCATTTCCCGAAGTTTGTAACCTTCAGGAGTCTTCAGTATGCCCCTGGCATCTTCGCTTTCCCGAAGTTTGTAACCTTCAGGCTCAGCGGCTTCTGTTATGATTCCCTGATCTTCAGTGATCGGCGGAATATATCCTTCCGGGATATAGTTAACACGCATGCCCCAAGGACGATCTTTCGGCATTTGATACCTAGGATCATACTTCTCCACTATGGGCGTTGAGGTGATCTCTGAGATCACAGTCCTTTGTAGTTGAGCTTCTGCCATGGCTTGCATGTCGTTACGAAGCTTTCTCATATCCTCTCTCAGAGCGTCGATCTCTTCTTTCAACTCTCTGTTTTCTTCCTCAAGATCATCCATCTTTTTCTGACGATTGGCCCGAGTATTATATGAATGAGACAGTTTGACTCTAGAACCTAGACACAAACGTGAGATTCGTAGGTAAGAAGAATACGCGATGTGAGAATGATGAATGCAATGATTATATTAATTGTTTTTTTGGTTTAATCAAAATAAACTTTGACAATTAGATTGCAAATATCAAACAGTGGGGAAACCCCTTTTTATTGAAATTCAAAGGATTGTGGAAATGGAAATACAGTAGATTACAAAGTGCAGAAACAGAAACCTAAACTAATGGGTCCCGAGTCCTCTCTGAAGAGAATTCGGGTGCTGATTCTGGTATCTTCCTTTTCTTTGACCGGGGCTCTTGAGCCGTTGCCGGGTCGTCATTCCTTTTCCAGGTGAAAGGGAGTGAGCATATTCCTTTGGTCATCTTGATTCTCTACAGCATGTTGCTCCAAAATTTCAATCAGAGCATCTTTCTCTTTCAGTAATTGCTGTATTTTGATGCACTCTACGTCGAGGGTGCGGTACTTGTTCTTCCAAGACCTTCTCTCCTTTTGAACTTTGTTGAGAGTAACCTGAAGCTTTTCAGTTTCCGTCATGAAATACATGACAGATTCCCTCGACGGAAGAATTCCGTAACAAGGATAAGGCATTTTTAGCTTGAGAGCTCTAGTTTGTACCCAATGGAGATAAGGCTCCATCGAGACACAATCCGGTTTTCCTAGAGACTCTTGTCCTTTCTTATGAACGTGTTTCCAAGCGTGCACTATTTCCATCTTTAGTGCTCTATCGTTTTCTCCTTCCTTGAAGAAAAGACCTTCCAGATGAACACCCTGTGGGACGTGTCTCATCGGGTATCCAAACTGACGGCGAACCAACACCGGATGATAGTTGATTCCTTCTTTAGTTCCTATGAGGGGTACGTTGGGGAAGTTTCCACAACGATCAATGATTCTGATTCCATCCTAGATCCTATTACACCAATCTATATCAGAGTTGATAAGAGACATGATCTTCTGTGACCAACGTAAGGCACTCTTGCAATCCCAAAAAGCAGCAAACTTGGGCAAGTGGGAGATAAACCATTTGTAAAGCAAAGGTACACAGCATATGATCTCCCCTCCACTGTACAAATTTCCCAAATGTACAAAATGGAGCTCGATCCGTAATGTGTAGATCAATCAGATGAGAATACTCCTCCAGCGTTGGTGCGAGCTGGTAATTCGGGAATGTGAAACAGTGATAAACTGGATCATAAAACTGAATGAGCGCATCCATGATTACCTCAATCACATGGACTCTTAACAGTGGTAGCAGACCTCTGTGCTTGGCTCTGAAAGCCTCAGGGTTAGTGATCATCCTCGCTAACCTTCTCAAATCCTCTAGCTTTGGAACCTTGAAGGTATACCTATGGGTTCTCCTTCTACCGAAATCCATTAGCGCAATCCTTTTCTCTGATATTTGCAATCACAATCTTAGTTTAATTTGAAAAACAGAGAGACTAGAAGAGACATTTTTTGAATGTTTTAATGTTTTTTAAATGAATGCATGAATGCAGCACACAAAAACATAGAAAAAACATGGGGTCAAAGGGTCGTTGTCATGAAGTCAAGGCTCTACCCATCCCCAAAGGTTTATACTAGGGTGATTTTTGTACATATACTCATTATCATCAGCTCCTCCCAGGAAAGCAAAACAACAAACGGATCGCCAGCGAGTTGTAGAGCAATCTTAGAGTAAGTGCCATTCACCGAGAATAGATCACCAGCCTCAAATGAGGGTAGTATCGCGTAACAACTATTCCCAATAGTTTCCGCACTACAAAAGGGTTTGGCTCCTCAGCTTCTCAGACATCACAATCGGCCCATTGTCTAGGTGAGAGAATGGGTTGCATTGGTCAGCCTCCACTGAGGTTGATGGTCGACCTCGTCGCCATCACTTATCTTAAGTGTATACTCAATCTTTCCACATGCGGCATCACACGCATTCCCATTAGCAGAAAAATAAACATGTATAGCAATTAGGAAAAGCAGTATATATATTTGTCCTAATCATCCTAGACCTTTAAAGCTATGAATCCTAAGTTCCTGACAGAAATGGGTTCCCCGGCGGAAGCCCCAATCTGTGGTTTTCACACAAGTGAAGAGAAAAAAGAAATCGGGCCCCACGGTGGGCGCCATTTTTCTGTAGCGAGCGATTTTGGACGCGGTTCTTAAGCGTTGGTCGCTCTCACTGCGGTTGAGTTTACTACAGGTCGATTCATTTTTTATCCTATTAAAGCTGATGAAGGAAGGGAAATAGATGTCTCCAATTAACCCTTCTTGCATACTGAGTTTAAACAGCGGTCTGTTAGGTTACGGATGCGATCAATGTGGTGGGGGCCTTTGTATTGGTTATTTGTATTTTCGCCAATACTGATTTCTCTCTGGGATTTTGTTAGGATACTGCTTCAGATTATGGTATATGGGATTTGGGATTTAGGGTTTTTGTTTAGTGTGCTCGCTAAGATTTTTTCCTTTCAATCTTATGCCTACGTATTCCCGTTTACCGAAACAGGGAAATCAGAGCGTTCGTAGTTCCTCCTATTCCATGGGAGGAAATGGGTGTTTTGGTGTCTTGTTCAAAGCCCAAGACATGAAGCGAAAGGTGGTTTGTATCTTGTTCAAAGCCCAAGATGTGAAGCTGAAGAGTCTATTTGTGTCTTGTTCAAAGCCCAAGATATGAAGCTAAAAGGATGTTGACTTTAGAGAGAATTTGTCATCTCTAAAGAGGGGGTTGTATGTCACAATTGTTTATAAAGGAGAATTACTTTAACCGGGATGTGTGAATCCGGCAATGCCATAATTTCCTTTATAGGGGATTTTATCCTGAAGGAGAAGACTTTAACTTAGTGTAGAGCAATGCTATCTTTCCTTAGGAATTTCTCATACTAAAAGAGGGACATTGGCATGGATATAGATGATCCAGAGGCTTGCCGCTTACAGCGATTAGATGAAGGGGAAGGAGTTGTTGATGTTTGTGTACTGTGAACGAGGCACAACTTTGATGCTAAAAGGTTGATTGGATCAACCAGTGGTTTTCTTATACAAAGCCTAAGAGGAGGCTTTTATGTGTCTCGTACAAAGCCCGAGAGAGAGGCTAAAAGGTTTTGACTCGACGAGGGAATCTTTTGATATCTCGTATAAAGCCCGAGATGGAGGCTATTTGACTCAACAAGAGAGTTTTTGTATCTCGTACAAAGCCCGAGATGGAGGCTAAAATCTGTTTGGCTCAATAAGAACCTTTTTGTATCTCGTATAAAGCCCGAGATGGAGGCGAAAGGGGTGATTGACTCAATGAGGGAGTCTCTTATGTGTCTCGTACAAAGCCCGAGAGAGAGGCTAAACGTTGTTTGACTCCGCTGGGGAGAATCATTGTACGAAGCCCAAGAGGAGGCTAACTCCACTGAAGAAGGATCATTATACAAAGCCTAAGAGGAGGCTATGGCGCTGTTTCAGTTGAGTGACAGGTTCAATATATTGGTTTTAAAGAGAAAATCAGTTCTTATATGAATATTGTTTGCACTTAGGGATTTGATTTGAGGATTATGGATATTTCCTTCTCTTTGAGGAATTGGGAAATCCAAAGGGTATTGAGACTGTCCGAGTCTATGGGGTTCCTTCCTATTCTTGAAGGGTGCTTGAGAATGTCTTTGAGACTCAAGGAAATTAGACTGTCCAAGTCTAGAGTTTCATCTTTTGTACTATGCTTTGAGAAACAGTAGTAGACTCTTTGAAAGGATTGTTCTATGCAGATGATTAAGTTCTGTTCCTATACCTCTAGGAGGTCGTCGGGACAATTTGTACGAAGCCCAAGAGGAGGCTGGAAACTTTTAAGAAGCCGACGGGTCCTTGTATGAAGCCCAAGAGGAAGCTATCATTCCCGGAGGAAGAGATCATTATACGGAGCCTAAGAGAAGGCTATGAATACTTCTAAGAAGCCGGGAAGTCCTTGTACTAAGCCCAAGAGGAGGCGGGGTTGCTTTTAGGAAGCCTGTGGGTCCTTGTACGATGCCCAAGAGGAGGCCGATGCTTTTAAGAAGCCCGTGGGTCCCCAAACCCCGAAATATTCAAGGCAAGCTATTCACAAGGAATAGATCAAGTCAGAAAAGTTCGAGAATTTGGAGGAAACTCAAAGATGCCATTCACGAAGAATACATTCATCTCTGGGAGTAGAGTTTCTTAACAATTCCTAATGAGGACAGCCGAAGAGAAGACTGTATCTGGTGATCCTATTGGGGATTTAGTTGTCTATTTCTACGAATAAACGAAACGGCTTTTCCTAGTTCTAGACGTAGTTGCCGGGGAAACTCTAAATATCTATACTATTATTACACAGTTGATATGAGTTTATGAAAGAAGACTTACAGTGAAACAGCCCCACAATACAGTTATATGTATATGAAAGCGGTAAATGAAAGCAATAACCACTTACTCGGTTGTAGAGCTTCCATGCTTTTTGGTTAGTTGTTCAACAAAGAAAGATTGAAAACAACAGTATATTTCAAAATCAAAGGAGAAAGTGCTTTGGAAAAGAAAGATTTGGGGCTTACAGCTCAAGGAGAGGCCCAGGGTTTTATCAGTGAGCGTACTATTTGAATTTGTACAGAGGGACTTATACAAGTGACTGAGGCCCAAAAAGGTTTTCTGTACAAAGGGGTGGGTCTTACACTCTCTCAAGAGGCCCAAAAGATTAAAAAAAAAAGAGTGGGGCTTATAACACGAGGGTAGGCCCGAATGATTTTTCGTTTGAAATGGCGATCACGCCGAGATTTTCTTTTAACACAGAGGGGCTTATACAATATCTGAGGCCCACAAATGATTTGGTCAAAAAAGGATTAGGTCTTACACTCTATTAGAGGCCCAAAAGATTTGAATGGGTCTTATAGCTCAAGGAGAGGCCCAAGGTTGTTTTTCGACGGATGATGACCGCGTCAAACTTTTTGATGCTATCGGGACTTATACAATGCACTGAGGCCCAAAAATGATTTGGTCAAAAGGGGGTTGGGTCTTACACTCTATTAGAGGCCCAAAAGTTTTGAATGGGTCTTATAGCTCGAGGAGAGGCCCAAAAGGTTATTTTTCAAAAGGCGACGATCGCGCCGTTTGTTTTTGACGGTATCGGGACTTATACAATACACTGAGGCCCAAAAATGAATTGGTCAAAAAAAGATTGGGTCTTACACTCTATTAGAGGCCCAAAATGTTTTAAAAATGATTTATGAGGGTTGAAAGTCAAAGAAACCCTAATTTTAATCTTTAAAAGTAAATATTTTAAAGAAAATCAATGAAAATACCAAATAGGTTTGAATAAACCACTTGTGATTTTTGTTTAAGGTTTGAAAAATGAGGTATAAATCACAAGAGATATTTAAACTCATTAGGTCTTGATTTTCAAAGTAAATATTCACTTTTAAAATGTTTTAAAAAACAATTAAAAATGAATTTATTCACAAAAATACTAATTATATTAAATAAATAATATAAATCTAATTTTTTTGTGGAATAAAATATTTCAACATTTTTATGATTTTTTGCAAAAAGAATCAGTAAAAGATAATTAAAATTGAGTGAGTTATTAATTTTTCAAATCATTAACAAAATAATATGAAAAATAAGAAAATAGGAAAAAGTGATAAAAAAAAAGGTCTGGGGCGAGGGGGATTCGAACCCCAGACCTTTCGCTCGCTAGTACACACAAACCAGTTGATCAACCACTGGGGCGCAATGTCAATTCATTAATAACATGGCAAGCGAAAAATATATATCAAACTAGTTGGATTTTCTAAAAATGGCGCCATGGCCATCTTCTTCCTCAAGCTCTGATGCGTGAAGCCCTCTATCTCACTCATCTCTCAACCATTTGACATGATTCAAACACCAAACTCATGCGTTTTTTCACAAGGAAGAAGATGGCAATACCCAATTTCATTCATTTTCAGTGTATAACAAATTATATCATTGTGGCTGTATGAACCCTAATTTTGCAAAAGCAATCGTGCAGACATGATTATGAGTCCTATGATCAAATTTTCTGAGGGAAAACAATCAACACATGATGGAAAGCAATTGGCAAAAATATCATGCGAGGAAATATGCATGGATCATGGAGTTGGAGTTTTGAGGCTTACCTTGATGCAAGCTGAAATGGAACTCTGCACAAACTTTGTTCCAGTTGTGAATTAATGATCCCTACAGCTTCAATGGATGTTATGGAGTGTGTTGCAAGCTTTGGATCACTTTGAAACTCTTTGGATCAAGCTGGAGACCTCCACCTGCATAATTGAGGCATAATGGCTTGGTTATAGGGTGATTTTGAGCCTGAGGTGTTACAGTCAATGTTTAAGTGTTTGGACACCTCAACTACATCATATGTGATATGTTTGAGCAATTGGAATTGATTGCTTAAGGCTACAACTCAAAACCCGATAGTGGTTACTCAAAAACCAAGAAACTTGAGGTTTAAGGAAGAATGAGAGAAAGCAGTGCTGTAACTGGCTTTGGTGTGAGTTGAATGATCCATTAGAACCTCTATTTATAGGTGATCAACTTTTGTCTTGGAGGAATAGTGAATGGCTGCAATATCAGATCACATTTGCATGGATTGGCTTGGAGGATTTCTTCTCAAGCAAGGCAAACTAGCCACCCCCAAGAGCAGGGCTATGCCTTGACCAAAATCACATTCTTCAGATGTTTTTATTGTTGTTTAATCAGAGAACTTGACTGAGTAGAGTGGCTTTGTTGAAAATTCACTATTCCACATTAATGCCCTTTGAATTCAAGGCAAAATGTGCCTAAGTGGATGAATTTCAAGTTGGAATATTCCTTGGCTTTTTGACTCAGCCTTATCAGTTGGATCAGTTGGTTCATGATCAGGTTGAAGGCATGTGGCATAGTGATCATTTCTTTTGACTCAGAAATCGTGGATGGCACAAAACTCCCAAACTGATTTTTCATGGCAGCCTTGACATGGTGTGTTGTGGCAGCCATAATTCTTGGCACAAGTGGATTGGTTTCATGCTATTGAGTTGCTTGGATTCTTGGCAACATTTGCAACAACATTGATGTTTATCTTTGGAACTGATTCAGCTTGTAACTGTGTGAAAAAACCTCACAAGTTTTGGTGTTTCCAACAAAATCTATCTAGGACAGAATTTTTTCTAAGTGTTGGAAAAGTGGTACTTTCATGTTTTTAGCCATTTTGGCTCACTCATAGCTCAAAATCCACAATGATTTGGAGTTAGGTCTAGTTGAAGTTTTTGTAGAGGGCAATGAGATCTACAAATCAAGCCTTGGATGGGAGAAAATAGCTTTGTGGTTTAGGAGTTATGACCCTCCAAAGTTGGTACCCTAGCCACTTTATTTTTAACTTAGAAAATTTTCTAAGTTTTTATGGTTACCCCTTTTACAAGTTATCCAACTTTTCTTGATTTTTCTTGATGAATGATGATTCAAATCATACATTAACATCATTTTAGGGTTAAAAATCCATTTTTGTGAAAAATCTTAAAAAGTCAAAGTTGACTTTTGTGCACAGTTGACTTTTTATCAGATGAATTCCAAACTGTGCAATTCTTCAGGAAATCATGTCCTTGACCAAAATCAAACTTGATGGACATGTTCCATGGGTGTCATAGGGTATATTGATGCATGTCTTAGGGCTTGGGAGCATGCCCTGGTCAAAAGTCAAAGTTACAGTTGACTTTCCTCGCGAAACCCTAATTATGGTGTGTATGAAATTGAGCTTGTTGCTCAAGCTTCTTGGATTAATCCATTGTTCCAAATGGATCAATATAGTTCATTAGAGACCCTCAAATCATGTCTTGAGGTCTTGGCTCATGATTTGTCCCAAAAGTCAACTTAGGGGGGAATTAGGTCAAGAAACCCTAATTCCTGATTTTTGATGAATGCATCCCCTGAGGCAAAATTGACTTGATGATTGGGTTTATGATGTCCCTTGGATCATCATAGGTTATGCCTTGAAGCATTGGCTCATTCCCAGAGGAGAATTTCCATCTGAAGGCCCTGGTCGACCAAAACCCTAATTTGGTGACACTGGCGATCTTGAGACTTGATCCACCTAGAAGGGAGCAGCTTTGTGCTTGATCCTTGAAGTGGGAGTCCTTTTGATCCATTGTGAATGTTTGAGAGGTTAGACAAGTTGAAGATCATGTCATTCCTTGATTGATCCTTTGCCTAAAAGCTCTGAGAGGGCTTGAAACCCTAATTTTGATTGTAGTGGATGCTCACCCATCTTTGGGGAGACTAATGAAGTATGATGGTTCCTCCATATTGTGATGATGATTTGCACAATGATGGGAAATTTAAGTGGTCAAAATTTGGGGTATGACAGAATGCCCCAGGGAAATCCTTTAGGCATGTTGTACTAAGGATGACTTCCGGGCGTTTCAAATGCTAGTGTGGATGTAATCTCCAAAATTACAGTCCTTTGGTGTTGTTCCTGGGCTGTTGCTAGGGATTGCATGTCGTTGATTTCTCCAAACTCTCCTTCAGAGCGTTGATTTCTTCTCCCAGCTCTCTGTTCTCTTCCTCGAGATCGTCTATTTTCTTTTGTTGATTGGTCCGAGTATTGTACGAATGAGACAATTTAACTCTAGAGTACGACACATATGTGAGACTCAAAGACAAACATGTGTTATGTGAGAATGATGAATGATATGCAAAGAATGATATATTTTTTAGTTTTTGTTTTCAAAAGAACTCTTAATAATTATATTGCAAATATCACACAGCGGGGGAGACCCTTTCATTGAACTCAAAAGCTTGTAGTATTTTACAAGGAAAAGTACAATATTTTACAAAGTGCGAGAAAGGAAAATTAGGCCTACGAATCCTGAGTTCTCTCTGAGGAGAGCTCAGATGCTGGTTCCTGAACTTTTCTTTTCTTTGATTGGGCTCTTTCAGACGTTGTCGGGTCGACGATTCTCTGCAAAATAAAAGGAGTGAGTAAATTTCTTCGTTCCTCCTGACTTTCCATAGCATGCTGCTCTAATATCTCAATCAGAGCATCCTTTTCCTTTAGTAGTTCCTGAATCTTGATACATTCCAAATTAAAGATCTGGTATTTGTTCCTCCAAGAGTTTTTCTCACATTGGACTTTGTTGAGAGCGATCTAGAGTTTTTCCGCATTAGACATGAAATAAAGGACAAATTCCTTTAAGGGAAAAACTTCTTGACGAGGGTAAGGCATTCTGAGTTTGATGGCTCTAGTTTGTACCTAGTGGAGATAAGGTTGTGCAGAGGAACAATTTGGTCTTCCCAGGGATTCTCTCCCTTTCCCGTGAATATGTTGCCAGGCATGCACTATTTCTTTCTTTAGTGCCTTGTCATTTTCTCTTTCCTTGAAGAAAAGACCTTCCAAAAGAGCATTATGTGGGATATTCTTCATTGGGTATCCAAGTTGACGGCGAGCTAAAATTGAATGATAGTTGATCCCTCCTTTGGTACCAATGAGGGGTACATTGGGGAAATTTCCACATCTATCGATGATTTTTATCCCTTCGTAAATCCGATTGTACCAATCTATGTCTGAGTTGGTAAGAGACATAATCTTCTGCAACCATCGTAGATTACTCTTGTGATCCCAAAAAGTAGCAGACTTGGGCAAGTGGGAAATTAACCATTTGTAGAGTAAGGGTACACAGCATTTGATCATCCCTCCACTGTACAAATTCCTTAAGTGTACAGAATGATAAGCATCCGCGAGCAAAGTTGGTATCGGGTTTCCAATCAAGAATATCTTAACAGCATTGGTGTCAACGAAGTTGTTAATTTTGGGAAAGAGGAATAACCCATATGTGAGCAGAACAAAGACATCCTCGAAAGCAGTTATATTTACTATACTAGAAAAGTATAGAGCTTTCTCCATCAGGAATTTAGCTAGTAAACCCTGGATTCCTCCTTTGGTGGTCATGTGAGTCCTGACTTCCGACTCATCCAAAGAGATTGCTCTTGCAATGACTTGATCTTTTGGAATTTATTTCAGTCCAGAAAATGGATCTTGATTAGTGATAGGTATATCAATCAGGTGAGAGTATTTCCCCAGTGTTGGTGTGAGTTGGTAATTCGGGAATGTGTAGCAGTGGTATACCAGATCGTAGAACTGAACCAGTGTAGATAGGATCCCTTCAACCATGTTGATCTTCAGAAGAGATAACAGTCATCCGTGCTTAGCTCTGAAAGCTTCAGGATTAGTAATCATCCTTCCCAATTTCCTTAGGTCTTCCAGTTTTGGAACCTTGAAGGTGTACTTTTGCGTTTTTCTTCTTCCGAAATCCATAACGCAACCTCTCTCTGATATTTACAATTATTGGTTTAGTTCTTTTAGGAAAAGATTTTTTCTTGTTTTAAAAAAGGTTTTTTAATGAATGCATGAATGCATGATTGTAGCAAACAAAAATATTTGAAAACATGTGTTTAGGGGTTCATCGTCACGAGCATGGAGCCATGGATCTACCCATCCCCAAAGGTGTGTACTAATTGGTCAATTTTTGTACCTGTAGAACGGGTTCTAACAAAGGTTCCCAAAATCATTGACCCCTCTTAGGGATATTAACAGCAGACCGATTGACTCAGTATAGCTGTAATATCCTAAGATGAATCTCCTTTGAGTGTAGTATCGCGTATCAACTATTCCCGATAGTCACCGCACTACCTAACGGTTTAATGGTTAAGTGTCTACTAAATCCTCAGCGTCATGGGTACCACACTGGGAAAACTATGCTTTCACGACGTGGTCGTTCAAAATTACCAAGTCCACACGGGTACCTTGACTGATTCGGTGGACTTCCAGGTTAACTTGGCCGGGAATCACTCCCTATAAGCCTTCTTGGAGACGCCACCACTTATCTTAATGTTCTCTCAAACTTTCCACATGCGTATTAATCACATTCCCAGTTAATAGTAATTTAAACACGGGTATCAAGTAATACGACAGTAAATGATATATATGTAGCAGAAAACTGAGAAAGTGAATAAGTAACCAGAGAAATAAATGTAAAGCAAAGCCTAGACCTCTTAGGAACTCTAATCTTAAACCCTCCCCACCACAGTCACCATTTTTCTATAGCGTACGATTTTTGTCGGTGACGCGACCACCTTACCGCAATGTTGGAATTGGGTGCTACTTTCTGATTTCTTATTTATCCTATGAAGCTGGAAAGTAAACAGAAGATATCTAAAACTAACCTTGCACGCAAATGTTTTCTTTAACAAATGCTAAGAGATCGAGGACCGGGGTCTGGTTATACAAAGGGAAGCTATTAACACCCAGTGTGTCTATGGTAATCCATAGGAACTCTTTATTGCATGTTTCTCTGTTAACTTAAAATGCTTTCTTATGTTTATCTGTTGTGGCTTGGGTAAGTTTCTCTTTTTGGAGTATTGAGAGAATCTTTCTATTATTTTTGGGGTTTTCTATTATTTTTGGGAAGGTACTGGACGTAAAGTTTTTGATTTGTGTGCTCCCTAAGATTTCACAATCTTATGCCTACGTATTCCTGTAAAGAAATCTGGGAAATCAGAGCAATCGTAGTTCCTCCTATTCTATGGGAGGAAAGATATTTGGTGTCTTGTTCAAAGCCCAAGATTGAAGCTATCTGAGTATTTGTGTCTTGTTTAAAGCCCAAGATTGAAGCCAAAAGGTTACTGAGAGAGAATTTGTCATCTCTAAAGGGAGTACATCTCACCTATTCATCACAAATTGTGAAATTGATTATAAGGGAAATTAGTTTAACTGGGATGTGTAGAATCCAGCAATGCCATAATTTCCTTTATAAGGGTGATGTCATGAAGGAAGAAAGCTTTAACTCAGTGTAAAGCAATGCCACTTTTCCCTTATGAATCTTTCATGCTAAGAGAGGGACATTGGCTTGGATGTATAGAATCCAGAGGCTTGCTACTTACAACTGTTAGATGAAAGATGAATTTTTTCCAGGATAAAAGAAGGACTCCAGCTTGGATTTTGAATCAACAAGTGTGCCACTTACAGCAATTATCTGGGAAAGGTTTTGATTGTTTATTTTTTAGATGTGATGTATAGAGGAAATATCCTCCTGCAGAGAGGATTCCTGGTCTCATCTGAGGGGATGTTGATTTTTGTGTACCTTGATCAAAGCCCAAGGTTGAAGCTAAAGGGAAACTGACACTGAGGAGGGTTTTATTTGTCTTGTACAAAGCCTAAGATTGAGGCTGACCGGGGAGATTCTTATATGAAGCCTAAGAGGAGGCTAACTGGGGAAATTCTTATATGAAGCCTAAGAGGAGGCTAACTTTTGCTGGGAATTTGTGAAAATCTAGAAGCATGTCCAAATTGTATTAGGGAATCCAAAGGGGTTTTAACAATGAGTTTGAAAACCTTATAGGTTCCAACTCTGTTGGAGTCTGATGTATTGGTAAAATAATCAGGGTTTTTCCTGTGCTTTTAGGAAACTTGAGGGTTTCTTGGTGAGATCCAAGAGGAAATGAGACTTTCCAAGTCTAACTTGTATGAAGCCCAAGAGGAGGCTGAGGGTTTAAGGGATGAAGATCAACCCTAGCATGGTCTGATGTTTTGGAATTCTTGACTCTCCTGAGGATTGAACTAGTGGAGATGACTAATTTCTATCCTATGCCTTTAGGAGGTCATTAGATCCTTGTACTAAGCCCAAGAATAGGTTGGGGAACTTCTAAGAAGCCTGTTAGTCCTTGTACTAAGCCCAAGAAGAGGTTGGGGATACTTCTAGGAAACCTGTGGGTCCAAGCCTAAGAAAATTTCAAGTAAGGTTTCACCTAGAATTAATCCTTTCTTTGTTGAACAGTTCGAAGGTTTGAAGAAATTCAAAAGAGGTTTCACCTGGAATTAATCCTCTCTGGGGAAATGATATTCTTGTACAAATATATATATATATATATATATATATATATATATATATAAGTTTTGACAGTCTTGAGAAAAGTTTCACCGGGAATAATGTCTTTCTCTGTTCCATATTGTATAAGCCCAAGAGGAGGCAGACTGTATAGGGAATTTCCTATAAGGGAACTAGTTTTGACTATGTTGAAAGTAAACTCTGGTTTGACCTAAACATAGACCTAACTGCTGGGGAAACTCTAAGCAAGATATGCACAAGTATATACAGACAATTGAATTGGCAGATATATATAAACAAATATGCATTAAAAAGAAAAGATGTTGCAACTTACCTTCTGAGAAGAAGCCCAAGTGTATTGTGATCTGTTGTATTGACTACAACTGTATGCTTGATTAGGGTTTCAAGAAATTGAAGAAAGTTTTGAGGAAAACTTTGAATTTGAATTTGAATTTAATGAAAGTTGTTTGAAAAGAAAAGAATGTTTGGGGCTTATACGATGACTGAGGCCCATATGACTTATTTGAAAACACTAATCGCACTGCGACACTGACAGACGTTATGGGACTTATACTACAACAGAGGACCAAAAATTGTTTTTGTACAAAGAAGGTTGGGTCTTTCACTCTATTAGAGGCCCAAACGTGTTTATGAGAAAAGAAAAATGGGGCTTATACACAAGGAGAGGCCAAGATGACTTATTTGAAAAGGCGACGATCGCGCCGTAATTTTGAAAACCATAGGGGGACTTATACAATGACTGAGGCCCAAAATATTTATGTACAAGAAGGAATGGGTATTACACTCTAATAGAGGCCCAAAAAAGTTATTTTTATACAAGAGATGGGGCTTATAGCTCAAGGAGATGCCCAGATGAAAAACAGCGATCACACCGTTTATTTTGAAAATCATATCGGGACTTATACAATGACTGAGGCCCAAAATTGTATATTTACAAAGGGGGTAGGTCTTACACTCTACAAAGAGGCCCAAAAGTGTTTTTTGTAAGATTTATTTAATCATAAACCTGATGCATAAGCAAAGATTAAATACGAATTATACCAGATACGGGTGAATTTTCACGCAAGCAGAGGAGCGTTAGACGAGCCCAAGGTATCCGACAAAGCTTTTAAGCACCCAATGATCGTCAAAATATTGATTAAAAATTCCTACATCAGATGAAAATCCACAAACAAATAGAGAAAATCAGAGATCACATAGAAATGCCTTTGGTCACATTAAGTGGTTAGAATTGAATTGGAATCACAAGTGACGTGAATAGTTATTTAATTTACAAATAATTCTTTGAAAGCAAGCTTAAGAATAAGCCATGTATTTAGCAAAGATAAAATCAAATAATCTAATAATAATCAATTAAACAATTAAATGATCAATCACACAAATTAATTAAATTAATTGAAGTATATTTAGTAAAAACAACTAATCAATATTAGTAAAACTAAATAAGTAATTAATTTATTTAACACTTATTTAATAAAACAAATACTAAATAAACATGAGTTTTTATACATATGTGATGAAATATGAAAAGAGAAGAAGAAAGAAAAAATAGTGAAGTGTGTGAGAGGGGGGTAGCGCACCACCCTCTTGTGTGTGTGTCACGTTTTTTTTCTTTTCTAGACTTTACTAAAACATAGAAGAAATATGTGCTTCATATGAAAAAATAAAATATGTAAGAGAGATGGAAATGAGAAACAAGTGTAGAAATCTTATTTGGTGTTATTTTTCTAGTGAAGAATGAAGCCTATTTATAGTAAAACATGGTTTGGGAATCAAGTTTGTGATGTCACAACAATGAGACTAACTTAGTAAAAAATGATATAGTAAATATTTAGTCATAAATTCAAACTTTTAAAATTTGACTTTGAATAAAAAATCAAGACTTTGAATTAGTGATGTAGGCAATATGATGTAATCATGGTGAGGTCATTTTGTAAATTTATACATTCATATTTGATTTTAATAAATAGGTTATTAGAAAACCTAAATAAGTTAGTAAGAAAAATAAACATTATTATATATTTAGAAAAAGCCAAATATAAAATAAGTCTAAAATAATAAACCTAATTAATAAAAATAACTATAAATTAAAATTAATATTGAAACCGATTAAAAACGATAAAATCGTCCGGTATCGAAGTGTCCGAAAAAATAAAATGAACATACCAAAATTATCAGCAAAAAATATACGTATTGAAAAAATACAGCGTTTGGTCAAATTTTGAAATTGATTTTACCCGATAAAAAGGCTAAGACGGGTCAGAAAAGTGATTGAAAAAGATTAAAATGAGCACATCAGGTTAAAGTATGCGGAAAATTGATCAATAATGGGTGTCAGCAAGTTTGATAAAAAAGGTCGGACACCGATTTTTTGCACATTTAACCCTTAGTTTGACCAAAACTCCTGAAAATTTATTATGTATATTCCGGCTAATAACTCAAGCAATATGCATGACAAAATATACGATATGATATGCAGATGACACGAAGTGAAAACACAGTCAGATAAACAAAATTTAACAATGAGTGGTCAAAATTTGGGGTATGACAACTTCATATATTATTATGTGTTTCCATATTATTTTCACAAAGCGCGCTCTGGTTCAGAGGTGTTAGTTTTGAGACACAAGCTTAGTAGCGTGGGTTCAACACCCATGTGAACCACTTCCCTTATTTTTAATACCTTATTTTCTTCATTGTCTTAACAAAATCAAAACCCCATAACTTCTTAATTTTTAAGTCATGTACACTTTTTCTTTATTTTCTCCATGTACTTTAGGTTGTCACCAAAGTCTTAAGTCATGTACACTTTTGCTTCCATGTCAAGTGATGTTTTAACTTACACATGCTTACATCAACTTTTGTAATGTTTTGGTTTCTTTGTAACCATACTTGAACCCTAGCAAGCATGTTTAGGTTGTTACCTACTTGTATTAATATGTTCAACTTGTAACCATGCCAAAAATGTCCAAGTAATGTTTTAACTTGTTCATATGATGTCTAACTTTCAACTTGTCATCTTTAAGCATTCTCACATGCCATTCTTTGTATGATTGCATATTCATCCACATGTTATTATCATAAACATGTCACCCTTGCTCAAGTATGTTTGGTTGTTACCATTTGCTTGTTTTCAAATTGTATCCATGATAGGTAATGTCTTAACTATCCATGTATGCTTTGAACTTTGATTGTTATCATGACTTATGTATGCTTTACCCCTATTCATGATAAGTGATGTCTTGACTTATACATGTTATCTTTGAACCTTCATCCATGTTTAAGTAATGTCTTAACTTATACATGTCAACTTTGAACCCTTGATCTTATCCATGTTTAAGTGTTATCATAACTTTCACATGTTAACTTGAACTCTGAATCTTATCATGCTTAAGTGTTGTAATAACTTATCCATGCTTTGAAATGTTAAATCGCATTCATGATTAAATGTTGTTACAACTTGTCCTCTTTTGTCTTGTATTCATGATTAAGTGGTAAACCCTAAAGCATGTTTGCCTTACTCAAGTACTTGAACACTCATCCATGATACCTTAGTCTTGTTAGAACTATATCTCATGTTTGTTTAGATGTTGTAACATCTTTGTTTGATTGAACTTACCTTTGTTGTCACCATGTTGATGTTAAACTTCTTTGAATCTTTGAACATACTAGGTAGTTACCTTGTATAGATTCATGACTTTGTTAGGTTCTTGCTCTAAATGTTGTCACATTTATCTTTATTCTTTGGTTGTAACCATATGTTTTACCTTTGCCATGCTTTCATTAACATCATGTTTGAATGTTACTTTGATTTGCTCTCATTGATATCATGCTTGAATATCATGTTTGTTCATATCATCCAATACTTTAATCATACTCCTTATAACTTTGTCAAGTTATTCCCCCAAGTGATGTTAGCTTTTTAGCTTCCATCCTCTAGTTGCCCTCTATTCCTTAATCCAAGGGAAAGTATCTCTATTGACTCCATGTCATAGATAGCTCATCATTATCTACACCCTTTGACCTTGTTAGAGTCATTAGGCTTTTTGAATCTTAGATTTAAGATTAGAACAAACAAATCTTTTGACTTTGTCAAGTCAAGTAAGTGTTAAGACCTTAACACTTAATCCCTTTGAATCTTGACCATAATCAATTGTTTATTCATCCTTAGTAAGGTGAACTACAAATGCTCTATTTCCATCCTTGTAAGGATATGTAGGCACAAGACCGCGAAGTTTTGGCGAGCATACTTAGCGACTAAACCTTTAGGTTCCTATCTCTCACTATAAAATCCAAACACAAAATAATAGCAAACAATATCACAAATACGAATAAAAGGTTCCTATAGAGTACTATAGATACTTAGGGTGCTAACACCTTCCCTAAGTATAACCAATCCCCGACCCCCAAAATCTCTTAGCGTTGTTGTTACATTGCAAACATAGGGTTTTTTACGATCTTTACCCTTTCCCTTGGATAAATAAAAGCTCGGTGGTGACTCTTTAAAATATTTGTGATTCAAGTTTAATCAGTAGCTTGATATCCAATTCTCACTGTAACATTAGGCATTACTTTCTTAATAACCATCTTCAAAGTTGATTGTCGAGATTAGTCTGATAATCATCTTCACATCTATCATTAGCAATTTCATCCATAACAGAGTCTAATGAATCTGCCTGATTAAGTGAAGGATTGTTGATTTGAATACCTTGAGGCGTGAATGAGAACATCTCGGAGTCAAGCAGAGTCTGAACCTTGCTCCTAAGCACATTACAGTCTTCAGTTGAATGCCCTTATGCCCCGACATGGTCTTCACAATGGGCGTTGGCGTCAAAGCCTGGTGGATATGGAGGGATCACTGGATCTATCTCCTTCGGTACTATCAATCCACCTTTGATCAAATCTAGCAAGATCTGATTATATGACATCGGTAACGGAGTGAAATGCCTTTCTGGTTTCCTCGGCCTTTGTTGAGCGTGCTGACGCTGATGACGGCGGTAGGACCGTTGATTTGGAGAAGAATATGGCCCTTGTGAAGAGAATGGTGTCTGATGCGGAGACCCAAAAGATTGCTGACTCTGAACACTTGATTTGCATGAGTGTTGAGGTTGAGGTATCGGATACTCCCCAATGGAATTACTTTCTTCTTCCCATTCTTCCTGAGATCTAACAACTCATTCACTCTCACTAGCAGGAATGTTCGAGCACCTCGGATTTTTCTGTTCTTAAGACCGCTCTCAATGCGCTCTCCAGCTATCACCAAGTCAGATAAGTTTGATGTCACAATGCTAAATAACTTTTCTCTGTACGGGCCTTGCAAGGTATCCACGAACTAGTCAACCAATTCCTTATCCAAGAGTGGTGGTTGGACGCGAGCAGCTACTTCTCTCCACCTCTGGGCATACCCTCTGAAGGATTCATTATCCTCTTGAGATAAGTCTAGAAAATGCAGGCGAATGGGAGCCAAGTCAAGATTGTAGTTGTATTGCTTCACAAAGGCATTAGCTAGGTCTGACCATGATTGGATGTTGCTGCTTTCTAGCTGCATGTACCAATTCAGTGATGCTCCACTCAAACTGTCTTGGAAATAGTGGATCATGAGCTTGTCATGGCAAACATGTGAAGTCATTCTTCTGCAATACATCACCAAATGCCACTTCAGACAACTACCCCCTAGTACTTCTCAGACTTCGACATCTTGAACTTTGGTGGCATTACAAGGTCAGGTATCAAACACATGTTCAAAGCATTCAGATCAGCCGCGTCACGACCCTTAATGGCATCAAGCTTCTCTTCCAAGGTACGACATTTTTCAATTATCTCAACATCTGTGGGTCCTTGGTTTCCACCACAGGGACTACCTCTTGGGAATCTGGCTCAGAGAATGCGAAGCTACGATATTCCACTGTGAAATTCTGGCATAGCAGACAACAGATGTCCTAACACATGTCATGACATTGTTCTGCATAATTATTAAACAAAGAACAGAACTGCAAACTGATATCTAAACTATCACTAACTAGAGAAACACAGATGTTTCGACATTTGTTCTAACATGTTAATCAATATTGAACTGTAAATTACATAATGATAAAAAACACAGAATATGATGACCCAGTTCAGTGCAACTCACCTACATCTGGGGGATACCAATCCAGGAAGAAGAATCCACTATTATTAGTATAGTTTTATGTAAACAACCTCTGGTTTACAGTAAACACCCACGTTTACCTATCACTGCCCAATGAAGACTTTATCATTAGAAGTCACATATAATTGATAAGAGAAACCCATCTCACTCCCTAAATCATAACCTGTGATTATCTAACAGTTACTACACCATAATTGTATCATCCCTATTGAAACACACCCCTTTCAATACATAGTTTAGTCAAGCATCCTTGACTAACAAGTTGACTTGGATTGCTTCAAAGCTTCATCCTAGAACAATACACGATTCATTACCTATGGGTTTCTGAATCTGTACAAGTACCTATATCTACCACAAAGTATCAAATCGGTACATAGAGAGACTTACAAGAGAAATCTACGACACTCAAAACCTAAACCCTACTTTACAAAATAAGATTCCTAAGTCTATGTCGTCCTCTCTCTTTCTTCTGCCCAGGTCTTGGTCTTCTTTTATAGCCTTCTGCTGCGTTGGGCTTTCAACTTTCTTTTGGATGATTCCTTGATCCACGTTCTGATTGCTCCTTAAATATTGTAACTGATCTGTAAACATCCTGTTGTTAGTAACAGACAGGATGCCCTAACATCGTGTTGGGACATTTTATCTAACATGTCTTCTTTTAGCAGGATTCTTCTTTGTTGTTGGAACATCTTGTGCGGCAACCTATTTTACCAAAATTTGTTCAAATATTTAGAGTCTTCACATGACATCAACAGAAGAGGAATGTCCATCTTGGACAATGGCACATTCTTGTATAACCTGTTTCCCAACAGGAATCTGCACAGGTTGAGCTTGAGCAACATTGTTCACAGAAGTCCTCTAAATATTGTCATCTTTCTTGGCCAAGGCTGTCATAGCTTCCACAATTTGATCCAACTGATCTTTCAATAATTCAAAGTCTACTCTGGTCACAAACTGGTTCTGCTCTCCTGAGTTCATGATCCTTCAAAAGCTACTTCAAGTTCAATGCTGGCTTCGGGAAGTCAACTGCTGGGTTACGGACAAAGGACGGATAAGGCTCAAGGATGAGAAATGCAAATGAAATGAAAATTTGATGACATGCGCATGCTATGCAAATGAAAGCCAAATGGTTTCAAGGAACTCAACAGCAAGTTGCAAACGTTTTGGAAAAACTTAAGAGTTTCGCTTTAAAATCCATGATCTCTATTGATTTTTTCAAAGGAATGAACATCTGAATACCTTGAAACCAAAGGGCTATTCATGAATGCATGAATGTATAGATGAATGTATGCACAAACATACATATACACATATTCACATATATGCTGACAAGAAAACACGGGCCTAGGTTTGAAGAACACGAGCATGGAGCCATGGTCTACCCATCCCAAAAGGGTACCCATGACACTGAGGATTTAGTATACATTTAACCATTAAACTATTAGGTAGTGTGGTGACTATCGGGAATAGTTGATACGCGATACAACACTCAAAAGAGATTCATCTTAGGATATTACAGCTCTACTGTGTCAATCGGTTTGCTGTTAATATCTCTAAGAGGGGTCAATGATTTTGGGAACCTCTGTTATCTACATCGCATCTCCAAGAATGTCAGCGAACTATTTAGTTTTCTTGATCCATATGGGACGCTAATTTCTACTACACCGGCCGAAGTAATCCAATTATACATACAAAATAAGTTGGATGGCGAATCAAAAAAGTGTTACTTAGGGCCATTGTAAAATCGGTAAGTACATGTTTCCTTGATGTTTTTATAGATTTTTTACGTTATTTTATAATATTTGAATTTTAGTGATTCTAACACTTTTGTTTTGAAACTACAAGAATCATTGGTAGCTGTTTTGTAATTTGTCCAAAAGATAATGATATATTTTGGTTTTGTTCATTAAAAAAACCTCCCAAGAAAAATATTGAGATCATACTTGAGGGGTAAGAAGCCTAAATCAAGAGAATCATTTATACAAAATTTTTGTACCTTTTAACTTTATATTAATAACTTACTTCTACTTCAATTTCTTTTATCAGAGCTATAGAAGGATATCAACTATTAAGAGGTATTAAGAATAAGAAGCCTAATTGGAAGATTGTCAAGGTAAGTGAGTTGTTTTGTACTACCCATATTTGTATACCATAGTTGTACTACCCATATTTCTGCTGTAATGTGTTTTGCCATAGCTGCATATTTAATGGTTAATGTTCTATACCACACATATTTAATGGTTAATGGTTAATGTTATGTACTACCCATATTTCTGCTGAATTTGTAGTGCTAAATTCATAGTTTGAACAGGTAACATATGTATATAGGCTCAGGCACAAATATCACACTGTGGGATGAGCCTTATTTGGCGTATCCAGATGCCTCTTAAGTTTAATAACTTGTTATGGTGTATTTGTCGGTGCTGCTTGCCTACTAGACTCTCTCGGGGCGGACTGTCCAACAAAGGTTGGGCCTGCAAAGTGCAAATATTTGCGTCAATAGTAATATATAATAGAGCAACGAATTTTAATTTAGTTGTAGCAATGAGCATAGTAGAAGATTCTTAATACAATGGTTACAACTAAGAGCACTGCTGTGACTTTCCAAAAGAAAGCATAAATGTTTAAAATTATTTCTCTCTTTAATTTCTTCTATTTAACAATGGTTAAAGATTCTTATCACAAAACTATATCGTCACGAGCACCGTTGTGTCTTCTCTCTGTGTATTCTTAAAGGCAACATATGAAGTCTTAGTGTTCTCAGTATCCTTGCAAAAATGCCATCAAAGCGATTGAGAAGAATAACATTGGGTTGGCTTTCAATTTTGGATTGAAAGTCGGAGCCGGAGGCTTTGTCAAGGGAGAGAGTAAGAAGATTGGCGTTGTTGAGTATTTAGGTCGGCCATCTCCCCATGTAATTTGAAAATCTTTGTTGAAGCTAGCAACAACATTAATGAAAAGGAAAGGAATAAGAAACAATAGTAATTTGTTGCAAGCCATGAATGATGTTGTGAATAAATAAATTAGTAATTGGTAATGTTGGATATGTTATGAAGATTGAATAGTTGATATATATATATAGTAGTGGTAGTAGATGAACGTGTGATTTGAATCAAGTTGCTAAGAGGGAAAAAGGATAGGAAGGTCAGTTTACGGTATAGTACTTTGTAGGTAGTTCTATTGAATTGAATGGTATTAAGAAATTTAGCTGTCAAAAGCTCAAATGAGAGCTCAACCAACAAACTTTGTCCTGTTTAATTAATTAAGAAAGTATATAGATAAAAGGTAAAACTGGTGAAGAGGGTATGTTGCAATTGGAGGAGTACGCGGTTTAATATTGTGTTTGTTCTGTAACGCAATTAATAGTAATCTTTTCCATTTGTTGTTATCTGATTTAGATCACCTCCAAAATTCATCCATGCAAGTTCCTTGGTGTTAGTTACTATTTTTTATACAGCATGAAATGAAATGACCGACCATATTAAAGAGACCATATCTTATTTGGATCACCTCACTTATAAGATTTTATATGTAGGCAATCGTCAAGATAACAGATGAGCATGTGGATACTACATCATGAAGACTATGTTTGACATTGTTGATTCTTCTATTGTTGAAATATTCAAGGAGGTAGGATATGTTAAAATATTTTCGTATTGCATGTATTTGACGAAAAACTTGTAAATTATTGTTTTAATATGTAGTTGTTTAACTTAATCTCTGTAAACTTGTAGATATTCACAGAAACTTCGTCATATGAAAAAGAGATGATTGACCACATGCGACAACTCTGGGCTAATTTTTATTTGGAAATGATTGAAGAGCAAAAGGTTGAAGAGCAAATGAAAATGGCTGAAGAGCATGAGGACCAAGAAGACATACAAATATTGTCAAAACAAAAGTGAAGGAGGAATAATTATATATAGATAGTTTTTGATAATATGTTTTTGATGTATGACTTTATGCTATTAGATAATATGATTTGATAAGACTTATATATACAATGATGTTAGGATGGTTGTTTTAAGATATTAAATAATATGATTGGATAAGACTTATAGATATAATGATGTTAGGATGGTTGTTTTGGTTGTACTTTTGTTTATTGAATTTTTAGTGGTATACAAAATATTTGATTAAATGAAATTGGTTATAAATCTAATTAAATATAATATAATATAATAATGAAACTAAAACAAACATTCTATTTAAAGAAAACAGGGTGTAAAAATGCCAACGTCAATGGTAAAATTGGGGGTAAACATGCCAACATCAATAGTAAAAACGGGTGTAATACACCGTGTTTTTACACCCTATTTAAAGAAAATAGGGTGTAAATTTGTTAATCTCTATAGTAAACACAACTCATTTTACATCCGATTTTTATCAAATTGGGTGTAAATTCGTTTAATTGAAATGCAATTATTTACCCATTTACACCCGTTTTCTATAAAATAGGGTGTAAAGTGGAACATATATACATCCGTTTTAAACAAAAAAATGGTGTAATATACCATCTATAAATGTATATATGTAAAAATTTACACCCAATTTCTATAAAAAAGAGTGTAATAAAACATTAAATTTACACCCGTTTTAAAACAGGTGTAAATTTGTCAGACATTTCTCACCAGTTGAAATCACACCCTCTAATAACGGGTGTTAAATATAAAAAAAAGGGTGTAAATTACTCTTTCTGCGCTAGTACATTATGCAGTTTTGGTTATGTCCGCACCTCGCCTGGGGTTCTCTAGGCAAACCAAAAAGCGAGCCAACCTCGCTGGTTGCTCGTAGGGCGATCATGATAGAACATTTAGAAATGGTTTTGTTGATTTTTTAGGGTATTCCATATACTTGTTTTAGTCTTGTTTATGTTAATTACCATGGATTGTGATTAATATGCATATCTTTCATTTATGGATTGTTGCTTGTGATCAATTGATAACATGATTGAAAAACTATAAGGATTAGTGAGGAAACCCTTAATAGTAGTTAATGGAATGAAATAGAAAGATAATTAGGATATGTTGGATGACATAGATGGCAATGCTCGTGCATGTGATACCTAGGTGTGTGTCATTGGCAAGTGATTGTCTAGTTTAGGATGTTAGGCATTGTATGGAACATATGATGTTGTTGTGAATTCTAAGGTGATGTGATCGCCTAGTTGTTGTCGATTACAATCACAAAGTCCCTTATTTTATCACGTAGTCGGAAATAACTCGTATTTGTTCTGTCCCAAGTGTGATGCTCATATAGAGGACAAAGAGAACGAATTTTATTTACAACGGTTTAGAACCGTTCTCGTATATTTTTTCATTATTTTAATAAATAATTTATTATTTGTCACCGTTCTTGTATGTTATCCTAAAATAAAATTCTTTTAAAAGAAATGTATATAGCTGGAATCAAACCAAGGTCACCATTTGCTATTGTTTGACCGCTAAAATTTCATTGAGCGCTAAAATTTCACTTCCCTTTCTGACTGAACTTCAAGTGCTAATGTCTCAAACCTAACCCTAAAAATATAGCACACAAATCATAAAAATTGTCTTCTCATAGATATGATTTTCTCCCAAGTCTAACCCTAAACATTTAGCCCACAAATCTATGGCAAGAATCAACAACTTCAAGAATCATAATAGGGTTTGATTCATGATTGGTGACTGTTTCTCAAACTGACAGAGAAGAAGAAAGAAGAGAGTGTAACTAAAGACAAAATAGAGGGATTTAGTAGTGCATCTTATCTTATGTAAGATTCTTTAATGTTTTCAAATTATTTATATATCTTAAATCATTTTGTCTTTGGTTTGTAACTGGGCATCGTATGAGTCATATATTTTGGCATGAGAAGGGAAATTTTTTGAAGCTACAAATTTTGTTGCTTTTTCTAAAGAACAACTTCCAATTGTGTAAAGATTTTTTTAATATAACTTCAATTTTGTGAGTTCAGTAGCAGTTGGCTTGGAAATGAATCAAGCATGATTAAAGTTCTTGCATATAAGCTAAGTTCAATTTATATGGCTAAACTTAGATCATACATGAATCATTTTTTTGTATGCTGGGTTTTGTTGAATGAATCACTCAATCATTCACTGAAATTTGTATTTTTCTACGTTATTGTTTGATTTTATTTTTTTAAAAATGGTTCAATTTGAGTTTAGATTCACTGTGGAGACTGGCATATTTGATTTTGACTCATTCTAATGTAATTTAATTTTTAATTGAATTGATAAAAATGAGCTTTAACGGTAGGTTCAATAACTACATGTTAAACTCAAAATTAACCAATTAATTTATGAAATCAATTTTTGTTTTAGATGTTATTTATCAACTATGCATTTAAACACATAATGTGATAATAACTTCTAAAATTACTACTATTACATTTGAAGTACTACTTTATGATTAAGAGTTTTTTCTTTTCCATTGTACTGGTAGCGATTGTAGCCTAAATACTTATCATATAAAGTTTTATGTATAAGCTATTCCGATGAAAGTTTTAAAGATGGTCGTGGTTGCATAAAAGCTTTTGAAATTTCAGTCGGCACAAGTGTCGTGGGGCCGATTGCGATCGTCGCGATGTGAATTAAGCATAATTTGTTCTTTAACATAAAAATAGCAAATAACATTATTGGTATCGGCACTTGCCGAAAACGTTTCCACTACAACATTTAAACTATACGACAACGAATGAAAACTGTTGCGAAATTTTATAAAACCGTTTCCTTTATATATAAGAACGGTTTTCCAGTCGTGCCAAACTAAGGCGTTCTGTTAGCTTTTCAGAACGGTTTTTTACCCAACGAAAACGCCTTGTACAGAACCGTTGTTGTCGTTTTCTTTAGAGAACGGTTTCCAACAACAACGACTGCACTCTGTTTTTAGATAAAAACCGTTGCAATTGATGTGTTTTTAGGGAATATATATTTTATGGTATATAACATCGGTTTTTAACCGTAGTAAATTTAACACCGTTCTAGAAGATGCATATCATAATTTATTCTTCAATGGCTACAACAACAGTTTCTCACTGTTGCAACAAATGAAATTTTTTTATTATATGAACATTAAAATCAATTTATTTTATGAATTTTATAAATAATAATAATAATAATAATGATATTAATAATAATAATAATAATTATTATTATTATTACAATTAAATAACAATAATTTTAATATGATTTAAATTAAAAAACTTACTCAACAAAATTGCATTATATATATATATATATATATATATATATATATATATATATATATATATATATATAATCAAAATAACATCTTCAATGTATATCCTAATGTGAAGATTAGATCAACATCTATTCAAAAAACACAAATATCTCAAGATCAACATATATTCAAAAAACTTAAGTATCTCTTCATCTTCAAATTACTGAAAACTTTCATTGATATCATCACTCATCATAATCTGCAAAATAAAAATAATATAATTAAAACAAAAAGAATGT
Organism: Lathyrus tuberosus; assembly: GCA_022829125.1. Taxonomy (NCBI): domain Eukaryota; kingdom Viridiplantae; phylum Streptophyta; class Magnoliopsida; order Fabales; family Fabaceae; genus Lathyrus; species Lathyrus tuberosus. Next base: position 19,943,076 of record JALAZF010000040.1, read on the forward strand.
AAAATATAAAATAGTTTAATTTTACTTGATTATTATTTGAAGTATGTGTTGGTAATTCTATCTTTTATGACAATACTTGTAACACAATGTAAAAAGATATTTCTCCAAATTAGTATTTGTATAAGCATAAATAGAGTTTTGCATATCATCAGCCACCATTTATGTAATTTTTTAGTAATAATGTTAGTTTTCACATATCAGAGACAAGACAAAGATATGCCTATTTGTCTTTAGCTTATCTCTCATTTGTTCTCTTGAACATTCTCTTATAGAATCCTACAAGTAGAAGACAATAATTTAGAACAATTTTTCAATATTTGTATGAAAAATATGAATATAAAATCCAGGGTTAAAAAATATGGCTAGTTAGTTTTCTATAAAACAAATATATTTCTTATTTGCTAGCAGTAATTGATTAGTATGCTATATATGTAACACTTACACATAACAACCTGATGTGTGAAGAAACTCATTGGCTATGACTTTACCTCTATTAGTTCCAAATACAAATGTTACTTATTACAATAAAAACAAATCTCAACAATGCAAAATTTGCTCAAAGTAAACACCTTATTAAACATAATGAATAAAAAAACAATTATAAATGAGAAACCTAAACAGTGTAAAACCTTTCTATCTTCAAAGTGGGCTAATGTAATATCCCATATTATTGAAATGCTCAATTGGATATCAGATGAGATCAGATGAATATCTATGTACTCTATCTTTGGATAATTGGATTAATGGAATCCTCTAAATACTTTAAGTATTATCAATTGGGATCAATAGAGCAACTGATGAACTCTGAAGAGATCAATTATTTTAATTCAAGAAAGGATTTTAAGGTAACTTTAATAATTTATCAATTTGGTTGAGACGACAAAATATCAATTGGAGATATTTTACTCTATCAGATTATATTATATTATATAATAAAGTTTATATATATATATATATATATATATATATATATATATATATATATATATATATATATATATATATATATATATATATGTGTGTGTGTTAGAAAGAAAAAGAAAAGAAGAAAAAGATAGTAAAGAGAAAGAAGAGAAAGGAAGAGAGAAAGAAGAAGAGAAAGAGGGAAAGCTTGAGGAGAAGCTTATGGATCATCATCATCTTCTTCAAACTCCTCTTCGATTATCAGGTGGGCTCTAGTTAGACACTTTAAGTTCTAGAATTAAGTTTAGAGCTTAGGTTAGAAATTGTGAGAAAATGATGAAATTGATAAAAATCAATGTTCTAACGGATAAAACGTAAAATAAACCAAGTAATATAGTCGGGTTATGTGTGGATTGAACCTATCGTACTTCGTAACCGGTTACATCATATGTGTTAACCGGTTACCCTTTGAAAAATGATGTTTCTGGGCTGTTTTCTAGCCAGTAACCGGTTACAGCATATGTGCTAACCGGTTACCACTGCTATTGGCAGAAAAATGAAAATTAAAACGGGCGTATCTTTTGAACCGTAAGTCCGTTTTGGTCCCAGTTCGGTGTAACACCCTTTTCTATCCCCACAAATATTGCAGCAGAAACAACTCAAAATATTAGATTAAAGTATCAAAATCACCTCAAGGGTGCACATTTCTCATTTAAATCAAAATAATACACTTGCCCTGTAAACAAAAGGGTTTTCCTCAAAATAACTCAAAAGCCTTCACATGGTAGTGGAACTCAAAATTCTCAATTAAAAGGTTTTCAACAACCATCATAATAATAAAAAATAAAACCACATCATCAAATAACAACAAAATAAGGAAACACAATAGTTCGACTCAAAGGACCCTAACCCGATGTTACACTATCAGAGCAAGACCCTCTAAATCGTCCAAAAGCAAATAAACTTCAAGGTCCTCGAAGCATCCACAGCTAAACCTGATCACCTGCACGTTACCCACGTGGAGGCAACATTCAAACAGGCAGGGTGAGTAATCACAATTCATAATAATCATTATAAAACAAGATATACATAAAAATGGCTTTAACTTCATAAACGGCATCATCAAGGTCATCATCGAGGAAAACATCAGGAAGCACCATATCACAAATTCATCGATGCCACATAAAATGCAATGCATAACAAGACTCATGCATGTGGTACCAATCGTCATAATAGATGGACACTAGGCCATCAACCCTCCAAAGATCCCCTTCAATATGATCGATCCCGCATTCGGAACCGGAGCACGTCATAATTACCTCATATCCGCACAATGGGAATGAAGCGTCATCACAGAGTATGCATATGAATGTATGTTACACAACATCACTAATCATCATTATCAAGTAAACTTCATAATATGCATCATCAATCATTATTTTTCACAAAATTCATATCATCATATATTCATCAAAACATCACAATTTATCACCTCAATATCATCAAGAACATCATGGCAAACCATCATAACATTACAACATCAAAACATAAAAAACAGCACAGCAGCATAAACAAGAATTTGCGAGCAGCTGAAGTTCGCTCCAGGGTTCGCTGTGGCCTTCACTTAGCGAAGCGGCCAGGGAATCCCACAGACCCCACACTCAACACCAGAAAACACAAACATTTGCCATACTCACTAGTTAATTCGCTGGGCGAAACTACTCGCTGATTCATTCTCTTAGCGAGACTTCCAGCGAATCCCCACTTCTACTCCAAAATCACCTCTGTATACACACTCATGTTATCGCACATTCGCTGTGCTGCTCGCTTAGCGAGCCTTAGCGAACATTCGCCTAGCGAAGCGACGGTTCGCCTAGCGAACTTGCGATTACAGCAAATCGCTGCTACGCATCAGTGGCTCCACAACCTCCAAGGTACCTGCGATTACAGTCCCAAATCTCCCAAAAACATCCCTATAAACCCTCCAAGGTACCCAAAATTTAAATGTCTAAACCCTACGTCTGTTAGGTCGATTCAGGACACTACGGTAAACCTTAATTTCCCCTAGACCTTCAAAACCGTCAAGCTTCATATAAACTCCATAGATCCTTCACCATGAGGTTAAAACTACAACAACGACGGGGAAATCTGCCGCAAGGTCTACTTTTACTGCTTCAATTCAACATTATTAATCGATTCGCAAAAATGTCCTTAAAATCATCAGTTTACCTCAAAACCCATAAACCCTCAAACACATCACAACCACTTCAATTACATCGAATCCTATAATGAAAACAATGAAAGGTAACTACTCACCATACCTTAGATTGTCGATCCGATGTGTTCTCTCTTGAACCTTTGGAAACCTTCACGAATTCCTCGCCTTTTCCCTTTTTCTTCAGAGCTTTCCTTCTTTCCTTATTTTCATGGTTCACCAAAAGTGAATCCCATTCTCAAAATCCTCCTTTTATATCCATCCTTAACCTCGGGCCTCAAAATTGGGCTTTCTCCATAATGCCCTCACTAATTTTCCTCAAATGTCCACTTTACCCTTAATTTCTCTAATATTATTTAAAATAAATAATAATACAATATATTCCGTAATATATACTATTATTTAATTAAATAACCAAAACTTCACAAAATCACCGACATTGACACGAATCACCAAAATACACAGAAATTCACGAATATAATATTTAAATAAATTAAATAAATATTCTTACGAAATTTGGGGTGTTACAACTCTCCCCCAATTAAAGAATTTTCGCCCTCGAAAATTACCTCAAGGAAACAAAGTCGGATACGACTCCCTCATCTGATCTTCGCGTTCCCAAGGCCAACTTTCGCCAGCTGGTCCACCCCACAACACCTTCACCAAAGTTATGTCTTTACCCCGCAGTTGCTTCATCTCTCGACCATCGACACGCACAGGCAATGCTTCCACGGTCAGATTATCCCTCACTTGTACATTATCCATCAGAATCACACGCGACAGATCCAGATTGTACTTCCTCAACTGAGATACATGGAACACGTCATGCAAATTCGCAAGTGACGGCGGTAAAGCAATCCGATAGGCTACCTCTCCTATCCTCTGTGATATCTGATATGGACCAACAAAATGTGGAGTGAGCTTCCTAGACTTCAAAGCTCGACCCACACCAGTCACTGGCGTCATTCTCAAAAACACATGATCTTCCTCTTGGATTTCAAGTGCTTTCCTCCTCTTATCATGGTAGGTTTTCTGATGACTCTGCGAAGCTTTCATCATCTCTTGGATCTCCTTAATCTCCCCAGTCGTATCTTGCACAATTTCAGGTCCGAGTACAACCCTCTCGCTCGATTCATACCAACACAACGGAGTCCTACCCCTTCTCTCATACAAAGCTTCATAGGGCGACATTCCAATACTAGCATGAAAACTATTATTGTACGTGAACTCAATCAACGGTAAATGGTTATCCCACGATCCTCCATGATCCAACACACAAGCCCTCAACAAATTCTCTAAAGATTGGAAAGTCCTTTCTGTCTGACCGTCCGTCTGCGGATGATATGCAGAATTCATCCTCAACTTAGTACCCAAGGTATCTTCCAAACAATTCCAGAACCTTGATGTAAACCTCGGATCTCTATCTGACACAATACTCGAAGGTACCCCATGTAACTTCACAATCTCCTCAATGTACATCTCGGCTAGCTTCTGCATGGAATGATTAATCCTCATCGGCAAGAAATGAGCCGACTTAGTTAATCTATCCACAATCACCCAAATTGAATCATTTCCCTTAGCAGTCTTCGGCAATTCCACCACAAAATCCACGGAAATACTATCCCATTTCCATTCTGGAATCCTCAACGGCTGCATCATACCTAAAGGCTTCTGATGCTCAACCTTCGACTTTTGACAAGTCAAACACGCATAAACAAACTCCGAACATCCTTCTCCATACCTGGCCACCAAAATAACTTTTTCAAATCTTGGTACATCTTCGTAGCACTGGGATGAATACTCAACCTACTTCGATGTCCTTCTTCAAGAATGCTCTTCTTAATATCTGGAACATCTAGGACACACACCCTGTCTCTGAACACCATCACACCATTCTCGTCAATCCGGAAGTCACCTTCGTTACCTTGGTTAATCAAAGTTAATTGGTCAACGAACTTTAAATCAGATTGCTGCCCCACTCTAATCTCTTCTAGAATACTACTAGTCAATTTCAACAATACCAACTTCACACTGTCAAGAGTCGCTTCACACACCAAATTCAAATCTCAGAATTTTTCAATTAATTCCAATTTTTTCACCATAAGCCTCGACATATGCAATGACTTTCTGCTCAATGCATCGGCCACTACATTTGCTTTGCCCGGATGATAACTCAAATCAAAATCAAAATCCCTCAACAACTTTAACCACCTCCTCTGCCTCATATTCAATTCCTTCAGATTAAATAAGTACTTTAGACTTTTATGATCCTTGAACACCTCAAATTTAGAGCCAAAAAGATAATGTCTCCAAATCTTCAACACAAAGACCACCGCGGCCAACTCTAAGTCATGTGTAGGATAATTCCTCTCATGGACTCGCAATTGTCTCGAAGCATAGGCAATAACTTGTCCATTCTGCATCAATACTCCACCAAGACCCATCTTCGACGCGTCACAATACACCATAAAAGATTCACTCGGATTAGGAAAAATCAACACTAGAGCAGTAGTCAACCTCTTCTTCAACTCCACAAAACTCTCTTCACAAGCTACATCCCACACAAAAGTTTGACCCTTTCGAGTCAACTGAGTCAGAGGTAATGCCAACTTAGAAAAGCCTTCAATAAACTTGCAGTAATAACTAATCCCAGAAAACTTCGTATCTTAGTAGCAGACTTCAGAGTCTCCCACTGTAACACAACATCAATCTTAGAAGGATCAACAGCAACACCACCACTTGAAATTACATGGCCAAGGAAACTCACTTCCTTCAACCAGAATTCACACTTCGTAACTTTGCATACAACTTCTTCTCTTTCAACACTTGCAATACCGTTCTCAAATGCTCGACATGTTCTTCTTCAGATCGAGAATATATCAAAATATCATCGATAAACACCACCAGAAACTTATCCAAATACTCATGGAAAATTCGATTCATATACTCCATGAACACACCAGGTGCATTGGATACACCAAATGGCATCACAATGTATTCATCGTGACCATACCTCGTCCTGAAAGCCGTCTTCGGAATATCATCAGGCTTAACTTGAATCTGATGATAACCAGACCTCAAATCAATCTTGTTAAACACACAAGCACCTACTAACTGATCCATCAAATCGTCGATTCTCGGAAGTGGATACTTATTCTTGATCATCACTTTATTCAACTGTCGATAATCAACGTACAACCTCATATTCCCATCTTTCTTCTTCACTAGCAACACCGGAGCACCCCACGGAGAAACACTTGGTCGAACAAACTTCTTCTCAAGCAATTCTTCAAGTTGTTTCTTTAACTCACTTAACTCAGAAGTAGACATCCGATAAGGAGCCATCTACACTGGACTCGTACCTGGTATTAAGTCCAATGCAAAATCTACTTCACGCTCTGGAGGCAAATCACTGACGTCATCTGGAAACACCTCTGGGAATTTACAAACAACAGGAAACTCCACACTCGCAGCTTCACGATCAATTTACAACGATGCAAACATTGGAAATACCAAAACTTCATCTTCCTCAAGTTCATCTACTTGCTTAGCAGATAAGAACATCAACTCCCCACTATCATCAATCTCAGGAAACTCTACAGTCTTGTTATAACAATTAATATGAACCCGGTTGAACTCCAACCAGTTCATTCCAAAGATCACATAGATCTGGTGCAAGGGTAAGCACACCAAATCCATCACAAAGCTCTTCTCAAAAATTATCACAGGACATCTCAAACACACAAGGGTAGTAGTAACAGAACCATTAGCTGGAGTTTCTATTACCATATTACCATTCATATCAGATAACTTCAAACCCAATCTATTAGCACATTCAAGCGAGATAAAAGAATGAGTAGCACCAGTATCAATAATAGCAACCAATTTGATATTATAAATAAAACAAGTACCTCAAATCAGGTTGTCCTTCTCTGAAACATCTGCACCACTCAGAGCAAACACTCTGCCACTGGTGTGAGCAGCAGTCGCAGTCTTCTTCGGCTTCTGACATTGAGTACTGATATGACCTTTATCACCACAATTGAAATAGGTCAGACCCTCATCTTTGCAATCAGTAGCTCTATGACCCTTCTTACCGCATCTATAGCACCTCAGCACATTATTGGTGCACACATCAGCATGGTGACCTAGCTCGCCACACTTATGACACTTTCCAAAAGCGGAAGCTGCTCCCCTACTTGTCTTTTTCCCATCTGAAGCCTTCTGCTTCCCTTTTTCAACTGAAGTTGTATAGGGCTTACCCCTATACTGCCCTTTCTTCTCACTCAACTGTTTGTAGTGAGCAGATCGAGCTCGGTTATCCTCATCGTAGATTCTGCTCTTGTCAACCAACTCAGCATACCTGCGGATATGCTGATACCCGATATCCTGCTTAATCTCTGGTCTCAGCCCATTCTAGAACTTGAGACACTTAGACATATCCGTATCAGCATGATTGTAGTGCGGACAGAATTTCATTAAAGCCTCAAACTTCGCGGCATACTCTGCCACCGTCATATCTCCTTGCTTTAGCTCAAGGAATTCCACTTATCTCTTGCCACGAGCATCCTCTGGAAAATACTTCCCTAGAAACTCCTGTTTTAACACAGCCCAAGTTATCACAGTTCCAACATCTGCAAGTCTCTGACAGGTATTATCCCACCAGTCCTCGGCTTCTTCTTCCATCATATGCGTTCTGAACTGAACCTGCTGCTCATCAGAATACCCCATCACTCGGAAGATCTTCTCGATCGCCTTCAGCCACTTGTGTGCACTTGCTGGATCATGCGTACCCACAAAAGTCGGTGGATTGTTCCTTTAAAACTTCCCCAAAGCACGAAACTCATCAGGAGCTCCACCATTTGGATTCAGCTGCACCACCACATTAGCAACCGATTCTAACGCATCAGCAATCGCACGATCGTTTCTTCTAGCCATCCTACACACCACCAACAAGGTTAGAAGAACAAAAACATCGACAGTGTACACACACTCGTCGACTGATAGGGGACTGACATCACGTAAAAACCTGGCCGGACGGACCGACCTGCTCTGATACCACTAATGTAACACCCTTTTCTACCCCTACAAATATTGCAGCAGAAACAACTCAAAATATCATAGTAAAGTATCAAAATCACCTCAAGGGTGCACATTTCTCATTTAAATCAAAATAATACACTCGCCCTGTAAACAAAAGGGTTTTCCTCAAAAAAACTCAAAAACCTTCACATGGCAGCGGAACTCAAAATTCTCAATTAAAAGGTTTTCAAAAACCATCGTAATAATAAAAAATAAAACCACATCATCAAATGACAACAAAATAAGAAACCACATAGTTCGACTCAAAAGACCCCAACCCGATGTTACACTATCAGAGAAAGACCCTCTAAATCGACCAAAAGCAAATAAACTTCAAGGTCCTCGAAGCATCCAAGCTAAACCTAATCACCTGCACATTACCCACGTGGAGGGAACATTCAAACAGGCAGGGTGAGTAATCACAACTCATAATAATCATTATAAAACAAGATATACATAAAAATTGCTTTAACTTCATAAACAGCATCATCAAGGTCATCATCAAGGAAAGCATCAGGAATCACCATATCACAAATTCATCGATGCCACATAAAATGCAATGCATAACAAGACTCATGCATGTGGTACCAATCGTCATAATAGATGGACACTAGGCCATCAATCCTCCAAAGATCCCCGTCAATAGGATTGATCCCGCATTTGGAACCGGAGCATGTCATAATTACCTCAAATCCGCACAATGGGAATGAAGCGTCGTCACAGAGTATGCATATGAATGTATGATGCACAACATCACTAATCATCATCATCAAGTAAACTTCATAATGTGCATCATCATTCATTATTTTTCACAAAATTCATATCATCATATATTCATCAAAACATCATAATTTATCACCTCAATATCATCAAGAACATCATGGCAAGTCATAATAACATTACAGCATCAAAACATCAAAAACAGCACAGCTGCATAAACAAGAATTTGCGATTAGCTGAAGTTCGCTCCAGGGTTCGCTAGGCAGACCTATTCGTTGTGGCCTTCACTTAACGAAGCGGCCAGCGAATCCCACAGACCCCACACTCAACACCATAAAACACAAACATCTGTCATACTCGCTGGTTAATTCGTTGGGCGAAGCTACTCACTGATTCATTCACTTAGCGAGACTTCCAGCGAATCCCCACTTCTACTCCAAAATCACCTCTGTATACACACTCATGTTATCGCGCATTCGCTGTGCTGCTCGCTTAGCGAGCCTTGGCGAACATTCGCCTAGCGAAGCGACGGTTCGCCTAGCGAACCTGCGATTACAGCAAATCACTGCTACGCATCAGTGGCTCCACAACCTCCAAGGTACCTGCGATTACTGTCCCAAATGACCCAAAAACATCCCTGTAACAGTCTTAATGTATCACATAATTTAAAGGTCTAAACCCTACGTCTGTTAGGTCAATTCAGGACACTACGGGAAACCTTAATTTCCCCTAGACTTTCAAAACTCTCAAGCTTCATATAAACTCCATAGATCCTTCATTCACCACGAGGTTAAAACTACAACAATGACGGGGAAATCTGCCCCAAGGTATACACTTACCGGTTCAATTCAACATTATTAATAGATTCGCAAAAATGCCCTTAAAATCATCAGTTTACCTCAAAACCCATAAACCCTCAAACACATCACAACCACTTCAATTACATTGAATCCTATAATGAAAACAATGAAAGGTAAGTACCCCCCCATACCTTAGATTGTCGATCCGATGTGTTCTCTCTTGAGCCTTTGGAAACCTTCACGAATTCCTCGTCTTTTCCCTTTTTCCTCAGAGCTCTCCTTCTTTCCTTCTTTTCACGGTTCACCAAAAGTGAATCCCATTCTCAAAATCCTCCTTTTATATCCATCCTAACCCTCGGGCCTCAAAATTGGGCTTTCTCCATAATGCCCTCACTAATTCTCCTCAAATGTCCACTTTACCCTTAATTCCTCTAATATTATTTAAAATAATTAATAATACAATATATTCCGTAATATATACTATTATTTAATTAAATAACCAAAACTTCACAAAATCACCGACATCGACACGAAACACCAAAATTCACAGAAATTCACGAATATAATATTTAAATAAATTAAATAAATTATCTTACGAAATTTGGGGTGTTACATTCGAAGCGTTGGGAAGCTATTTAAATGCTCTAATTGATGGTGAAGTAAAAACATATTTATATGTCAAAGATTTATAAGTTGATGGTAATAAAACATTTTGTGCAATATGTGGGAATTAATATGCATATTTATGCTTGGTATGTTGTGCTACCTTATGTGTGCTTCATGTATGATATTGTGTATGCTATATATACGTCAATATGTTGTTAATCATGATGAGAATATATGCTTAAAATGAACTAGGAAGAGTGAGAAAACATACCCAAAAACAAATGTTAGATCCTAGAGATGTAACTAGGACTTGGTAAAGGTTTAAAGGGCAATGCTTATTCATCGATACTAGAAGAGTGTCTTTGATAAGTAGTTGTCAGTGGAGGATTGTAATTCCTCCGGTTTGTATGTATCCCTTAATAAATATTAGTGACCCGTGTTTAATCGTCTGGGGTAGGATGGTCGGGGAAAATATTTATTAAGTATGTATCCCTTAATAAATATTAGTGACCCGTGTTTAATCCTATGGTGTAGGATGGTCGGGGAAAGTATGTATCCCTTAATAAATATTAGTGACCCACATTTAATCCTCTGGTGTAGGATGGTCGGGGAAAGTATTTATTAAGTAAGTAACCGTGACACGTGTTTAATCTCCATGTAAGGGATGGCCGGGGAAAGTTACTTAGCTGTTGGTACTGTGACCCATGTTTAATCTCTTTGAGTGGGATGGCCGGGGAAAGTACCAATTGTAGATAACTGTGACCCGTGTTTAATCTCTTTGAGCGGGATGGCCGGGGAAAGTTACCTACGTTAAGGATCCGTGACCCGTGTTTAATTCCTTTGAGCGGGATGGCCGGGGAGAAGATTCCTTAACTAGTTTTACGTGTTGTAAATTGTACGATTGTTCTCTAGTGAGAAAAGTTTGAACTCAAAGTCTAGTTCCTTTCCCCCGACTTGAATTAAGCTAAGGTAGAACCTTGTAAAGCCGAGAGAATCTATAAGATAGGGAACTCACTGAGATTTGATGTATCTCACCCCACTATCGTTGCTATATTACAGGTATTTGCAGGTTTGATTTACAAGTGGAGCTATGCTTGGATGTTCCAAGAGAACCTTAGTTGAGCTTTTTTCGCTGTGTATTATTTTGTTGTATACAATTAAGGATATTGTATATTGATCTTAGATTTTATATTTTTTGGCTAGTTTCCATGACTTGTGCCATATGTTGTATTTATGTTTTATGAATGGACAAGTATGTGAATTAGGCCATTAGGCACTTTTGATGTGTCAGTACCAAATAAAAACACTTGTATGGTATTATTCTAGATAAATATTATACAGGGTGTTACAGTTGGTATCAGAGCAGGTCGTGTCCTCTACCTAGCCTTGAAACATCGTAAGTAAATCTATTCCTGCCTCTTAAGTGTGTCTTACCAGCATGACTCTTAATATCATACTATATAGTGTTGGTCCTGATCAACCTAATACTAGGTATGTGATAGATAGAATCATGGTTGAGCGACCACGAGGATTCCGAAGTGTTGACAGAACTTGTGCTGTGAGGATAGACTCAAGCCAAGAGTTAGTAGTGATGAGTTTTGTTCAGCTCAGTTGAGATTTTAGTAGAAGTTGTGCTTGGGTTAGCATGGAATTAAAGAGTGGTGTGTTATTTAAGCAATCCTTTGGAAGGATGGAGTTTGAAAGTTAAGGATTTCTATCGGACGATTGGTCAAGGTATCAAGGAATATGTAATATTGCAAGTAGAGCTGGATTGACCACTAGTACGGATAAGGATTTCAAGGAATCTCATCCCGTGAGAAAGAAAAGTTGTTTTGTGGAACATGTGACGTAAGGCCCGGAAGTGAGATAACTATTGGTGCTTCAGTTCTAAGGTCGCTATGGTATCTTGAATGGACAAGAGTACCTTAAGGAATGTGTTCGGAACAATATCTTTCGACTGGTTAAAAGTTGAGGGTCAAGGACCTTCGGATTTTATGAGAACCTAAAGTAGCAGAGAAATGTGAGAAGGAACACAAGGATGTGTTTACATACTCCAAGTGAAACAAGTGTGTACCGGATGAAGAGTAGTAGATAAATTTAGTATCTTCAGTTATGAAGGGGGATCAAGTTCAAGATAATACTTCAGGTTTTCTATTTTCAGTAAGAGATCAATTTGGAATTTGGAATTTGCTAACTTACCCAAGGAACAGTATAAGGTATTGTGTTGGAGAAAGAATGAACTTTATTTAGTAACGGAAAGTAGTGATAGGGACCGAAAAAAGTTTGTATTAAGAAACAGAGTAGGTACCTTGGATTTAAGGGAATCTTAGTAAGATGGTTTTATAATTGGACCTAAGAGGATTACAATGGAGAGAGAAGTAAACACGATGTAGAAAACGATATCAATGGTATGCTATGGGGAAGTGATAACGGAATGTATGTTTTTGGACAAAAGTGCAATAGAGCTATTGAGTAGTTGTTGAGGTATAAATTGTATAGAACAATCAATATGCAGGAATAATCATCTGTTGATACTTATTTGTGTGTTTGGAATTGTTTTGAATGAGATTGAAATGGAAGAGAGTGCATGAAAGCAAGTATTTTTTATTCTGCGCCCAGAGTAACCGGTTACCCTTTGAAAAATTGGCTTTCTGCGCAGAAAATGAATGAAGTAACCGGTTACCCTATGGTGCGTAACCGATTACCCAAAAGTGCCTCTAACTCTCAATTTGATTATGTGTGAACAATGAAGCTTGAGTAACCGGTTATCATCTGGTGAGTAACCGGTTACCACTGTTATACTTTGAAAAAAAAATATCTTTGAATATTAATAACTTTCAAACCGTGTTTCCGATCAAGGTGTTCTTGGTACTGATGGAAAGCTATGAGAATACTCTATATAATGGAAGTGAAAAATATCGATTTTATTGCCCGATTAAATGATCAGAGGGAACCGAAAAGTGGTATAATTAAGTTTGAATTATCCCGCCGAAGATTTGTCATGTGACCGCGTCAGAATTTGGAATTTTGCCTTGTCACTGATTGAAGTGTTTCATCTGTATGTGACTTTGTCGGTCTTACCGTGAGTGGATCATGGTTAGTGAAAGATATACAAGTTAAAAAGCCACGAGTTGACAATGATATTGTGAGTTAGAACAAATCGGATTGATGGTTTGAGTGGGGATGGCTTTGAATTAAGAAGAAACTATTTTTTTTTCGGCAGCAGTGTTAACCAACTAACGCAATGTGGTTAACCGATTAACACGTGCATGAAAGGTGTTTTACGTTGAATTTTGAGAAGTTAACCGATTAGCTTAGATGGTTAATCGATTAACATGTGGGTAAATTGTATAATCCCCTGGAAACTATCATCTGCGTTTTGTTACCTTATGTTGCTCCGAGTGAAGAGTATTGTGCGAATGGAAAATGGGATTGCAAGTAAATGAAAAACGGAATTGTGTTTTGGAAATTGGAACTTGTGGAAAGGTGTTGCGTAGTTGACCATTTGTTCAGACGACAAGAGAGTTGACTTATGGGGAAGTAATCTTATGAATCGTGTTGAGTGTGAGAAAGTCTTAAGTGTATTGTTATCATTACCATTGAGGGCTTGAGGACGAAGTTAGAGAATGCTCACAAAGTCTTTATCTCACAAGGAATGCTTTGGTATTTTAATTATGGTATTAGTAAGGTATGAGCGGTTGGTTAGAGTTTTGTATTTGTTATTTTCCGTGAGTTCATGGTTTTGGATTTTAGACTGTGGGAGTCGTACCAGTTGTGTGCAGTTGTGTTTTACCCAGAGAAGGAAATTCGAAGGTTATCCTTCCAAGTAAGAGTAAGAATTAGGCGTTCCGAAATTAAGCATGTAACTTGGAATCGTTTATGAAATGGAATGAATGGGAGAAGTTGATTCAATTGAGAAGCGTGGCATGTCCTTTGGGGGTGTGTATACGTGTGGAGTGTTGTATATGGATTGGTGAGTAGTATGGAAACTCACAATTTTTGCTTTGAATGGGTTAAGTTTGGATAAGTGATGACTCACATAAGGATGAAGTTTCGTGATGGTGTTACATGTGATTGATTGAGATTTCAAAGTCATCAAGAAACCTTGAGTGAGTCGAAACCCCGTGAGAAGAATCGATTTGGAATGTGGTAACCAGAACCGGAGGTTGTTAAACTATTTTGGATACTTTGGTCCGAGTTTAGAATGGATTGAGAGTTGTGTGGTTATGGTTGTAACGGTGTAGCTCCTGTACCTCTATCATCTGGAGAGTGTTGGACAGATGTTATAACTTTATGTGTTGGCGAGGAAATTGTTCTACCATAGGACGTCAGTAAGTTTCTTGTACCGCTGGTTAGTAAGGACCCCAGTGGATAAGTGTGTTCATCCGTGGACTGGTAGCTACTTGGTAGTCCTTAAGAATTCGTGGTGTTCCACTGTTAAAAAATTGGACTGCGCAGTGGAAGGTGACAGATGAATGAGTTATGTCAGAATAATAAGAATTTAGAAGGATTATTGCTTGGAAGTATGGAAATAAGCAAATCGTGTTTTAAGTGTGTTACCTTTTGGGTGTGACACGAAAGAAAGGAAATATCAGATTTAATGAGTACCGTGTGCAGTATCAGGTCAAGTGGGACTGGTAAGAAGTCGTTTGACTAATTATGAAGTGGTTTTGGACGTTGAAAGATTTATGAAAATATAAATCGTCGATGATTGCATGAAATTAAGAAACCACTGAATTACATTGCGAAGATGTGATGAGTGGTTGTTGTCCTAAACCAAGATAAGGTATTACGATTTTGTTTATGACTCAATAGAGGAATGTAGAATATTACGTTCTTTCCGAAGTAAGAATGCGACCAAGTGTTTTGTAAGGAATAACATATGAGTTATGGAAAAAGCAAAGTTAGAAGTTAACTCGATATTGGAATAAGAGTACGACTAAGGACGTGGAGTTGATAATTTGTAAAAATAAGGGTTTTGATTTGTGAAGTCAAGTTGGAATTTGAGTACGTCAGAATTTGAACGGAAGTAAAGTTGAGTGTGGAACTAAGACAATGATACAAGTTGTGGTTATTGTCGAGTAGAGGAAATTCGGGGGCGAATTTCAATTTAAGGGGGGGAGAGTGTAATACCACATATTATTGAAATGCTCAATTGGATATCAGATGAGATCAGATGAATATCTATGTGCTCTATCTTTGGATAATTGGACTAATGGAATCCTCTAAGTACTTTAAGTATTATCAATTGGGATCAATAGAGCAACTGATGAACTCTGAAGAGATCAATTATTTTAATTCAAGAAAGGATTTTAAGGTAACTCTAATAATTGATCAATTTGGTTGAGACGACAAAATATCAATTGGAGATATTTTACTCTATCGGATTATATATATATATATATATATATATATATATATATATATATATATATATATGTGTGTGTGTGTGTGTGTGTTAGAAATAAAAAGAAAAGAAGAAAAAGATAGTAAAGAGAAAGAAGAGAAAGGAAGAGAGAAAGAAGAAGAGAAAGAGGGAAAGCTTGAGGAGAAGCTCATGGATTATCATCATCTTCTTCAAACTCCTCTTCGATTATCAGGTGAGTTCTAGTTAGACACTTTAAGTTCTAGAACTAAGTTTAGAAATTGTGAGAAAATGATGAAATTGATAAAAATCAATGTTCTAACGGATAAAACGTAAAATAAACCGAGTAATATAGTCGGGTTATATGTGGATTGAACCTATGGTACTTGTTTTGATGTCCCAACATGTTTAGGTATGAGTTAGAATGGTGTAGAATGAAGAAAAACATGATTTTTGGGCTCTGTTACGACAGTAACCGGTTACAGCATATGTGATAACCGGTTACCCTTTGAAAAATGATGTTTCTAGGTTGTTTTCTAGCTAGTAACCGGCTACAGCATATGTGCTAACCGGTTACCACTGCTATGGGCAGAAAAATGAAAATTAAAACGGGCGTATGTTTTGAACCGTAAGTCCGTTTTGGTCCCCGTTCGAATCGTTGGGAAGCTATTTAAATACTCTAATTGATGGTGAAGTTAAAACATATTTATATGTCAAATATTTATAAGTTAATGGTAATAAAACATTTTGTGCAATATGTGGGAATTAATATGCATATTAGTTATGCTTGGTATGTTGTGCTACCTTATGTGTGCTTCATGTATGATATTGTGTATGCTATATATAGGTCAATATGTTGTTAATCATGATGAGAATATATGCTTAAAATGAAATAGGAAGAGTGAGAAAACTTACCCAAAAACAAATGTTAGATCCTAGAGATGTAACTATGACTTGGTAAAGGTTTAAAGGGCAAAGGTTATGCATCGATACTAGAAGAGTGTCTTTGATATGTGGTTGTCAGTGGAGGATTATAATTCCTCCGATTTGTATGTATCCCTTAATAAATATTAGTGACCCGTGTTTAATCCTCTGGGGTAGGATGGTCGGGGAAAGTATTTATTACGTATGTATCCCTTAATAAATATTAGTGACCCGTGTTTAATCCTCTGGTGTAGGATGGCCGGGGAAAGTATTTATTAAGTAAGTAACCTTGACCCGTGTTTAATCTCCTTGTGTGGGATGGCCGGGGAAAGTTACTTAGTGGTTGGTACCGTGACCCGTGTTTAATCTCTTTGAGCGGGATGGTCGGGGAAAGTTACCTACGTTAAGGATCCATGACCCGTGTTTAATCCCTTTGAGCTGGATGGTAGGGGAGAAGATTCCTTAACTAGTTTTTCGTATTGTAAATTGTACGATTGTTCTCTAGTGAGAAATGTTTGAACTCAAAGTCTAGTTCCTTTCCCCCGACTTGAGTTAGGCTAAGGTAGAACCTTGTAAAGCCGAGAGAATCTATAAGATAGGGAAATCACTGAGATTTGATGTATCTCACCCCACTGTCGTTTCTATATTACAGGTATTTGCATGTTTGATTTACAAGTGGAGCTATGCTTGGATGTTTCAAGAGAAGCTTAGTTGAGCTTTTTCCGCTGTGTATTATTTTGTTGTATACTATTGAGGATTTTGTATATTGATCTTAGATTTTATATTTTTTGGCTAGTTTCCATGACTTGTGCCATATGTTGTATTTATGTTTTATGAATGGACAAGTATGTGAATTAGGCCATTAGGAACTTTTGATGTGTCAGTACCAAATAAAAACAGTAGTATGGTATTATTCTAGATAAATATTATACAGGGCGTTACAGCTAATGTCCCAAGTGAAATTTGTTATGCTTTTTAAGCATTATCTTATTCCAATTATGCAGCCAACCACTATTGTTTTGATCGAACATAATGAAATTTTCGAATCGATTTATACCCTTAAAACTACACGAGCTGCTCCTACAAAATTTACAATTGATCAAGAAATAAAGCCATTTAAAATAATTTGTTTTTGAAGATGCTTCTTTCTAGTGAGTAGTAACTTATCATTCTTTTCATTATTCTATCTATTCTTATATCATACATAGTTTTTTAAGATGTAGTGGTTGTGGCCTTAAAAAATAAACAATTTTCTCTTGGAAAGAAAAAGTTATGACTGATTTTGGATTATTAAAGGTGTCCTATTTATCATCATGCATGTTCAAACTTGAACCACAATTACTTTATACAAAATTAAAATGCAAGTGCATTAAGTTTTATAAAGGCAAATGCATATAGACATAACTTACTTAGCAATTACTTAGTCCTATTTTTTTTTTCCAAAGGCAAAACCACAACAAACAAAAAACATAGGGTCAGCCCCAAAAGCACAAAAGCCTGCAACCAATCCACTGTATTGAAAAACAAATAAAGTTCAGCTACACATCTTAAGAGCAAAACATTAGAAGATTAAATACAACAATAGTGTAACACCCTGTATAATATATACCTAGAATAATATTATACAAGCGTTTTATTTGGTACTGACACCATCATAAGTGCCTAATGGCGTAATTCACATACTTGACGATTCTAAAGACATAAACATGATATATGGTACAAGATATGGAAACTAGCCAAAACAATAAAAACTAAGATCAATATACAATATCCTCAATTGTATACAACAAATACACAACAAAAAACTAAAGTTAAGCTTCTCTTGAAACATCCAAGCATAACTCCACTTGTAAATCAAACCTGCAACAATGCCTGAAAAATAACAACAATAATAGGGTGAGATATTAATCTCAGTGTGTTCCCTATCTTATGGATTCTCTCGGCTTTACAAGTTCTAACCATTTCTAACTCAAGTCAACGGGAAGGGAAAGACTTTGAGTTCACAATCTCACACTATATTCAAACATGTTCATGAGTTCACCAACTCAAAATATCACTAATCGGTAACGTTATCAAGGCATCCCCTTTTCCCATCCTCTTCTACGTCTAAAATTCGGTACGAGTCATGGATCCTCGCACTTACTTGACATACAAAATGGATTCGGAAACTAAGGGACATATTATCACCTTATGAATCGTCCCTTCACATGGTTGTTAGCCATCACAAGTCTCTACCCGTAGGTTCCATTCGTACTACACGCAGGAATCAAACCTGCCAAGTAATCATACGTACATTTCAGAGGAGCCCTAAGCTCATGAAACGACAACTCAAGGAAAACGGTTCCGATTACGTGATTACACATACAAACACGATTGTATTCGACAACCATAAGGCCACATTCGCCTTTTCTCAAAAACAAAAAGGTCACACATGTTCCATACTAGTGTTTCACTCTTCTCTAGACCATTACTCGTCAAGGATGCACCCCTAGGCATCGAATGCACGAGCATCACCATCTAAATTCTCTATCACAATCCTAGTCACCACCTAGAATCATATCATTTGGTTTTGGGATAAGGTTTCCTCACTCTTCCTAGTTCATTTTAAACATGCATATTCTCTTAATCATACTTAACAACAATTAGTTAGACATGGCATAACACAATTTGCATAAGTAAAACATTTATCACAACATATCACATAAACATTATTTTCATTCAATTTCCACCAAATAATTAATCCCACATCATACTCAATATTTTCACTTAATATTGGGTAGGGGATCGTCATAGCTTTCAAACGATACCAAGAATGCTTCGATCGGAATCACGGTTCAAAAGTTATGAATTTTCTAAAATATTTTTCATCCACTTACAGCAGAGTAATCGGTTACCCAAATAGGATAATCGGATACTCAGTCTTCATTATTCATACAGAGGCTAAATAAGAGTTAGAGACATGCAGAGTATTCGGTTACCCAATTAGGATAATCGGTTACTCTGTAACAGAACAAAAAAAATACTGGTTTTCTCATGATTCAAACCCATTCAAACTTACTCAAATCTCATAGAAACATACCAACAAGTATTCTCGATTATTTCCACCTATAACTCGACTATATTACGCTATTTATTTCACATTTGAACCGTTAAAACATTGATTCCAACAAAATCACTCATAACCTGACAATTTCTATTCTAGGTTCCCAACCATAACTTCTACACTTAGAGTTCTACCTAGAACCCACCTGATAATCGAAGAGGAGGTTGAAGAAAATGATGAATAATGAGATAAATCCAAGTTTTTCTTCTTCTTCCAAGTTATTCTTCTCTTCTTTATCTCTATTTCCTCTTTCTCTTCTTTTCTCCAACTTTCATCTTTTTCTTTCTCTTCTTCTCTTACTAACAAACATATATATATATATATATATATATATATATATATATATATATATATATATATATATATATATATATATATATATAATATAATTCAATAGAGTAAAATATCTCCAATTTTTATTTTATCATCTCACACCCATTGATCAATTATTAGAGTTACCTTAAAATACTTTCTTGAACTAATAACATTGAGCTGTCCCTTTACTAAAATAATTGATCTCTTCAGAGTTCACCAGTTGCTCTATTGATCCCAATTAACAATACTTAAAGAATTCAATTATTCCAATTGATCAGAGATAGAGCACATAGACACTCATCTGATCTCATCTGATATCCAATTGAGCGTTTAGATAATATGGGGTATTACAAATAGCTTTGGAATTAGAATACTTATGTCATACAATGATTCCATATATTATTTGTTTTTGTGATTGTATATATTTATTAAATAAACACATACAATTAGACTAATTCGTACGATAAATCAAGTCAGTGTGAATGTTTCATGGTCTTACCTCTCAACATATTATAGTCATGGTATCACATGATATGGTAATATCAAAATCACAATCTTAACATATCATATATAAAATACTGTAAGTAAAGAACTTTAGATTTTATTATGATAATAACTAACAACTTAACAATAAGAATAATAGAAACTAACATTTTCTCAAATATCGTGTAAATTCCCTTTCAACTTTCTAAATCATTTCTAAATCACTTGTATGGTAACTGTGTGTGACTGCTGAATTAAGTATAGAATTCAAGTTTGGAGTAAATCGTGTGAAATTAGTTATGAAATAATTTGATAGCAAAGCCATTCATTGAAAATGCATCAACTGTTGTCATTGACATATAGGTAACAATATAATTAACTAAGATCAACAAACAGGGAGCATGAAAAATAGCAGACAACACAATACAAAATTTTAATTTATTATATCATAATAAAGGATTTTCTTATAAATAAATTAGGTAAAAAATATTGAAGTTGAAAAGAAAAATGATTCAATTAATTAAAATATTACAAAAGGTTACATTCAAGTATATAGAATAAAAATGACAAAAACAATAATTATAAGTAGAGAGAACACAAAGAGTGAGAGAGTATGAGATCGATACTTAACCCAAATTTTGTTCCGAGACCCACTAAAAAATCCATTCTCAAATCGATCAGAGATCCACCGACAAATCCATTCTCGGAACAATCTGAGACTAGTCTGCATATACACTTTCAAATTGATTTGAGACCCACCGACAAATCCATCTCAAATAGATCTGAGACCCACCAACAAATCCATTCCGAATTCAATCTAAGACCCATTGACAAATCCATTCCTGGATCAATCTAAGACCCACTGGTAAATCCATTCCCAAATCGATCCTTGCAAGTGATACATAGATGAAGAATTGTTGTAGCCGTAGGTCAAGAAGAAAGGGTTAGGATTTGGGTTTGGAAGAAGAATCAGACACAAGAAAAACTTATTAAAGGGTTTTTGATGATTTGGGAGAGAACAAATTTCACGCAGTAGAATTTCACGTTGAAGAAGTCGATCAAGGGTTCTGATGAATTGGGAGGGAACGGATTTTCCCTTTTCCTTTATCGCTCAGTCAAAACAAAAATATTTTATAAATTAAAAGATTAAATAAAAAAATAATAGGCTATTAATATTCATATCTTCGGTTCGATTCCAAATGGAGAAGCTTTTTAAAAAAATTAGTTTTATTTAGGCATACGAGAACGTTCTCCTATAATCATTATTTTATTAAAGTAATTAAAAAGTATATGAGAATGGTTTTAACCTGTTGTTATTAAAAACCGTTCTTTTTGTTATGTATAAGAACGACTTTGAGCCGTTGCAGAATCTTTGCAAGAAATATATACTCTACCGCAACGAGTTATTAAATTTTTTGTTTATTATTCTCTATGAGAATGGTATTTTTACCTTAAAAAAATTAGGTGTTGTCGTAGGATAAAATTGTTGGAGTGTTCAATTGCTTTCTTTTCACCTGAATAATTTGTGAATCCTATCACTAGTGCAGAAATATGAAATTACACCCATTTTTTAAACATTTAACACCCGTTATTGGAGGGTGTGAATTCAACGGGTGAAAAATGTCTGACAAATTTACACCCGTTTTAAAATGGGTGTAAATTTGATGTTATACTACACTCCTTTTTATAGAAATCAGGTGTAAATTTTTACATATATACATTTATATATGGTATATTACACCCTTTTTTTTGTTTAAAACGAATGTATATACATTCCAATTTACACCCTATTTTATAGAAAACGGGTGTAAATTTGATGTTATATTACACTCTTTTTTATAGAAATCGGGTGTAAATGTTTGAATATATACATTTATAGATGGTATATTACACCCTTTTTTGTTTAAAACGGATGTATATATATTCCACTTTACACCCTATTTTATAGAAAACGGGTGTAAATATGTAAATAATAGCATTTCAATCAAATGAATTTACACCTAATTTCATAAACATCGGGTGTAAAATGAGCAGTGAATACCTTAGAGGTTTGCAAATTTACACCCTATAAAACGCAGTGTATTACACCCGTTTTGTTATTGATGCTGGCATTTTACACCCGATTTTACCATTGATGTTGGCATTTTTACACCCGATTTTACCATTAATGTTGGCATTTTTACACCCTATTTCGAACTTTAGCTATGCAATTTTTACCTAAGTTCTTTCAAACACGCCGCCTAATGACTATTGTTTGTCAATATCAATGGAATGAAATGATTCATGTTGTATCCATGTCATGAAATTTTGGTTAATAGTTGTGAGGAAAATCATCTTAGAAACTCGATGAAAATCATGAAACATATGTGTACGACCAACATATTGTGCATGTCATGCATGATGCAAATTTCCTAGTTAGCTAGGAACAAGAACACAACTGACATACACATAATTGGTGATATAGATGTTTAAAGATTTTGAGTTTAGACAATCTCAAACATTTTGTACAAAATTCACAATGTTACTATATATGTACTATCAAAGATTCAATTCATAGGCACTGCTATAGTTTTTACACTTATAGTATATCACAATTAATCTGAACATGCGATGTATTTAAATAGAATTACTTTATTGTCTAAACCCTACATTAAAAATAAAAATGGTTAAGGTAGAAGAGGTATTTTATTTTTTAACTTTTCCTAACAGGAGAAAAAAAAAACATAGAGATAGAAGTGTGCTTGATCTTTTACTGTTGCATATACCACAACATTTGTTACTACTGGTTTCCTAATGTAGCAGGATGTATCTGTGCCAACGAATTTATAACTAAAAATATAAATCATTTATACAGTAGGGAAAAATCAAAGTAGCATATGGAATACAGTTTCAACACAAAGTTCACTGCACTGTTGTCAAGAATGCTGAGACCTGAAATCTTTTTAACCATTGGTCCTGGCTTCCCAACAACCTACAACATAGAGTGAGAAATTTCAACAATCAAATATCTAATGTCGTTGGATCTTTCATTGACATTGTTCAAATGTAATGCAAATATGAGAGAAATGTGTATCAGAATTTACCTTTTGGCGAATAGAGCAGAATCCACTAAATTGTAACGTTGCACCAAATACAGAGTCGATGATACTCCCACCTAGTCCTGCCGTGGTAGCGATGGGTATTACCAGTAGTTGTTTGAGAACTCTATCAGACCCACACTTGATTGTCGAAAATTCTAAAAGAACATATGATAGTCCAATGACACTTCCACCGGCTGCCGCAGCTAGAAGTCCTGCTTTTGTCACACCACCATTTGTACCCTTCCTCACAGGCTGATAAAATACCAAAAATAGAAGAAATTTAAACCATATAGTGAAAATTTTCAATTGAACTTTCTCTGAAAAGATTCACCGATGTTGTAACCTATAAGCCACTCTTGGTAGCATATATTTCCAGGCAGTGTTTCGTTAACATTGGTCTCTAGCCAAACAGCAATGTGATATACGCGGATGCTCATATAGGGCTTAGACTAAAAGACTATTTACCTTGAAGGTTGTGATGAGATGGGGGCGGTCATCACTGAGAACTCTAATCTCTGAAGACCATGTGTCTCCATTACAGCAGCAATAATGGCCAATAACGCCACCAATAAGTGTTGTAATCAGAGGCGACTCTTTTGAGTTCAAGCAATAATCATTCCCATCGGTTAAAACCCATAAAAATGTTAGCATGCTCGATAACATAGCTCTTCAGCCTGCTCGTCAGGGTTACAGTTTGACAGTGGAAAAATGCCACTTCTCCCATTGTTCATGCATGTCACGTTAAGTTGGTTGCCGATCTGGTTATCCTGCAGCATTACATCATAAAAATGTTAGCATCAATAACAACTCAAGTTTAATTGTTGAACTTTTTAAGCATTAAATCATCCCAAGAAAATCTGTTTGACAAATAAATTAACCATATATGCAAAATCATGACTGGTTCTTTTATTATGTGTCAACAGAACTAAAGATTAGTTATATCAGTTGTAATCACTTTTGTGTCAGTGCTTCAAACGAATACATAAGAAAGTAGCAGCATCACTCACATAATGACAAGAAATGTAGCCTGGTTTACAGCTGGGAGGGGCACAAGTCATATAATGTCACCAAGAGCAGTAATCATTCAAGTCCACCCCTTTAAAGAACAAGACGAGGCCGCCAACCAATCTGTAAACAAACCAACTTTCACATTTGGAGACACAAGTTCATAATAATGTAATTCACCCAACGGAAACAACAAAAAAGGCGAGAGAATGTTACCCAACACTTGGTAGAACGAAAGAGATAATAGGAAGGGCATATTGATAAGATTCTTGCTTCTGGTACGTTTTAGACTTGGTTAGATGAAGGCCATTATACTGAGAATAAATCAAAATGGAAAATCCAAGAACCCTGCAATGTTACTAAAATTATTTCCAAATGGAAAAGTTCCAAGAGCTAAGTCGAGAACAATGATCACAATAAGAATTAACTTCTCATCAAACTTCAAAACAATAACAAAAATATACTAATTAGGCAGCATCATTGAGCTTAATAACGTATAAACTTATTTATTTACCTTATGAGTATTCATTTTCCAATTTGTTAAAACTTCTGATAGCATCACTCCTAGTAAGCCGAATATTGCACCAGATGCACCAACGTAGATGATTGAATGGAGGAATAAAACACACAGAAAAATTTCCTCCCAAACCAGATATCACATACACCAATCCAATTCAAACTACAAAGATAACAAGTAAAATTGTTATCATATTCAATATTCTTTCCTTCTGCAGCTCATTAACAACATCAGCAGTGTTCCTTGCTTCATGAGATTCATCTAAAGCTTCTGCTTTCAAGAGTAGGCGGTTGTCCTTTAACGGGTCTGTCCCGGATATATTTCCACTCAAATTTGGTCCTTTAACAGCCACTCCACATCTATGTTTTGTAGCGTACCTACGAAAAGAATCACAAAGACGTATAATGACATGTTAATATTAGTCTTTAATCATGAGTTTGTGTCTTCATGAACTTGTAATCATCTACATATAAACTTAACTTCGACGTAATAATAAAGGCCAAACTTGTTTGTGATTGGTCTGAATGAAAGCAAAGTTAAGTGAATGAACTTACACCCTTTGTGGCAATGTAAGCAATCTTTGCAACATCATGTTCTGCCTGTTTTTTGGATCTAGACGCCTTTCCGTGAAATTCTACACCCTCTACTTCCAGAGTTGAGAAAAAATTTGGCATATTAGAAGAACAAAACTCTGTAGTTTTATATATTGGCTTCGAAAAACCTTCTCTCTGTTAATTCAAGCAGTAAATTCTTTGTTGGACAAGAATCATCCTGAATAAATAGAATGCAAATCAAAATCCAATTAAAACTATTTTTAATGCATATATAGCATTAACATAGTTTGACATTCAAACACAGTTGATATAAGTTTGACATTCAAACACAGGTTATATACTATTACTGATCACTCAATTTATCAACATCTAAATGTGTTGTAACACACCATTGATTTTTGCCAACATTAGCTCAGAAATATGTTAAGAAACATAAAAAAAAATCTAGTTATCAATTTGATGATCATAAATTATCTAAAAGAAGTCAATTTGAAATTACATGAGAAATTACAACGACACTTGCCTTCTTAAACAAGTCAGCAAAATTGGCAATTCCTTCAAAGCAACTTTTGCAGCGGCCTGTTCTACCTCTTTTATAGTGCTGAAAAATGTTGGGCTTTCGAATGATTTCCCACCAATAACAACAGTAGCCTTGTAGCGAAAGTCATGAGGTAGCCCCTGAGTTATAATTGTAAAAACAGGTTGATCGAGATTGTCCTTTCGAGCATAGTTTTGTAACTGATGTTTGCATAAACGATCCGTCTCTGAAAGAATGAATTCATTAATTTTGTTAAACAATGTTTAAATAGAAAAGAATAGTAACAAGATTTTCAAAGATTTGCAGACACATTAGTGAGTAAAGTGAAAGAAATTGTTTACTAGTCATTATAACTGGAGTCTCTTGAGGTTTGGGAGCTCCAACTTCCTCGGTTGGTTTTGAAGAGTCTAGATGGAAATCATGAACCACAAATATTAGAACAAAATTGTATAAATATAGACAATATCTTCTACCATGTGAAGCTGATGTAATTGTAAATGGAAAGTATACAATAAAAACTTTCTAACAAAAGTGAATTTAAAAAAAGTTCAAAAAACTATGCTTGATTAAATGACATGATTCAATTTTGTGTATTATGAAACAACATGAACCTTTTAATACCACTAAGACACATATAACCATCTTTGCTGATCAAACTTTCCATAAAAGTGATATTTCATAAAAGTTTTGCTCATAAAGAAAACACATTTCAAAATACCAAACGTTTCAACTTTCAACTACAAGATCCTCCTATAGTTTTCAAAGCAAGATTTTAAAACAAACATGTTTTCCCGGAAACAAAGCAAACTCAGAAAGAGAAAGAAGTAGAGTACCAGATGAATGAGAAGTTAAGTTGAGAACAGCTCTCATAGCAGCTTGGTTTTGAGCTTCCGAAACTGCCATTTTAGATTCTGGCGACGGCGGTTTCGTGGTGGGAGAATCCGTGACGGATCTCGTGTTCTGTTATGATGTGAGTGAGCTTTGGTTTTTTTCCGTCACGGTGGTTTTGTTCGGTGCTGAGGGTCGTCCTTATCGTTATCCATAGCTGAAAGTTGGAACTGAGTGTTTAGGGTTTTAGGTTTTGGAAATGAGTGTGTTCATTGGGGAGTAGATAGAGGGTGTCAGTGAATGAGTGGTGATGGCAGTTTAGCATGTGAACAGAGATGATGAGAGATGAGAAAGGTTTGATAGATGGGATTTTGATGTGAGATGCGAGGAAGAAGATAGAGTTATAGGGTTTCAGAGACAATGGGTTTAGAGAAATGGGGTTTCAAAAAAGGATTTTAATCTATACATTATTTGTTGTGTTTTTTTATTATTATTTTATTTATACAATATAAATTTAATAAATTTATACCTATTAATTCACTTACTTATCTAATTAACATTTAATAAAATATATTGTGTTTTATTAATGTGTTTAAGATTAATAATTAAGGTTGTTAAAATAAATATTTTTTTTTACCAATTAAAATTTACACTCATTTTATCTTTAATGGGAGTAATAGAGATTTGACTATAATAATTATTTTAATTTATTATAATAATATTTTTAATGTACACCCTTTTTTAAAAAATAGGATGTCTATTGTCACTTGTGAATAATTAAAATGACATTTTATTTACAAATTTGCCATCGGATTAATTATTTACACCTGTTTCTATATAATGGGTGTAAATTTTAAAATTATATTCGTTATTTTGCACTAGTGTATAGAGATTTTGTTTATTCAAAGCATAATCTCAATTGATTGCCTAGCCGAGAATATTTCTAAATGTGTATGAGATTGTTTTTCTCATCGATTGTCTCTTGTTTTCTTTTAGCCTCCTTGAGTTTTTTAGATTGAGGGCATTATTTGGGGACATAGGTAGGTCCGTTTTGTGGGGAAAATTAAAATTATTTGGAGACCATTAGTAAAAAAGTGAAAGACTAAACGTTCTCTAACAGGGAATTGAGATGTCAACTAACGCTAAAAACGTATACACTGTTTAAACTATGTGGGTTTGTATTAGGGGGAACCCCATAGTTTAGACAGTGTATTAGTTTTTAATTACATATGTTGAATTATATTTGTACCAATGATCTTGAAATCACGCCAGGTCACCAGAATTTAATGTTTTTATTGATATCTAGTTAGATATTTCTTTCGATTATATTTCTTTCAACTATATTTTAGAAATGTAAAGTTATGAATTATATTTAATCGTGTGGTTGAGAAAAAAACTTGATCATATTTTTTTATTTTTAGAATTCATATTGTTTTAAAATAAAAACCAATTTTTAAGTGAAATTTGTATTAAGAAAGGAAGCACAAAGGGTACTTCCATATAATAAAGAGCAAAATTTCACAAAGGAACACAAACCAACAAGAAAAAGAAAATTGAATACTACAACAAATAATGTTTTTCATGATGAAGCTTTCACCTCGAACAATAGAAAATCGAGGTATAAAGCCAAGGAGCTCTATTTTATATTATCTAAATAAATAAAAAACTATAAATTCCCTCGGTTTTTCATAACACCGAGGTGAAAAAACAACTCAGTAGAAGCTTCGATTCCCAGCTATCGCAGTTTATGATTTTATTTCTTTATAAGTGTAAACAATATATTCTAACCTGTCTGTTTTCTATTTAACCAAAGGATAAAATAATAAGATGTTACTATAAAAGCACTCGCTAAACAGATTTTACTCTAATCCTTACTAATATGAAGCTGCCTTAAACTCGCAAGCATCATTCTTTGGGATGGATTACAAGATAGAAAAAATCTTCAATGTTCTTCTATCTTAAACAAAATATTTTTTCTGCCCTTGCAATCTATCTCACATAATGGTGTTTATGTTTTTGTTGTATTTATGTATTAACATTCCTATGTTGTCAATCATAGAAATTATTGAGAAATCTATTGCTTTCCTTAGTTGACAACATTGGGAAATTTTTTACTAAACATGATCATCCATTTATCTTTCATTTTCTCTTTCATGTTCTTTTTACTAAAATTATTTTTTATTTTAATAAAATTTCTTTATTTTTGTTTTATATACTCTTTTCTCTTTACAAAAAAAAATTGTACACGACCAACAAAAATAACAACAACAACAACTGTAATGAATAATAACAATAAAAACATTAAATAACTCTCTCACTAGTAATTTCATAAATAAATAAAATATTGAAAGTTATTTAACCACACTTTTACTATACAAGCGTTGTTAAATTTGAAAATTGCATCATAGTTTTTCTATGCCAACCGCGACAAAAAGTAAATTTTTTTAGTATATAAGCGAAAGTATCTATAGTTCAGTACGTAACAACCATTCCTCTCAACTGAAAACCCTAACATATTTCACTCCTCTCTCATAATATAACCCTAACATCCATGTCACTATTTAAACATACTTCAACCTTCAGATTCGTCTTCACCCATTGCTACCTTAAGTTTTGAGGTTCGTTCATTAAACTTAAGCTTCGATTTCGTTTACATTTCTTGTTAAAAATGAGTTCTCATTTTTTCATTTAGTGAATGTTCTAATTTTTTTAGATTTTTCTTCTCCACCTTAACAAAGCGCATACTTTGGCCATGGTACATATGGTTTGTGTTGCTATGAAGAAAAAATACAAGAAGTATGAAGCTATTGTGTAAACTTCATTCACCTTGTACTTCTTCTTCATAGCATCATAAACTAGATGCACTTCATAACTTCTTCCAGTTCCACGGTTAGATTAAAAAAAGGTGCGTCCTTGAAACTTTTTATTATATCTTGTTTTGTTGTATGTTGTTGTTGATTAATTTTTTCAGAAGAAGAACAAAACATTGCTAAGTCACAAGAAAGAAGTTTCTTGTGACTTAGCAATGTTTTGTTCTTTAAATTCTTATGCATTGCACAATATATGAAGTTATGTTTATTAGATGTTATGTAGATTCTTTGTTTCACTAACCCTTCAATAAAAATACATTTCATTTAAATTAACATAGAAACTTATAATCTGAAAATTAAGTTGTATTTGAAAATCATCTTATATCAATCAATATTTTCTGAATTGCATCCGTCTCATCGTTCATCTCACGCTATTTAACATATAAAATGTGGGTCAATTACCTGATTCCTTCATGACATCTATATCTTCTCTTATAGTTTAATTTGAATAACATTAATTTATTGATATTATTCAAATTAAACTAGAATAGAAGGAATTGATGTCATGAAGGACTTAGAGCATTGAACCATATTCTATATGTTAAAGCACGGGAAATAAATGATAAGATACATGCGATTTGGAAAATGGTAGCTTGTTTAAGTTGGCTTTCAAGAATAGTTTAATTTTCAGATTATATACTTCTTCATCAATTTGAATGGTTGTATGTTGCTGTGAGGTTTATTGAAAAACATGCAATCTACATATTATATAATAAACTCTGGGTATTTTCAACAAGGATTATTTATATTAACCGTGATGAAATGTTATTCACCTAAATGTATATACCACAACGGTTAGTTATAGCAACCGTGATCATATATAGCGCGCTTTTAGGTTTTCTACAACGGTCATAAGATCGTGATTGTAAGTAGCGCATATACAACCACACCCTACGTAACAACGGCAGGTCACGCGTGATGTTATCCCTTTTCCAACCGTTGTTGTATATGTTTTGCGTAGTAGTGTATTGCCCTATAAGTAGTTCTATTTAGAAATAATAAGAGTAATGTTGTTTGATGAGAGTCACATTCCAGTATTACATCTTTGAATTTGTTAAAAGTTTATCATTTTTTTGTTCCTTTTCCAAAACCTTTTTACAATCGCCTTAGATAAACACCGTAGCAATAGAAGACGATAGATTAACAATTAGGTCTTTGTGGGTTCGACAACCTTTTATATTACTCTGATACACTCTGTATACTTGCGGAAAGCACCCATCACAGTGAATCCTTTAAAGAGTATGCGTAGTGGTGGAGAGAGCTTGTCGCCAAAGTCCATCCACCTTTTCTTGATAAAGAGCAAGTAAATATGTTTATGGGTACATTGGTAATCCCATATATTAAGAAGATGACCGGGAGTGTCTCTTATGTTTTTTCTTACCTAGTCATCATTAGCGAGAAAATTTAAAGCAAAGTGAAAAATGGAAAACTGCCAAATGATGTTGGCGTCCCAACCGAGGTAAAGAAGCCATCTTATAACTTTCATAAGAAGAAGGAAAGGGGAAACAAACTCTATAATCGGGACTCATAGGAGAAATAGATCTCGTCACCCTCTTCCACTACCATATAATCAGGTTGCAGTCGATGCGCCCGCTCAATGTCAAAATTTGGGGTACTCAATTCCACCAGCACAACATCCATTAGCGCCACCTCAACAGCAATATTAATAACCACAACATGCTCTGCAACAATGTCAGTATAATCAGCTGAGGATCAGGAAGTTTGAATTAAAGTTTGACTAGTTATTGATGCCCTACAATCAAGTTCTTCCATATTTGATCAAAAGCGGATTAGTGACGCTAAAAGGGATAAGGCCAATGTATCCTTCAATCCCACTAGGATATGATGCTAATGCCAGGTGTGACTACTACATGGGATAACCAGGACATTTAGTATACCAGTGTAAAATGCTTAAGCACATCGTGAAAGATCTAATTAATTATAAGGCAATCACATTTACAACTAATGGCCCGCACGTTAAGACTAATCCCATGTCGAAGCATGCAAGCCCGTGAATTAGTGTAATCAAAGAATCTAACAGTTAAGATCTAGTCACCATGGTAGAAGAAATCTAAACTCCTATGTTGGTTGTAAGAGAACAATTGCTAAAGCTTGGTTTGATCCCAGCAAACCATGTTGATTGTGAAGATTGTGTCTCCGATCCAAAAAACCCGTGGGAGGTTAAAAAGTTATGTCCAACAATTAATCGACCAGGGACCGTCCAAGTTGGGTGCTTGATCTAAGATGATGAAGAGATAGCTACGCTGGAGATTCCATATCCAGCAGTTAAAGTTCATATACCAATCAATCCCTTGATAATTCAAGCCCCAACTTTGTTCCCCTATGAGAGCACTCAAGTTGTACCGTGGAGGTACGAGCCCAAAGTATATAGGAAGGGGCACGAAAGTAGACTGCTGATCATTAACGAGCCCAATGTCATCACGATCGTTGGTTCAGGATGAATGACCCACATTGGTCGAGTATTTTCTCCCGCTCCCATGCAGAGTAGAAATGTTGAACCCTTAGCCAAGGACAAGGGGTAAGAAATTCCTTGCAATGGTCCAAATCCTGAATCTTCAGAAGGGGCATCCCTCTCGTAAAGCAACATATTCTCAAAAAGAAGTCGAGGAGTTTCTAAGAATTATCAAGAAGATTGATTACCAAGTTGTGGACCAGCTAAACCATACTCTGTAACGCCACATTTTATT
The DNA here is from genome assembly GCA_022829125.1 of Lathyrus tuberosus. Lineage (NCBI taxonomy): Eukaryota > Viridiplantae > Streptophyta > Magnoliopsida > Fabales > Fabaceae > Lathyrus > Lathyrus tuberosus. Next base: position 19,975,692 of record JALAZF010000040.1, read on the forward strand.
TTAATTAATTGAAATTATCTGGTGTTATGTGTATGTATGTGTTTATGTGTGTTTCTTCATGTTGGGGTACCTTGCGGTAGGGGGTAGTGACTTTAGAGTTAATGACCTTAAGGGTGAGGGGTGTGTGGCTAATTTTGTAGAATTGGTGGTATGGTGAGAATGATTAATATAAAGTAATATTAGTAATATTTGATTAATATTATTAATTTAAATAATTAAGAGATATTGTTATTATTATTTAAGTTGAAAAATTAATAATAATTATAATTATAATAATAATGGAATAATAATAATAATTATTAAAATAAAAATATTAAGGTGAAAATAAGAATAATGGGCATAATTGGCAATTGGGAGAATATTGAGGACATAATAGAGAGTTAGAGGAGTAAGTGACGGCATAAGAGGCAAACCACAGAAAGGGTCCTAGGGTTAAACAAGTAAAACATGGAAAGAGAATTCATTATGTATGTTCGTAACATTAGAGAAGAACGGAAGAAAGGCTTGGGTTGAAGACGAAGAAGACGGAACCACCATTTGTGAAGGTTTAGAAAACTCAATTACAAAGTAAGGGTGAGGTTCTAATCTTCTAAGGGATAGTATGTTGAATAGTGGGTAAGGGTTTAGGTTCTTACATTGTGGGTTGTTGTGTTCTTCTATGCTATGAACCTTGATTTCTCTAACTTGATAAATTGTGTGTGCTGCGAATGTTGTGAAATAGTGGATGATGATAATATTATAATATATTGATTATATGATGAATGTCGTTTGCCTATATGGGTGACAATTCTGTTTTTGGTTGTTGATAAGTTCCTCCATTGTTGAGTTTTAAAGGTTTGAGCCGTAGGTATGAAATTGATGATGATATGGTGTTAATCCATGAGTAAACCAAGGGATAATTGAGTTTTAGGATGTTAATTTAGTATAAAATTGAGTCTTTGATGATGGAATGTCGTAGCATAGGTTCTGGTATGATAAGCTAGTGTGAAAATACTTTTTAAATAAGTGATTTTTGAAATTCGTAATAGCATGCATCGACCTGAAGGTTCTGTGAGTTGACTTGAAGGTTCCATAAATGAATACTTTGAAAACCGTAACAACATGCGTCGACCTGAAGGTCATGTGAAGCGACCTGAAGCTTCGGCACATAAGAAAAATTCTAGAAACAGTTTTGATTATAACGTTTTAACTGTTTATCCAAATGATGAACCGTTTAAAGCGTTGGAAAAGCTAATAAATAGAACTTTAACATGGTATAATTAGGTGAATTTTTTCCCCAATATTTTTATGTCTAATATGTTGAGGAATGTGATTATACATGCTGAGTACGTTAAGAATTCTTGTTGTAAGTGATGAATCTTGAGTGTTGTTACAAAGATGTTGTTGTGGTGTTAATGGTGGTAATCTGAGTATGTTTTAATGATGTTGTTGTGATTGCAATATATATATATATTATATGAAATATATTTTTATGCATGTTGGCCAATTTGGGCGGTGTGCAATAACCATGGTAGTGGATTATTGTGCACGATGATATTATCGTTGTTGTATGCATAAATATTCGCATTGCATATATTTGTGGACAAATGATTTGTTGTTGGTGAGCCTAAAATCCCATTGTGTAGATTAGGCTGGTAGCTGATTCAGAGGTGATGGATCAATGAATGGTTATGATCCTAGGAGGTGGGGATCAGAACGGTGAACCTGAGTGTTCACGAAAATTGGTACCACACGCATAAGCTTTAAGTCAGGTGTGAGTCTCATTGCATTAGATATTATCTATGTTTCTATGTTGCTAAATATGTGGTGTTGTGTGATTAATTGGACTTGCTATGGTGTGATTCCCATGTTGGTTGGGGAATAATTAGTAATGATGTTGTTGGATAATTTTATGTTGATGAAGATTGTTATGTGAATCTCTCTTGTTGATAATTTCCTTATAACTACATTTGTTATAATTATGTTAGAAGAGTTTAACTATTCAGTCCCGATGTTTTCTGCTGCTAATCAAAATGTTGAAGTTTAGACTTATGTTGTGTTCTTTAATTACTATATGTGTTGCATGTTGAAATATATGAGCAGATTGTTGTTGGATGTGGCATCCTAATTGCATGATTTGTTTTTATTTTACTCTGATTTTAATTATGATTACGCGGGCGAAATTAGGGTTTTACACACTCCCTCCAAGATCTCAATAATATCCTTACTACTAAGCTTGAAGGCTCACCAAGATTCACCGATGAAAGTCCTGGGAGTTGCCCATGTGACTAAGGATATTGCTATAGATCAATTTGATGGTGTTGTTACTAACATCACAACTGGAAGCTACCTAGGCTTCAGTGGTAATGAATTGCCATCAGAAGGGAGAGCACACAACAGAGCTCTACATATTTCAATGAAGTGTCTGGATATGATCTTATCCAGGGCGTTAGTGGACACAGGGGCATCATTGAATGTTATTCCAAAGACTACCTTGATAAAACTAAGACTTGAAGCGATCACAATAAAGCATAACACTTTCATTTGTAAAAGCTTTCGATGGCTCTCGGCGAGCTGTAATTGGAGAAGTGGACATCCCCACAAGGATCGACCCATACACACTTTCTCCATCACCTTCCAAGTAATAGAAATTCTTCCAGCATATAATTGCCTACTTGGAAGGCCTTAGATTCATGTTTCACGGATAGTTACTTTGATGCTCCACCAGAAGATGAAGATCATTGCTTGCAAAAGAATGATAATAATAGGTGGAAAGAGGACATCCTGGTAAGCCACCTATCTTATTTTTGCTACATTGAAATTGATAGGGAAACAATTAAAACTCCCTTCCAAGCATTGGAAATGGTGAGTGCTATAGCAATTTAGCCCATGGTAGAGCACCACAAACCTGAATTATCAATGGCCTCCTGAAAAGGAGAAAAGTCCATTGTCGAGGCTGGAAATGCTGTGGGCTGGGAAAAAGTCATGGAACTTCCTGAGAAGAAAGATAGGTTTGGGCTAGGATACCAACCATCTTTAGGCAAAGAAAATTTTCAAGATGGCAAGGGACAAGTGTGGGTCACATCTTTGGAGGCTACGTGGCCATCGAATACGAGGAAGCCGACAATGAAGCAACGTCGGATTGGGTACGCTGAGGGAGACTAGGGGAAGAGCTCAGAAACTAGAAGTCGGTTGAAATCCAAGAATTATTTCCAACTGAAAAGTAATTTACAATTCTTGCTTAACCTGTGTTTTGACCAAGGCATAGTGGAACGCTTTGGAGGGCCCCCGTTGTTTTATGCTTTGTTTATTGTCTATAATGACACATTTGCATTCATTTAAGCTCCTTTCCTTTCGCATTTTCTTTTAAATAACAATATTTTGTGCACTTTCACTAACTCTTTCCTAAAAATGCATAAATCATAAACATGAAGAATCACCCATGAGACCGTTGGTAATAACAGTGTTATAGTCACGTATATCTTTGATTATCAATTAAACAAGCCAAAGATTGTGAACTCCCTAAAGAGTTTTCCAAATTACTCAAGCAGGAATTGAAGATCATTTAACTGCACCAGGAAGAAGTAGAAATTGTCAACCTTGGAACCGAGGAAGACAAGAAAGAACTCAAGATAGGTGCCGCCTTGCGAGACGTTGAGAAAAGGAAGCCGATCAAACTACTTCATAAGTACGTGGATGAGTTTACTTGGTCATATCAAGATATGTCCGTGATGGATACAGACATCTTTGTGCATAAGCTGCCTCTCAGAGAAGAATGCCCACCAGTCAAGCAGAAGCTCAGAAGAATTTGACCATAAATGGCTCTCAAGATAAGAGATGAGGTTCGAAAGTAGTTCCATGTATACTTCTTAGCTATAGAAAAGTACCCACAATAGGTTGCCAACATTGTTCTTGTACCAAAGAAGGATTGAAAAGTCTGAATATGTGTCAATTATCGAGAATTAAACATAGAGATCTCGACGGATCATTTCCCCTTACCTCACATAGGTGTAATGGTGGAAAATATGACTTAGTTCTCGGTATTCTCTTTCATGGATGATTTCTCCGGGTATAATCAAATCAAAATTGTAATACCCCATATTTTATTTTGCTCTGGATAATATTAGTTGTGATCAACTGGGTCTCGATGTACTCTGGGAAATTATCTACAGAGATAATTAGAGTAACTGATGAGCTCAGAGCAGATAAAATTAATATTATCTGACTCAGAGGTGTTAGCTTTTGATGCTATAGAGGCGTTTGGGACATTTAGTAGTGTTACTAACTAATTGGAATTCTCTATATCATTTCATTTTCCACACTTGTACAAAAATAGAAACAAATTGGGAAAAAAATAGATAGGGTTAGAAAGAAGGAACATAAAGGAAAGAAAGAGGAGAAACTTGGAAGAGAAGAACAAGAGCTTGGATCATCATCTATTCTTCATCAAATCATCCCAACATCTTCTTCATCTTCTTCATCTTGTTGTTGGTGAGTTCTAGTTAGAACCCTAAGTATAGAAACTTAGGTTAGAACTTGAAAAAAAATGGTGAAAATGGATTGATCATGCTAAATGTAGTTTGCTATGGTTAATATTTGAAATAGAACACATAATATGTGTGGGTTGTATGAAATATGGATGTTTGATGCTTGCTATGATGTTCCCATGAATTTTGATGGGTTCCATTGGGTTTTGATGCTGAAAATAACAGGGTTTTAGGTCTCAAACTCAGTGGTAACCGGTTACTCATTATGGGGTAACCGGTTACATGCAGGAAAAGTTGAGTTTTGCGGGAAAAATGAACTGAGTAACCGGTTATTCTATATGAGGTAACAGGTTACCCAATTGTGCCTCTAAACGTGAATTCAGTTCTGTTTTGGAAATTTGGCTTGAGTAACCGGTTACTCTATATGAAGTTACCGGTTACCAACTTGAGATTTTGGTTCAGTTTTGAGAAATGAACTTGAGTAACCGGTTACTCTATATGAGGTAACCGGTTACCACTGTTGTGTTTTGAAAAATATTTTAGAAAATTAATATCTTTTGAACCGTGCTTCGGATCGAGGTGTTCTTGGTACCGATGCAAAGCTACGGAAATGTGCTACATGATAAAGGTGAAAAATATTGTTTTTGATATCCGATTAAATAAATCAGAGGGAACCTAAGGGTTATGTAACTTGTGATTAAATTATGATATGTAATTCAAAAATGCAAATTATAATATGCTTTGTCTAATATTGATGTTAAACATGATTGAGAGAAAATGCATGTTAAAATATGGAATAGGTAGAGTGAGGAAACCTTACTATGAACCTATATTGGAACCTAGTAATGAACTAGGAAATCGATGAATAACTTAATAACGATGCTCGTGCAGAAGAGGCCGAGGCGTGCGTCCAGTACCGAATGGTATAGAATAGAATAATACACTAGTATGGATCATGTGTAACTGTGTTAAGTTGAGAAAAGGCTAAAGATGCCTAAAGGCGAATGTGGCCTTGTGATTGTCGAATACAATCGCGTTTGTGTATATGATAACGTAATCGTAACCGTTTCCCTTGAGATGCAGTTTCATGAGTAACGAGCTCGTCTGAAACGTACGCATAACTACTTGGCAGGTTTGATTCCCGCGTTTAGTACGAATGGAGCCTATACGGTAAAGAGACTTGTGATGGTTAACAGGCTATGAGAAGTGACTGTTCACGGTTAACAAGCCGATGATCCCGAATCCATTTCGTATGTCAAGTAGATTACAAGGATCCATGACTCGGGTCGACTTCTAGACGTAGAAGCGGACAGGAAAAGGGGATGCCTTGGTAAGGTTACCGATTAGTGATAAACTTTGAGTTAACAGACTCATGAACATGTATCCATATAGTGTGTGCGAGTAATAAAGGTCACTTCCCTTCCCTTTTGACTTGGGTTAGGATGATAGAACCTTGTAAAGCCGAGAGAATTAATAAGATAGGGAACTCACTAATATTTAATATCTCACCCCATGTTATCGATTATATTACAACTGCTTCAGGTTCCGCGAAGGGTAAGGATAAGGCCGTTTGATTATCCTTACTTATCTTGGCTTTTGGGATGGCAAGACTTCCATTGTGGAGATTATTTTGAGATCATTGTTTTGATCTAGTTCTTAGTGTCTTGGAACATCTTATATACACTATGCCATGGATTATTTTGTATTAAGTACTTTGGGCATGTAACGTATATAATGTGTTAACTAGGAACTTGTGGTATTTTAGTACCAAACACTTGGATTCATGTATAGTATTTGTGCTTTGATGTATGATATTATATGTGGGTGTTACAGTTGGTATCAGAGCAGGTCGTATCCTTGACCTAGCCATGAAATAGTATAAGTATTTCTTTCAGTTTCATATGCGTTGTGTCGCCATTGGTCTTAAGTGTTATATTTATGGCATTGAGCCTGATCAACTTAATCCTATTTGTATGACATTTAGGAACATGGATGACAGACGCAGAAGCAATCGTGGTAGACCCAAAACTACTCCTGTTGGGACGAATCCACCGGGCGGCGAGGAGTATGTCCCATGGCCTCGGTTTTTGCAATAGATGCAGCAGCAGCAGAACCAGTTCATGCATCAGATGGTACAACAAATGAATGGGGGTCTTCATCCTCCTGTGGTTCCAGATGCTGTAGGTGGGAGTTTTCGGGATTTCATCCGCATGAATCCTCTAGAATTTCATGGCGGATTAGATCCTGTGAAAGCTCATGAATGGATAGCTGGCATGGAGAAAATTTTCTTTGATAGTCCGTTGTAGTGAGGAGAACAAGGTGGTATTCACTTCTCATTCGTTGAAGGGTCCTGCCATGAGGTGGTGGGAGAGTGCCTCAGCCCTGATGACTATCCAAGAGGTGCCTAAGGTCTGGGAGCAATTTAAGATTAATTTTATGGAGAATTATTTCCCTAGTTCCTTGAGGACCCAGAAGGAATTTGATTTTCAACAGTTAAGACATGGTACTTTGACTGTGGTTGCTTATGCTGAGAGGTTTGAGATTATGGCTGCTTATTCTAGGCAGGCCATGTATGCTCCGGATGAGAGGTGGAAAATTGACCAGTTTCTTTTTGGTTTGAAGGCTGAAATTTCTCATAGTGTGTCTCAAAGAGAGTTCACTAGTTATGCTAAATTGCTAAGGCAATGTTATGTGGCAGAGAACAGTTTGAGGAAAGTTCAGGCAGAAGGAGATTCGTGTAGGTCGGGTCAGAATGATCGAGGGAGATCGAACGAACAGTTTAGGCCTAGGTAGCAAGCCTTCAAGGGGAAACAAGTTCAGGATTCTAGATCAAGTGCGCCTTCTGTATGTCGTACTTGTGGTAAGATGCATCTTGGTAGATGCAGTTTCGAAGGAATGAAGTGTTATCAGTGTCAGAAAGTGGGTCATTTGGTGAGGGATTATCCTCAGAATAGGAATCAGATGTAAGGGAAGAGTATCGGTCGAGTTTATACTTTGGATGCGAAGAAAGCAAAGGGAGATAACTCTTTGATTGCTGGTACGTGTTTCGTTAATGGGAATCCTTGTTTTGTATTATTCGATTATGGAGCAACACACTCTTTTATGTCGATCCAATGTGTGAAGCGACTTGGGTTGCAAGTTATTCCGTTGTCTCCATCCATGGTGGTTACTAATGCCATGGATGAGATAGTTGAAACACCTTTAATGTGTGAAAATTGTATTTTATCTGTGGATGAGAGAGTTTTTCAGATTGATCTTATTTGTTTGCCGCTTAAGAAAGTGGATGTTGTTTTGGGAATGGATTGGCTTTTTGATAATTTAGTATTTATTGGTTGTGAAGAAAAGTTAATCATCATTCCATCCGTTGAGGCTACTCCGAAGGATGTGTTGACTACTATTTTAGAAGGTACAGTTAGAATGATAAATTTCTTGTTTGAGAAGGAAAAATATGTTCTTTTGGTTCTCACTAAGGAAGAGAGTAGTAACCTTCAAGTTCTGAGTATTCCTGTAGTCTGTGAGTTTTCCGAAGTTTTCCCCGAGAATATCACTTCTCTTCCTCCGGAAAGGGAAGTGGAATTCTCTATTGACCTGATACCGGGAACGGCTCCTATATCCATTTCTCCGTATCGGATGGCACCACTTTAGTTAAGAGAATTGAAGGATCAATTGGAAGAGTTAATGGTTAAGCATTTTGTCCGACCTAGTGTTTCGCCCTGGGGATCTCCAGTGCTATTGGTAAAGAAGAAGGATGGTGGAATGCGGTTATGTATTGATTACCGGCAGTTGAATAAAGTCACCATCAAGAACAAATACCCATTACCCAGGATAGACGACCTGTTAGATCAATTGAAAGGATCTAGTATGTTCTCGAAGATTGATTTATGATCGGGTTATCACCAGATCCGTGTGAAGAGTTCAGATGTATCTAAGACCGCGTTTAGAACCCGTTATGGCCATTATGAATTTTTAGTAATGCCTTTCGGTGTGAGAATGCTCCAGAAATTTTTATGGATTATATGAATCAGATATTTCAACCTTACTTGGACCAATTTGTGCTGATCTTTATTGATGACATTCTTATTTATTCTCGTACTTCACAAGAGCATGAAGAACATCTAAGAATCGTCCTATCGATCTTACAAGAGAGACAACATTTTGCTAAGCTAAGCAAGTGTGAGTTTTGGATGTCAGAGGTTAGTTTTCTTGGTCATGTCATATCTCAAGGAGGTGTGGCGGTAGATCCATAAAAAGTGGAAGCAGTGATTAATTGGGAGAGACCAAAGAATGTTTCCAAAGTTAGAAGTTTCTTGGGACTAGCAGGTTATTATAGAAGGTTTATCAAGGGCTTTTCTCAATTGGCCTTACCAATGACTAAACTTACTCGAAAGGATTGTCCTTATGAGTGGGATTCGGCTTGTGAACGAAGTTTTATGAGTTTGAAGGAAAGATTGACGACTGGTCCTGTTATGATTATTCTTGATCATAGCAAGTCGTATGAGATATTTTGTGATGCATCAAAGATGAGATTAGGAGGGGTTTTAACGCAAGATAGTTAAGTGGTGGCTTATGCCTCTCGACAGTTAAAAGTTCATGAAGAGAATTATCCAACATATGACTTGGAATTGGCAGCATTTGTGTTTACACTGAAAGTGTGGCGACATTATTTGTATGGGGTACGTTTTGAGATGTTCAGCGACCACAAGAGCTTAAAGTATCTATTTGACCAGAAAGAGTTGAACATGCGTCAAAGGAGGTGGATTGAGTATTTGAAGGATTATGACTTGGAACTAAAGTACCATCCGGGTAAAGCAAATAAAGTAGCGGATGCATTAAGTCGAAAAGTGTTACTTAATGCCGAGTTGTTGATGTTAGAGTATACCTTATTAGAAAAGTTTCGAGATCTTAATCTCCAATTTGTTTGGACTCCTAGTGGTGTGATTATGGGAAATTTGAATGTCAATTCTACTCTTAGGGAGGAAATTCAACAAGAACAAGTGTTGGATGAGAAGTTACAAGAAGTGTTAGTTCAACCGGGTTTTGTACGGGCTAACGATGGAATCATTTTATTTAACCAAAGGATTTGTGTTCCGGATGATGCGGTGTTAAAAAGAAGGATTTTGGAAGAAGAGCATAAGAGTGCTTTTACTATACATCCTGGCTCTTCAAAGATGTATCAAGGCTTAAAGAGGGACTATTGGTGGTCCGGTCTAAAAAGAGATATTGCGGTGTATGTGTTGGAGTGTGCGGTATGCCAATAAGTAAAGATTGAACACCAAAGACCGGGTGGCTTATTACAACCGTTAGAAATTATGGTATGGAAGTGGGATAGTATTTCTATGGACTTTACTGTTGGATTACCCTGTGCACAAGGTGGTTATGATTCTATTTGGGTAATTGTGGATCGGTTGACGAAATCTGCGCATTTCTTAGCCGTAAAGACTACTTACAAGGTAATTCATCTTGCAGGTTGTTTATTTCGGAAATTGTGAGGTTGCATGGTATTCCCTTTAGTATTGTGTCCGATAGAGACCCAAAGTTTACTTCAAGATTTTGGAGAGCTTTTCAACAAGCTATGGGAATAAAGTTGTGTTTTAGTACGTCGAATCATCCGCAAACAGATGGTCAGACAGAACGGACAATACAAACAATGGAAGATATGTTAAGGGCTTGTGTACTTGAAAGTGGGGGAAATTGGATAGAACTTTTACCTTTGATTGAGTTTAGTACAACAATAGTTATCATGCGAGTATTGGTATGGCTCCTTTTGAGGCATTATATGAAAGGAAATGTAGGACGCCTTTGTGTTGAGTGGAAGTTGGCGAAGATAGAATTTTGGGACCCGAGATTAATTGAGAGACTACGGAAAAGATTAGAATGATTCGTGACAAAGTTAAACAAGCACAAGATCTTCAGAAGAGTTATGTGGATAACAGTAGGAGACCTTTAGAGTTTGATGAAGGCGATCACGTGTTTATGATAGTTACTCTGAGATTGAGGTTGAAAGGACAGTCCCGGAAGTTAAATCCGAGATACGTGGGACCATATCAAATTTTAGAAAGGATTGGTGAAGAAGATTACAGATTAGCCTTACCGCCTTCTCTGTCATAGATGCACGATGTTTTTCATGTGTCACAACTTCGAAAGTTTGTTCCAGATCCTCTTCAGCCAATTCTACCAGATACGATTGAGATAGAAACAGATTTAACGTTTGAACCTCAACCAAGTCGTATCACAAGAAGAGAAACTAAGGTGCTAAGGAATAAACATATTCATCTAGTGAAGGTTCAGTGGGATGCGACGCATCCGGGTGATGCAACTTGGGAACTAGAATCAGAGATGCGAGATGCTTACCCTCATCTTTTCAGGTAATCTTTAAATTCGTGGACGAATTTCTATTTAATGGGGGAGGATGTAATACCCCGTATTTTATTTTGCTCTGGATAATATTATTTGTGATCAACTAGGTCCCGGTGTACTCTGGGAAATTATATGCAGAGATAATTAGAGTAACTGATGAGCTCAGAGCAGGTCAAATTAATATTATCTGACTCTGAGGTGTTAGCTTTTGATGCTATAGAGGTGTTTTGGACATTTAGTAGTGTTACTAACAAATTGGAATTCTCTATATCATTTCATTTTCCACACTTGTACAAAAATAGAAACAAATTGGAAAGAAATAGAAAGGGTTAGAAAGAAAGAAGAGAAAGGAAAGAAAGAGGAGAAACTTGGAAGAGAAGAATAAAATCTTGGATCATCATCTCTTCTTCATCAAATTATCCCAACATCGTCTTCATCTTCTTCATCTTGTTGTTGGTGAGTTCTAGTTAGAACCCTAAGTATAGAAACTTAGGTTAGAACTTAGAAAAAAATGGTGAAAATTGATTAATCATGCTAAATGTAGTTTGCTATGGTTAATATTTGAAATAGAACACATAATATGTGTGGGTTGTATGAAATATGCATGTTTGATGCTTGCTATGATGTTCCCATGAATTTTGATGGGTTCCATTGGGTTTTGATGCTGAAAATAACAGGTTTTTAGGTCTCAGACTCAGTGGTAACCGGTTACTCATTATGGGGTAACCGGTTACATGCAGGAAAAGTTGAGTTTTGTGGGAAAAATGAACTGAGTAACCGGTTACTCTATATGAGGTAACCGATTACCCAATTGTGCCTCTAAACGTGAATTCAATTCTGTTTTGGAAATTTGGCTTGAGTAACCGGTTACTCTATATGAAGTAACCGGTTACCATATTGAGAATTTGGTTCTGTTTTGAGAAATGAACTTGAGTAACCGGTTACTCTATATGAGGTAACCGGTTACCACCGTTGTGCTTTGAAAACTATTTTAGAACATTAATATCTTTTGAACCGTGCTTCCGATCGAGGTGTTCTTGGTACAGATGGAAAGCTATGGAAATGTGCTACATGATAAAGGTGAAAAATATTGTTTTCGATACCCGATTAAATAAATCGGAGGGAACCTAAGGGTTATGTAACTTGTGATTGAATTATTATATGTAATTCAAAAATGCAAATTGTAATATGCTTTGTCTAATATTGATGTTAAACATGATTGAGAGAAAATGCATGTTAAAATATGGAATAGGTAGAGTGAGGAAACCTTACTATGAACCTATATTGGAACCTAGCAATGAACTAGGAAATCGATGAATAACTTAATGACGACGCTCGTGCAGAAGAGGCCGAGGCGTGCGTCCAGTACCGAATGAAATAGAAAAAAATTATACACTAGTATGGATCATGTGTAACTGTGTTAAGTTTAGAAAAAGCAAAAGAGGCCTAAAGGCGGATGTGGCCTTGTGATTGTCGAATACAATCACGTTTGTGTATATGATCACGTAATCGTAACCGTTTCCCTTGAGATGCAGTTTCATGAGTAATGAGCTCCTATGAAACGTACCCATAACTACTTGGCAGGTTTGATTCCCGCGTGTAATACGAATGGAGCCTATATGGTAAAGAGACTTGTGATGGTTAACATGCCATGAGAATTGACGGTTCACGGTTAACAGGCCGATGATCCCGAATCCATTTCGTATGTCAAGTATATTACAAGGATCCATGACTCGGGTCGACTTCTAGACGTAGAAGCGGACGGGAAAAGGGGATGCCTTGGTAAGGTTACCGATTAGTGATAAACTTTGAGTTAACAGACTCATGAACATGTATCCATATAGTGTGAGCGAGTACTCAAGGTCACTTCCCTTCCCTTTTGACTTGGGTTAGGATGATAGAACCTTGTAAAGCCGAGAGAATTTATAAGATAGGGAACTCACTGAGATTTAATATCTCACCCCATGTTGTTGATTATATTACAGGTGCTTCAGGTTCCGCGAAGGGTAAGGACAAGGCCGTTTGATTATCCTTACTTATCTTGGCTTTTGGGATGGCAAGACTTCTGTTGTCGAGATTATTTTGAGATCATTGTTTTGATCTAGTTCTTAGTGTCTTAGAACATCTTATATACACTATGCCATAGATTTTTTTTTATTAAGTACTTTGGGCATGTAACGTATATAATGTGTTAACTAGGAACTTGTGGTATTTCAGTACCAAACACTTGGATTAATGTATAGTATTTGTGCTTTCATGTATGATATTATATGTGGGTGTTACAAAAATGGCCCCAAAAGACATGGAGAAAACCACATTTATCACCTCTTGGGGAAACTTCTGCTACAAATTGATGCCTTTCGGCTTAAAGAACATTAGGTCAACATATCAACGAGCGATTCATAAAGAGATCAAAGTATACATGAATGCTATGATTGCAAAATCCCACATGGAAGAGGAGCATATTGTCAATCTGCAAAAGTTCTCTACGCCAAAAATGACCTTTAGCAGCGCTTTTACAGCGCTGCCAAAGGTGGCGCTGCTAAAGGTAAAGATAGCGCTTTTGTAAATGCAAAAGCGCTGCCTTAGGTCCCCTTTAGGCAGCGCTTTTCCACTAAAAGCACTATTTTTTGTTCCCCTTTAGGCAGCGCTTTTTAAAGCGCTGCCTAATGTGTATTATTTTCCAACTTTAAGCAGTGCTTTTTTTTGGAAAAAGCGCTGGTTCCCCCCCCCCCCCCCCCCCCCTCCCTTAGGCAGCGCTTCTTAAAGCGCTTTCTAATGTGTCTCTGCTTAATACTTTACGCAACACTTTTTTTGGAAAAGTGCTTTCTTTAGTTCCACTTTTGGCAGCGCTTTTTCAGTAAAAGCGCTGTCTTTTGTACACGTAAATTATTTTAAAAATTATTTGTTTCAGATGCGTTTTTTGTCAAAAGCGCTGCTAAAATTCCTTTTTTTAAGAAAGCTTTTTTTAAAAAAATCTTATAATAGACCTATATATTAACAAACCTGTATAACATAATTTTTTATCAAAACTTATCATAATTATATACTTCAACTCACAAGCCTTTATTCAACATAGGCCTTATATACTTCAATTCACAATACTACATAATTATATACTTCAATCACCATATATAGGCCTTATATTTCATAATTATACACAAGACTTTATCAATTAACCATTCTAATATTCAACTTATGGCCGGCAACTTCCAAATTAATTAACCATTCTAATAACAACTATTCATACACCATATAACCATTCTAATAACCATTCCACTTCCAAAATAAAATAACCATTCTATACAACAACTTCCAAAACTATACAAAGTATATACAGCAACTTCCAACTTCCATACCTTATATGATTCTCTGCTCAATAAGGTATTGACACCAATCCTCCTTAATTTCTTCCAATTGTACTTTGGAGTAAGTAGCACACTTGAATTCATCAAAATACTACATAATATGCATGATTTAGTTAAAAGTAATTAATTATATCAAATATCCGATAAATATTAAAATAACTCCTAAGTTATAAATCCATACCATGATTGGAATCTCTATTTGATCCAAATGAATGATTTCTTTCATAAACCTCAAAATGAAATAACCGCAATCTATACCATTTTTTTGACGAGGACACTACACAGAGAAAAAAATAAGAATATATATCAGGATATATAGTCTAACTTGTTTTATCAAGTAGCATCACTATTATAAGAAAAATTGTGAAAATATACCTCCACTCTGATCCATGTAATGTTAGTTGACTTACTCTTTGATACTTGGGCTCCTCTTTATGATCGAAATATTTGTATAGCTCTAACATAATATTAACGAATATTTAGAACAATCTCACTTAAATAAATTAATAAACAAATACACACGAATATTTAGAACAATTTCACTTACGTATCAATCGCCGTCTTCATATCCGGGTATTTATCTACATCACCATCTAACGAATCCTCATAATACACTATTTCTCTTATCAGATTTATCGCAACCAACAACCAGTGTCCACTGTAAAATAAAACAAAAGTATCGATATAGTAATTTTATACGCAACATCAAAAAATGAAAAATGATAATAAATGAAGTAAGAATGCAAATCTAACCCGTTGTCAGTATTATATGGTCAAAGATACAACTTTTTTGTATCTATGATGGCCATAAATCTTTCGACTAAGTGAGATTATACTGAAGTTGGATTCATCGTAATTAACGGTGCATTGATACAGTTGGCAGATAAGAAACCGAATCTTTCTGACAATTGTTGCGCGCGTACCAATTTCTCATACAAGAACCTTAAATAAAAACATAATAAACATTAGATTATTCATTGAAATGAGTAAATAAATTGTTTAAATAATTAAAGAGAGTTAATCGGAATACCTGATGTATGTATGCATAACACCGATTCCTAATTCAGAATGATTAAAAATCTGATCCAAATCCTCTTTAGAAATTGTTTCTGAATAAGAATAACCGAAAATAACTTCCTCCATAGGTATTTCACGAATACCACCGTCCATCAAATTCGATGTTCCTACAAGTGTTTCAAGATACGACTTAAATCGAGATACAATTGCTTTTTGTTGTCCCGGTCCTTGCAAGAATATTTTTTTGGTTGGACGTGTTGCCTAATTCTGGCTTCCTATTCTGACTTCCTGTTCTTTGCAACTCTTAGGCATGAATCTAAAAATCATATAAGTTAGTAAAACATTTGAATATAGAATTAACACTTTTAATGTGTATATATTGAAAAATTTGTGCTACATTAATTTCATAATAAGCATATATAATTACCTCGGGAAGTTTCTGTTGACAATTGATACTACCTTTGTCACTAGTATCATTAAACTCTGAACCACGCCTTTCTGACATATATTTTTCCTTATCCTTTTGTAATTTACGGACTTGAGCTCTTAATTCTTCCATGGCTTCCATCACTTGTTTATTGCTAGGATTTTGGCACTTTGGACGCTTATAAAAGGATGATGGAGTGACCCCAAATCCCTTACCCCTCACACAAACAGAATACTCAGGAACATTTAATACTCGACTCAGTATGCTCCTGCAATTTTGCTCTTCCGTGAGAGTTAAGGACTGAGATAGAGTCTCCTGAAATTCAATATCAGAGCAACGCATAAATATATTAGATAAACAAGAACCTTTTATCTAATTAAACAAATAACGTTATACTTACACATTGTTCAAAAACTTATTGAACACCTTCAGTAATAACTCCATCCTTTCCCACACGGGCAGCCTTCCACAAAACATGCTCCGGAAGAGATGTTTCTTCACTTTTCTCCTCTGCAAGCTACACATTAAGTCAAGAATTAGGATGAATAGTAATACAAAAAGACCATAGCAATTATATATACTTACGATTTTTTGTTCCAAGCGTGCATATCCCAAATGTCCTTTCTTGTATGGATACGCGGGTTTCGAGGCTCTTTGACGATTTACGTCACTCACAACCTACATAAACAATTATAAGTCATATCAGAACACATGTAATAACTACATGAATATAATACAATGTTCATGATAAATTAAATTAAGATTATGTGGAATTCTTCAGTTCTTCGTTTGGCGACAAAAATGTCCCATTCTTCTGGTGCAATCAAGTCTACATACTTCTTCGAGCATTCCGCTTCAACAAACTTTCCTTGGGCATCCCTCAGAAACTTGTTGGATAAAAATGCTCGGAAACCTCTAAGTCTTTTTCCGGCTAATTGAAGACAATATTTTTACTTCTCGTCACCAATGTTAAAAGATCTCTACAATAACAAATAAAGTGTGTTAGTATAATTAATTTAAAAATATAATCGTCAAAAATAACAAATAATATCACATATAGTACTTGTATCTCACTCCATATTTTAACTTTGGCGGGTTTCAATTGTGGATTTCACCAATTGTCACAAGTAATAGAACTAGTGAACGGACAAGTGCACCAATGTAACTAGTCAACATTGCACCATTAGGCTCAATTAGTTGACCTGTTTCATTCCAATGAACGTCGTATTTTATTCTCTTGTCTCTAGCACGAATAACTCCTTTCATGATTATTATTCCTCTTTAAATATCTCCTTCCGCATCTTGAACTGATTCTTTTGGATCATTCTTGGAAGTATCGTGCGAGTTCTCCTCATTAGTAGCCATTTTACCTATAATAAAGAAAAACACATATAAATCCATAATCCATAATCAGTTGAACATAATATAATCCATAATCAAATATGAAATGACAAACACACGACAAACATATAAATCCATGATCCATAATCAAATATGAAATGACAAACACATGACAAACATATAAATCTATCATCTATAATCCATAATCCATAATCATTCTCAAATATGAAAAATACATGACAGAATATATAATTTTACTATTACCTCTTTATTAACGTCTCTTTCTTTTCTGGGTAGGAAGATGATTTTACTAAGTAAGCAAAACAAAAACAAAAGAACAACTATGTACCTATATATATAGAAATCAGCAACTTCTAGACTGAACCACAAAGTGTAATATTCTTGAAAACGATCCGAATTCACTCTTCACAAGTAACCCCTATAGCAAATGAACGTAAGTTAGTAACTGATGGTGTATACCAGATATAACAAGACAAATTTAGTATAAATAGAGAAATTATTTAATATATCTCAAATAAACACTTTAACCGTTTAAACTTCCAAGAAGCCTTGAGCTTCGATCGGATGGAAAAATTAAATAAAAGTAGACATAGGAGTGTAGGACAATGAAGAGTATTTTTTGGAAAAAATGAAAAATACTACTACAAATAAATATCATCATGTCATGCATGTATGCATGTCTTTGATAACTTTAACAATATCATTTGTCTTTTGTCTGTCATTGCTATCTAGGAATAAATTTCATTGCTATCAAAGAAGGCTAGTGAATTTTCTCCAGTTCACTTTTTCAAGATAATAGTTACTGAAAGTCTTGATCAAAGAAAGCTTGTAAGTCTCTTATTTAGATTCTTTATTCATACTAATATAGGTTATGTTTCTTCATCTTAATCATGTTATGTTGCTTGAAGAAAACCTTAGAACATAATAAAAGGATATATGTAACATATTACTTTAACTAGCTTTAGAACGATGTAGTATCAAAATGATGTTTACGAGTAGAGAATATGAAACCATTTCAAAAAGGATATATGTAACACTATAACAACACTCATCCAAACTACATTCAAACTAACACATTCATACTAAAAACAAAACAAAAAAACAACAATCAGAGCAACACTCATTTTTCTATATACGAACAAAACATAAAACACATTCTAACTAACAACACTCATTTTTCTATAAAACAAAACAAGATTCTAAGTGTCAATATAATTTCCTATACTGTAACTTCCTATACTATAATAACAATCACAACAATCAAATCTAAAAAAGCAACAATCAAAACCAACAGATGAAAAATTGATAATCAAAGAAAGAAAAAGGAAAAATGCAAACAAACCTGTTGCCACACGAGAAACAAACCTGCTACAACACAAGAAGCAAACAAACCTGTTGACATTTAATAAAAATTGTATTAAAAACAATAACAAACAAAAGAAACTAAACATGCTCAGAATTTTAATAAAAGATGCTCAAGAACAAACTCAAGAACAAACAAAAGAAACTATATAGCAAACTGTCAACATTATAGAATCAACATTACATAATGACTCAAGAACAAACTCAAGAACAAACAAAAGAAACTATTGCATTTTTTATTAAGTTTTGTTAACAGCAACATAAAACAACTCAACAAGTTTCTATTTGATTTGTTTCAACATCAACATAGAACAAATGCTAAACAAAAAATGAAATAAAAAATGAAATGGAAATGGAAATGAAAAATGAAATGGAAATGGAAATGAAATGAAATAAAAAATATATCTTGCACACAGTGACGCACAGTGACGGCCGGAGGAGCAGGGACGGCGAGCCAGAACAGTGACGGCCGGAACAGCGACGGAGGATGATGAGTGAACAGTGAGCGAGAGTGAGAGTGAGAGCGAGAGTGAATAGTGAACGAGAGTGAAAACAATGATAGGGTTAAAAATTAGAAATGATTTGTTACTGGTTTCTGCGTTTTAATTTTTACTAAAGCACCTTTAGGAGCGCTTTTAGAATGCACTTTTGTAGGTTGGGCTTTAGCAGCGCTTTCAGAGAAAAGCGCTTTTTAAGGTGTGTAGTGAATTTGGCCTTTAGCAACGCTTTATGAAAGCGCTGCCTAAAGTATGGTATACCTTGGCGCTTTAGCAGCGCTGGCTTAGGGTATCCTTTTAGCAGCGCTTTTCATAAAGCGCTTTCTAAACTTCACCTGCCTTAGCCCTTTAGCAGCACTTTTTAAAAGCGCTTTCGTAAGACCCCCATATAGCAGAGCTTTTTTCCTTCGTTTTTTCTTAGCGAAACGTATAGCAGCGCTTCTGCCAAAAAGCGCTGTCTTTGTAGTGCTACCAAAACACAATTTTGGCGTAGTGGTTGTTTGCTTATTTGAGGAAATTAAGGCTGAGGCTTAACCCCCAACATATTCATAATTTGGGTCCGGTCTGGTAAATTACTGAGATTCATCGTAAGTCAATGAGGAATCGAGGATGATTGTGAAAAACTCAAATCCATTAAGAGTATTCCTGCACCTAAAATTGAAAAAGAGGTATGTGGCTTCTTGGGGAGATTGAACTACATTGCTAGAATCATATCTCATCTCAGAACCAGGTGTAAACCAATTTTCAAATTGCTATGCAAGGATCAAGCTATCGAGTGGAATGACGATTGCCAAGCAACATTTGAGAAAATAAAAGAATACTTAAAAGAACCACCGATTTTGATACCCACGGTTCAGAGAAGACCCTTTATCATGTACTTAACGATGCTTGACGAATATATGGGTTATGTGTTTGTGTAGCAAAATTAATCAGGTAGGAAAGAGCATGTCATCTACTACCTAAACATGAAATTTAACAAATGTGAGACCAGATACTAACGGTTCGAGAAGACTTTATGTGCACATTCATAGGCCGCGCGACGCCTCTTCGACAATAGATGCTGACCCACACAACGCTAGTGATATCCAAGATGGATCTAATCAAATAGAAATTCGAGAAGCCAAATACGCATAGTTTCCCATTGGAAAATGCTTTTATCAGAGTATGACATCTTGTATGTTACATAAAGAGCCATCAAGGGTAGTTTTTTGGCGGGTCATCTTGCCTATCAACTAGTAGAAGACTACCAGCCATTGAGGTTTGATTTCCCTAATAAAGATATTACGGATATAAATAATTAAAAGGTCATATGCGATGATGAAAGACCCGAACTAGTGAAGCGATAAACTCTTATGTTCGATGGTGCCTCCAATGCGATCGAGACTCCAAAAAACTATCACTTTTCTTTCATTGCAAAACTATGTTTTGACTGCACCAATAATATCACTATATACGACCCATGCATTATGGGAATAGAAGTAGTCGTTGACTAAAGGACCAAAATCCTTGAAGTATACAGAGACTCTTCTTTGGTTATACCCCAAATAAGAGGTAACTAGGAAATAATACATCCTAACCTGATTCCATTGTGGGATCATGTTTTGGAATTACTACCCCAATTCGAAGAAACAACCTTTTCCCGTATTCCTCAAGAGGAAAATCAGATGGCAGATGCTCTGGAAAAACTATGTTTTGATTGCACCAATAATATCATTGAGTACGACGCATGCATTATGGGAATAGAAGTAGTCGTTGACTTAATGACAAAAATCCTTGAAGTATAATGGTAATCTAATTTGGTTATACACCAAATAAGAGGTAACTAGGAAATAAGACATCCTAACCTGATTCCATAGTGGGATCATGTTTTGTTATTACTACCCCCAGTTCGAAGAAATCACCTTTGCATCAATGTAGAAGTTGATTTGGCACAATCACGATCCAACTATCATAATCAAATATTTTGATCAATCTGCACATTGCTTGACAATAGCAAAATAATATGATAACAAACCTTGGTTTTACGACATCACAAGTTATCTTGAGAAACAAGAATACCCGACAAACGCTTCAATCATAGACAAGCGAACTCTGAGGAGGTTAGCAACAAAGTTCTTCCTAAATGGAGACGTGTTTTACAAGAGAAATTATGACATGGTTCTGCTTAGATGCGTGGATAGACATGAAGCAGCCATGCTCATCAAAGAAATCCATGAGGGATCCTTTGATACTCATGCCAATGGTCATGCAATGGCCAAGAAAATCTTAAGGGCATGCTATTACTGGTTAACCATAGAAACTGACTGATCCATTACGCCAAAACTTTCCATAAATTCCAGATTTATGTCGATAAGGTGCATGTGCCACCTACTCCTCTGAACATCCTGTCAGTGCCATGGTCTTTCTCCATGTGGGGAATAAACATGATCAGGCTCACCGAACTGAAAGCTTCCAACGGACACATATTCATATTAGTTGCCATAGACTACTTCACCATTTCAATTTTTGAAGCATTAAATACACACATTTAAAAAAACTTACTATTTTAAGGATTTAAAGAGTACCCCAAGGGAATCTGTTAGCATTTCCTATATTTAAAAAGATTTTAAACTTTGTCCAACTTTTGCTTTCTATTGTTAAAGAAACTTCATGAAGACAATGAAATTTGATGTCACAATAATCATGATGGCATAAATTTAGAAAGAATTGAAAATAAAAGATTACCAGATCTTAAAGAAAAAAAAAGTGACAGTCAAAGCCATATACACTAAAATTGCAATCAAAGTGTTATCAAGACATTTTAAAGACTAAATAAGTCAACAAAATGTATATATGAATCTTGCAAAAAGAGTAAAAATGTGTGGTTTCTTAATATGAATTTAAAAATGTACACATTCATTTATGTTAAAGCATTCAACTGAGCATTAATGTCAAAATGGCTTTGGAGATTCTTAAATGAAGAAGATCCAATTTGGAAAGGATTGTTGGAGAATAGATATAGGAATCTCAAGATTTGCATCTGATCTAATTTACTGGAATGTAGGAGGGCCAAATGTTTTCTATGGTGGAGGGACTTGATTAGCAATAATGGTAATGAGATTGCTAAAGGTTTCATAAATCATTTGTCCTTCAAGATGGGATCAGGATTGAACATACCATTTTGGTCTAGAAAATGGTGCAGTCATGTGCCATTGGCAACCTTATTCCCTCACTTATACCAGTTACAAATCAACAAGAATATAGAGGTTGGAAAGATGGGCAGTTGGACTCTGCAGGTCTGGAACTGGGATGTTTATCGTAATATCATTGATGAAGGTGTTCTTGCAAACTTTGTCATGGAAGAAATAGTGGGTCTGAATCAATTATTGAGTGAAATCTCTCCGTTTTGTGATGTTTTTTATCGAGTGGTATGGATTAGTGTAGGGGAAATTCTATTTTTTGTCAAATATTTCTATGCAAAAATCATGCTGGGTGTAGATGCAGATTTGATTGATGATTCAATTAGGAAAGCTTTGAAGTTTATGTGGGAAACAAAAGTTCAGGAGAAAATCAAAACTTTCTATTGGAGGCTTCTCCAAAAGAAACTTCCAACTCGTCTGCAACTTAGAGCTCGCAATGTTTTACATGATTCAAACGACTTGGTGTGTGTTTTCTGCTTTCATCAGGATGAAGATCAGGAACATCTCTTTCTCCACTGCCCTGTCGTGAAGCTTGTTTGACTTAACATTTGTTTATGGACAAGTATGGATGTAGGTGAGCATGACAACATTGTAGAACATTTTTTCAATTCGAGATCATGTTGGTTGGGGGAGATTGACTGCAAATGGCTAAGCATTATTTGGATGGCATATTGTTGGCAGATTCGGAATAGAAGGAATCAAACTATCTTTGAAGGAGTTATAGCAAATGTGAATGAGATTACTTCAATATTAAAGTTTTGTCTTGGTTTTGGCTTAGTGAGGAGTTTAATCCCAATCACGGTTGTAAATTCTATGATTGGTATAAAAATCCTTTTCTCTATATTAAGTTTCTTTGAAGTCTATGTAATTGGGTTAGAATACTCCTACTATTAAAAAAAACTAGTATATTAGAAAAATATAAATAAGTCTAAATACAATCATTCTTTTTATTATAAATACACCTACCAAATCAAGATTAAGACTATTCAATTCGCTTTTTTTTTTCTTTATAGGCCTATTCAATTCACTCAATTTGGTAGAAAATTATAAGTTTTTGTTATTTTTACCTCAAATCAAGTCAACAAAAATCTTCCAAAAACAGCCATTGATGGAATCGGAAACTAAATGGCCAAGTACATTTTATCTTTAGTTGCCAAATAAAATCATTACATAAAAAATTCCATACAAAATAAAGAGAAATAGCAAGAATTTAAGGTATTTTTGACAACAACCCATTACATTATTTATTTTTAATAAAAAAATAGCATTCTTACATAACAATAACAAAACAAGTAAAAGAAATAAAGACAACATGAGTTCATGAACTATGATCTTTGACAGTAGCAGCACCATGAATGAACTATGAGAAGACTATTCATCATCTGGCCTCTTAGGGATTGTGAAAGGAAATACGCCCGCAGAAAGTGGAGACGGAGGGTCAGGACTTAAAATCTCATTATGTAGATATGGTTCGAAAGGATAATCCGGCGACGAAGGTGAAGAGAAAATGCTCGGTGACAGGAGATGCCTCTGAGGAGATTGCACATTCACTTTTTGTGTTGGCGAAGCCAAAGCCAACAAGTGTTCAGAAGTTGGTGACATAGAGTAATTTGCTTGTGACGGAGGAAAATTATTCAGAAATTGATTGCCATTGTTCATAGGAAAAGTTTGGTTGCTAGCAACATTCATAGACACGGAAGGATTAAGATTTGGAAAAGTTTGGTTGCTAGCAGATGATAGGTTATAATGCTCAACATTGTTAACTATTTGAGTTTGGATTGGAAAATACTGCGGTTGAAATTGAACATTAACATTTACATTGTTGATCATTTGTTGTTGCGGAGGAGGAGGAGGGTAAGGCTGGAATTGATTACCTCTTGGAGCACCGCCACCACCACCGTAGTAGTTCTCCGATTCTTGAAACTGTCTCATGAAAGCTGAGATTGGGGACTCGACGAAATTGTTCCATGAACTATCGAAAACATGAGGACCACTAATCGGCTGCAAAGGAGGGATAGCCTGTCCGTTAATGTAAGGCACCTGTGGAGGTGGTGGTTGCATTGGAAACCGAACAAGCGGCCGCACATTGGCCAAGGGAGGAGGCCTGTTTTGCTGCAACCTAGTAAACTGAGATTGAGTTTTAGTAGGCCTGTTTGATTCTCTTCCAGTTGTCCTCATAACAAAACTCTTGAAGTCATCTCTGTGAATGTGATGAATTTTCGGCTGCGGGTAATGATGTCTGCCACCGAAATCAATTGTTTGCTGAGATGAATTCTTGTTGATTGTCTTCCCTGTTTTGTTTACACCCAAATTCTCATTCTGCCTGTTTCTCGAGTTTTCCATTTTTGAAAGATACAGTCAAAAATTCCTTCTGTACTTTACAAATGAAGAATTACACCAAAAGAAAAACACAGAAATGAAGTCAAACTAAAACGCTACCAAATTTCACAAATATCTCAAATTATTACAGAACTCCACCCAGAATTCAAATTCTAAACTTATGAATATGGTCGATAAGTACAATACCTAGGGAGAGAAAGAAAAATAAAAAGTTTAAACATACCCATATTGACTATTGGACACCATATTCATTCAACCTTACAATCAAATAACTTCTCACCGAAAACGAAACCAAAGAAAGTGTGATTAAAAATAGTTTTAGAGCAAAGAAAAAGTACAGAAAAGAACTATTGAGAAAAATGGTTGAAATTTGACTCAAAGGTCTAAAGGGTATAGAGCAAACTGGAAGAGAAATATGAATGAAGAAGAAAACCCTATGACTCTTTATAGGGCTTTTTTGCTGAGTCAGCAAACCGTGGGAAATGAATTACCAGGGGGTTTACTACCGTTTCGATTTTACCAAGGTTTTCAGATGGAATGGAAAACGTGAGCACTCTTTTGCAAATGCAATTTTTTTTTGACAAAAATATTTTTTTTTTATGAGTTCTTTTATTTGATATAGTTTACAAATATTTTTTCTATTAAAATATTAGGGTTAAAAACTAGACTATATTATGCTATATATAGTGAAAATGGTTAGATTAAAGTTCAACGTTGCTTTATTAACATATTATCAAATGAGTCAAAAATATACTAATTTATAAATATATATTTCATAATTTTAAGTATGTTTTTTGTGTTTTCTTTGTTTTAATAATTTTATTTCTAAATAAATTTTTTGACTAAATTTGTTTATTTCTCATATATTAAGTTCTAGTATCTGAATACTTTTAAACCAAGAAAGGAGTAGTGGTTTGATTTTTCTTAATGAATAAAGTATAATACAATTGTGTAATATTTAATAGATTCTATTAAGTTTTGTTAAATATTTTAAATTTTGTTAGAATATGGTTCATAAATTGATGAAAACAAAATTAAAAAAATAAATAGTTATATTATATATAAAGAGATAAGAACAATACACAAGAGAAAAAATATAGTAGCATTTTTAAAAACAAAATAAAGCACAATGGTTTTTAGACTGAAATACAGCACAATGTTTAATGGTAATATTTTATGAATTAAAAATAAATAAATATTTCTCATATTATTTATTTATTTGTACAGTTTTCTAGAACACCTTTCATTATTTGTTATTTACAAACTAAAAAAATGAAAAAAGTGTGATAAAAATAATGGAAAAAAATTTAAAAAATGAAACATTTTAATATTTTTTGTTATCTTTTTATATTTAACTGAGAAAAATGGTATTTTAATCCACATAATAAACTAAATTGGAAATAAATATATATATATATATATATATATATATATATATATATATATATATATATATATATATATATATATATATATATATTATAATATAAAACAGTTTTCCTAATGTGGAAGATTTCTACTTTATTCATTTTTTGACTAACTTTTTTCTATTAAAATTTTATTATTTATAATAATATTTGAAAAATGAAAAAAAAAATAATAATAAAAGATTGATTTGATAGTGAGGTGAGTAAGCTAAATATCATATAGAATAATTTTTCCACAGGGTGGATGAAAAACTCTCCTTTTAAGAGAATTTAATATTGTTACATGCTTAATGTTAGGTTCGAATCCATAACTTATAGTTAAATTGAAAAAGATTTCTTATCATGTTTAAATTATCTTGGGTGATTGATTTTTTTTTTAGTTTAAAAAAAACGCTCTTTTATTTTAATTTAATTTTATCAATTATAGTATATTACTTAATATTTTTTATATTTAAAATTTCTTTAAAGTCTTTTGGGTATTTATACTACAACATTAGGTGAACAAAATTTTATATCAACATATTAAGAAATACTATCTCCGATAATTATTATAAACTAAAATTATATTTTCAAATTTATTTAAAAATTGATGTATCTGATCTACATAGATATCATATATAATTGTTATTCAATAAATCTAAAAAGAGAATTTTTGTTTATAATAGTGACCAAAAGGAATATTATGTTAAATTTGAGGTAAATTCTGTCTAAAAATCATTTATTTGTTATGTTAGATTCAATATTTTTAATTATATTACTAGTGTGTTATATTGAATGAATTTAATTTGACTAAATATTTATTAGAGAACTTTGTTGATATTTATTTACATTTTTTCTTTCAAATGGCATGAATCGTAGGTAAGCATAAAAATCTACTTATAAATTGTCACATCATTAGAAATATTTAATATTAATTATACTATCTTAGAAATAGATTATAAATCTATTAATTAATAATTGATTGTTATTATAAAAATTTAATATTGAAAATACATCAAAATTATCTCACAAAAAAAAACATCAAAATTAAAATTTTAGATTTGTAAGAAACAATATATATTTTAAAGAAATATACCTATTTCACGCTTACAACATTTTAGAAAGTTAATGTTATGAATTATATTTAATTGTGTGGTTGTGAAAAAAACATGAATAGATTTTCGATTTCTAGAATTCACTTTGTTTTAAAATAAAAACAATTAATAATATAAAAATCCAAAAAAATGAATCATGAGTCATTCAAATATTAACCTTAAAGAAAATGTGTAAAATGGACCTTTAACATATTTAATAATATAGTAGATCTTATAAAAAAATTTGAAAAAAATACTGTCAATAAAAACAATTAATAATATAAAAATCCAAATATATGAAACAAGAGTTATTCAAATATTAACCTTAAAAAAATGTGTAAAGATGGACCTTTAACATATTGAATAATATAGTAGATCTTATAAAACAATTTTGAAAAAATACTGTCGATAATGGAAGATCTTATGAAAGGTTGATGATAGAAAAAGAAAACAGAAAGAAAAGCTTGAAGAAAATTAAAGAATCAAATGTTTCATTGATTGTAAAGTAGTGTATCACTACTATAGATACATACATTTATGGAGACTTAGAATAATAAACTGAACTAATGCTACCTGACTACTATATATACATACATTTATGGAGACTTAGATTAATAAACTGAACTAATGCTAGCCGTACAATATAGCTTAACTAACTAGAGCAACTAATACAAAATTAGGCATACTAATTATACTAGCTTAAGCTAATATCTCTCCTTAATTTGGACTATGGATAGTTCAAAATCTCAACTTGATAAGATAGAAGATAATCTAGGAGAATCCAAGAGGTTTGTAAACACATCAGCTAGTTGTGCATTAGTGAAAACAGACAGTAAATGAATGAGTTTAGAGTGGAGTTTTTCACGAATTACATAACAATTCAACTTTATAAATTTACTTATTTTATGAAATGTGGGGTTTTGAGCTAAAAAAATAGCAAACTTGCTATCACAATAAACAAAAGTTAATTGAGTCATTGTATCTCATAGGTTAATGATGCCAATGCTCTGTATTCAGCTTTTGTTGAGGATCTAGATACAATATTCTATTTCTTTAATTTCCAACATAAAAGAGAAGAACCAAGAATAACATATAACTCAATAATTGATTTTCTTATATTAGGGCATCTTGTCCAATCAGAATCAGCAAATCCAAAAAAGTTTCAAGTATTAGAAGTCGTGAACAAAATGCCTTTAGTTGAAACAAATTTGAGGTATCTTAAAATTTTTGTTGCAGCTTGATAATGTGGTAAAAGAGACTTAGAAACATATTGACTAAAATGTTGCACATCATAGGAAATGTCAGAACTATTATTTGTCAAATAAATCAACCTTCTATATGAAGACGGATCCTCTAATGGTTGACCATATTTGGTAGACAATTTTAGGTTAGAGTCAAGAGGCACGAGAAAATGTTTTGTTGCAAGGAACCTTGTATCCTCTAAGAGTTCAAGTGTGTATTTCCTCTGATTCAAGAAAATAACCTTAGTAGATCTAGTAATCTTAAAACCCAAAAAATATCTCAGTTGACCAAGATCTTTGATTTTTTTTTAATAAACGAAGGTAGATTAAAGAAGAGTCAAATCGACATTACAATAGGGGATAGTGTTGACAAGGAGATTTCGACCAAATAGGAGCAATGAAGAAACGATGAAAGGTCAAGACAAGCGGGTCGACACCAAGAGGAGGAATGGCGAGAAAGCTTGAGTTTGGGTCGACACAACTTAAGGACGTGTTGGAAAGAGACGGGGATGCATTGTTGTCGGAGGATGTCAAGCGGCGCCATACGAAACCGACGCAAGGGTGATACATCCGTGAGCGGGAAAATTTGAAAACTCCAAGGACATGGGAAGTTGGAAAGATAGTGGGGTGACACGTGTCACAATCAAATTCCTTCTCACACAGGAATATCCACTTCCATTTCAACAATAGAGCTTTGTTGAAGGAAGCTAAATCCTTAACACCTAACCCCCCTGAACTTTTAGGCTTACAGACCTTCAACCAACTAATCCAATGAATGTGTTTCTTTTCCTCCAAACCTCCCCACAAGAAATTAGATTGAATTCTAACAATTTCCTTTATGATTCTAACCAGAGCTTTGTAAAAGGATAACGAGAAAACTGGAATTGCATTCAACACATAGTTAATAAGCGATACTCTTCCCCCAATAGAAAGACTTTTACCTTTCCAAACAGCTAACCTACTCCTCAATTTATCAACCACATAGTGCCAAAACTTGACTCTCTTTGGACTACCTCCTACAATGATACCAAGAAAATTGAAAGCGAGACTACAAACCTCACAATACAGGAACGAAGCAGAAACATCCAAGAATCCCTCTATAAGATTGATACCATAAATCCTGCTCTTGTAGAAGTTTACCTTAAGCCCGGAAACTAACTCAAAACCCCTAAGCACTGCTTTCAAACACCAAAGGTTTTCCCAGCACGCTTCCCTTATAAACACTGTGTCGTCTGCAAACTGTACAAGACTAAAAGCAACATCCTCCGAAACTTTAAATCCTTTGAAAAGAGATTATGCCCCAGCTTTCTCCATCAAACCATTTAGGCATTCCATAACAAGAATAAAAAGAACGGGTGACAACGGATCACCTTGTCTAAGCCCTTTACTAACAGAAAAAATCCTTCGACGCACTTCCATTGACCATAACCGACATAGTACCATTAAAGACCAGTGCCTCCATCCAACTTATCCACTTAGGACTAAAGTTCATCTTACCAAAAAGAAACCTAAGGAAATTCCAGCTTACACAGTCGTAAGCCCTTTCAAAGTCGGCCTTCATAACAAAACAGGGTTTCTTACTTCTCTTGGAAAAATCAAGAATCTCATTGATAACCACAACTCCGTCAAACATATTTCTCCCAGCAATAAACGCTGTTTGTTCCTTCGATACTAAACTCCTAATGACAAACCTCAGACGGTTAGCGAGAATTTTGGACAAAATCTTCAGCAACGAGCTAACTAGGCATATAGGCCTATAGTTCTCCAACGATTCAGGGTTGCTCACCTTAGGGACAAGGGTAAGAAAAGAAGCTACTGCTGCCTTAGATAAGGAAGGCTTAGAGTAAAAGTCAATCACAAACCTCACCACATCATCTTTAACTACTTCCCAACATTTTTGGAAAAAACAAAAGTAGAAACCATCCGGTCTCGGGCTCTTCTCTCCGCCACAACTCCAAACCGCATCTTTGATTTCTTCTACTGTGAATTCTTTAACGAAATTACAAATGTCATCTTGAGAAAGACTTTTCAAAAGCACTCCACTTAGAACAGGTCTAGAACACCCTGCTTCCTTGAAATTTTGATGGAAGAAATGACTAATCTCCCTTTTAATCTCCATCACATCCTCCTTAATGCCATTCTCAGTTCTAACATAAGATAAATAGTTCCAACAAAACCTAGCCTTCATCACCCTATGAAAAAATTTTGAATTCATGTCACCTTCTTTAAGCCACAGAGCTCTAGATTTATGTCTAATTAACCCTTTCTTAAGCAAAATACTATCCCACACTGCACTTGAAGCCACTCCCCTCCTCTCTACCAAAGACACGGCGTTTGCCTCAACTGGGACAGCAGCTTCGATGCCAAGGTCATTGAGATTTCTAACAGCTTCATCAATCTTCAAATCAATCCACCCAAAAACCTCTAAATTCCACTTCTTCAAACTGGACTTCAACAATCTAAGTTTTTCTTTAAGAATAAAATCTCCTCTCCCACTAACATTCAAATATTTCCACACTCCAGACACAAACTGCATAAAGTTCTTGTTTGCTAACCAACCGCTATTGAATTTAAAAGGCTTAGGACCCCAGTCTTCAACACCAGCTTTTAACCATATAGGTGCATGGTCAGATATCTCCCTTTTACCCACATACTGCCCAACTAATCTCCACCTGTCAGCAAGCCTATTAGACACAAGGAACTTATCTAATCTGCTCATAGTTGAGCCAGACCTGTTGAACCAAGTAAATCTTCCACCAATTAAAGGGACGTCAACACAATCAATGTCAGCCAGAAAACCACCAAACCCCTCAATCTCACCAACTCTTCTCCTTCCTGACAGACCAACACGTTCCTCTCGACGAGAGACTAAATTGAAGTCACCTCCAATGATCCAGTCACCTCTAGAAAAACTCCTTTTCAAATCCACCAGATCCCTCCACAATTGCTTATTCAGTTGAGAACAACTAGGGGAATAAACATTGACCAAAAAGATATCCTGACCCTTCCACTCGACATTAACACCCACATAACCTCTCCCTATAAAACTATAGTCTAATTTGAGCAAATTCTTCCTCCATAAGATAAGCATACCACTTGCAGATCCTACAACCCCACTCTCTGTCCATTCAACATCAGAATTATCCCAGAAAGATGCAATATCTCCTTCACCCAACTTACTCAACTTGGTTTCCTGCAAAAAATAAACATCAAACTTCCTAGATTGGATTAGATGTGCTACTCTTCTCCTTTTAGCAAACACACTTCCCCTCTAATATTAAGAGATATAATATTCATCATTGAACCGCTTTTTTAACCCCCTTTTGCACTTCTCATCTTTATCTCTAACCTCCATTTCCTTAATTTGAGCCTCATAAACTTCTCTACTTTCTTCGCCAGAAATACCTATAGATGAGATTATATCACATACCTTCTTCGAAACCTTGAGATCCATATCTCTCCAAAATCTCTTGTTACCCTGAAGCACCTCAGAATCAGTAACTGAAAAGCATCTAAATTCACCTTCTCTGACAAACGAATTACGAGAAACTGACTTATTCATGCACTTCAATTCAACATTGGAGGTGAAACAACTAAGGTACACTCCAACGGCTTCTTCTCACCTGTCTTTGAAGGAGTTACGAACATTGCATTAAGGATAGGGGCAGAATGAAATGAAAATTTCTCAGATGAGGAGTATGATCCTCCTTTAGAAAACTCAGAGATGTTATGTGAAGCAACACCCTCCTTACTACAAGCCCTTCTGAACCGGTCATTCTTCTTACCAGACTTACGGTTCTTTTGGGCCTTAGGAGCTTGGCCCAATAAAATTCTATCAAAACTACCCTTTGAAGGGTCCACCCAATCCACACCACTAGCCAGAACCTCATCAATATCAGTATGGCCCACACCTTCACAATGTTTTTCAAATCCTGAATCCTCTCTCTCACCTGTTGACCTTGCAGTCTTCCCCAATCCTGACAGACCATCCTGCTTATTAACAACATAGGACTTTACACCTACCACCTCATTTCCAGCACTAGCCTTTTCCTTGATACTCCCCTCGTTTGCACCTTTCCTAACAGCATACATCCTAGGACTCGCCACATGATTAGTCACATCATCATTATTACCTCGAAATCATACTTCATCTCTTTTGCCAAACATCCCTTCCTCTTCCTTTCACCATTCTGTTGTAGGAACTAAAGAATCAGACATAGAACATGAGATAGACATCTCACACTCCTTATTTACTACCTTCGATAAAAGGCCAAGGGTCTCCTCCAAAACTCTGATTCTAAAAACAGAACCATTAATACTCACATTGAAGACTTCATTGATCAGCATACCACTGGTGGTTCTGATCATGAAGCTAGCCACATCTTTCTTGGATTTGTTAGATGCACTCTCTTCACAACACACAAACTTACCGACCTTGAATGCAATAAACTCAAAGAACTCCGCTGTCCAAGCTTGGCATGGTATCCCATAACACCGTAGCCAAGTCAATCTTTCCGCGTCCACCACCGATTCATCCCACTTCCTAACCTCCTCAAACCACTGCCCAAGCCAATCCTTTGCTCCTTCCAAAAGAGCCTCTATTTCACCTGATTCATCCTCCTCCAAAATACATAAGTTGGCTCCCAAAGGAGTCACCTTCAGAGAAAAATAACCTTCAGAGTGGAACACCCTCAGCATGTTATAAGTTGCCCCTGGGTTCAACACTTTCCCCATGTAAGCTTTGTTGAGTCTATCAATCTCCTCCTTCCCTGTATCAAAAACTAGAATATTGTCTCTCTTAACGAAGAGCGAGTCACCTCCCTTGAAGCTTTTGTTATTTTTCGTTACATCCGCGTAAGAACTTTCGTTCCTCCTAGAGTCCTTGAACTTGCTCGATTCTGGCCCCCATTCGCCTGACCCAAACTTCTCCTTAGAAATGGAACCATTGACCTTAATGTTTTCCCCCTTGGAAAACAATACATCAACAGCTCTTTGGAATCTTGGCAGGTTAACATGCAACTTCTTTCCCTCTAGCAGAAGATTATCCAACTTCAATACTCACCTCCTAACGTCCGCAACATTGAAAAATCTCACAAATTCATATTTCCTTCCCATCCTATCCTTCTTAGGCGGTATAACTACCTCATCAACCTCACCAAAATCTTCAAACACCTTGTACAAATCTCTGGCTCTATATCTCTCCGGGTACTCAGTGAAGAAGATCGTTGTTGCATCCTCCAGTCTCCTCTTTCCCTCTCTTTTAGTGTCCCAAGCATTTGGTTTTCTCTTCCGATAAACCTTTTTTTTTAGTATGCAAGAAATAACATTAATACGAGAACAATGGATTTTCGAAACCGCTTACAAAAAAAACGAGACCAAGCTTGCCAAAAGAAGATTACAAAACCAATTAGGCCTAATGAAAGTAGTACAATGGAAACCTACTAAACTCATAAAAGCTACAATTGGTACCGGTAATTTTCCCGATGAAAGACCATCTCCAAATTAACACCTTAATACTCCAAATCGCGTCTAAAACGTTCTAAGTATCATTCCTAAAAATAATACTATTCCTCATCAAATCTTCCGATAAACCATAGTCCACTCGTTCTCAGCTACTCCTCCATTAAATCTTCCCATAGTGAACGTTGGTTGAGATTGATATTATGATAACAATTAATTTGAATGTATACAAGAAAGTTCATCTTTATGTTGATAATTGTACCATTAAAAATAGGAAGGTAATTGGATTTCGAAGCTTAAAGCACTTAGCGACCCAAACCAATGAAAAAACGATTCCATGTAAAGGCTATCAATATTAATTGATTTGAATAAGAGATAAAGATGACACACTTTAAATATCTTTCATTAAAAAACTCTGGTTATTAATGGAGATAAACTTCATTATATATTATTTTCAGTGATCCAATAATAACAAAAATTAGGACAAATTACAAGCGTTTATGCTTATATACTTGAGTATTTTATTGCTTATATTTAGGATCCAAGGATTAGAAAACGTGTTTCATGAGAAAATATGTATTATACAGCAAAAACGGTAACAACAAAACAATATCAAAAAGTGTTACGGATATCGATACTATTATTCACAATTTTTATGATGAATAATAAATTGTAATTAGTTTTCACTGCGATTATCACAATATTAATCGAAATTGCAAAAATCTCGGAAGACTTTTATTTAAAACCTTAGTCTTACAATTAGTCTTACATTAACATAGCTCTTGTTGAGTACAGTGTGAATAAGAGATAGTTCATGTGTGACAGCATAATCACACTAAAGTTGGTGTAATATAGTGTGAGTGTGTACTTGTTTGTATCCACCTTGTGGGGACAATTATATTTTTCTTCTCTGCATGTGCTTGGGCCACTCTCGGCACAAAGAGTTTCTTAGTGTTGTACAGAAACATGCCATGTTATTCTATATATCTATATCATTATCTCTACTTCATGGGACAACACAAAACGCGCTTTTATAGTCTCATTGGTCCAATTCAATTCCTATAAATACCCCCATATCTTATGAAGTGAAACCTCAATTGTGGCATTTCAACATTTTTAAATATGACAACTTTGAAAGTTCTAAGTGTTATTTTCTTTGTGTTGTTAGGTTTTGGTATATGTTCTGCCGCTAGAACACTCCTTACCTTTGGTGCAGATCATGGCATTGGTGGAGGATACCATGGGGACATTGGTGTGAGTGGAGGTGGAGGATATGGTAGTGGTGGAGGTGGAGGTGGAGGGCATGGTGGTGTAGATGGATATGGAGGAGGAGCTGGTGGAGGTGAAGGTGGAGGTTCAGGTGGTGGTGGATATGGAGATGATGGGGTTGTTGGTGGTGGTGGAGGAGGAAGTGGAGGTGGAGGAGGTGGTGGATATGGTGGAGGGGCTGGAAAAGGTGGTGGAGAAGGATATGGAGGTGGTGCTTCACATGGTGGAGGTTATGCTGGTGGTGGTGGAGGTGGTAGCGGTGGTGGCGGAGGTGGTGGTGCTGGAGGTGCTGGCGGTGGTTATGGAGGTGGGGAAGGAGGCGGAGCAGGAGGTGGATATAGTGGAGAACATGGAGGTGGATATGGTGGTGGAGGTGGAAGTGGAGGTGGTGGAGGAGGGGGTGCTGGTGGTGCACATGGTGGTGGATATGGTGGTGGTGAAGGAGCAGGTGGTGGATATGGGGGTGGAGCAGCAGGTGGTGGTGGAGCAGGTGGTGGCTCTGGTGGGGGTGGAGGTGGTGGAGGTGCCCATGGTGGAGGATATGGTGGTGGTGCTGGAGGTGGAGAAGGCGGTGGCCACGGTGGATATTATCCTTGAAGTACAAGAAAATGAGTGTTATGAATGAAAACCTAGCTCCTCCTAAGAATAAGATATGGTTACGAGGATGCTTTTAAACTACTACTATAATTTATCTTTGTACTATTTACGTGAAATGTTGAATGAAAGAAAATTAATGTTCACCAATTATCATTTATATATCATAAAGAATCCATTTCCTGATATGCCATTGCTTTGCATGGTATAATTTCAATCAATTACTATTGATCTCTGCGCAATCCAATTAAGAACATAAGTCTAATTGCTCAAACTCTAAGAAAGTGAAATTTCTCATCAGAAAACACTTAACCATTTCAATGGTATCCTAATCATCTTTGACATTGAATAAGACGGAGTATCGAAACCTAAAATTTATTATAGCAGGATATTATAAAATATTCATAAGATCGCGGTAAGTTTTTTTTAAACAATTCATCTAGTTTCTCTACGGAAACTTTAGAAAAAAAATCATATTGAACTCTATGCTAATTGAAATTAAATGTTAAATACATGGGATAACTTCTCTACCCATCACCAAAAGGTGGATAATGTACCTTCAATCAATCACATGATACCATCTAAGTTTAACATATTTAATTATTTATTAAATAGTACAATTGTTTGTTGTTTTCAAAGCATTTTAAATTAAAGATAATCCTACCCAAATTTTTGAGTTGGGTAGATAAGAATTCATCTAAATACATATAATTGTTAAAAAGAATAAAAAAATATAAAAATTGAGATGCATTTGATGATAAAAAAATGATTGAAATAATAAAATAAATAAGATTGTCAAATGAAGATCAAAGATGAAATTGTGAAGTATAAATTATGAGTAAACAATTAAGTATAAAATTATAAATGAATATAATATATTTGAATATCTTGCTTATTAAAAAAAAATTATTTATAAAAAAAGTTATTAAAATTTTGACGTTTTTTAAACTGCAAAAGTATCTAGGTAATCAAAGTAACGTGCCCGCTAAAACAAATGAGTTAAAGCTGGAGTACTAAAATAAAATAAAATAACTCTGTTGGAGTACTGAAATAAAATATCAAGTGTTTGAATTAGGGGTTGTTTATTTTAGCTTTAAAAATAGTTTTTTTTTTGTATTTTTGAAAAAAAACTAATTTATTTTTAAATATTAAAAGCTTTTTAAATTTATTTTTAATAAATTGAAAGATTTATTTGTAACATCTTATAATATAAATAAGCATTATTGAAAATTAAAACGTAGTTAAAATTATAATTTTTATATAAAAAAAAATCTCAATAATTATTTTTATGGTAAGTCAATTGAAAACTTCAAATTTAAGTGATTTTTTTTTAATTTTAATATTAAAAAAAAGTTAACCAAATGGATGAAATATCTAAAATAAGTATTTAAATTGATTTTTTATTCGAAACTTTTCAAAAAAAATTCTTTTAAATTTTTTTTAACAAAAATATGTAACAATTTGAAAACAATTTTAAAAAACAGAAACAAATGGGCCATATGACATTTTTTTTTTGGAATTAAAGAGGGCAAAAGCTCAAGAAAACTACAAAGAAACTATCCGCACATAGGATTTGTCAAGAAAGTATGCTACATACATGTCCAGAATTTCTCGTGGACAACTGTTGTAATACCTAATACCTCTTCTAGACTTAACTCCAAGTTTTGCAAGACTATTAGCACAATGGTTGGCTTCGCGATACACGTGCACCACTCAAACTTCCATAATCTGACCCAACTCCTTGCAAGTTTGATAAATCAGAGTCAAATCTACTTCGGTCTTACAAGATTTAGCCAAACTTGAATGGTGGATTCTTCTGTTCCAAGGCACTCAGTCTAATATGGATCACTTAATTCTCTTCTAACCAAAATATGTTTAGTTTTCATGCCAACATGGTTGACAAGCCGAATGGACATGTGAATTCTTTTTGGAGCTTGAATTCACCAAGATTTCTCCATTCTTTGTTACTAAAAGAGTTTTCAGTGCTAGTGGGGATCGAGAATGCATTAGCTATGGTGAACTCACCATTTGTAGTACCTATCCATAAGCAGGTGTCAGTATCATTATTGTTTGTTAGAGGAGGAATAGCTTCTATCATCTTCAGAATATCTTGATCAAACCTCGTATTAAGAAGACTCCAATTGCAATTGCCATCTTCTGCCTTCATATCAGCTACAGTGAGATCATCCTTATTTTGATTTGAATCAGTCATATAATCTTTTAAGACTGGCCCTGGTGCCACCCAACTATCATCCCACACATTAATTTTCCTTCCACCACTACTACAAAAAGTGTTTTTAATGTCCGACACGAAATGCATTTTAGCTCAGCTGCAGTAGCGAGATAATGATTGGCATCATGAAAAGTAACGTCTTATCACCTCAATTATTTAAACACCGAGGTGTAAATTTATTTGCACATGGATTCGAGCCCAACATCTGTATTTGTATTATTTACAAACTAGTGTCTCATACATCTCGGTTTACGATAAAACCGAGGGATAAGATAGATTGTTTTTTAATTGAAATTTGTTACATTGTTTACACAAAAAATAAATGAAAATAATTTGTTTACAAACTACAATGTTTACCTAGAATATTACATTATTTACACAGAATAATAAAATAAAAATTAATTTATCCCTAAAGATCATATGTTGGATCTTCGACTCCTTGATATTTAGGCAAGGTCAAATGCTTCACCTTACAAGTATTTGTTTCTGATATAAAACAAAACAAAAAAAGGTTAGAAAAAAAAAAGATACAAAAATAAATGATTTTCTGCTCAAATGATTATTTAGAAACACAAACCTTAAACTCAGATAATTTTCTGCACTTGCAATCCATCATAGAGAACTCCTAATGACAAAAGTTAAAGTGGAAGATGGAGATAGTTTCAAGCGCTTCATGATGTTTCTTTATCAATTATAGATATCAGAAGACCTATATAATGAAACAAATTTAGGTTTCACGCGGATTACTAATTGTAGTGTCTTGAGCGTTGATAATCATGAAATGAATGACTAAGATTTATTTTACGGTAGATATCAAAAGGCCTTTATCCCCTTGGTTTATTTAAAAAACCGAGGTGAACATGATTTTTTTTTAAAATTACATTGTTTACATAGAATATTGAAAAACAATAATACAGCAAAACCAAAATTTTGGTGTAAGAAGTTATCTGGTCCAAATATTGCACGTATCCAATTTCTAGGAGTTATCTGGTCCAACCATTGAATGCATCCAACTTCTATTGAGAAAATGTTTTTCTGCACTTGCAATCCATCATAGAGAACTTTTACAAGCTTCTAAATACAACAACAACAACAACAACAACAACATCAACACCATTTTGTGAGCAGTTACATATAAGTTAGGATTATGGTAAAATCTGTTTAACGAGTTCTTTTATAGTAAAATGTTACTTATCTTATCCCTCGGTTATTAAGGAAACCGACGGGATAATAATTTAGTTCACTAAAAAATTACAATATTTAAAAAAAAATCCTGAATTGTTTTTTCCCTCGGATTTTATGAACAATCAAGGAAAATTTGATATCTATTTCTAAAAAAAATAAATCATGGCACGCATTGGAATCATATGCACTAGAATAGAAATTATCACCCACATTAAAAAATGTAACGTATTTTTTGGATTTTCAAGGAGGCGTTTGAGCTTCTCTGATTGTTTCACTTCCTATTCTCCACTTTAACATTATTCCTAGTTTCAACTGGTGGGGCAGGTGGTGGCTCTGGTGGAAGTGGAGGTGCTGGAGGTGCCCATGGTGGAGGATATGGTGGTGGTGCTGGAGGTGACGAAGGTGGTGGCCACGGTGGATATTATCCTTGAAATTCAGTGTTATGAATGAAAACCTAGTTCCTCCTACGAATAAGATGTGATTACGAGGATGCTTTTAAACTACTACTATAATTTATCTTTGTAACTATTTACGT
Source organism: Lathyrus tuberosus (assembly GCA_022829125.1). Classification (NCBI taxonomy): domain Eukaryota; kingdom Viridiplantae; phylum Streptophyta; class Magnoliopsida; order Fabales; family Fabaceae; genus Lathyrus; species Lathyrus tuberosus. Next base: position 20,015,084 of record JALAZF010000040.1, read on the forward strand.
GAAATGTTGAATGAAAGAAAATCAATGTTATATACTCGTAAAGAATATATATATATATATATATATATATATATATATATATATATATATATATATATATATATATATGGGTTAAATATGTTTTTAGTCCCTATAAAGTTTGAAATTTCATTTTTAGTCCTTCCCTACCTTTTGGCAACGGTTTATACAAAAAAAACCGTTGCCAAAACCAGCTAAAACCGTTGCCAAAACCCAGGAGGGACTAAAAATGAAATTTCAAACTTTATAGGGACTAAAAACATATTTAACCCTATATATATATATATATATATATATATATATATATATATATATATATATATATAAATTATCCAGGCTTCCATTGTACACTTCCAATGTACACTTCTCTCTCATTATAAATAAATTCAGTTTCTCTACCTTCTCTCTCTAGAATTTTTTTTAAGTTTTCTCAGAAATATTCCCCAACTACTAAATAGTATCCAAAATAATCAAGTATCCAGGCTGTGCTACTGTTCCTGGTATCAGATTGGGGCAACAAATTGTTGCTCCCTCTTCCTCCCCGACCAAAGGAGCGACCACTTCCTCTGGTTCTAAATGGGGCGCTCATTGCCCTGCAAAAATTCACGGGTTAAAAAGTCATCAAGAGAATTATTTTCTCCTTTAATATATTGAATATCAAATTCAAAGACACTTAATTGAGCTTGCCATGAGGCAAAAATTTGTTTAGAAACAAGGTTTTTAATATCCTTTTCTATAATTGATTTTACAGAACTGCAATCAATTCTTAACAAAAAATTTTGATTTAATAAATCAGTTTGAAATTTAGAGACACATTTAATAATAGAAAGCATTTCTTTCTTAACCGTAGAGTACTTAGCCTGTGTCTGGTTCCATTTACCAGAAGTGAATCTAACCAAGACTTCTTTAGAAGTTTCTAGGTTAACCTGTTTAAGAATTCCTCCATAACCTATGTCAGAGGCATCTGTTTCAACTATTTTGAAATAGCTAGGGTTAGCCAGGGAAAGACAAGGCAAAAATTTAACTTTCTTCTTAATTTCTTGGACTGCAAGAGTATGCTTTTCAGTCCAAGGCTTAGGGACTTTCTTAAGTCTTTGGGAAATGATGGTTGTATCTTTAGCCAAATCTTTGTAGTAATCAGAAATGTAATTGAGGCTTCCTAGAAACCTCTGTAGTTGTTTTTTCTCAGATAATATGTCTGGGAATTTAGAAGCAAATTCAATGCTTCTGCTGATAGGAACAATTGTTCCTTTGTTGATTTCATGACCTAAAAATCTAACTTTCGTTTGAAAAAGCTTCATCTTAGGAGCTGAAATAACAAGACCGTTATGTCTAATAACACCTTTAAATATTTTTAAATGTTTGATATGCTGATCTAAGGATTGGGAAAAAATCAACACATCGTCAATATAAACAATAATGAACTCATAATAGGGATTAAGAATATCATTCATAATTTTCTGAAATTCAGAAGGAGCATTTTTGAGACCAAAGGGGAGAACGTTCCATTCAAATTGTCCAAAAGGTACTGTAAAAGCAGTTTTATATTTATCGGCTTCTTCAATTTGAATTTGCCAATAACCTGATTTCATGTCAAATTTGGAAAAGATTAAAGCATTGCTTAATCTATCAAGTAAATCTTTCTTATTGGGAATAGGATATCTAATCCGCTTAAGAACCTTGTTTAAGGGTTTATAATTGATAACAAGTCTAGGAACACCTCGTTCCTTTTCAGCTGCATTGTTAACATAAAAAGCAGTATAAGACCAAGGAGATTTCGAAGGTCTGATTAATCCTTTGGATTGCAAGGATTCGATTTCTTTTTGGCAAAGATTCAAATAATCTTTGTTCATCTGGGCTGGTCTAGCCTTGGTAGGAATTTAATTTTCATTAAATTCATCTAAATAAGGAAGAGAAACAACATGTTTCTTTCTTTCCCAAAACGCATTAGGAAGGTCACTGCAAACCTCGGTTTTAAACTGGTTTTCTATGGTCTTGATTTGATTTTTCATAGAGTCTTTGCTAAGTTGATCCTCAATGCTTAACAAGTTTATTTCTTCCTGAAGAAAGCATAATTACCTTTCTTTATGTTCAAGGAGAATATCCTTAACTTCATTGATTATCCTTGTTTGAGGGTCAGTAATGAAGTCAAACCTAACAGATTTTCTATCGACTTCACCTATTATGCCATGGTGACTAATTTTAGCTGGCATAATGTTGTTAAGGAAAGGGGTTCCTAATATGATTCTTCTTGTAAGATTTTTGACAAGAATGAAGGAAGTAGGAAGACAGACTTCTTGGTTGCAAATGTGGGTCTTGGACAATTTGTATTTGACCTTAAGTTTTTTCCCACCTACTTGAGTGAGGGATTGCGTAGTTTTATCGAAAAACTTGGTAGGGATCATTCCCTCCTGGGTGCAATTCAAATCAGCACTGCTGTCAACTAGGGCAATCTCATCTTTGATGATGTACTTTCTATCAATGACAAGGGTAATTTTGATATACCATTTTTGAGAAGTTACTTTATCAAGAAGGTTCAAGTAACTCTCTTCATTAGGAAGTTCTCCTTCCTCATCCCTCTGGGTTTCTTCTTCTTTAGAGGAACCTATTTGTTGAGTGATGGCCTTAAGGGTATTGATTCTTTCTTGAATACTTAAATACTCTTCATCAATAGATTGGATAACTTCTTTTCCTTTCTCAAGATTGGTTATCCGTTGATTAAGGGTTTTATTGGCTTTCTTAATCTGACTTATTTCAGATTTAAGTTGAGAAATTTCTCCTTTAAGGTCATTCAAGGAAGTAGGAACTTCCCTAAGGTTAGATTTATGAAATCTAGTTAGGACCTCACTAAGTTAGTAAGGGGCTTCAAGAATCTTGGGAGCCTCTACCCTAGGTTGGTTATGAATGAGGATCTCTAACATTTTCCTTTTTATGTTAGGATCAGTAATTGCTTCAATGGCCTTTAAGGCATTGTCCTGATCGCTAGTAAGAACGAACACTCCATTCATATCTGCAATGGACTTCCAATAGTTAAGCTCATTGCATTCACAATCATTAGTGGAAGATTCTGAAGATTCAGAATCAGAGGAATTTACAATGTCAATCTCTTCACTTGAAGATTCCCTTTCTTCAGAACTAGAATTTATCAGCAAGATCTTTTCTAGCTGAGCTCGAAGTTTTTCATCTTCGACTTCGTTAAGGGCCTTCTTGGTCCAGCATCTGTTAGCATAATGCCCTGGTTTTCCACATTTGTGGCAGGTTATGTCAAGCTTCTTAGCTTTCCTTTTTCCCTTCTTATAAGAGGGTTTAGGTTCGGGTCTAGGTTCCCTTCTTCTGAAGTTCTTCTTCTTATAAGGCTGGTAAGAACTTTGAGTTTTACCTTTGTAAGAATCCTTTTTCTTACCATGTTTAAGAGATTTCTTCTTTCTTTCAGTGGGAGGTTTTCCAAGATCATACGCGAATTGGTCACAAAATTCACCAAGTTGGTGTTTCTCATAAAGCTTTTGCTTTTTGAGTTGATGTTTAAGCTTAATGTCATTGCATAACGTTAATCCTTCTGTTATGCAGCTATTGATTATCTGACCATAGGTCAAATCTGGGTAATTGATATTGATACCATCATTTTTATCTCTAAGAGTTTTCCTAACTCTTTCAGAGAAGAGGTGAGGAAGGCCATCAATAAATTTGGCTTTCCAATGGACTGAATTAGAGTTTTTTAACTGGAAAACCCTAGATAGGAAGGTATCTTTATACCATCTAAAGTGTGTCAACGAAGGACATCTAAGGTTTTGCAGAAGGGTTTGGAGTTTTTCTCCAATGGGTTGGTTATGACCAACAAAGTGTTGAAGGATGGAAAGACTCGGGGTATAGACTGCGTCTTCTTCTCCTGTGGTGGCCACAGTAGGGGTACTGGTTCCCTCTGTTTTAACCAATTTTCTATGAGAAAGAATCTCTTTCCTTTGGGATTCAGAGAGGTAGAAATCCCACCATCCTCTAAGCTGACCAATAAATCCAGCTGTAATGAACGAGGCTACGGAACTATCTGAATTCCCGTTCTGTTTGCAAACTGTAGCATACATAAGCATTCTATGTATGGTGTCTACAATTTGTTTCTCATTAAGACCATCTATGTTCCATTCATAGATAGCTTTTCCCGAGTAAGAATTTTGGTAATTGTCAGGTTCTTCAAAGAGAACATCCTGAGGCGTAGGTCTTTTGTAGTAGTATTTTTCTACTGGCTTTGTCATATGGACAGGGTTAATATCATAATGTTCTTCTTGGTCTTTGAACATTTGGGTTAATTGGTTAATATTTCCAATAACTTCTTGGTTTTCTTCAGAAGTATAATCTTCTTCAGAAGAGTTCTCTTCCTGAAGTAAGACTCTCAAGTGAATATCCTTAAGCTTTTGTTCAAGGATCTTTATGAACTCATTGTGGTCTTCTTCCATTTTGAAACCACTAACCTGAACTGGAGGTTGGATAATAGGTATATCTTGAGTAATTTTAGAAGAAGTTTCTTCTTGAAAAGGAATAATTTTGTTTTGGGATAGCTGATTCATTATCAGACTATGTTGTTTCATCTGTTTTTCCATATCTTCTTTAACAGATAGGATAAGTTTTTCAAGAGAGACCATATGTTCTCCAAGGCAGGTAAGGAAGGCATTGGTAAAGTTTTGAGCCCTAACTAAAGAGTTTAATTCTCTTATAGAAACATGACTGCTTTCAAGTTTCTTTATAGTATTATACGCATTAGCTTCAGCATTTTCTGAAAGCTGTATAGCCCTTTCTGGGGGATAAGGGGATTCAAGGGAATCTCCTTCAGGTGTCTTCCAGGATCTTTGTATGACAAGGATATCAGTTTGCGTTTTCTGAATAAAGAACTTCACAAACCAATGGATAAAAGGGATAAGGGTTTGACCCTTAGATAATTCTTCATAGAAAAGTCTCTTAAATTCAAGGAGGGTGGTTTTAGAGAATTTCTTAAAATACCACTTTCTAAACTCTTGGTTTTCCTTTTTGTTGAACTCATTACTAATGAGTTTCCTCGTGTCACTTCCTTCTTAGAAATCAATCATAAACGGAAGGACATTTCAGACTGAGTTGGCGATTCAACCCTAGGTTCTTTTCCTTGGTAAATTCCAAAGGGGATTTTATTTTCACTAATTCTGATATTCTCAACATATTCTTGCTCTAAAGCTTCTTCCCTTATTCTGGGATTAGAGGTGGAAACCCTAGGTAGGACACTAGGAGCTGTGACATAGTCACTACGGGTCGAGTACCTAGCAGACAAGGCTCTAGGTATAATAAACCTACGTTGTTGGTTAAATTTGATTTCAACATCTCCTTAAGATGTTTGAACTATTTGATCTATATCCTGATTAAGGACAGGTTTTGGCTCAATTTCTTGAGGCAAAGACCAAGTTTCTGGAAAGTCAATTTCGTTCCACCTAATAAGCCTATTAGTAGCAACATTAGAAGTAAGCAAATTTGTTTGCACTAAAGTTGTGGATCCTTGAGGTGAAATATTTTTCACTCTAGGATTCAAAGTGTTTAAAACTTTGTAATAAATTTTATAGCATATAGCTATAATTTCACTACCTGGTTTGAAATTATAACCATGAGTGTGAATAGTTAGTCTCGAGGCATCAAAAAGATTTTTGTCAGTCATGGAGAGATTTAAATTTGGAGAAACTTCAAAATAAACTGGCCCATGACATAGACTAGTTTCTATGACAGCAGCCAAAGATTATTGAAAATGTTCACATCTCTCATCTCTGACATATGCCACAAGACTGGAGTTTAATCCAAGCATAGTTAAAGGTTTTAAAGCTACTTAGATAAGTCCACTATGGATAAATTTATAATCCTTAAAAGGAAGTAAATCTTTTTTGTTTAAAAGCCCAATATTTTGGGTTGATCCTGAAACAGGTATGGTTTGTTCTGTAGTTTTTACAGCAAACCTGGACATTACATCAAACATACCAAATTTATAAATTTGTTTTGAAGGTACGGATGGAATGATCCACTTGTTTAACCTTTCAAGATCTTTGGGAAATTCATTATTTTCCTCATTTTTAACAAAAGGGTTTTGACAATCATTGTTGTCAACCGAAACTGTATCAATATTAGAATCCATTCAAGATTCTGCTAAGAGTGTTGTGGTGAGCCACAGATGGAAGATCTATCAAAATAACGATTAGGTCTAAATTATAAACATAATAATTCATTACTATTATCTTTTTAACAAATCATCTTGGTAAACAGGAACTATTTAAGGATCACAAAAAATTAGGGGAATTCGGCTGAGCCAAACGTCTACCCACGAAAGTGATCAAAGGGTTTTGTGATAAATTGGTACGGGGCGTTGTCAACCTTGAAGTTAGGCATTTGGTAGTTATTATTCCGAAGAACAAAACAACTGCCTATCTGAAAATCAGGCGCCAGTTTACAAGTTTCCAGCCAATATACCAATAGATCAAAAAATGGACCTAAATCAAAGATGTAAAAAGAGTTTTCAGCAAAAGTTTCCAAAAATGCTCATAAAAACATCCTTCCACGGACAAAAGAGAGCTACAGAAAGCACTGAAAACATCCTTTTCTAATTTAAAGGATAAGAGTATGGAACTACCATATTTATAAAAGAGATTTAAACTTTATAAATCAAAATAACCATCTGAGCTACCACAACAGTAGCTTAGCTACTATTACTCATTAGTAACAGTAGATTTTACCTTAAAAAAGGCTCGGTGATACCAGGAACAGTAGCGCAGCCTGGATACTTGATTATTTTGGATACTATTTAGTAGTTGGGGAATACATTTCCATTGTACGCTTCCATTTTGGATACTATTTTGGTTCTTAAAAAAGGGAAACCAAGAGTTTAGAAAGTGGTATTTTAAGAAATTCTCTAAAACCACCCTCCTTGAATTTAAGAGACTTTTCTATGAAGAATTATCTAAGGGTCAAACCCTTATCCCTTTTATCCATTGGTTTGTGAAGTTCTTTATTCAGAAAACGCAAACTGATATCCTTGTCATACAAAGATCCTGGAAGACACCTGAAGGAGATTCCCTTGAATCCCCTTATCCCCCAGAAAGGGCTATACAGCTTTTAGAAAATGCTGAAGCTAATGCGTATAATACTATAAAGAAACTTGAAAGCAGTCATGTTTCTATAAGAGAATTAAACTCTTTAGTTAGGGCTCAAAACTTTACCAATGCCTTCCTTACCTGCCTTGGAGAACATATGGTCTCTCTTGAAAAACTTATCCTATCTGTTAAAGAAGATATGCAAAAACAGATGAAACAGCATAGTCTGATAATGTATCAGCTATCCCAAAACAAAATTATTCCTTTTCAAGAAGAAACTTCTTCTAAAATTACTCAAGATATACCAATTATCCAACCTCCAGTTCAGGTTAGTGGTTTCAAAATGGAAGAAGACCACAATGAGTTCATAAAGATCCTTGAACAAAAGCTTTAGGATATTCACTTGAGAGTCTTACTTCAGGAAGAGAACTCTTCTGAAGAAGATTATACTTCTGAAGAAGACCAAGAAGTTATTGGAAATATTAACCAATTAACCCAAATGTTCAAAGACCAAGAAGAACATTATGATATTAACCCTGTCCATATGACAAAGCCAGTAGAAAAATACTACTACAAAAGACCTACGCCTCAGGATGTTCTCTTTAAAGAACCTGACAATTACCAAAATTCTTACTCGGGAAAAGCTATCTATGAATGGAACATAGATGGTCTTAATGAGAAACAAATTGTAGACACCATACATAGAATGCTTATGTATGCTACAGTTTGCAAACAGAACGGGAATTCAGATAGTTCCGTAGCCTCATTCATTACAGCTGGATTTATTGGTCAGCTTAGAGGATGGTGGGATTTCTACCTCTCTGAATCCCAAAGGAAAGAGATTCTTTCTCATAGAAAATTGGTTAAAACAGAGGGAACCAGTACCCCTACTGTGGCCACCACAGGAGAAGAAGACGCAGTCTATACCCTGAGTCTTTCCATCCTTCAACACTTTGTTGGTCATAACCAACCCATTGGAGAAAAACTCCAAACCCTTCTGCAAAACATTAGATGTCCTTCGTTGACACACTTTAGATGGTATAAAGATACCTTCCTATCTAGGGTTTTCCAGTTAAAAAACTCTAATTCAGTCCATTGGAAAGCCAAATTTATTGATGGCCTTCCTCACCTCTTCTCTGAAAGAGTTAGGAAAACTCTTAGAGATAAAAATGATGGTATCAATATCAATTACCCAGATTTGTCCTATGGTCAAATAATCAATAGCTGCATAACAGAAGGATTAACGTTATGCAATGACATTAAGCTTAAACATCAACTCAAAAAGCAAAAACTTTATGAGAAACACCAACTTGGTGAATTTTGTGACCAATTCGCGTATGATCTTGGAAAACCTCCCACTGAAAGAAAGAAGAAATCTCTTAAACATGGTAATAAAAAGGATTCTTACAAAGGTAAAACTCAAAGTTCTTACCAACCTTATAAGAAGAAGAACTTCAGAAGAAGGGAACCTAGACCCGAACCTAAACCCTCTTATAAGAAGGGAAAAAGGAAAGCTAAGAAGCTTGACATAACCTACCACAAATGTGGAAAACCATGGCATTATGCTAACAGATGCTGGACCAAGAAGGCCCTTAACGAAGTCGAAGATGAAAAACTTCGAGCTCAGCTAGAAAAGATCTTGCTGATAAATTCTAGTTCTGAAGAAAGGGAATCTTCAAGTGAAGAGATTGACATTGTCAATTCCTCTGATTCTGAATCTTCAGAATCTTCCACTAATGATTGTGAATGCAATGAGCTTAACTATTGGAAGTCCATTGCAGATATGAATGGAGTGTTCGTTCTTACTAGCGATCAGGACAATGCCTTAAAGGCCATTGAAGCAATTACTGATCCTAACATAAAAAGGAAAATGTTAGAGATCCTCATTCATAACCAACCTAGGGTAGAGGCTCCCAAGATGCTTGAAGCCCCTTACCAACTTAGCGAGGTCCTAACTAGATTTCATAAATCTAACCTTAGGGAAGTTCCTACTTCCTTGAATGACCTTAAAGGATAAATTTCTCAACTTAAATCTGAAATAAGTCAGATTAAGAAAGCCAATAAAACCCTCAATCAACGGATAACCAATCTTGAGAAAGGAAAAGAAGTTATCCAATCTATTGATGAAGAGTATTTAAGTCTTCAAGAAATAATCAATACCCTTAAGGCCATCACTCAACAAATAGGTTCCTCTAAAGAAGAAGAAACCCAGAGGGATGAGGAAGGAGAACTTCCTAATGAAGAGAGTTACTTGAACCTTCTTGATAAAGTAACTTCTCAAAAATGGTATATCAAAATTACCCTTGTCATTGATAGAAAGTACATCATCAAAGATGAGATTGCCCTAGTTGACAGCGGTGCTGATTTGAATTGCATCCAGGAGGGAATGATCCCTACCAAGTTTTTCGATAAAACTACGCAATCCCTCACTCAAGCAGGTGGTAAAAAACTTAAGGTCAAATACAAATTGTCCAAGACCCACATTTGCAACCAAGAAGTCTTCCTTCCTACTTCCATCATTCTTGTCAAAAATCTTACAAGAAGAATCATATTAGGAACCCCTTTCCTTAACAGCATTATGCCAGCTAAAATTAGTCACCATGGCATAATAGGTGAAGTCGATAGAAAATCTGTTAGGTTTGACTTCATTACTGACCCTCAAACTAGGATAATCAATGAAGTTAAGGATATTCTCCTTGAACATAAAGTAAGGCAATTATGCTTTCTTCAGGAAGAAATAAACTTGTTAAGCATTGAAGATCAGCTTAGCAAAGACTCTATGAAAAATCAAATCAAGACCATAGAAAACCAGTTTAAAACTGAGGTTTGCAGTGACCTTCCTAATACGTTTTGGGAAAGAAAGAAACATGTTGTTTCTCTTCCTTATTTGGATGAATTTAATGAAAATCAAATTCCTACCAAGGCTAGACCAGCCCAGATGAACAAAGATTATTTGAAACTTTGCCAAAAAGAAATCGAATCCTTGCAATCCAAAGGATTAATCAGACCTTCGAAATCTCCTTGGTCTTGTACTGCTTTTTATGTTAACAATGCAGCTGGAAAGGAACGAAGTGTTCCTAGACTTGTTATCAATTATAAACCCTTAAACAAGGTTCTTAAGTGGATTAGATATCCTATTCCCAATAAGAAAGATTTACTTGATAGATTAAGCAATGCTTTAATCTTTTCCAAATTTGACATGAAATCAGGTTATTGGCAAATTCAAATTGAAGAAGCCGATAAATATAAAACTGCTTTTACAGTACCTTTTGGACAATTTGAATGGAACGTTCTCCCCTTTGGTCTCAAAAACGCTCCTTCTGAATTTCAGAAAATTATGAATGATATTCTTAATCCCTATTCTGAGTTCATTATTGTTTATATTGACGATGTGTTGATTTTTTCCCAATCCTTAGATTAGCATATCAAGCATTTAAAAATATTTGAAGGTGTTATTAGACATAACGGTCTTGTTATTTCAGCTCCTAAGATGAAGCTTTTTCAAACGAAAGTTACATTTTTAGGTCATGAAATCAACAAAGGAACAATTGTTCCTATTAGCAGAAGCATTGAATTTGCTTCTAAATTCCCAGACATATTATCTGAGAAAAAACAACTACAGAGGTTTCTAGGAAGCCTCAATTACATTTCTGATTACTACAAAGATTTGGCTAAAGATACAGCCATCCTTTACCAAAGACTTAAGAAAGTCCCTAAGCCTTGGACTGAAAAGCATACTCTTGCACTCCAAGAAATTAAGAAGAACGTCAAATTTTTGCCTTGTCTTTCCCTGGCTAACCCTAGCTATTTCAAAATAGTTGAAACAGATGCCTCTGACATAGGTTATGGAGGAATTCTTAAACAGGTTAACCCAGAAACTTCTAAAGAAGTCTTGGTTAGATTCACTTCTGGTAAATGGAACCAGACACGGGCTAAGTACTCTACGGTTAAGAAAGAAATGCTTTCTATTATTAAATGTGTCTCTAAATTTCAAACTGATTTATTAAATCAAAAATTTTTGTTAAGAATTGATTGCAGTTCTGCAAAATCAATTATAGAAAAGGATATTAAAAACCTTGTTTCTAAACAAATTTTTGCCTCATGGCAAGCTCAATTAAGTGTCTTTGAATTTGATATTCAATATATTAAAGGAGAAAATAATTCTCTTGCTGACTTTTTAACCCGTGAATTTTTGCAGGGCAATGAGCGCCCCATTTAGAACCAGAGGAAGTGGTCGCTCCTTTGGTCGGGGAGGAAGAGGGAGCAGCAATTTGTTGCCCCAATCTGATCAAAGCATTCCTCTAATAGGGGATTGGACAACTGTCTATCCTAATAGTAGACAAAGAATGCAGACACTAACTGCATCTTCAAAAACCAATAATAAGGTAGAATCTTCCTCATCCAGTTCTAAGAATAATGATTCTTACAAGAATGCTGCAACTAGTGACTCGGATCAAGCAACGGATTACTTTGAAAATCCCACACTTGAGTTCATTATGTACATTGAACAAGAAGATATTCAAGTAACCAACAATGATGGTTGGGAAATTCTAACCAGATACCTTGAATCAAGAGGGTATGCTGGTCTTTCTGGAAAATCCAGACCCAATTTGGAGATATTACTCCTAGCAACCGGATCATGTGTGTACCAGTACACTGGCTAAAGCATCGTCTTGGCAGTTGACTATAATGTTAAGCGCCATATTATGATTTTTGCCTTCTTCCGGCAGTTCTTCATCACTGTATCCTAAATTATTACAGGAATTGATGTTGGAGATGATGTTGTCAAACTGTCTTACCGTCACATCTTATTCCACAAAGGCTTGCTCTAAGACTTTCTGTAGAGCTTCCCTGTGAGCTTCTGAACTATGCAGAAGAGAGAGTATAGAGATTCGAGACGGAGTTTGCAACAATTGGTCCACAATGTTGTACTCGCTTTTCTGGATGAGCTTCAGCATCTCATCGTTGTTCTTTATAATTTCTAGATTACCAAATTGACCGACTTGTTGATTGGGAACTTCTATTTGAGGTTCCTTCTCTTTGGCAGGTTCTCCAACTCCTCCGTTGAAGATCCGACCGCTCTGGGTAACTCGACTGATGTCGGCAATGTTTACGACGGAGGGTAATGGAGTTTCCTTTCCATTTTCTATGGTCGTTGCGCCGTACTTGTAAGGGATAGCCTTATCCGATTTGTACGGTACTGGTCCTGGCAGGTAGATAACCACAGGAGCTATTTGATTTCACTGACCATCATAGGCAGCCTCAATTGGTTCGAGGTTAAGGATTCTTCTGCTATCAAGAGAGACTTTCGACTCATTGAGCAGAGGAATTATGGCACAAACATTCTTGGTTTTTCCATGACCGGAGATCATGACAACGTTTTTGCTCTGACCAGGGAGGTACTCTTGTATCATGTTGATCGACCCAGAGCTTGAAACATGGTCGAACCTCCTTCTGGTTTAATTGTTCTTGGAGAGTTGCTTGCACGAGATTACATCCTTTGTTATCTTTTGAACATATCCTACAGCGCTCATAATTGTGCGGTGGTACTCAGCCACACCCGCTTTGTATGCAGTGCATCCTTACTAGAACTGTTTCCATTGAGCGGATATCACAACTCTGATGTCTATCAGGATTCCCATCAGTTAAGCTAATCCATTGTGTAGCTTCATCCAGGTAAATTGGAAGCCACCAGTGGTCCGACAAATGTTGAAGCGTTCTTTGTACACGTGCACACCCTCGATTGTCTTTGCAACATTGTTCACAGTCTAGATAATCATGTGAAGCCAGAAAACCGAGCCTGACTTGCTTAGCATGTAATTCTACCAGTATGGTATTGTAATACCCTAATTTTTTCCCCTAAGATCCCACATATCATTTGCATTTTTTGCATACCACAGACAAGATCACCTGTATCCGTGTGTTTTATTATTTGCTTTATATTTGTTTCTGTTTACTAACCTCTAACCAAAAATACAAAAAAAATATGCTGTCGTTTGTTTGTTTTTCTCTCTGTGTGTTGTGCAGGTTTGTCAAAGATAATGAAGTGATTTCAAGTCATAGGTGTTTGTTCAAAAGCAAGATGTCTTGTGCTGAGATTCTTCAATTTATCAGGCAGTGGTGCATATGAGTTTTGGGTTCAAATAGATTCAGATGGCCGTTGTTTCAGTTGTGGTTGGCTATGTGGCATGTGAACAGAAAAAAAAATTCGAGTTTGGTTTTGGGCTAAAAAAAAAAAAAGAGAGACTTGTTATCCATGATCCATTTTCATATCCTTTTTTTTATCCATCATTCTAAACCATTAAACCATTTATTCATTTTTATTCACCTTTCCTAAATCCATTCCAAAATCCAATTATCCTTTTTTCTAAACCAAGTTCATATCCAAATTTCATTTTTTTAATATCCATTTTTTAATAACCATTTCCAATTCATTAGATCCATATCCAATTCCCATTTTCAAATATCCAATAATATCCATTTTCCATTTAAACTCTCAATTTTCGATCCAACTTCCAATATCCATTTTATTCACATAACCATTTCCAATGTCCAAACGTTTTTTTTTTTAATATCCATAACCTTTTTTCTATTCTCCATTCTTATTCAATTTCTAAACCATTTTTTTTAATCCATATCCAATACTCCATATTAAATCCAAATTCCATTTTGTCCATTTACTATTTTCAATAGCCATTTTTCTATTTCATTTTGATATCCATATTTCCAATTACTTATCCATTTCCAATTTTTATCCATATCAATTCTAGGCCCATGCTACTAAAAAAAAAACTATACCAAACTCATTTTTGAAATAATAGGAAAAATGACTTTAAAAAAATGTGGCTCATCAAAGTTCCTACAGCCCAGCCACCTCACGTCCAACAAAGCCGGTCAGCCATCCACTTCACAAGCACCAACAGAACCGCTAACGGCCCAGCTCATCCCAGCCGTCCAAGCCGCAACTTCTCACGCCATGCTTCACTCCCAGCCAAGCTCATCTTCACCCAAGCCGCAGCAGCACAAAACCGCAAGCTTCATACACACCTCACACGGAAAAAATCACCATTCCAAAACGCAAAAAAAATTAACACAAAACGGCAGCAAGAAATTCACCAATTCTCCTATAAATACACACTCATTCCATTCAATTTTTCAAGCTTTGACAGCCCCAAAAACTCTGCCAAAATCAAACTAAGCTTAGAAAATAACTTCAAAGAAAAAAACTCCATTGAAGCTCCAATTCCAAAAGCTTCAAATATCACTCCAATCTTCATCAAAAATCGTTTCTAAGAGTGAAATTCTTCATACAATAACAAGAGGAAGAGAGTAGAAGTTGAAGAGGAGTCTTGCTTTCATTTTTCAAGGTAGTTCGAATTTTCCGTCGAAACTTTGAAACTCCGATTCGTCCAATTCTTGCATCGACGGTTAATTGTGAGCACATATTTGAAATCCTCTCCGTCTCACGATCGCAACGGTATATGGTTTGAGCTCCGTCGCTCCGATTTGACGGAGCTCAAAATTTGAAAGTGGTGTTGTTGTTGATGAATAGTGCGCGGCCATTTTGGAGAAGAAGAAGATGTTCTTTTTCTCATTTTTTCTTTTTCTTATTCCACCATTTTTTTTTTTATGTTTAGTGATTTTGGTTTTGGGCCTAGGGCCCGTAGACATCCCAAATTACTACTTACACCACCATTCCACTCTCTTTTTCTTTATTTTTTCTTAAAAAGTTATTTCCATTTGGTTTCTATTTTTTTTAGTAAGCTTGTGAAATTAATTTTTACTTTTAAATTCTGTTTTAGAAAAATTTCTTGAAATTTATTTGAATATTTTGTTCTTGTTTTTCATCTTTCTTTTTAATTTTGGATTTGGATCACATTTTAAGATATTATTTCTCTTTAAATTCATTGGACTTAGGGTGTAGATGAAGTTGAATAAATATTCACTAATTCAAATCTACCTTTAAAGTGAATTATTTAATTCACTTTAGGTGCTTTGAGTTAATGATATATTTAGCACTTTAATCCACCAAAATGAGTGAATGAACTTAAAGCTGGAATTGTCTTGAATTTATAATTCAAATTTGGTTTCCTCTTTCTTCTATTTCTTTTATTTTTGATCGATGAAAGTCGAAGTGATCGTGAAATTTCTTTGTTGAATTTCGATCGAGACGAGATCATTACCACTTTTTCTTTTCGTGTGGCATCACTTTAGGATAACGATCTCTATATCGTTTATCTCGCGTGCATTAACACATATATCTCATGGCCGGCCTCATTCGTAGGGTAATTGCTCGAACAAATTACTCGGCGTGCGCTTAACATAGACCAAAATTTGTCCCGCCTTGGGAAAAATATCAAAAATAGTTGATTATTTGTCTTATGGTTCACAACTCATGAAACTTGTTGTTAGGAGGCTTTGGTCTTATCAATCCTCTAATAAGTTTCATCAATCTTGACCTAAGTGCAATTATTCAATTGTTATTGATCACTAACACTAACAATTAGCCACTAACTTACTAACAATTTTATTATATTAATTTTGTTTATGTTTCTTTCTCGCTCCTTATCTCTTTTATTTCTTTTATGCTTCATTATTATCATTCCATATCATGTTTATGTTTCCGCAATTTTTCCTTTGTCCGTTGGACATATGTTTATGCTTCCGCTATTTTTTCCTTTGTCCGTTGGACACATGTTTATGCTTATGCCATTTTTCTTTTGTCCATTTGGACTTAAAACATTAATAAAGGATTAAACCATAAAAAACTTAATTCTCCTCATTTTGGACTATTGGTTACTATCCTATGCTTTGGAGTGATCTCTTTATGGGCCTTTTTTGAAGTAATATTGGACTTATGGACCTAGAATTAGGACTTCTTATCCCTTTGCTTGGAGTATTGATTGAAGACTTGTCTTTATTTGGCCAATTTGCTTAAGGATGGAATTCTTTTAATATTGCTTTGAAGTGGCTTCATTTTGGTTAGATCCTTCTTTTCCCTAGCTTTTATTTCATGCACTAGGATAGTCACTTCTTCTCCTCCCCATTCTTAAATTTTCAAAATCTTCTCTCTTTTTCAAAACCTTCTTGTTTTCAACTTAAAACCACTTTCATAATAAAACCTCGACTTTTGTCGAGTGACCTTTTTAAAACTCTGTTTTCTTAATAAATGTCAATCCATTTAACTATATTTTGACTATTTCATAAAAAACATAAAAAATATAAAACTCATCCATTTTTTTGTGCTTTTATGCACCTTTTTCTTTTAAACTTTTCAAAAAGAATTAGACATGAGTCATTTTTGTGATGAGATGTAAAACTCCTAACCATGGTATTTTGTTGAAAGTATGGTTGTTTTCCACTTAGATGTTGAAGTGATTAGTCCTGTTGATGTTAATCCAAGCAAATCCTCCATCTTAATGTGATGCAAATGCCACTTTCCCATACCATCGGGTAATTAGTTGAGTATTCTCTCTTAAGAATGACAGGTTGTCTTTTTCAAGATAAAATAAACCATAAGCAATATTTTTTGTTCTTTGTACCACGAACTACGGGGTTTTGATCCTACATTGCACATCGTGGGTACGTAGGCATGAGACGATAAGTCTCTCCAAACACAAAAATATAAAAAAAAATTTCTCCTCTCATCTCCTCAATCTCTTTTTCAAGCATACCCTTTTTAGACCAAAAAGCAGTGAATACATCAAAGGGCTCCTATAGAGTACTATAGATGTATTGGGTGCGTAAAACCTTCCCTTTACATAACCAACCCCCTTACCCTTATCTCTTTAGGTTTTGTTCGCTCTTCTTTCCTTTCCTTTATGGATAAAAATAAAAGTGCGGTGGCGACTCTTGCTTATTTTCGAGTTGAGTTAATTAATAGCTTATACTCACAAATTTTACCGCTACAGAAAAGTGGCGACTCTGCTGGGGACAGATTGACCTCTTGCTGGTCCATCCCTTGAGGGGTTTAGCCTACTTTGATTTATTTACTGCATTTTTTCTGTTTTGTGCTGGCTGGATTTTCTGTTTGGTGGGCAGGGTGTTCTGAGAGATAAGCCCACTACCCAGGCTTGAGCATATATATAGGTATTAGAGTGGATAGTCGTGACGCTTGCGTGGGGGTGGCCATGTATTGTCGTTCATGAGACCCACAACCAGACGAGGTTCTATCAGGAGCTACCTGCTACTGTACGTTGGTACAGGCCAGTAGGTATTCTCTTGAGGAATTGTCGACTATGGAGACCATTTCCCGAGGACTCAGTTGCGGCATTCCTCCCGAGATGTGACATCGGCAGACCAGAAATGGCAAACCCGGTGCACATTCTAGACCCGAGGACCCAATGCTGGGAACTTGCCATAGGATCTCTTTTTTTTGAAAGTGAATCAGCGGACGACCTCTTTGATTGGCGATAGCATTGTATCCTTCGGGCTGAATGTGCTATTGCTTCTCAAACCTCTGAAGCTGACGACCTTTCGTTTTGGTGAATCAGTTGAGGCCTCCTCGATTGATGATGATGCTAAACCAGAAATGGTGAAAGTATCATCATTTCTCGACCTGAGAGCCTGAGATATCGAGGATCTTAGCACCCACATGTGAGAGGGGCGGGTTGTTTACAGGTTTGCAGGAAACCCTGACCTTCAACGTACCCGGCACTTCAAAGCGAACCTCTGTCGTTAGCAACAGTTATTTCGGACCTGTGGAAGTTTTGACCCCTTGTTTGCTGCATTCATATTGCATTGCATTTGCATCAAGCATCATTCTGCATTGTTTCTTTCCTTTCCCAGGTGTCTTATTTGCTTCCTTTTCTTGGTCTTCGTTCAGCCAAGCTGTCGCACCAGTATAGTACTCGGGCTAATCAGAGAAAGAAGATGATTTAGCTGATTTTCTGGCATTCATACTGAATTCAAAGTAGAACAATGGAGAGAACAGATAATGTGGATCACATGTCAGGCTTTACAGTGATGACTAATCCAATGTATAATTCTCCTCTGGACGATGATGTACCACAAGTGAATGTTCCTACTCGATCCCGACCTGTGCAAAATGATCTGGTTGTTCAAGTGGTTGAAAATGATTCTCGATTTTCGAGGTATTTTCAAAATCCTCATAACGTCCACCCTGTGACAGAGATGATTGATCTTAAAATTGTGGAAATGAAAGAAGGGCTTCGTGATCTCAGTGAGGAATTGAAAATGTTGACAAGACCCAATGCATCTAGTTTTAAGGCTCATGACTTGTGCCTGATTTCGGATGTGGTTATCCCTCCGAAGTTTAAAATGCCTGTCTTTGAATTATACAAGGGTATTAGCTGTCCAAGGCACCATTTGACGATGTTCTGTCGAAAGATGACCGCTCATGTCGATAACGATAAGTTGATGATTCACTGCTTTCAAGAAAGTTTATATGGGGGATCTTTGATGTGGTACATGAAGCTAGAAAGGAACCATATTCAGTCTTGGGAAGACCTAGCTGACGCTTTTGTGAAACAATATGATAACAATTTGGACATGGCTCCAGATAGTGATGAATTAACGAGTATGAGTCAGAAGGACAGCGAATCCTTCCGAGAGTATGCACAAAGGTGGAAAGAGTTAGCAACTCAAGTTCATCCACCACTCTTAGAGAAGGAATTATCCAAAATGTTTCTAAGAACACTGTCAGACTCTTATTATGTCAGGATGATAGGCGTTGCACCTCTAGATTTCTCCAAAATTGTGGAAGTCGGAGTAAACATCGAAAATGCATTCAAAAGTGGAAGAATCCAAGATGGTTTGAATGGCCAAGCTAGTAAAGAAAATGTTGAAGTTGATGCGATTCAGGATTCTCCTCAGTTCCAGAAACAGCAGAGACCTCTGAATAATTCAGAAAGAGAGACTCGCCAGTTTGATCCAATCCCAATGACTTATAGTCAATTGTGGTCTTATTTTGCCCGAAACTCGGTAATGACCCCCATAAAGACCAGAGCCATGAAGTCTCGCCCTCCTTGGTATAACCCAAATACCAGTTGTGAATTTCATGATGGAGTAATGGGGCATCCAATTGAGGAGTGCAAGGTTTTCCAGGAAAAGGTTCAAGAGATGATCGACGATGAGGTGTTGACCTTCAAGGAAGGAAGCGCATTTGTGAATGGAACGCCTTTATGCTGATATTAGAGTGACCCGCAGTGGTTGTATGATTGCTTCTGTGTCTCCCAAGAAAGTTGATAAAGTTCTTTCAAGCTCAGGCTGACACAGTTTCCTCAGATCTTTAGTTCATTTACTGCATTTTCATTTGTAATCTTTTATGATTGTTATTGCTTTGTTTGCATGTAGAACTTGTTTGTTTTGAATATTAATCTTAATGCAATAAGTATTTTTTTCTTGAAGTAATCCATTCGCATTCGCTCGTGATTTGTTTTCTGCATTTGCAATACCAACCTCTTGCTTAAACTCTTGGAGGGAGGATGATGAAGTGAAAACGCAAAATTTCTGGTTGTGTGCTTTTGAATAAGACCCTGCTGATGATGTAAGGCATTGTTTCAAATTCCCAAACACCGGAGATATAAGGAAGATAATCCCTTATTAACCCCTTTGAGCCTTGAAGTAGGAGTTTCTTTTCTAAATGAAAAAACCCTTACATTTAACCTGGGGCAGGGTAGTCTTCAGTTAATTTGACCAAGTGTCCAAATTTCAAAAGGAGTGTGTATCTAGGGACCAACCACAATGGTTATCCCTCATTTCAAAGGGAAGAGGCGGTCACAACCCTTTTAATATGTCAAATAAGGCAATGTCACATGATTTGTTCAAAAAAAAAGAAAGAAAAAAATCAGAAGAAAAATAAAAGCCCGCTAAGTCGAAAAAATGGAAAATAAGTGACTTAGGCAAAAAATTGGGGCATCCCGCTGGACATCAAAATTAAAAAAAAAATCAGTCCAGGCAAAAGTCAGGGAAAAATAAAAAGAATGAAAGAAAAATTCTCATCAAAAGAACAAATCTTTGTGTGACTACAAGTCGAAAAACGATAAGGGTGACTGTTATCCCCAAAAAATATCATTGGTTCTTATACCGTCAGTTTAATCCTTTTTTAGAGATGAACATTTGTGTCAATTAGCTGAATATAGGACTGAAGAACATCACGGAGAATGGGTGGGTACAAATAAATTTTGAGCCTAAAAATTATTTTTTTTTCTGAAAACCGTGAACCAGACCAAGTTATAACCCTCAAAAGACCTAATTGAAGTAGAGTTTATTTTGAGAGCATACTTTAGCGAGATAGCGTTCCTGACTCCCATGAGTTGCGCTACAAGATTTTTGTTGGTATTGCATGTGCATTCAAAAATAAATGTCGTATCTAAACTAGTGATTCATTCACAAGGTTTTACGACATCTTTTCAGTAAAAACTTCAAGATTAACATGTCTGTTGCATTAGAATTATCATTCTCAGAATTAACATTTTCTGCTTGCATACATTTGTTTGACATCATGGAAGTTTACATTCGAGCATCAGTGATGAATCTAATCTTTTGAGACCTAAAACTCTGATGAGTAATTGGAAAATCATTTCAAGGATGATCCTATCCAGGGGCATGTTGCCTGAAGGTTTTGTTGAGTATGAGTAAACTTATTTTCCCAGTTGATGCTTTCACATGGGGCAAAGCTGGAAGACTCTATTGATTGAAGAATGTGCCAAGTTCAGTTAATCTGGGGCAGTTACGTCGAGATTCGACGAATCTCTCTAAGAGTTTGAAGACAATGGGGCAGCTTATCCCAAGTCGTTATGGTACAAAGCTTCCTTTTGGTGTAAAATCCTTTGTAGGCCATGCAGTCTGGGGCAAAAGTTAAATGGTGAATTCGACGCACATAAGCAGATTTGTTCTTGTGGATGTAATCAAGTTGTTAATCATATGATGGATTCCCTCAAGTTTGTTGTGAGGTGTTGGACTCTTGAAATCCATTATTTTCCAATTAAGCGCCAATTTGGGAATTTCCCGTCTAAGTACTATTTTGGGTATTCCTCCGGCTAAGTCTTGATTCAGATTTCCCCAGCTGAGTATGATTCTATTCTCCAGCCAGGTTATGTTCAAGCATTTGTGAAGCTTTGGGATGATGTTTCTCCTTGATGTGGAATCCTCACACAGAGTTTTGCCTCTCGTTCCGATTGCTTTGATCACTCCCCAAGGAAAGAGTAATGTTGACTTCTTATTCCCCCAATTGGTTGATATCCCCATTAGGGTTTGCTTTGTGTGTACTCCTTGACAGGATCTCTTTTGGTATCTCTATCTTGTTGAGATTAGCCGAGTATTCAGCTGAGCTGTGGTGTTTATTCATCCTCTGTTCATCCTTATGTCTGTTTTGTCAGCATATTCATACTCATACGCATTGCATGCGCATTCATTTGTTGTGCATAGCATATTGTTGTTGCATTGTGCATTTTGCATCTGTTTTAGTGCTTCCTGGCTCTCTGGTGTTGTTATCCTCCGCAGAGTGTATGTGTGTGTCCTCTCTTTATTTAGAGTGTCGACCCGTAAGCAGAAAATACCTATCTTTGTTAATTCCCCACTGAGTTTATTTCTCGTGGAAGATTTTGATTCAGTTTCCTTTCCAGTTCATTATCTGGATGGAATTAATCCCCAATTGAGATATATCCTCCTTGGTATGAGTCTTGTCTGACCGTTTCTCTCCAGTTGGTTCCTGGATTGAACTTTGGTCTCCGGCGGTGACTACTTTGAAACTCTCTAGGTTGTGCAACCTAGATGATTGGGAGTGCATTTATTTTGCACCTTTGAGGATTTTGTATTACTCAGCAGATGATCTGTTTGTGTTTACCATCAGAAGATGAAGATTTTGTTTCTCCAGCAGGGTTGTGACAACACTCTTTTGGAATCCTTTGCATGACAACAAGCAGCAGCCTCTTTATTTGAGAAACTTGTGTGTCTCCAGTTATCAGACGTTATCTTTTCCATCAAATGGTATCTCTCAGGTTGTGCCTATCAGAGAATTTTGTTGTGAATTTTCAACAGATGGTTGTCTCTTTATTTGAGAAGTCTGTTGCGTGATATAACTTGCCCATATCTCCTATGAATATCCCTGGTAGAGTTATTGATTCCTAAATCCTGGCAAGTCTCGGCAGAAGATTTCCAGCAAACCTCGGCAGAAGGTGGCTTTATTTCAGATTTCTTTGGTTGATCTCGGCAGTAGATTCTCCAGTCAATTTCAAAAATAGAATTTGCAACAAGCCTCGGCAGAAGGTATTTTCTTTCCAAGAATCTCGGCAGTAGATTTCTCAGATAATTTAAAAAAAAAAGGGATTACAGCAACCTCGGTAGAAGGTATTTTTCTTTTTAGGATCTCGGCAGTAGAATCCTTAAAAGATTTTTCAGTAAAGCCTCGGCAGCAGGCATGTTTTCGATTATTCCTCGGCAGTCGGAAATACATATAAAATCTCGGTAGAAGGTGTTTCATTTGAAGGTTTTTTGGTTGATCTTGGCAATAGATTCCCCAGTAAATTTTTTATGGTTGACACATTTCTCAAAAAAAATATTGGTAGAAAGTACTCCAATGAATGGTAAGTCTCTTCGGTTAGACGGGACAGTTCGTTGTTGAGAATTTAGTACTCCAATGAATGGTAAGTCTCTTCGGTTTGATGGGACGGTTCATTGTCGAGATTTTTGTGACTCCAATGAATGGTAAGTCTCTTCGGTTTGACGGGACAGTTCGTTGTGGAGATTTTGTGACTCCAATGAATGGTAAGTCTCTTCGGTTTGACGGGACAGTTCGTTGTTAAGGATTTGTGACTCCAATGAATGGTGAGTCTCTTCGGTTAGACGGGACAGTTCGTTGTTGAGATTTTGTGATTCCAATGAATGGTAAGTCTCTTCAGTTAGACGTGTCAGTTCGTTGTTGAGATTTTGTGATTCCAATGAATGGTAAGTCTCTTCGGTTTGACGAGACAGTTCGTTGTTGAGGTTTTCTACTCAGATGGATGGTTAGTCTCCTCGGTTAGACGAGACAGTTCATTGTTGAGGTGTTGATTTTCCCCAGTGGAGCCTTGCTGTGCTAAGACTTCCCTGTTGAGTTATATCCTTGTTGTGTTGTAGTTTATTTCCATATACGGTTATCCCCAGTTTAAATTTTTTCTTCAGCTGATTCCCAGTAGTTGTGCGGTACGTTCCCTGGCTAGTTGGTGGTCTCATGTGATGTGTTTCCCCGGTGGAGTTTCTTTCTCCCATTCTTCTTTTTGTTGATCTCCTGTGGCATATTCTCCCCACAGTGGTCTTGTGTCTGCATATCATCTGCATAATCATATCATTTTGTGGTCTCTTAGGGCCAAAAATTGGGTTTATTGTTATATTTAAGTCTCTTCTATCTCGTCGAGACAAAGATGTCAATCTTCTTATCTCCGGATAGAAGAAACTTAAATAGGGGCAGCTGTAATACCCTAATTTTTGCCCCTAAGATCCCACATATCATTTGCATTTTTTGCATACCACAGACAAGATCACCTGTATCCGTGTGTTTTATTATTTACTTTATATTTGTTTCTGTTTACTAACCTCTAACCAAAAATACAAAAAAAATATGTTGTCATTTGTTTGTTTTTCTCTCTGTGTGTTGTGCAGGTTTGTCAAAGATAATGAAGTGATTTCAAGTCATAGGTGTTTGTTCAAAAGCAAGATGTCTTGTGCTGAGATTCTTCAATTTATTAGGCAGTGGAGCATATGAGTTTTGGGTTCAAATAGATTCAGATGGCCATTGTTTCAGTTGTGGTTGGCAATGTGGCACGTGAACAAAAAAAAAATCGTGTTTGGTTTTGGGCTAAAAAAAAAAAAAAAAAGAGACTTGTTATCCATGATCCATTTTCATATCCTTTTTTTTATCCATCATTCTAAACCATTAAACCATTTATTCATTTTTATTCACCTTTCCTAAATCCATTCCAAAATCCAATTATCCTTTTTTCTAAACCAAGTTCATATCCAAATTTCATTTTTTTAATATCCATTTTTTAATAACCATTTCCAATTCATTAGATCCATATCCAATTCCCATTTTTAAATATCCAATAATATCCATTTTCCATTTAAACTCTCAATTTTCGATCCAACTTCCAATATCCATTTTATTCACATAACCATTTCCAATGTCCAAACTTTTTTTTTTAATATCCATAACCATTTTTCTATTCTCCATTCTTATTCAATTTCTAAACCATTTTTTTTAATCCATATCCAATACTCCATATTAAATCCAAATTCCATTTTGTCCATTTACTATTTTCAATAGCCATTTTTCTATTTCATTTTGATAACCATATTTCCAATTACTTATCCATTTCCAATTTTTATCCATATCAATTCTAGGCCCATGCTACTAAAAAAAAAGTATACCAAACTCATTTTTGAAATAATAGGAAAAATGACTTAAAAAAAATGTGGCTCATCAAAGTTCCTACAGCCCAGCCACCTCACGTCCAACAAAGTCGGTCAGCCATCCACTTCACAAGCACTAACCGAACCGCTAACGGCCCAGCTCATCCCAGCCGTCCAAGCCGCAACTTCTCACGCCATGCTTCACTCCCAGCCGAGCTCATCTTCACACGAGCTCATCTTCACCCAAGTCGCAACAACACAAAACCGCAAGCTTCATACACACCTCACGCGGAAAAAATCACCATTCCAAAACGCAAAAAAAATTAACACAAAACGGTAGCAAGAAATTCACCAATTCTCCTATAAATACACACTCATTCCATTCAATTTTTCAAGCTTTGACAGCCCCAAAAACTCTGCCAAAATCAAACTAAGCTTAGAAAATAACTTCAAAGAAAAAAACTCCATTGAAGCTCCAATTCCAAAAGCTTCAAATATCACTCCAATCTTCATCAAAAATCGTTTCTAAGAGTGAAATTCTTCATACAACAACAAGAGGAAGAGAGTAGAAGTTGAAGAGGAGTCTTGCTTTCATTTTTCAAGGTAGTTCGAATTTTCCGTCGAAACTTTGAAACTCCGATTCGTCCAATTCTTGCATCGACGGTTAATTGTGAGCACATATTTGAAATCCTCTCCTTCTCATGATCGCAACGGTATATGGTTTGAGCTCCGTCGCTCCGATTTGACGGAGCTCAAAATTTGAAAGTGGTGTTGTTGTTGATGAATAGTGCGCGGCCATTTTGGAGAAGAAGAAGATGTTCTTTTTCTTATTCCACCGTTTTTTGTTATGTTTAGTGATTTTGGTTTTGGGCCTAGGGCCCGTATACATCCCAAATTACTACTTACACCACCATTCCATTCTCTTTTTCTTTATTTTTTCTTAAAAAGTTATTTCCATTTGGTTTCTATTTTTTTTAGTAAGCTTGTGAAATTAATTTTTACTTTTAAATTCTGTTTTAGAAAAATTTCTTGAAATTTATTTGAATATTTTGTTCTTGTTTTTCATCTTTCTTTTTAATTTTGGATTTGGATCACATTTTAAGATATTATTTCTCTTTAAATTCATTGGACTTAGGGTGTAGATGAAGTTGAATAAATATTCACTAATTCAAATCTACCTTTAAAGTGAATTATTTAATTCACTTTAGGTGCTTTGAGTTAATGATATATTTAGCACTTTAATCCACCAAAATGAGTGAATGAACTTAAAGCTGGAATTGTCTTGAATTTGTAATTCAAATTTGGTTTCCTCTTTCTTCTATTTCTTTTATTTTTGATCGATGAAAGTTGAAGTGATCGTGAAATTTCTTTGTTGAATTTCGATCGAGACGAGATCATTACCACTTTTTCTTTTCGTGTGGCATCGCTTTAGGATAACGATCTCTATATCATTTATCTCGCGTGCATTAACACATATATCTTATGGCCGACCTCATTCGTAGGGTAATTGCTCGAACAAATTACTCGGCGTGCGCTTAACATAGACCAAAATTTGTCCTGCCTTGGAAAAAATTTCAAAAATAGTTGATTATTTGTCTTATGGTTCACAACTCATGAAACTTGTTGTTAGGAGGCTTTGGTCTTATCAATCCTCTAATAAGTTTCATCAATCTTGACGTAAGTGCAATTTTTCAATTGTTATTGATCACTAACACTAACAATTAACCACTAACTTACTAACAATTTTATTATATTAATTTTGTTTATGTTTCCTTCTCGCTCCTTATCTCTTTTATTTCTTTTATGCTTCATTATTATCATTCCATATCATGTTTATGTTTCCGCAATTTTTCCTTTGTCCGTTGGACATATGTTTATGCTTCCGCTATTTTTTCCTTTGTCCGTTGGACACATGTTTATGCTTATGCCATTTTTCTTTTGTCCATTTGGACTTAAAACATTAATAAAGGATTAAACCATAAAAAACTTAATTCTCCTCATTTTGGACTATTGGTTACTATCCTATGCTTTGGAGTGATCTCTTTATGGGTCTCTTTTGAAGTAATATTGGACTTATGGACCTAGAATTAGGACTTCTTATCCCTTTGCTTGGAGTATTGATTGAAGACTTGCCTTTATTTGGCCAATTTGCTTAAGGATGGAATTCTTTTAATATTGCTCTGAAGTGGCTTCATTTTGGTTAGATCCTTCTTTTCCCTAGCTTTTATTTCATGCACTAGGATAGTCACTTCTTCTCCTCCCCATTCTTAAATTTTCAAAATCTTCTCTCTTTTTCAAAACCTTCTTGTTTTCAACTTAAAACCACTTTCATAATAAAACCTCGACTTTTGTCGAGTGACCTTTTTAAAACTTTGTTTTCTTAATAAATGTCAATCCATTTAACTATATTTTGACTATTTCATAAAAAACATAAAAAATATAAAACTCATCCATTTTTTTGTGGTTTTATGCACCTTTTTCTTTTAAACTTTTCAAAAAGAATTAGACATGAGTCATTTTTGTGATGAGATGTAAAACTCCTAACCATGGTATTTTGTTGAAAGTATGGTTGTTTTCCACTTAGATGTTGAAGTGATTAGTCTTGTTGATGTTAATCCAAGCAAATCCTCCATCTTAATGTGATGCAAATGCCACTTTCCCATACCATCGGGTAATTAGTTGAGTATTCTCTCTTGAGAATGACAGGTTGTCTTTTTCAAGATAAAATAAACCATAACCAATATTTTTTGTTCTTTGTACCACGAACTACGGGGTTTTGATCATACATTGCACATCGTGGGTACGTAGGCATGAGACGATAAGTCTCTCCAAACACAAAAATATAAAAAAATATTTCTCCTCTCATCTCCTCAATCTCTTTTTCAAGCATACCCTTTTTAGACCAAAAAGCAGTGAATACATCAAAGGGCTCCTATAGAGTACTATAGATGTATTGGGTGCGTAAAACCTTCCCTTTACATAACCAACCCCCTTACCCTTATCTCTTTAGGTTTTGTTCGCTCTTCTTTCCTTTCCTTTATGGATAAAAATAAAAGTGCGGTGGTGACTCTTGCTTATTTTCGAGTTGAGTTAATTAATAGCTTATACTCACAAATTTTACCGCTACAGAAAAGTGGTGACTCTGCTGGGGACAGATTGGCCTCTTGCTGGTCCATCCTTTGAGGGGTTTAGCCTACTTTGATTTATTTACTGCTTTTTGTCTGTTTTGTGCTGGCTGGATTTTCTGTTTGGTGGGCAGGGTGTTCTGAGAGATAAGCCCACTACCCTGGCTTGAGCATATATATATAGGTATTAGATTGGATAGTCGTGACGCTTGCGTGGGGGTGGCCACGTATTGTCGTTTATGAGACCCACAACCAGACGAGGTTCTATCAGGAGCTACCTGCTACTGTACGTTGGTACAGGCCAGTAGGTATTCTCTTGAGGAATTGTCGACTATGGAGACCATTTCCCGAGGACTCAGTTGCGGCACTCCTCCTGAGATGTGACATCGGCAGACCAGAAATGGCAAACCCGGTGCACATTCTCGACCCGAGGACCCAATGCTGGGAACTTGCCATAGGATCTTTTTTTTTTGAAAGTGAATCAGCGGACGACCTCTTTGATTGGCGATAACATTGTATCCTTCGGGCTGAATGTGCTATTGCTTCTCAAACCTCTGAAGCTGACGACCTTTCGTTTTGGTGAATCAGTTGAGGCCTCCTCGATTGATGATGATGCTAAACCAGAAATGGTGGACGTATCATCATTTCTCGACCTGAGAGCCCGGGATACCGAGGATCTTAGCACCCACATGTGAGAGGGGCGGGTTGTTTACAGGTTTGCAGGAAACCCTGACCTTCAACGTACCCGGTACTTCAAAGCGAACCTCTGTCGTCAGCAACAGTTATTCCGGACCTGTGGAAGTTTTAACCCCTTGTTTGCTGCATTCATATTGCATTGCATTTTCATCAAGCATCATTATGCATTGTTTCTTGCCTTTCCCAGGTGTCTTATTTACTTCCTTTTCTTGGTCTTCGTTCAGCCAAGCTGCCGCACCAGTATAGTACTCGGGCTAATCAGAGAAAGAAGAGGATTTAGCTGATTTTCTGGCATTCACACTGAATTCAAAGTAGAACAATGGAGAGAACAGATAATGTGGATCACATGTCAGGCTTTACAGTGATGACCAATCCAATGTATAATTCTCCTCTGGACGATGATGTACCACAAGTGAATGTTCCTACTCGATCCTGACCTGTGCAAAATGATCTGGTTGTTCAAGTGGTTGAAAATGATTCTCGATTTTTGAGGTATTTTCCAAATCCTCATAACGTCCACCCTGTGACAGAGATGATTGATCTTAAAATTGTGGAAATGAAAGAAGGGCTTCGTGATCTCAGTGAGGAATTGAAAATGTTGACAAGACCCAATGCATCTAGTTTTAAGGCTCATGACTTGTGCCTGGTTTCGGATGTGGTTATCCCTCCGAAGTTTAAAATGTCTGTCTTTGAATTATACAAGGGTATTAGCTGTCCAAGGCACCATTTGACGATGTTCTGTCGAAAGATGACCGCTCATGTCGATAACGATAAGTTGATGATTCACTGCTTTCAAGAAAGTTTATATGGGGGATCTTTGATGTGGTACATGAAGCTAGAAAGGAACCATATTCAGTCTTGGGAAGACCTAGCTGACGCTTTTGTGAAACAATATGACTACAATTTGGACATGGCTCCAGATAGTGATGAATTGACGAGTATGAGTCAGAAGGACAGCGAATCCTTCCGAGAGTATGCACAAAGGTGGAAAGAGTTAGCAACTCAAGTTCATCCACCACTCTTAGAGAAGGAATTATCCAAAATGTTTCTAAGAACACTGTCAGACTCTTATTATGTCAGGATGATAGGTGTGTACATCTAGATTTCTCCAAAATTGTGGAAGTCGGAGTAAACATCGAAAATGCATTCAAAAGTGGAAGAATCCAAGATGGTTTGAATGGCCAAGCTAGTAAAGAAAATGTTGAAGTTGATGCGATTCAGGATTCTCCTCAGTTCCAGAAACAGCAGAGACCTCTGAATAATTCAGAAAGAGAGACTCGCCAGTTTGATCCAATCCCAATGACTTATAGTCAATTGTGGTCTTATTTTGCCCGAAACTCGGTAATGACCCCCAGAAAGACCAGAGCCATGAAGTCTCGCCCTCCTTGGTATAACCCAAATACCAGTTGTGAATTTCATGATGGAGTAATGGGGCATCCAATTGAGGAGTGCAAGGTTTTCTAGGAACAGGTTCAAGAGATGATCGACGATGAGGTGTTGACCTTCAAGGAAGGAAGCGCATTTGTGAATGGAACGCCTTTATGCTGATATTAGAGTGACCCGCAGTGGTTGTATGATTGCTTCTGTGTCTCCCAAGAAAGTTGATAAAGTTCTTTCAAGCTCAGGCTGACACAGTTTCCTCAGATCTTTAGTTCATTTACTACATTTTCATTTGTAATCTTTTATGATTGTTATTGCTTTGTTTGCATGTAGAACTTGTTTGTTTTGAATATTAATCTTAATGCAATAAGTATGTTTTTCTTGAAGTAATCCATTCGCATTCGCTCGTAATTTGTTTTCTGCATTTGCAATACCAACCTCTTGCTTAAACTCTTGGAGGGAGGATGATGAAGTGAAAACGCAAAATTTTTGGTTGTGTGCTTTTGAATAAGACCCTGCTGATGATGTAAGGCATTGTTTCAAATTCCCAAACACCGGAGATATAAGTAAGATAACCCCTTATTAACCCCTTTGAGACTTGAAGTAGGAGTTTCTTTTCTAAATGAAAAAACCCTTACATTTAACCTGGGGCAGGGTAGTCTTCAGTTAATTTGACCAAGTGTCCAAATTTCAAAAGGAGTGTGTATCTAGGGACCAACCACAATGGTTATCCCTCATTCCAAAGGGAAGAGGCGGTCACAACCCTTTTAATATGTCAAATAAGGCAATGTCACATGATTTGTTAAAAAAAAAAGAAAGAAAAAAATCAGAAGAAAAATAAAAGGCCGCTAAGTCGAAAAATGGAAAACAAGTGACTTAGGCAAAAAATTGGGGCATCCCGCTGGACATCAAAATTAAAAAAAAATCAATCCAGGCAAAAGTCAGGGAAAAATAAAAAGAATGAAAGAAAAATTCTCATCAAAAGAACAAATCTTTGTGTGACTACAAGTCGAAAAACGATAAGGGTGACTGTTATCCCCAAAAAATCTCATTGGTTCTTATACCGTCAGTTTAATCCTTTTTTAGAGATGAACATTTGTGTCAATTAGCTGAATATAGGACTGAAGAACATCACGGAGAATGGGTGGGTACAAATAAATTTTGAGCCTAAAAATCATTTTTTTTCTGAAAACCGTGAACCAGACCAAGTTATAACCCTCAAAAGACCTAATTGAAGTAGAGTTTATTTTGAGAGCATACTTTAGCGAGATAGCGTTCCTGACTCCCATGAGTTGCGCTAAAAGATTTTTGTTGGTATTGCATGTGCATTCAAAAATAAATGTCGTATCTAAACTAGAGATTCATTCACAAGGTTTTACGACATCTTTTCAGTAAAAACTTCAAGATTAACATGTCTGTTGCATTAGAATTATCATTCTCAGAATTAACATTTTCTGCTTGCATACATTTGTTTGACATCATGGAAGTTTACATTCGAGCATCAGTGATGAATCTAATCTTTTGAGACCTAAAACTCTGATGAGTAATTGGAAAATCATTTCAAGGATGATCCTATCCAGGGGCATGTTGCCTGAAGGTTTTGTTGAGTATGAGTAAACTTATTTTCCCAGTTGATGCTTTCACATGGGGCAAAGCTGGAAGACTCTATTGATTGAAGAATGTGCCAAGTTCAGTTAATCTGGGGCATTTACGTCAAGATTCGACGAATCTCTCTAAGAGTTTGAAGACAATGGGGCAGCTTATCTCAAGTCGTTATGGTACAAAGCTTCCTTTTGGTGTAAAATCCTTTGTAGGCCATGCAGTCTTGGGAAAAAGTTAAATGGTGAATTCGACGCACATAAGAAGATTTGTTCTTGTGGATGTAATCAAGTTGTTAAGCATATGATGGATTCCCTCAAGTTTGTTGTGAGGTGTTGGACTCTTGAAATCCATTATTTTCCAATTAAGCGCCAGTTTGGGTATTTCCCGTCTAAGTACTATTTTGGGTATTCCTCCGGCTAAGTCTTGATTCAGATTTCCCCAGCTGAGTATGATTCTATTCTTCAGCCAGGTTATGTTCAAGCATTTGTGAAGCTTTAGGATGATGTTTCTCCTTGATGTGGAATCCTCACACAGAGTTTTACCTCACGTTGCGATTGCTTTGATCACTCCCCAAGCAAAGAGTAATGTTGACTTCTTATTCCCCCAATTGGTTGATATCCCCATTAGGGTTTGCTTTGTGTGTACTCCTTGACAGGATCTCTTTTGGTATCTCTATCTTGTTGAGATTAGCCGAGTATTCAGCTGAGCTGTGGTGTTTATTCATCCTCTGTTCATCCTTATGTCTGTTTTGTCAGCATATTCATACTCATACGCATTGCATGCGCATTCATTTGTTGTGCATAGCATAATGTTATTGCATTGTGCATTTTGCATCTGTTTTAGTGCTTCCTGGCTCTCTGGTGTTGTTATCCTCCGCAGAGTGTATGTGTGTGTCCTCTCTTTATTTAGAATGTCGACCCGTAAGCAGAAAATACCTATCTTTGTTAATTCCCCACTGAGTTTGTTTCTCGTGGAAGATATTGATTCAGTTTCCTTTCCGTTTCATTATCTGGATGGAATTAATCCCTAATTGAGATATATCCTCCTTGGTATGAGTCTTGTCTGACCGTTTCTCTCCAGTTGGTTCCTGGATTAAACTTTGGTCTCCGGCGGTGACTACTTTGAAACTCTCTAGGTTGTGCAACCTAGATGATTGGGATTGCATTTATTTTGCACCTTTGAGGATTTTGTATTACTCAGCAGATGATATGTTTGTGTTTAGCATCAGAAGATAAAGATTTTGTTTCTCCAGCAGGGTTGTGACAACACTCTTTTGGAATCCTTTGCATGACAACAAGCAGCAGCCTCTTTATTTGAGAAACTTGTGTGTCTCCAGTTATCAGACGTTATCTTTTCCATCAAATGGTATCTCTCAGGTTGTGCCTATCAGAGAATTTTGTTGTGAATTTTCAACAGATGGTTGTCTCTTTATTTGAGAAGTCTGTTGCGTGATCTAACTTGCCCATATCTCCTATGAAGATCCCCGGTAGAGTTATTGATTCCTAAATCCTGGCAAGTCTCGGCAGAAGATTTCCAGTAAACCTCGGCAGAAGGTGGCTTTATTTCAGATTTCTTTGGTTGATCTCGGCAGTAGATTCTCCAGTGAATTTCAAAAATAGAATTTGCAACAAGCCTTGGCAGAAGGTATTTTCTTTCTAAGAATCTCGGCAGTAGATTTCTCGGATAATTTAAAAAAAAAAGGGATTACAGCAACCTCGGTAGAAGGTATTTTTCTTTTTAGGATCTCGGCAGTAGAATCCTTAAAAGATTTTTCAGTAAAGCCTCGGCAGCAGGCATGTTTTCGATTATTCCTCGGCAGTAGGAATTACATATAAAATCTCGGTAGAAGGTGTTTCATTTGAAGGTTTTTTGGTTGATCTTGGCAATAGATTCCCCAGTAAATTTTTTATGGTTGACACATTTCTCAAAAAAAATATTGGTAGAAAGTACTCCAATGAATGGTAAGTCTCTTCGGTTAGACGGGACAGTTCGTTGTTGAGAATTAAGTACTCCAATGAATGGTAAGTCTCTTCGGTTTGATGGGACAGTTCATTGTCGAGATTTTTGTGACTCCAATGAATGGTAAGTCTCTTCGGTTTGACGGGACAATTCGTTGTTGAGATTTTGTGACTCCAATGAATGGTAAGTCTCTTCGGTTTGACGGGATAGTTCGTTGTTGAGGATTTGTGACTCCAATGAATGGTAAGTCTCTTCGGTTAGACGGGACAGTTCGTTGTTGAGATTTTGTGATTCCAATGAATGGTAAGTCTCTTCAGTTAGACAGGACAGTTCGTTGTTGAGATTTTGTGATTCCAATGAATGGTAAGTCTCTTCGGTTTGACAAGACAGTTCGTTGTTGAGGTATTGATTTTCCCCAGTGGAGCCTTGCTGTGCTAAGACTTCCCTGTTGAGTTATATCCTTGTTGTGTTGTGGTTTATTTCCATATACGGTTATCCCCAGTTTAAATTTTTTCTTCAGCTGATTCCCAGTAGTTGTGCGGTATGTTCCCTGGCTAGTTGGTGGTCTCATGTGATGTGTTTCCCCGGTGGAGTTTCTTTCTCCCGTTCTTCTTTTTGTTGATCTCGTGTGGCATATTCTCCCCACAGTGGTCTTGTGTCTGTATATCATCTGCATAATCATATCATTTTGTGGTCTCTTTGGGCCAAAAATTGGGTTTATTGTTATATTTAAGTCTCTTCTATCTCGTCGAGACAAAGATGTCAATCTTCTTATCTCTGGATAGAAGAAACTTAAATAGGGGCAGCTGTAATACCCTAATTTTTGCCCCTAAGATCCCACATATCATTTGCATTTTTTGCATACCACAGACAAGATCACCTGTATCCGTGTGTTTTATTACTTGCTTTATATTTGTTTCTGTTTACTAACCTCTAACCAAAAATACAAAAAAAAATATGCTACCGTTTGTTTGTTTTTCTCTCTGTGTGTTGTGCAGGTTTGTAAAAGATAATGAAGTGATTTCAAGTCATAGGTGTTTGTTCAAAAGCAAGATGTCTTGTGCTGAGATTCTTCAATTTATTAGGCAGTGGTGCATATGAGTTTTGGGTTCAAATAGATTCAGATGGCCGTTGTTTCAGTTGTGGTTGGCTATGTGGCATGTGAACAAAAAAAAAAATCGAGTTTGGTTTTGGGCTTAAAAAAAAAATGAGAGACTTGTTATCCATGATCCATTTTCATATCCTTTTTTTTATCCATCATTCTAAACCATTAAACCATTTATTCATTTTTATTCACCTTTCCTAAATCCATTCCAAAATCCAATTATCCTTTTTTCTAAACCAAGTTCATATCTAAATTTCATTTTTTTAATATCCATTTTTTAATAACCATTTCCAATTCATTAGATCCATATCCAATTCCCATTTTCAAATATCCAATAATATCCATTTTCCATTTAAACTCTCAATTTTCGATCCAACTTCCAATATCCATTTTATTCACATAACCATTTCCAATGTCCAAACTTTTTTTTTTAATATCCATAACCATTTTTCTATTCTCCATTCTTATTCAATTTCTAAACCATTTTTTTTAATCCATATCCAATACTCCATATTAAATCCAAATTCCATTTTGTCTATTTACTATTTTCAATAGCCATTTTTCTATTTCATTTTGATATCCATATTTCTAATTACTTATCCATTTCCAATTTTTATCCATATCAATTCTAGGCCCATGCTACTAAAAAAAAACTATACCAAACTCATTTTTGAAATAATAGGAAAAATGACTTAAAAAAATGTGGCTCATCAAAGTTCCTACAGCCCAGCCACCTCAAGTCCAACAAAGTCGGTCAGCCATCCACTTCACAAAAGTTGAGAAATTGATTATAAGGGGGAATTACTTTAACTGGAATGTATGGAATCCAGCAATACCATAATTTCCTTTACAAGGGAGATGTCCTGAAGGATGAAACTTCAACTCAGTGTTGATCAATGCCATTTTTCTTTAGGAATCTTTCATGCTAAGAGAGAGACATGGGCTTGGATGTAAATAATCTAGAGGCTTGCCACTTACAGCTGTTAGATGAAAAAGGAAGTTTACCAGGATAAAAGATGGACCACAACTTGGATTTTTGAGTCAACAATTGTGCCACTTACAACAGTTATCTGGGATTGGGTTTGTTTGTTTGTTTTGATATGTGATATACAGAGGAAATGTCTTTCTGCAGAGAGAACTCTTGATTTCCTCTGAGGGGATGTTGGTTTTATGTGCCTTGATCAAAGCCCAAGGTTGAAGCTAAAAGGTTGACTCTACTAGGGAGTTTTATATCTGTCTTGTACAAAGCCCAAGATTGAGGCTGAAAAGAGATTGACTCTTTTGGGGAATATTTTGTTTGTCTTATACAAAGCCCAAGATTGAGGCTAAAAGAAATGACTCCACTGGGAAGAGGTTTTGTTTGTCTTGTACAAAGCCCAAGATTAAGGCTAAAAGGATTGATTGACTCAGCTGGAGAATATGATCTGTAAAGCCCAAGATTGAGGCTATCTTTGCTAAGGGAAAATCATTATACAAAGCCTAAGAGGAGGCTGGTTTAGGGGAATTTCTTATATAAAGCCTAAGAGGAGGCTGACTTCTGCTAAGGGTTATTGAGATCCAGAGACAGGTCCAAAGTGGGGAATCAACTCTTGCTTAGGATTACAGAAGAGTTAAAATATCAGAGACCATGAGGTTCTGATTCTGTTAGTGTTATATTGATAGTAAGTTGACCCTAGCTGGGGAACTTAGGATGAAAGGTTTAAACTCTGCTGATAAATTGATGATATGATCAGGGTCTTTCCTGTGTTTTTTTAGAACACTTGAGGGTTTCTTAGAGATCCAAGAGGAGATGAAACTTTCCAAGTCTACTGGTATGAAAAGGTTTTCTCTTAACTGGAGAATGATCTTTGTATGAAGCCCAAGAGGAGGCTGATGTTTTAAAGGATGAGAATAAACCTTAAACTGATCTGATATTCTGACTCACTGGAGGATTGAACTAGCAAAAGATGAGGCTGAGAACATCTAAGAAGCTTGAGGGTCCTTGTACAAAGCCCAAGAGGAGGTTGGGATGCTTTTAGGAAGCCTGTGGGTCCAAGCCTAAGAAAAGTTCAAGAAAGGTTTCACCTGGAATAATCCTTTCTTTGGTGAACTGTTCTAGGGTTTGAAGAAATTCAAGAGAGGTTTCACCGGGAATAATCCTCTCTGGGAAAATGAATTTCTTGTACAGATATTTCTAGTTTGTGACAGTCTTGAGAAAATTTTCACCGAGAATAATGTCTTTCTCTGTTCCATATTGTATAAGCCCAAGAGGAGGCAAGACTGTATCTGGAATTTCCTATGGGGAACTAGTTTTGACTGTGTTGAAAGAGTAACCACTAGTTTTTTGATCTAAACCTAGACCTAATTGTTGCGCAAAACTCTAAGAAATTATATAAAGGCATACATATACAGATGAAATATATAAGCAAGTATGTGTATAAGAAATAGTAGAACTTACAGGTGCGCAAGCTCCAACATTCTAACCACAGCTGTATGGTTAGTTATTCAAGAAATTGTAGAAAGTTTTGATAACACTTTGAACTTGAAATCTAAATAAAAAAGAAAGTTATTGTAAAAGGAAGTTTGGGGCTTATACTCAAGGAGAGGTCCATATAATCTCTTTTGAAAAGGCGACGATCGCGTCATGGTTTTGAAAACCACAGAAGGGCTTATACAATGTCTGAGGCCCAAATTATTATATTTACAAAAAGGATGGGTCTTACACTCTATTATAGGCCCAAGAGTTTATTTTTATTCAAGATATGAGGCTTATAGCTCAAGGAGAGGCCCAGATAAAAAACAACGATTGCATTGTTATTTTGAAAATTGTATCGCGACTTATACAATGACTGAGGCCCAAATTATTTATGTACAATGGGGCTTGGGTCTTACACTCTAATAGAGGCCCAAAAGTGTTTGAAAAAGAAGAAAAATGGGACTTACAACACAAGGGGAGGCCCAGATGAAAATGTTTGAAAACGGCGATCGCGCCGAGAGTTTTAAAATGTATTGGGACTTATACAATGACTGAGGCCCAAAAATGGTTTATTTACAAAGGGATGGGACTTACACTCTATCAAGAGGCCCAAATGTTTATTGAAAAAAAGAAAAATGGGGCTTATACTCAAGGAGAGGCCCATATGAATAACAGTGATCGCACCGTCGTTTTTGAAAATCGTATCGGGTCTTAAACAATGATTGAGGCCCAAAATGGTTTGTGTGACAAAGGGGTGGGTCTTACACTCTATTAGAGGCCCAAAAGTGTTTTAAAAGAGATTTGTCAGGGTAAAAAATAATCAAAACCCTAATTTGATTAAAAATGTATTTTAATTGAATAAAAATTCAATTAAAATGATCAAAGTTATCAAACATGTGTGAAAAACAAGTTGTGATCTTGGATAAATGTTTGAAGAATCATATTTTATCACACAAAAGATTGGAATTCATTTGAAATGGCAAGATCAAAGTGAGAATTTCATTTAAAATGTTTAAAAACAAATAAAAATGAAATTAATTACAAAAATTCTAACTATATTAAATAAATAATATAAATTGGATTTTTTTTGTGAAATAAAATAATTTAACATCATTGTGACTTTTTAGAAAAAGAACCAATAAAAAATTATAAAAAATGAGAGAGAAATTAATTTTTGAAGTTATTAAGAGATTGTGAAAAAATGTGAAGAGAATAAGTGGTAAAAAAATAGGATGGCCCTCCCAAGGTTTGAAGCCACGCCCTTGGGGTGGAGGGTTTAAAACTTTACCAACTGAGCCAAGTGCGTTGGCTGATAGAGAATGGCAAGAGTGAATAATATGTGAAACTCCCTTTGGAAAATGGTTCAAAAAAATACCAAAAGGTCAGGGGCGAGGGGGATTCGAACCCCAGACCTCTCGCTCACTACACACACACAAATACTAGTGTTTCCACTAGGGCGCAATGCCAATTCAAACATATATTGGCAAGTGTATAATATATACTATGTTTGGTTCTAAAAACCTGAAAATGGCGCCATGTCCATCTTCTTCCTTGGACCAACATCAAACTTGCGTGAAGCAAGCTATCTCTCTCATTTCTTAACCATTTTACAAGATATAAAAATGAAACTTATTCATTTTTTAACAAGGAATATGATGGTTCTTTTCAATTTCATTTAAATTAAGTGTAACAAAAGATATCATGTTGTAACTAGATGAACCCTAAAAAATGCAACAACTAAATGAAATCTCATACACACAAGATAAATAGCAATTGATTGTGGGTTAATGATCTATAAGTAATCAGAATCATGATGGTAACTTAAAACAACATTTATGATGCATGATTCATTGAGTTTGAAAGTTTAACGCTTACCTTTGCAAGAAGGAATCGAATTCTATTGTAGAGATGTTACAGAAGTGAAACAATGATCTGGATAGCTTCCTTAGGCCTCAAGGATTATGTTGCAACCTTCAGGATATTTTGAAACTCTTTGGATAAGCTGGCTCGAATCTTACTGCAGTTGGTCCAAGTGAGAAATGAAGATGGTAATCCTGATGTTTCAGAAGTGTGAGGAGTGTTTGATCAGCTCATATATGATGTATGGAATGTGTTAGAACAATTGGTTGTGATGGAATGGCTCTCTAATGAAAAATTCGATAGTGACTTGCAAATGAAGGCATTTATGGGGTGAGAGAGAGATTTTGAGGAAAGCAAGCATTATCAAGCTTTGGTGTACTCAAACTGATCACAATTGATGTCTATTTATAGTGCAACAAGTTTGTTTTGGCATCAATAGTGAATGGAGGCTTGGACAGTCCCTTGGCCTATGTTGATCAAAAGGAATCTTTGGTCTTCTCTAGCCATTGACTTGGCTCAGTGCAGCAGGTCATGAGTCCTTTGGTTCAGAGATAAGGCTTGACTCAATTCAGTTGGCAATGTCTTGATGCTTGCCACCTTGTGAATCCATTGAATGCATTGAAACAAAATTGGAGTCTTTGAGATTCTTAGCCTTTTTAGGGGACACATAGCTACATGTAGATCCTTGGACTTGGGAGGCTTGTGGATCAGATATTTTCCCTTAGATGTTATCCCCTGAGGTGTCCAAATGGATGACAAAACTTGTAATAGTATAATTTAGCTAACTCGAGCAAAAATGCACAAATTTGTCTTGTACAAGACAGTTTGAAAGTGTCATTTTGGGAGGATCATATCTCCTTGCTCAAATCAAGTTATGGAAAGCTCATGTACTTTTTAGAAAGCCCTCGTATGGTACAGTTCATGTGTGGTCATAGTTTATCTTGAAACTATCTGGATCCAATTGAAAAATCCTCATGAACATTGATGTTCAATGCTGAAACTTAGACAGTTTTGTACTAAGTGTTAAATCTTTGATTTTTCACCACTTTGATCCATCCACAACCAAAAATCCATGAAGAATTAGAGTTTCATGTAGTTGAAGCTTTTGTAGAATGTAGGAAGACCTACAAATCAGGCTTTGGATAACTCAAAATGGCTGCTTGGATCAAAAGTTATGGTCCTTGGAAATTGGCACCAAAACCATCCAAATTTAGTAACTTAGAAAATTTTTCAATTTTTCAAGGTTACCCCTTTTACAAGTTATCATGATTTCTTGATCAATTCTTGTTTAAATGACATTATAAATCATATTTTATGAGAATATGAGTCACAAGGATCATTTTTGCCAAAAAAGTCATGTTTTGACTTTTGGCTCTGGAGCGGTTCGATGCGGAGAAACCCTAATTCCAGACTTTTGAGGAATGCATTTTCTGAGGGTGATTTAACTTTGTAAATGGACCCTTAGGGTTATTTTGAGCACATTGAGTCACATTTTGAAGCCTTGGCTCATTCCCCTATGAAAATTCCACTTTGGAGGTCTTAGTCGACCAAACCCCTAATTTGGTGACACTGGGGTTTTCGAGGCTCAATCAACTTGGAATGTTGCAAATTAGTGCTTGACTCTTGATGTGGGAGACCTCTTGATCCTTCATGGATCTTTGAGACGTTAGACAAGTTGAAGACCATGCCATTTCTTGATTGATCTTTTGTCTAAATGCTCTGAGAGGGCTTGAAACCCTAATTATTAATTGTAGTGAATGCTCAACAATCCTTGAGGAGATTGATGAGGTATGATGGTACATCCCTATTGTCATAATGATCCTCACAATGATAGAAAATCTTGTGGTCAAAATTTGGGGTATGACACATGTCTCTGAATTTCTCAATCAATTCCAATTCTCAAAACATAAGCATTGACATATGTAACGGCTTCCTGCTCAATATATCAATCATCACATTGGCTTTACCCGGATGACAACTCAATCGAAAATCATAATCCTTCATAAATTTGAGCCATTTTCTCTGCCTTGTATTTAACTCCTTCTGATCGAACAAATACTTCAAACTCTTGTAATCACTGAACACCTCGAATCTGGAGCCAAATAGATAATTCCTCTAAATATTTAACATGAATACCACTGCTGCCAACTCGAGATTATGCGTAGGATAATTCCTTTCATGAACTCTCAACTGTCTATAAGCGTAAGCCTCAATCTGCTTATTCTGCATCAACGCACCACTTAGACCCATCTTCATATCATCATAATACACTACAAATGACTCATTTGGATTCGACAAAATCAAAACTAGAGTAGACGTTAACTTTTTCTTGAGTTCTTGAAAACATTCTTCGCAATGCACATCCCAAACTTAGGCTTAACACTTTTGAGTCAAGGACAATGATAATTTCAAAAAGCCTTCAATAGGCTTCCTGTTGTAACCAATCAAACTAAGAAAACTTCTAATCTCTGTAACAGACATTGGAGTCTCCCACTACAACACAACATTTATCTTCAATGAATCAACAACAATACCACCACCCAAAATCACGTGACCAAGGAAACTTGCTTCTTGCAACCAAAACTTGCACGACAACTTCACATATAGCTTCTTCTATTTCAAAGTTTGTAACACGACTCTTAGATGCTCCATATGCTCTTCATTAGACTTCGAATATATTAAGATGTTGTTGATGAACACAACCACAAACTGATCTAAGTAAGAATGGAATATTCTATTCATGTACTCTGTGAATACTCCAGGCGAATTAGACACACCAAATGGCATCACTAAATACTCTAGTGACCATATCTCGTTCTGAACGCGACCTTCATAATATCTTCTGACTTCACATGAATCTAATGATAACCCGAACATAAACTAATCTTGCTAAACACACAAGCACCAACCAAATAATTCATTAAAACTTCAATCCTTGGAAGTGGCTACTTGTTCATGATAGTCACCTTATTCAATTGTCGATAATCAACACACAACCTCATACTACCATCTTTCTTCTTGACTAGCAACATCGGGACACCTCAGGACAAAACACTCGGCTGAACAAACTTTTTCTCAAGCAACTATTATAACTACATATTTAGCTCATTAAACTCTAAAGCGTACATTCTATAAGGAGCTATCAACACAGGAATAGTACCAGACACTAAGTCTATAGAAAACTCAACTTCGTGCTCCAACGACAAATCACTGATATCAACTGGAAACACTTCTGAAAAATATCACACCACAGTAGGGTTGACAATGAACTGAACCAACTCGAAAATAGTTCAGAACTCGGTTCGACAATTAATTCGTTGAACTTGGTTCATGAACCTAATGAGTTGAATATGAGCGAAAACTCAGTTCGTTAACTAAATGAGTTGAACTTGAATTATACATAGTTTAACTCGTTAGGTTCATGAGCCAACTCGATTATATATGAGAAGGATTATATTGTCTTTAAGAATAGGTTTAAAGATTAAATATAAATTTTAACCTTATATTTTATTTTAATCTAACGGTATTAATTGAGAATTTATATTCTCAAGTGAGTAAAATATTTCTAAAAATAATTATACAAATAAAATTAGCATCATATAAATTAATTAATTTTTGAGTTAGTAGATTTTTGAGACAAAGTTAAATTCCAATCTAATAACTTTTATTTTATTTCAATAGTTTATTTTTAAAATAATAATAATAATAATAATAATATAAAATGTCAAATATAAAAAAAAATAAACTTTAAAAAATGACTTTTAAGTGAAGCAAGCAAGCTGAACCTAACGAGTCGAACCGAATTGCTCATGAACTTATAACGAGTCGAGTTTGAGCTTAAAAAAAAGTTTATGTCGAACTCGAATCGAGATTTGAGATGAACCAATTCTTAACGAGTCGAGCCAAGCTAAGGCGAGTTCGACTCAACTCGACTCATTTCCAGCCCTACAGCACAGGTAACACAACAGTCGCAACTTTGCGTTTAGCCTTCATAGAAGTTGTTATCATAAACATTTCAGCCTCATCCTTCAGGAACTCATCCACTTTCTTAGCCAACACAAATGACTCATCACTGGCATTAAACTCTAGAAATGACACTGACTTGTCAAAAAACCACCACTCTTGCAAACAACAACACGATGAAGCAACTCTCAACATATGAAACATATCACAGAAATAGAAGTTTCACCCCCACTTGTTTCAATCCCGCTCCTGTCAAAAAGCGGTTGGAAAAACAAACAAGTATTGACAGTATTTCACACATATGTCACATGCCAGAGAACAAACAACAATACAAAAACTTGGTCGGACAGACCGGTCTGCTCTGATACCACTATGTAACATCCTAAACCCTGAAACTTTTTATAAAATATTTTCACATCAATTTATGGTGTCACGAACGACAACCCTTCGAAAACACATCAAATCAATTGAAACTATGCAGCGGTAAACATTTCATAACAACTTCATAAATAAAGTATTAAACTCCAAAACAACAAATTCAACATCAACATAAAACATAACGAACTCCCATTTCTGATGTTACACAATCAGGACAATAAAAACCATTAACGTATAAATAAGTGATAAATAAAATTGAAGAGTGGCTCCAACAAGCCACCTTCCACACACAGCAACAAAGATCACTCTCTAGTATCTGCAAAATGTCCATGGTGGACAACATGAAGCAAAAGGGGTGAGAAACAACAT
Organism: Lathyrus tuberosus; assembly: GCA_022829125.1. Lineage (NCBI taxonomy): Eukaryota > Viridiplantae > Streptophyta > Magnoliopsida > Fabales > Fabaceae > Lathyrus > Lathyrus tuberosus. The sequence goes on from JALAZF010000040.1 coordinate 20,058,434, forward strand.
TCAATATATATAGTGTAAAGAAAGCTAAAACAGATAACATATAACATTTTACACATTTAGTACACAATCAACAACAACATAGTGTCACACCTATTTATAACAACATGCACATATAGGTATATGAAATGCGACTCACGACACAACGTAAAATTTATGCATGCAATACCATTATGAACAACACACCAAATTGTTAGTCTCACCATAAGTAACGCTTCACTGATTTCCATCTGGAACTAGTTACTCGCTTCTAAATCCCAACCATAGTAACATAGCACACCAAAATTGGGCTAAATCATGTACACCATGATGCATGACTCCCAACAACATGCATTATCACCAAAAGAATCACCAAAATTATCACCATTGTGCACAACATCGTTCTCAATACGCAATAATTAATCAATGCTACGACAATTAACAAACAACACCAAACAATAACACCTCATCAAATGCATATTCACTAGTATCTAATCATGTTAATTCATTATGTCATCAACTCATCATTACATCAACATAATGATTCGCTATTTGACCATATATGTCATTACATACATTCCTACATTAGACATACAACTACAACTTAATTATTTTACCAAGCACTACCATGAGGTAGCTCTGCACGTTACCTTTCCAGCGTTTCAATGGTACTTCATTTTGACCTACGAAACTAATGTGACTGCCCAAAATCATCGAACAACGCAACAAAAATCAAAGCAGAACTTTTCACAAATTAGCTTATAACAATCGATTGTATAGGATCACAATTAATTGTCATCAAGTTCCTTTTGATTTTGACTTTTCAAAAAACATAATTAGAATCCAAACAATCGATTTATTCATTGTGACAATAGATTATCACATTATTATTTTTCAAAATTTACACTAGTGCAATCGATTATCATAGGGTGACAGTCGATTGCCATTGATGATTTTTCTAAAAAAAAACCTAGTTTTCACATACGTTCTTCATCTCCTTCATCCATAAACCTTCATACATGATTCCAACCAATTTTCCCAAAATCAAATAACCCAGAATACGAATTTAATAGTGAATCATGTTTCACAACCATCAACATATTACAAGACCAATACTCATCATGGTTTATAGAAATTCATCATGCAATTACATCCACAATTCACCAACATTCATATTCACAATCCAAACACTCAAACATTCATCGAGGGCAGAAATTCATATATGTATAATCATGATGATTCAAACACAATTTCAGTCACAAAATCATATGTATAAATACAACCAAACATCAATTTACAAATTTCCAACACAACAACAATTCATCAAAACAAAATCATGGAACTTATAGGAGAGCAAGGACCTTTTTTTCTCTACCTTATCATGTAATACACCCATAATGAAAGCCATTTCTCCCCTACCTTAGTTTTTCCAGCAAAAACAACAAATAAAGTAGCTCATATGGAACTTCTCTCTCAAACCCTAGTTTTCTCTTCCAATGTTCTTGTTTCTCTAAGCCTCCTTGTTTTCACGTACTGACAAAAGTTCTCCCCAATTCTAATTTCTCTAATTTTTAGAATATATAATATTCTAATTATTTTTGCATTTTCATTATTATTATTGCCCAACCAATTTCCAGTTTCTCATCTCTTACCACATACTTCCTTTAAATCACACAATTAACCAAATTCTTCATATTTACCAATTTATCAATTTATTTCTAATATTAATTAAAATACTAATATTCTATTTGTTTTAAATTATTCTACCAAGCTCATACATTCTCACCACACTCTATCATTACCATTACCCCCAACAACACCTATAGTCACCAAATTTAATTTAAAGGCACACTAAACACCAAATAAATAAATAGAAATCTAAATAATTCAATAAAATTAATTAGTCAAGTTTGGGATGTTACTGATATGCCTTACTTGATATCTAGATGTCAAACAACTTTTTTGCAAAATAGACAAATGCATGGTGGTGTCTTAGTTATCAATGAATTAGTGAATTTAGAAAAGAGACACCGGGCGGATTGTATGTTTCTTAAAATTGATTTTGAAAAGGCTTATGATCGTGTGTATCTTGGAATTACCTTAGAAATATAATTACTAGAGTGGGTTTTGGGGTGAGATGGTTGAGATGGATGGAGGCATGTGTATTTTCAAGCAATTTGTCAATTATAGTGAATGAAAGTCCAACCAAAGATTTTCAAGCTCATAGAAGGATGCATCTATGATATCCCTTATCTCTTTTTTTTTAAATTTTTTATTGGCAATTGAAAGGCTAATAGGTTAGTTCAAAAATGCTATTCAGAAGGGAGAGTTTCAGACCTTTAAAGTCAATGATGAGATCCAATTTGAAATTTTCAAATATGATGATTACACGATGGTCATATGTGAGGGGTCTTGGTTAAACTTGTAGATGATCAAAGTAATCATGCGCAGTTTTGAATTAATGTTTGCTCTTGATGTGATTTTTCCCAAGAGTAAACTGTATGAAATCAATTTGAAGAATTCTTTTTTGGAGGTTGTCTCATCTATTTTATCATGTAGTGTTGGTAGTATTCTTATTTAATTTTCTTTTTAAGACTATCTATGAGAGCCAATCCTATGAGGAAATCAACTTGGGACTCCTATTTTGAACAAGCTTTAGGGAAGACACTCAGTGTGGAAAGGAAGTAAGTTATCTATTAGTGGTGAGGTAGTTCTTATGAACTCAGTATTGAATATCTTGCCTATTTACTACTTTTCTTTTTTTAAGGCTCCAAAGTTTATAATTCAAAAGATATCAAATTTGAAAAGAGGTTACCTATAGGGATGTGTAGAAGGAAGAAGAATGATTAATTGGGTGAGTTGGATAAGAAGGCATGATGGGTAGGTGTTAAGAATTATGAATTTCTTAACTTAGTGATCTTCGGTAAATGGAAGTGAATAATCCTCAATGAGGATTAGCCATTTCAGAAAAGGTTGTTGACTTTTAGGTATGGTGATAGGAAAGAATCCTTGTGGTGGAGGGATTTGAAGCTAGTAAGTCAATCTCATTCTGAGGAGATAAATTGTTTCTCTAGGAATAAAAGAGGAAGGTAACATAGTGGTGTACTAATATTGACTTCTAAAGGTTCATTTGGCTTGGGAATGAGGCTTTGTGTAGTCTTTATCTTGACCTTTTTTCTTGCTCGGATTTTGCTAATGCTAAAGTTGCTGACATGGCAATTTGGTGTAGTAACAGGTGGTCTGGTATATTTATGTAAGTGTTGACAGACCGAGGATTTGCTCACCATTATGTAGGAGGTCAATTTGAAGCATCACGAAGAAGATAGATTTGTCTGGTCAAGAAATCCTAATGGATTTTCACTAAAATCCTTCTACCATATACTTGTTGAGACTTTGAATGCTGGTGTAGAGGTGGCTGATAATTTGCTGTAGGAATTGGACAAGTTGTGGGAACTAAAAGTGCCAAGTAAGGGATTTATTTTTTTTGTTGGAGATTATGGCTTGATACATTGCCAACTATAGTGGAGCTAGCCAATAGGAGTGTGCTTAGTGGCAAAATTTGTCTTGTCCTTTTTGCTTCAAAGAACGAGAATCAACTCAACACCTATTTTTATATTACATTGTTGTTGCTAGGGATGTGCAAAATATCTAGTTGTGACATCTATATCTATAAACAAATCTAAATCCATTTAAGATATCCTGATATTATTAAATGGTTATTAATGAGTTTAATTATTAATGGTTGATTATCCAACCATATTTTATTTTTGGATTCGGTTATAATCTGGTTATTATCCAAAATTCAAATGTTTTAATTCAATTATAATTTTTTTTTTAATAAAAATTTGAATTGTTTAGGAAAAAAATTAAATATTTTGAAAAAAAATTAATTTTTGCCAAAAAAATTAAATTTTTTTTAAACAAAAAAATTAAATTTTTTTGAAACAAAAAAATTAATTTTTTTTGAAAAAAAAATGAATTTTTTGTGAAAAAAATTAATTTCTGTGAAAAATATTAATTTTTTTGTGAAAAAACATTTTAAATTTTTGATAAAAAAATTAAGGGTTAAATAAGTAATAGGTCCCTGAAAATAACCCAACATTCAAGTTTGGTCCCTATAAAAATTTTCTTCAAGGTTTGGTCCCCCAAATGTTTTCCGTTTCCAAGTGTAGTCCCTCCCGTTAGTTTTCACTAACGGAGGGTGACATGGCGTGTCATGTGTGCTGAAATCCATTGCTAACTGTGTATCATTTGTTTGACCAGTCAAAATGTATAATTGTTTCATTCATTCTCAGTTGCCTTATACGTTTGGCTTCTTCTTCTTCTTCTTCCATTCACGACCAAATCCCTAAACCCCCAATTCTTCTTATTCTCTCAATCTTGTTTGTCTTTCTTTTTTCCATTCAGATTCGTCATGTCTACATCTTCTACGCTCAGCAAGGTAGTTTCACGTCACTCCAAGAGTTTAAACAACAGTGAAGGGAGAAAGTGTGGTTGCAAGGGAAGTTTGATTTCATACGTGTGCAAGAGGGGGAAGAATGAAGGTAGATTGTTTTGGAGATGTTCGTTTTGGAAGAATGAGGGAACGTGCAACATGTTTCTTTGGGATGATGAAATTGGAGGTGGGATTGACGAACTTCAAGGGGGGGGATGTAGAATGGAGCAAGGAAGAGAGGGAAATGAAAATGGTGGAAACCTTTAAGGATCTTTATGAAAGTTCAATGAAAAAGAACAACAAGCTGAAGATGAAGCTCAAGGCAGTGGAATTCTATGGAAATTTGAAGACTTTTTTTGTTATAATTTTAGTAGTGGTGAACATGTATTTTGTGGTTAGGTGTAATTGTAGAATTGAGTGAATGACATTTGTTGTCGTTGTAATGAGATTGTAATGTTTGTTTTGTTTTTAGGAGTTGTAATGTTGTATTGTTTTGAGAAAGTCTTCAAATTGTAAGAATGTTGTTATATGGTTTGGTTTGGAAAATGTAAGAGCTGCTTGTGTTAAATGATATATGTTGTTGTCTTGTTATGAAATGTTGTTTTGGTATAGATCCAAATTAAATGTTGTTTTGGTATAGATCCAAATTAAATGTTGTTTTATAGGTGGTGATACCAAAAGAGACATATTCAAATGACCTGTAATTCAAAATGAAATTTAACAACAGAGAATTTCACTCAAAAGAGTTGACATATATTTCAGTGACATTTAACAACAGACAATTAAACTTTAGTACCCTTACATAACATCATAGCATAGTAAGGAAATGTATTTTGGGCCTAAAGACCACTTCAGTACCCTTACATCAGAAATTAGAATACATAAAATTGACCAAAACATGATAACAGGTGTTCAAAAAACATCATTTAAACAACAACATGATCTACTTCATTGTGTGTGCCCCTTGGCATTGATGCCTTCATCCTCAGGTATAATCACATGATCTACATGGTATTTCCCAGGGCCTGTCATGCTCTTTGTTTTGAGTGTCTTCAACCTCTGACTTTCTCTTTTTTCAGGCAACCCACTTTCATAGGCCTTGTATCTGCTCTGTGTCCTGATTTTTGGTGGTTCACTACTGCTTGGTTTAGACAAAGTTGTTCTTATACCAGGTGGTTTGAAAGGAGTATTCCTGCCCACCTTTGGTTGACTCCCAAAGAAAACCCTTGGGCCAGTTGGAGTTGGCTTAGAAGTCTTGCATGGTGACTTATCAATCCTAAGAGGTTGAATGTTCAAGACAGTAGAACCTGTAAGAACAACAGTAATAGTGTCATCTAATGATGTTGGGTTTTCCACCTCAATGCCCTCAGGCTCATCTGTATACAATTGGTCACATTTATCCTTGACAAACTCATCCTGAACAGCAAACTTTGGATGAATTCCATCCTTCACAGCAGGCCTTGATGCAATTTCCTCATTGACTGCAGGTCTTGATGTAATGTCCTCATTGACACCAGGTCCTGATGCAATCTCCTCATTGACAGCAGGTCCTGATGCAATTTCCTCATTGACAGCAGGTCCTGATGCAATTTCCTCATTGACAGCAGGTCTGGATGCACTTTCCTCATTGACATCAGGCCTTGATGCACTTCCTTCTTTGGCTGCAGGCTTTGATTTCTTACCTTTCTTGTTTGATGATCCCTTAGGCCTCCCCTGCATATTAACATAGCATCAACAACACTAGTATATAAAGCAATGGAATTACAATTTGAAAATAACAAAATCATTAAAGTGGTACCCTCTTTTTTGATGCCTCAGTAGTCTGACTTATTTGGGTTGGAATTGGCTGAGATGTTTCTGTTGTGCTATCTAAAGTGACTTGAGTAGTCTTGTTTGCAGCTTCTAACTCTTCCTTCAATTTCTTGCAAGTTTTTTTTATTGTGACCCAACTGAAAACATAACCTACACCTATGGCTGGTGTTTGTTCTTTGCCATCTAGTTTGATTCTCTTCATTAGGCTCCCTTCTCCTCAACTTCTTGGGCCTCCCAGGTCCTCGTTTGAAAATAGGTGGCAACATTCCCTCATTATCAGTCTTGGGCCACTTGCTTTGTCCATTAAGTGGGGTAATAACCTCACTATAGCATGCTGCATAGGTGGTCTTGTGATAGCAAGGGTGGACATATTTTAGAGGGCCATCTACCTTCCTATAGATGGCATCCACAGTATGCCTACAAGGGATACCCACCAGTTCCCAAAAGTTACAAGAGCAAGTATGTTTTTCAAGATCTACTACAAAACTGTCTGTCAATAACACATGGCTCACTTGAAATGACAACCTACCAGCATAGGTAGCTGTCTATGATGCACTTTTCTCAATCTCCCTGTCTAGTCTCCTTAAGGGTTTGGCCATTATGATACCCTTGTAACTATCCACCTTTTCCCTTAAAGTGGCAAACCTCCCCATTAAATAGTTCCTTATCCACTCAAACATAGTTATAATGGGTTTGTCTCTTTGCAACAATTTGGTTGCATTAAATGACTCACTCAGGTTGTTCATCAAAACATCACATTTAGAAAACATAGGAAATGCATGCTTACACCATTTTTTCTTGGGAATTGCCTCTATCCACTCATAGGCCTCCAAACTGACATCCTTTATCATCAACATCTTTGCTTCATGAGCTTCAAAATATGTAGCTTCGGCAGCAGCCATCATTAGATCTCTGAACAAGGTTCCTCCACCAAATCTCTTCTTGAAGTTTGCATAGAGATGCTTTAGGCAGAACCTATGCTCATATGCTGGATACTTGTTCTTACATCAGCAACTACCTCAGTCAACCTCATTCTAGGATAATTCTTCAAGCCATCTACAATTACCTTGGCAACCCACTCATCTCTAGCATTTCTATTAAAGAATTGTCTACCACACTTGTGTTTGGCAAACAAGGTTTTTATTCTAAAAGTGGTTGAGGTCAATACCCTACTACACAACACTGTATAGTCACATTTCTTCTTGTCCTTGCACACAACCCTGCATCTATTTTTATCATTCTTTTCAAACTTTACCTTCATTCCATTCAACACATTGTGTTCTAAAATGGCATCCTTAAACTGCCTTAAGGATGAAAACTCCATCCCAACTTTGAACACATAATCCTTGCTCAATGACTCCTCCTCACTAAACCTCAAAACACAAGGCCTCTCATCACAACTATCATCATCCCCACCACTGTCCAGCTCATCAGTCAAGTATTCATCCTCAATGACATGTTCCTTTCCCAACTCCTCTGTTATACATACCTTCTGCTCTTTCTCACTCTTCTTCTCTTGCTCACTCTTGTTGCCTTTCCCAACAACCCTATTAGGCAGCACCTCATCAAGCCCTTCCTCAAATCCACCCATTCTCTCCTCCTCATTATCTTCAAAATGTATATCTTCCACAGAGTCTTCATCACACTCTTCACTTGATCTACTCCTGTTGTCAATTTCCTCTTGACAATTAGGTGCCTTTCCTTTCTCTCTAATCCTCTCCATAGCTGTGTGCTCTCCATGAACCCTATTTTCACAGTAAATTTCAATCTCACACTTGTACCCCATGGCATACAAGGCCAACTCAAACGCATCTCCGTCATCCTTGAATGGTTTCAAGTCATTTTCAAATGATCCTTCCTCATGCTTCCACCACATCTTAACCAAATTGTAATCAAACTCAGGTACCACCTCCTTAACTAAGTCACATGCCTCAACAAAACTCCAAAAATCAGGATCCTGGCCCTTGAAAGCATGCACCTCCCCTCCTTCGTATGTTACGTTGGTGTCTTTTACAAAAGACCCCTTTACATAAAAAAACAACAGTGAATTTATCCATACCCCTGCACACAAAAGTTAAAACTAACTTTCACTTTTGTCATTTCGTAAAAAACATGAGTAAACGTAATGGCAGACAACAGACAACTATTGAAAGAAACAAATAAAAGAAACAAAACATGGAGGGACCACAACGTAATGGCAGACAAGCATGGAGAGACCACAAACGTATTCTAATCAGTAACCAATAAAAGAAACAAAACAATGGCAGACAACTACATTTACCTGGGACCACAGCTTCGAATCGTAGAAGACCTACTTTGGGACCAATTCTGAGACTTGCGAAGAAATGACGAAGACGTTCTTCTGCTAGGGCACAAGGTCTTGGACGAAGAAACGATTTGGGGAAAATGACTTCTGAGTTTCTTTCTCTTCTATGTCAATGAGTTTTGTCTTTTTCTCTTCTTTCATTTCCTAATTTTACACCGTATCCTTATCAAAATAAAGCGTGAGCACACATGGCATGCCATGTCACCCTCCGTTAGTGAAAACTAACGGGAGGGACTACATTTGGAAACGGAAAACATTAGAGGGACCAAACCTTGAAGAAAATTTTTATAGGGACCAAACTTGAATGTTGGGTTATTTTCAGAGACTATTACTTATTTAACCCAAAAATTAATAATTTTTTTTTTTAAAAAGTGAAAAAAATTATTTTTTCAAAAATTAAAAATTAATTTTTTTGTGAAAAAATTTATAAAAAATTAATTTTTTTAAAAACTTATTTTGAAAAAAAAATTAATAACCGCTTTAAACGGTTATATAACCATAACTAAATTTATAACCAGTTTTAATTGAAATGTGGTTATATTTATGAATCCAAATCATTTAACTGATTTAAAAGTGGTTATGGTTTAATTTCTAAAAATAACCAATCATACACACCCATAATTGTTGCAAATAAGTTGTGGCAACAAGATTTTGTCTGAGTTTTTATGGTTTTGGTAGGGCTTACAGGCTCACTTTCTGAAATCTTCAAGGCATTTCACATGAACTTAATATGCATATTTAAAAATGGCACTAGTGGTTTATTATGGCTGGCTGTTTATTGGCCATTATGGTAGGAATGAATTGTTTTTTAATGGAGGTTTTAAGGATGGCCTAAAATGTTGGATTGTGTTAAATTGACTTCTTGGGAATAGTATGTTTCTAAGAATGAGAGGTGTGGTGATTGTCTTTTTTCTGAATTGGTGTTCTAATCCTTTGTCTGTGGAATTGGTAGTGCTATTGTTAATTGGGTTGAGTATCTATTATACTCCTTTAATATTATTTTTGCTTATAAAAAAAGTTTTAATACTCGTATGTTAACCTAAAGGTTCATTGTAGTATTTTAACTTAAAAAGAGTTTATATTGGTCTTTTAACTTTTCAAAACTTATTATTTTCGCCCTTTTCGTATAATTAGCGACAAATTTAACAATCAATTTTTAAGTTTTTTGTTACTAATTAGAAGAAAAAGATGATTATAATAAGTTTTGAATAGTTAATGAATTAATAGGAATTTTAAAAAAAATTAAGATACTAAAATTAACCTCAAAGTTAAATGTCAGATTAAAATGGATATTAAGCCAATTAAAAATTATCAAAAATATTATATATTCTCTTTGATCCATTTATAAGAGAAAATAGATTTTTTAGATTCATTAAATAATCAATGTATCTAATTCTTTATACATTTCATATACAATGATTATTCAATAAATCTAAAAAATATTTTTTTTATATAAATAGAATCGAAGGTAACACTAAAATTTGGTAATGTTATATCAATTGATTTTTTTTTAAAAGCAATGGAATTAAAGGAGTACAAGGGGTACTCAAACCCTTACAACAAAGCTCACAAAGGGGTTACGACTTATTACAGCAAAGAGAAAAGTGTTACCAATCATATAAGGTACAGGGGTTCACCAGTAATGATTGTAATCCCAACCATCTCCAAGCTAGCAACTTTATAGTGTACACTACATCTACTACACTTGAGAGAGAGTTCCTAAATATAAATTGTTCCTTCTACGTCAAATGCACCATACCGTATAAGCCCAAATAACAAAACCAATGTCATTCCCTACCGCCTTTCTACAACTTCTACCAAATTGCATAAACGAATCTATGCAACCGGTTCTGCTACTCAACTGAACGACAGTCCACTTCTCAACACCTTCCCAGACTTCAAATGAAAAAGGGAAACTCAAGAAGAGGTGATTAGAAGTTGCGACAAGAGTCCCACAAAAAACATATTCTCTGTTGTTGTCGTGAGCAACTATTCCTCTCTTCAGCAACTGATCCATAGTAGCAATTCTATTCCAAACCTGCCTCCACATAAACACTTGAATCTTCGACGGTAACGACACTCTCCACAAAAAATGAAGAGTTGCTAACTCAAAAACGTTGTTCGAATACGACCCTCCGTTCTCTACAAACAAAACATAGCAAGAAGAAACAGAGAACTTATCATCGGCATTAGGATACCAAAAGAAAGTATCCTCCAAACCCTCCACACAAGCCACACCAGCTAGCAACCCCATCAACCTCTCCATTTCGTTTCGCCGAACTGTATCCACTACAAAAAAACGCGTAAATTGTGGCGGTTAATTCAAGAAAATTGTGGCGGTTTGAACCGACGTAATTTACAATTACGACGTTTTTAAAAACGCCGTAATTTTGGCTGCCGCAAGGAAAATAACGGCGTTTAAAAATTAAACGCCGTGCAAACCGCCGTATTTTGCATTGTTTAAAGTGGCGGTTGCTTTTTGAAACTAATGGCGGTGACAATCGTCGTATTGTTCACAAAATAAACAAATATCTTCTCATTTTACGTCGGTTTAAACCGTCGTAATATACTAAAGATTACGTCATTTTAAACCGTCCTAATTTGTGTATTATATGATCTTAAACATCAATATATAAACCGCCACAAATTTCAAATTAATTTGAAAAAATTCTCTTTATTATATGCTAAAATTAATTTAAATTTTTTATCACAATTTAAGAATAACATTAAAAATAAATTAAAATTTCAATAATAAATTTACATTTATGCAAAAACAAAATAAAAAAAAGATATATTAAAAGGCCCAAACTATATATATATATATAATCATAAAGAAAATGAATATATTTTATCTCCCTTTTACTTTCATTTTCAGCTCTATTATAGAGATAAAAAAATAGTACTACAGCTAACTAGTTTATCCTAATATTCAGAATCAAGAGACACATGTCACTATATATTCATTTTCTTTATGATTACGTGTGACAGACATGTTTGTACAAAAAGTTACTTTGCTGTAGTTGTTCTATTTGTTAATGCAACCAAGTTAATGATATGGAAGGTGGTGCTTTGATAGGATTCGGTCATGAGTTTGGTTCTGAAGCATTTTTAGAGAAAGGCTTTGATGAGTCTACTTCATGCACACATGCCTCTCAAGTCCTCAAACATCTGATCTAGCGGTGTCTTGCAGATGCAGTCATATCTGGAAATGTTTATGCTGGTGTAATATTGCAATATCTGTATAAATGGCTTTGCAGCCCTCAATCAAAGCTTCAAGAAACCTGCATAAGTGATGCCAGCATTTTGTATCAGTTCATAACAGCAAATCAAATCAAAATTAACTCAACAGAGCATAGTCGTCTCGACAGCCAATTGCATTCACACAAATCAAGTCCAACCAAGTTGCACACGTGACAATTAAGACAAAAGTGCATACGTACACAAGCAATTTTAAAGTGCATACAAAGGCAGTCACATCCAGTTCATTCAAATACTAATCACTAATATTTCAAACCAACATAATTGCATTTTTCACAAATCAAGTTACAAGTGCAAAACAAGAACAAGTTACACCACAACAACCAATGTACCTAACTGCGAAGCATCATTTCATCGGAGCTATTCGATCGTACGACACAAAAGGCCTCAATCGTCAGCTCGAAACACGCGTTGCAGCAGCTGCTGATGCTCCTTGTTCCTGATCTAACAGATGTAATTGTTCCATTGTCTGAGCTGACAGTGTAGACGTTTCGCTCAGTCAAGCATCAAACGAGAAATAAACATGTTCAAAGGGTCCATATCAGGACATAATAGGTTCAGCACAACATACTCACACATAACAAAACTAGCATGCCACTGTTTATCATTGACAGCTATAGTTTCAAACAGAAGGACAACTATAGTTTGATGACATCCATGTACTAAACCCACTGCTACCAATGGACATTTCATTCCACCAATTCTCCCCACTGAGCTTGCCACTCCGACGCCAGTTGTTCTTACTGATGTAGGATATATCTGCATTTCATACAAATCTTCCAAATGTTAACTTTCATTATCTATAAAAAGTATTAGATGAAAAACATGCTGTGAAATCATTCCTTATATACTATATAAAAGTATAAAAGAATGATTTCTAACTAATACCTGGTCAGCTTTTTTTTTTCCTTTTCATTTTCTGTTTGCGGTTTTCTGAGTGTATAAAGTTTGCATTTGTTTTGACAAATCTTAAGGAGGAGGAGTGCATCCAGAATTTACTTCATTATCTCTAAGAGCAGAGCACTATGTTACAAACTCAGAGAACAAACTTAGTACGGAAATAATGCAAATGCTAACAAGTTCTCTAAAAGCATTGGTTAAGGGATAAAAACAAATATGTTTTCTGAAAAATACACCATTTAAAAATTTTAATTCATTATACTTTTCAATTAATACTTAGCATTATATGCTCTTACGACACATGTTAGCAAGCCCTTAAGATAATAGAATTCTCCTGACTGACTCAGGAGCCTCATATTTTAGTAGTCTTACTGGATTGGACTTTTACCAGTTATTCAACAACAGTATAAAATAGGTTTAGTTTCTTTCTACTGAAGAATACACGAGATCTCTCTCAAAAACTCTGTTTCAACTAGATCATTCAAAATCAAAATTATATTGCGTAAATACATTACCTCTGGGGCATAAATATAAACAACTATGAAGGTTACTGTGATGCATATGCGAGCTCCAAATAAAAGGCCCGTTGTCAGGTTTTCTGGCAGATAGAATGTTAATGGGAGAAGGAAAATACAACACATGAAGAACATGATTGACATTGATAGCTTGCAGCCGAGTTTATCCACTGCAACGGCTGACAAAAGGAGCCCAGGTAGCTCTGTGTACAAAATTATGCATCAATCATGCATTTTCAGACCATGTATAGTAAAACAATTCTGAAATAAGTAGAAAACATACCTGTAAAACTAGCAATAAAAACACCTTTGTAACTAATATCCTGGGACTTCTCTGTCTGCAATTTATTTGGAATACATTTACTACGTGCGTTCAACTCAGAGGTCAGCAAAACAAGGCCGTAATATGAAAAAGCATTACCGAAAAACACTGCCCATAATAGAAGGGTTGACCTTGCTAAATTGGGTGACAGTAGCACTTTAAGTGATGAGATACCACCAAAATTAGAACCCATTCCTTTAGGTTAATACAAAACTTGTAGGATAGAAGTACAAATACAGGTCAAACACAAGGTAATGATAAAAAGTAACTTCAACTAATCTCACACCTCATAAAGTAGTTATCTTATTCATAAACCACAATATATTGAAGCATCCAAGTATTAAAATGCTTACATTCTGTCCAAGCATTAGGAGCTTGACTGACACTAATCTGATTTCACTTTTGGAAGTTGTTTGGTTTTTGTGCCATAGTTTAAGAAAAGTTCGAATGAGTTAATGACTTCAAAGTAAAAAACTAGTTGATGAAAAACTCGCGCCTCAATTCCAATTAATCGTTAAACAAGGTTTCCAAAATTAGATATAGCTACATTTGGCAAGGTGTAATGGAGAACTTAAGGATCATTTAGTTATCCAAGTGAATGCAATGTACAACTTCAATAATCAAGCTTAATACTGAAACATTGGGGGTTAACAGGGAGATTTTACTTATTCTCTTAGCACAGACCACCCCAAAATTATTATAGATACAGGGTTCAGATGCGGTTGCAAGGTTGCCAAACACAAATTTGATTCTGGCCTTATCATGCTTGACAGACCATGCTATTCAGCTCAATTTCAAAAATTATTGGGAAAAATAAAAGAATAGTGTGACAAGTAAAGATTATAAAGAGCACACCAGATGAAGTGATTGTCTATGGATACGTTGCAAAGCATGTGTCCATCGCCGTATAACTTCTGCTATGTCAACAGTTTGGTGGACTCTCCCATTTCTGTCATCTACTGTTGTCAATGTCTCACTACTAAAATGAGATCCATCAATCGCCTCTTTGGTGTCCATTTGTACTGAAGACAAATCCCCAGACTCACCAGATAATATATCTGAATAAGGAGCCTGGGAACTCTGGTCCATGGCTGCAAGCAGAGATGATCCAGAGATTCGGTACCTGAAATTTATGTACAAAACAAAATGGTTATGCAGAATACTTGATGGCAGATATTGGAAAGGCAAGGAAAGTTGCACCCTATATTACCTATGTTCACGATGAGCTATCAAGTCCTCAATAGGGCCTGATGCGAGAACTTCGTGTTGACCTGTACATTAATATTGACAAAAATTAAATATCATTACTAGGCATTTACTCGACAAGTGCAGAGGGGGAGAAAAATATAAAAACTTGCATTTACTTTTACGAGCTACTAAAGAATCCCATAGGCGAGTAGCCTTCGAAACTAAATGGGAATTCTGACTCGAACTTGATACGAGATCATCCCATTGTTCTCCTTCCAATTTGACTTTATTCCTTAAGTCGTGCAGCTTTTCCAGCTCTTGTTGCAAATAAGCCTGAATTCAGGTTTTACATTATAATCTTTTAAGAGAAAGATGCATAAGGAAATGTCTAGACTGGGAGAGGTAATACGAACTATATCTAAATAAACTTGGAAAATAGACTTCAGCTATTGATGCACCTCTTCAGCACATAACCCACAAAATTCGGTAGTCGTTTCATGAGCCAAATTAGACCACATCGCCTGCCGTTGCACAACCATTTCTGCACTTTCTAAAAATTTCCTTCTTTCAAGGGCTATTCTTGCCTGTTAAAAGATCAAAGACTACACTAAGTTACTTGAGACAAAGTGGTGTATCAACACAAGAACATGAAAGGAAAAACAATCACAAAACATAATATAATCAAGTTATTAAACATTTTATAATCATGATGAGCAATGATTTAATGAATTGCAGACGAAATGGTCAGAGAAAATGAGGCACGAACCGTCTGATACTTTTGTACCACGTCAAAAGTCTTAGAAACAATTACTTCCTCCGTTTCATATCAAGTGTCTTGTTCTAAATAGTTTTGTCTTAAATTATATGTCATTTTAAAATTTCGAAACAACATTAGTTTCATTTGTCCAATAACATAACATCCTTATTTATATGTATCTCAAGTTCTAAACTACTCTACATTAATTAGTCATTCCACCTAACCCCAATAACAAAGACACTTTAGTCAAAAATGATTATTTTACTTGGAAATGGGTGCAATCAATAATTTTCTTAAATCTTGTACATCACCGAGTGCACCAAAGAAACAACTGTCTTTTGTAAAACATCAGAGTTCAAACGAACATTTTTTTTATTCCACAGAAAACATGAAAAGCTCCTCATAAGTGTATCTATTATCACAATGATGATACAAGAACATAACGAGAACCAATTCATTCTTTCTTAAAATTTTATGGATTATTACTAATACCTTTGTAACTGGAAGTAGCGTAGCGGCATGTGAGAATGCTACATCAGTCAATGGCGTAGGCAGTGGATTAGATGCTATGTCTGAAATAAATGTTCGTCGATGAACCTCTCTCAAGGCATGCAATGAAAGTTGCCACAAAAGCTCAACAAACCTACATTAATACGAACATTCAAATGATTTTAGAAATGTTTTCATAGGGAAAAGGTAAGTATTATGTAATAATGAGTGTGGTAAGGATAAAGGATAAATAGTGAGTTAGGATTCTTAGTTGGCATGTTAGTTATGCCTTAGTAGTATAAATAGTGATGTTAGTGAATTGTATTATGTGAGAATATTGAAAAGAACCGTTATGTTTAGGCAGAGGGACTTATCTCCTCTGGGGTAGATTGGAATTCATTCCTTTCTATATTGTGTTCTTTTTCTTCATCTATTGAATAGTTTATATTGTTTATATTTTCTTTACTTAATTTCTTACGATGGATTTTAGAGTTCCATCATTCTTTAACCAACTTACCACATGAGATTACCTCATCCAATTCTAATAACATCAATAGGAATCTCTTCCCAAGGTGGGTCAATTCCTCTTTGGAAAAAAACATTTAGATCTAAGTCCTTTCAAATGGTTTCACTTGGCGTTTTTCTTGGTCTCTCTTCTCAACTTAGTTTAACAAACCGGATCGATTCCTCACTGGAATTAAAACAACAACCTCCAACATACAAAACCAGTTTTTTTTATTCTAATAATAAACTCACAACCTGTTCAAATTGGGCCTCATTAGGAATCTTGGGTAGCCTGGAGACATACCAAGTGAGCTTGATGGGAGCGGCCAAATTAAGAACTGCTAACTGTTGTTGAATGTCTTTGGGTACGTCGATGAGAACCGGGCCGGGCCGACCAGAAGTTACGAGGAAAAAAGCCTCTTTGACGACCTTAGGAATGTCATCAGCATCGAGAATGAGGTAGTTATGCTTTGTAATAGATCTCATTATTTCAACAATTGGGGTTTCTTGAAAAGCGTTAGTTCCGATCATTCTCCGGGGAACTTGACCGGTAATGGCGATAAGAGGGACATTGTCAATCAAAGCATCGGCGAGCCGCCGACTAAGTTGGTGGCGCCGGGATCGGAAGTGGCGATGCAGGCTCCAGGGAGACCGGGGGAGCGCGCGTATCCTTCGGCGGCGAAGACTCCACCTTGTTCGTGACGGGGAAGTATGTTTTAAATTATTTTGGAGCGTGTAAGAGCTTGGTGGATCTCCATGGAAATTCCTCCAGGGTAAGAAACTATAGAACCAACTCCGAATAAATCCGAATTCGGTGACCCAAATTATAATATAACCCAAAGAACTAAGAAACTATCATATTCAAAGTACCCTAAAGCACTCTTCTACAAGAATATATGAAGAATTTGAACTTAGACAAAAAAAACCAAATGAAATAACAATATTACCTTGAAATTTATGGATTGTGGAGTTGTTGATTGTCGAGTAGCAGAATCGAGCTGAAGAACGGTCGATTGTGGAACTGTCGATTTCGGACCAGCATAACAGAGCAGCAAACAAAACCTAATTGCGGAATTCTGAATTGTGGATTTGCGATTGAACAAGTAAAAATTACGATTCAAAGAGTTGATTATTAGGGTTCCATTTCATCTTGACACTGAAGAGGTGTGATTCTTATTTCAAATCATTGTTAGGGTTTGACTTTGAATAAAAGGAACAAACTGAAATCAAAAGGGTTCACGGGAAACTGAAGAAGGAAGGAATCAGAGAATTTGAAATAGAAGTTTGCAATTTAGGAGAAAAGGTTGAATACAACTCACTTAGGGTTTAGTTGAAAGAACTGGAGGAGATGAATATGATTTTCTTTTTCTTTTTTTAATTCAACACAACTTTATTATTATTATTATTATTATTATTATTATTTTATTATTTCTTAAAAACAATATTATATTATTTAATGTGTGTGACATTTAAAAACATATATATTTAACGTGTGATTAAAAAGTACCACACACATATATAAACTGTAACGTGACATTTAAAACCGCCATTTAAAAAGTAATATATATATATATATAGTAAATAATGGCGGTTCAAACCGCCATTCTATTACACGTATTACGTCGTTTAATAAAACCGTCGTAATCAACTGTAAATTATGGCGTTTTAAACTAAACGACGTAACTAAACCGCCGTAATTTACACGATTTTTTGTAGTGAAAGCCAATCTAGGGAGATGAATAGTTATTTTTTTAGCCTATTTAAAG
Source organism: Lathyrus tuberosus (assembly GCA_022829125.1). Classification (NCBI taxonomy): domain Eukaryota; kingdom Viridiplantae; phylum Streptophyta; class Magnoliopsida; order Fabales; family Fabaceae; genus Lathyrus; species Lathyrus tuberosus. The sequence goes on from JALAZF010000040.1 coordinate 20,076,682, forward strand.
CAATGGTTATTTCCATTTTAGAGGTCTCATTTTGTAACATTGAAAAGGGAAACACTCAAAGTACCAAGCGTTAAGAGAAACGAGTTTACTCCCGCAGAAATGTATGATCGCGTCCACACTTGTTATTTTAATGCAATTTACATGCCTAAAGTTTAAGTCATTTTGTCATTTACTTTTCTGTCTTGTTTTTTCTTTTCTCTTTGTTTTATTCATCAACGTGAAAGCCCTTTATTCATTCAAGTTTCTTACAACTCCTCTAAACAAAACACCGTCATATCAATAACACATACACTTGAACCAATAGTTCTGGGATTCTGTGGCCGATCCCGCGAGTAAACCTGCATTAGGAGTCCAGCGGTTGTTTCCGCGAGAACCGTGCGCGAACAAATTGGCACACCTTGTGGGACCCGTTTGAGTTAAGTGTATGCATTTGCGCAGTGGTAAGATGGTGACACCACGTCCGAACGAAGAACCGTCTTCGACAGAAAATACAATTGTAACGTAAACTACTGACGTTGGCTCTGGGACCGTGTCTGCGGTTTCAACCACTCCTAGTGGGCCAACCGCGACATCACGTCGATACGACCTGAGGCCGACAATGGCAGGGACTATTGGGCAGCATGTGCCTAGTGTCACAATGCCCATCCCTCAATCCTTTGGGATGCTGACAGAGTTTATGTCGAGTCTACATTCTAGTGGTACGGTGTTTGGGGAAAGTTCGTCCCCAGTTTTCTCACCATACCAAGGCTTAGGGCCTTTGGCAAACAAGTCACTCGACCCCCAGGTTTTAGTCTGTTATCCCAATCAATACCCACATTCACGTCAAGTTCTGTTGCGGTCATGAGGCAGCAGATGGATGAAAGTAATCACGAGATGGTTCATATGTTGACTCAACAAATGGGCACCATATAGAGACCATTGATACAAGATTCGACCCAGAGTTACCAGTAATTGGCAACTCAAATGACACGGATTGGTGACTTCCTGGCGCTCTTAGGGCACAAGGTCGACAGACTCCTCTGCCGCGCCCAAAGACACCCATTCGTCAAGATGAGGTCTTCGACGAAACGATTGTCCAACCCCACGAGTTTGAACAAACCCCTGGAACAGCCCAAAGGCCTCCTGTTATGGTGGTTCAAAGGAACCAAGATCCCGACTATGATATCAGACAAGTTCGACACGATGCTTTGGCTAGTGAACCAAACTTGGAAGCCATGGTCGAACGCATCATGATCCGAAATGAGGCAAATCCAGGCCTTCAACGGCCAACGTACACGTCCCCATTACCAGATTTTGTCTTACAAACAGAATTACCTAGGGGCTGGAAAGTGCCAAAATTCACCAAGTTCGCCGGTGAGATTGAGGAATCCACCGTCGAACACGTCGCCAGGTATCAAACCGAAGCCGTTGACATAGCAAATAACGAGGATTGAAAATGAAGGATTTCCCAAGTTCCCTCATGAAGAATGCGTTTACATGGTTTACCACGTTGCCCCTTTAGTCTGTCCACACTTGGGCACAATTAGAAAGATTATTTCATGAATAGTTTTACATGGGACAATCGAAAGCCAGTTTGAAAGAATTAGCCAGTGTCAGACGGAAGGCCTCGGAGTCGGTGGACCAATATCTTAACAAGTTTAGACTTTTGAAAGTGCGATACTTTACTCAAGTCAGTGAACATGAGCTAGTCGAAATGGCAGCTGGCGGTTTATACTATTCCATCAGGAAAAAGTTGGACACGCAGCTGGCTGACCGAGTCCGACATGTCGAATGGTTGAAAGCTGAAAAAACTCTGACTAACAGATACCGTAAGAAAGAAAAAGTGTCGTATGTTTCCGCTGACGAATATTCTTCTGACGATGAAGAAATCGTCGACGAGAGCGAGGTCAACGTGGCTGAACTCAAGCCAGGGCCTCCATACACATGCAAGTTACTAAAACCATCAAACGGGAAAAATCCCGTCGAAACTGGAAAAATAGATAAATATGTTGCTAAAACTTATACATTTGATGTTTCTAAATGTGATGAAATTTTTGACTTGTTAGTTAAAGAAGGTCAGATAATTGTTCCTCATGGTTTAAAAGACCCCCTTTTAGAACAAAAGAAGAAAAGGGGATTTTGTAAATTTCATAATTTCCTTGGTGATAAAACAGCTCAATATGTTCTTTTCAGGGATTTGGTACAAAAGGCTTTGAAGGAGGGCCGACTTCAATTTGGAGAAAGGCCAAAGATGCAGGTTGATATTGACCCACTAAAGGTCGAAGAGGCTTTGTATTCGGAACTGTACGAGTGCATGATGGTTGAGGCTACTGAGGGTCTCAGCAAATAATCGACAACTGAATTTGTGGAATGCAAGATGGTCAAAGCCACTGACGGTTCCGACAAAAGGGCTGAGGAAGAACTCGAGGCTGTTTACCCTCAAACCTGCGAAAGCTTGGCAGATTTCCAAGAAAAATGCAGGGTAAGAGGGTCGAAGGCGACATTATGCCCTAGGTGCAATGTTGTTTTTGATGAGAAAGCTGCTGAGAGATACGAGGCGAGCAAGAAAGAAATTCCGCGAGAAGATAAGCCACTAGTCCCAAGGTTTGTATTCGACCGGAATGGTGCTCCTCGTCGAAACGAGGAATACAGGAAGCTGTTCCAAGAGGCACGAACCAAGACTTTTGTACCACCGTCGGACACCCCACAGGAGAAATGGATGGCACCAGTAAGCCAGAAAGGAAGCAAAAGACCAAAATGGAAGGTTTTGGACTTGGAAAAGAAAGCAAAAGTCTCTGACAAAAGAGTCGAACCTAGGGGCTATGTGGTGTCCCACAACTATAAAGGGAAGAACCTTGTGACCAGGACTCAGTGGAGACGCTATTAGCGAAATAAGAAAGCTGAGAAAGAGGCTTCTACTTCACAGCTGAAGCGTGTCAGAGCTGCTGGACAAAAGCGACAACACCCAAGAGGAAGATGGGTTGAAAAGGAAAAAGTTATGAAAAATCAGTCCATGGCAGTAACTGTGGGAGCCTCAGGAGGAAAGGGGGTAGTTTCGACCCAAAGCTCAAAATGTACTTCGGTGATCGAAAGCGAGAAAGAACCAGAATACACTCCAAAGTCGGATGAAGAAGAGCCAAAGTATTCTCCTTAGTCGGACGAAGAGTATACCCCTTCACCAGATGGAGACTTCAACGAAGACATGTACGATGACACCAATGATGACACCTATGGTGAAGACTTTGTCTTGAACTGTGGTATCGTGTCGATACTGCCAACTGAATACGATATGGTGTCGGAAGTCTCTGAAGCGGAAGAGGACTTCTTACCAGATGAAAATGCGGAGGACAAACCACTATGTTATTTTGTGATGAACAGTGGTGTGGTCGAAGAACAAACGGCCATGTTTGAGAGACCCAGTCCTGGGATGATGTACCATTTGAAGTCGCTATTCATAAAAGCGAAGGTTGATAGAGTGGCGGTCAAAAAAGTGTTTGTGGATGGAGGGGCAACTGTTAATCTGATGCCTCACAACTTACTCAAAAATATTGGAAAGACGGAGGCTGACCTCCGACAACACAACATGGTTTTATCCAATTACGAAGGAAAGACGAGCAACATCCTTGGAGTTGTCCAAGTGGACTTAGCAGTAGGTACGACCAATAGGTCAACACTCTTTATGGTTATCAACTCAAAGGCAAATTTCAACCTGTTGTTGGGCCGGGAGTGGATTCATGGAATAGGGGCAGTGTCGTCGACGATGCACCAGAGGTTGACCATCTGGAGAAAAGATGGCATCGTCGAGAATATTGAGTCTGATCAAATTTATTATAAAATCGACGAAGCTAAGGGCAGTAAGAAGTCCTTTGATCAACACCTAGCAAATGTGGCTCCTTGTGATGACGGGTTGGGGTCCTATACTTCCGTCGACACGGGTTGCGTCCTGAACTTAGATCCCGACTATGGGTTTATCTGGGATGCTGCCGACGAAACCATGGAGCCTACAGAAAATAATCCACCCATGGGGTGGCCAGTAGTCGATGAGAATGACTACTAAGTCAGAAAGCATGACTCGAATTTCGGCCTATCTGCTAAAAACAGAAGAATGTCGACACTAGAAGCAAAAGATCAAAAGATAGCTAGCAGAGCCGACTACGACACATAAACAAATGGCCCACAGGGCCAGACAGCAGCTTCAGAAAACTGGAGGCTTGATTGTATCTATGACAATGAGCCTTTGGGGTTTGAGAAAGACCCAAACAGTGAGCTGCAAAAAATTCAAGCACATGACCCACTCGAAGAGGTTGACTTAGGAGATGGGGTTACCAAAAGACCTACCTATGTGAGCACCAAAGTTGGGTCAAAAATGAAGGCTAAGCTGGTTGAGGTATTAAAGGAATACAAAGATTGCTTCGCCTGGGATTATGGCGAAATGCCTGGTCTAAGCTGAAGTGTGGTGGAGCATCGACTTCCAATTCAGCTAGGTAAAAGGCCAGTGAAGCAGCAGACTCGATGATTTGCTCTAGAGGTTACTTCGAAGATCAAGCAGGAGATCGAGAGACTGCTTAAAAACTGGTTCATCAGAACTGCAAGGTACGTCGAATGGATAGCGAACATAGTGCCCGTTATCAAGAAAAACGGAACCCTTAGAGTCTATATAGACTTTAGGGATTTAAACAACGCTACCCCAAAAGATGAATATTCGATGCCTGTGGCAGAGATGCTTGTTTTCGATACCCGATTAAATAAATCGGAGGGAACCTAAGGGTTATGTAACTTGTGATTGAATTATTATATGTAATTAAAAAATGCAAATTGTGATATGCTTTGTCTAATATTGATGTTAAACATGATTGAGATAAAATGCATGTTAAAATATGGAATAGGTAGAGTGAGGAAACCTTACTATGAACCTATATTGGAACCTAGTAATGAACTAGGAAATCGATGAATAACTTAATGACGACGCTCGTGCAGAAGAGGCCGAGGCGTGCGTCCAGTACCGAATGGTATAGAAAAGAATAATACACTAGTATGGATCATGTGTAACTGTGTTAAGTTGAGAAAAGGTAAAAGAGGCCTAAAGGCGAATGTGGCCTTGTGATTGTCGAATACAATCACGTTTGTGTATATGATCATGTAATCGTAACCGTTTCCCTTGAGATGCAGTTTCATGAGTAACGAGCTCCTCTGAAACGTACGCATAACTACTTGGCAGGTTTGATTCCCGCGTGTAGTACGAATGAAGCCTATATGGTAAAGAGACTTGTGATGGTTAACAGGCCATGAGAAGTGACGGTTTACGGTTAACAGGCTGATGATCCCGAATCCATTTCGTATGTCAAGTAGATTACAAGGATCCATGACTCGGGTCGAATTCTAGATGTAGAAGCAGACGGGAAAAGGGGATGCCTTTGTAAGGTTACCGATTAGTGATAAACTTTGAGTTAACAGACTCATGAACATGTATCCATATAGTGTGAGCGAGTACTCAAGGTCACTTCCCTTCCCTTTTGACTTGGGTTAGGATGATAGAACCTTGTAAAGTTGAGAGAATTAATAAGATAGGGAACTCACTGAGATTTAATATCTCACCCCATGTTGTTGATTATATTACAGGTGCTTCAGGTTCCGCTAAGGGTAAGGATAAGGGCGTTTAATTATCCTTACTTATCTTGGCTTTTGGGATGGCAAGACTTCCGTTGTGGAGATTATTTTGAGATCATTGTTTTGATCTAGTTCTTAGTGTCTTGGAACATCTTGTATACACTATGCCATAGATTTTTTTGTATTAAGTACTTTGGGCATGTAACGTATATAATGTGTTAACTAGGAACTTGTGGTATTTCAGTACCAAACACTTGGATTCATGTATAGTATTTGTGCTTTGATGTATGATATTATATGTAGGTGTTACAAAAATGGCCCCAAAATACATGGAGAAAACTACATTTATCACCTCTTGGGGAAACTTCTACTACAAATTGAAGCCTTTCGGCTTAAAGAATATTAGGGCAACATATCAACGAGCGATTCATAAAGAGATCAAAGTATACATGAATGATATGATTGCAAAATCCCACATGGAAGAGGAGCATATTGTCAATCTGCAAATGTTGTTTGCTTAATTGAGGAAATTAAGGCTGAGGCTTAACCCCCAACATATTCATAATTTGGGTCCGATTTGGTAAATTACTGAGATTCATTGTAAGTCAACTAGGAATCGCGGATGATCGTGAAAAACTCAAATCCATCAAGATATTTCTCCACCTAAAATTGAAAAAGAGGTATGTGGCTTCTTGAGTAGATTGAACTACATTGCTAGAATCATATCTCATCTCAGAACCAGGTGTAAACCAATTTTCAAATTGCTACGCAAGGATCAAGCTATCGAGTGGAATGACGATTAAAAAGCAACATTTGAGAAAATAAAAGAATACTTAAAAGAACCACCGATTTTGATACCCACGGTTCAGGGAAGACCCTTTATCATGTACTTAACGGTGCTTAACGAATATATGGGTTATGTTTTTGTGAAACAAAATTAATCAGGTAGGAAAGAGCATGTCATCTACTACCTAATCATGAAATTTAACGAATGTGAGACCAGATACTAACGACTCGAGAAGACTTTATGTGCACATTCATGGGCCGCGCGACGCCTCTTCGACAATATATGCTGACCCACACAACGCTGGTGATATCCAAGATGGATCCAATCAAATAGATATTCGAGAATCTAGATACGCATAATTTCCCAATGGAAAATGCTTTTATTAGAGTATGACATCTTGTATGTTACATAAAAAGCCATCAAGGGTAGTTTTTTAGCGGGTCATCTTGCCTATCAACCAGTAGAAGACTACCAGCCATTGAGGTTTGATTTCCCTAATGAAGATATTACGAAAATGAATGATTAAAAGGTCATATGCGATGATGAAAGACCCGCACTAGTGAAGCGATAAACTCTTATGTTCGATGGTGCGTCCAATGCGATCGAGACTCCAAAAAACTATCACTTTTCTTTCATTGCAAAACTATGTTTTGACTGCACTAATAATATCACTGTATATGACACGTGCATTATAGGAATAGAAGTAGTCGTTGACTAAAGGACCAAAATCCTTGAAGCATACAGAGACTCTTCTTTGGTTATACCCCAAATAAGAGGTGACTAGGAAATAATACATCCTAACCTGATTCCATTGTGGGATCCTGTTTTGGAATTACTACCCCAATTCAAAGAAACCACCTTTTCCCGTATTCCTCGAGAGAAAAATCAGATGGCAGATGCTCTAGAAAAACTATGTTTTGAATGCACCATCAAAGACATGAAACAGACATGCTCATCAAAGAAATCCATGAGGGATCCTTTGATACTCATCCCAATGGTCATGCAATGGACAAGAAAATCTTAAGGGCATGTTATTACTGGTTAACCATGGAAACTGACTGATCCATTATGCCAAAACTTGCCATAAATTCCAGATTTATGCCGATAAGGTGCATGTGCCACCTACTCTCTGAACATTGTAACGCCCCAAAATATTCAGAATATTTATTTAATTTAGTTATTATAGATATTCGTGATTTCGGTGAATTTTGGTGGAGTATTTTGATGCCTGATGTCCAGTGCTATGGGGTATTGATGACGTGAAGGGGGGGGGGGGGGTGCTGAGAGTATTTAGAAGTATGAGACGTGTTAATAATATTTTGGTAATAATAATATGATTCTATGGTATATATATATATATATATATATTATTTTAAAAATAAAAGAAAGGGCTAAATGGTAATTATATGAGAATAAGTGGGGATGAAGTTGGGAAAACATGATTGAGGTCCAAGGGTCATAATAGGAAAAAAGAGGAAGTTGGAAAAAGGAGAAGAATCACTTTTGGAACCGATCGAGTTATGGAGAAAGGAGAAGAGGAACGGGAAGCAGAGCTAAGACCTAGAGACATCTGAAGAATCTTCATCTAAGGTAAGGGTGTGACTATCTAATCTCTTAGGGATTGCATGTCATTTGTATGAGGGTAGGAAGATATTAGGATTACCCCTGTTCTGTTGTTGTGAAAATTTGGGAATTGAGATCGTTAGGTCAGAGGGTCTGATTAGAGGGATAACATGAAAATTGATCGATTGAGTCATGATTTTGTGCTTCTAAATGTGTTGGACGGCGTTTTAATTGTGAAAATATCGTAGTACGTTGAATTCTGAGACGGGGGCTTTTTACGGAATCGAAATCGGAGGTCCGGAAGACATTTAATGATTAAAAACAGAAAAATTTCTATTTTTGCGCAGTATAAGTCGACTCATGAGTCGACCTGTACGGACCCGTGTGTTGCACAATTTTTCCAAAATGTCAAAATTTGTTTTCTTCATAACTTTTGATCCGTAAGTCCGTTTCGTTTGCCGTTCGAATTGTTGGGAAGCTGATTTTATGTACTTTTGCTAAAATTATTCTCAATGACAGAATTCCAACTATTCAACATGCGGGGTGTGTTTTCTTTTTGTGTTTTGATGTGTCGAACCGTGGAATGCGGAAATCGGTGGCGTGATGCGTGTTGTTGTTGAGGATTGCAATGTTTGCAATGTTTGAACAGGTGTATTATAGTCGTGTTATTGTTGTTGTATGTGTTGAGAGTCGAACTGATAGACTCGGAGGTGAGTATGTGTGTTGTAGTCATGGGTGGTCGTTGTTGTTGTGTTGTAGGTCGAATTGATGGATTCGGTGGTGTGTATGTGTGTTGTAGTTGTAGATCGTTGTTGTTGTATGAGTTGGCAGGTATTAACTGTGTATCCTATAGTTGTAGTGTGAGGTATTTGACGTATTGATAGTTATATGCATGTAGTTGTCGTTGTATTTTGTTGTTGAGCTGTTGTATGTAGTTGTTGTTGTATGTGGCTGTTGTTGCATGTATATAGTCGTTGTGGTATGTTGATGAGCTGTTATAGCCTTGTTGTTGCATGGTACCTAGCACTTGTGTGGTATGATGATTAAGGTATATATCATTATACGTTATATCATATGTTGTTGTTGTGTGGTGTCGTTGTATGCATGACATGTTGCATAAGTGTGGGATAAGCCGTGTGCCCATGTGGGGTGTGAGCGTCTTATCCGGATTTCTTGAAAAGGAATCGTGTTGTTGTTGTTACTGAGGTAATGGTGTGCCCATGTGGGGAGTGAGCGATTATATGACGTCCCGAAGGGGATTGTGACCATGAAACAGGGGTCGATATGACGTCCCGACGGGGATTGTGACCATGAAACAGAGGTCGATATGACGTCCCGACGGGGATTGTGACCATGAAACAGGGGTCGATATGACGTCCCGGCGGGGATTATGACCATGAAACAGGGGTCAATTGGTACCACGTGCATTGAGTCGTGTCGTGGGTCTCATTGCATTGCATTATGTGTGTTGTTCATCTGTGGTGTGATAAATGCAGTTGTGTTGATGTGTGTTGATAGGGTGGATTCTGTATGTTTTTATGCTTTCATACTTACGTTATGCATTTCTTATATTGATTTGACAATCTCACCCCTTCTGTTTGAATGTTACCTCCACGTGGGTAACGTGCAGATAAGCAGGAGTAGTTCGGAGGTCGAGTTAGCGAAGACGAGGTCTTCTCTTGTGTGTTATCGAGTCGCGTCTGCTCTGATTGTAACACTGGGATGTCGGAACGCTTAGAGTCCTTTATTTTGTGTTGTGTAATTTCTATTTTATTTGAAAAACGTTTATGTGTGATTAAACATGTTTCAACTGCTGTTGAATTTCCGCTGTTGTAGAAATGTTTTTAAATATTATGTTTTAATTACGAAATTGATGATTTGCTTATCGTGCACATGAAAAGTTAAGTAGTGAAAGTAGCATCCTAAATCTATGTATGTTATTTTACTCTGATATTCTATCATTATATGTCGCGGGGGTTTAGGGTGTTACAAACATCCTGTCAGTGCCATGGTCTTTCTCCATGTGGGGAATAAACATGATCAGGCTCACCGAACTGAAAGCTTCCAACGGACACAGATTCATATTAGTTGCCATAGACTACTTCACCATTTCAATTTTTGAAGCATTAAATACACATATTTAAAAAAACTTACTATTTTAAGGTTTTAAAGAGTGCCCCAAGGGAATCTGTTAGCATTTCCCATATTTAAAAAGATTTTAAACTTTGTCCAACTTTTGCTTTCTATTGTTAAAGAAACTTCATGCAGACAATGAAAGTTGATGTCACAATAATCATGATGGCATAAATTTAGAAAGAATTGAAAATAAAAGATTACCAGATCTTAAAGAAAAGAAAAAAGTGACAGTCAAAGCCATATACACTAAAATTGCAATCAAAGTGTTATCAAGACATTTTAAAGACTAAATAAGTCAACAAAATGTATAAATGAATCTTGCAAAAAGAGTAAAAATGTGTGGTTTCTTAATATGAATTTAAAAATGTACACATTCATTTATGTCAAAGCATTCAACTAAGCATTAATGTCAAAATGGCTTTGGAGATTCTTACACTACTACGAAAAACCCATTTAACAACGGTTGGGAATGACATATAATGACGCGGGCGAGGGCGTTGTTATGTAGATTGTCGTTGTATGTATGATACTTACAACGACGGCCTTGTAGGCGTTGTAATAAACAGGACAACGCGCTAACTATCACAACGGTTTTACAATACACCGTTGTTATCACTACTACAAAAACCCATTTAACAACGGTTGGAAATGGCATATAATGATGCGGGCGAAGGCGTTGTTATGTAGATTGTTGTTGTATATGCGGTGCGTACAATGACGGCCCAGTAACCGTTGTAATAAAATGGAAAACGCGCTACCTATAATGACGGTTATTTTAATACCCGTTGTTGTATGTCTTTTAATAAAATAAAAAAAAATACAACATTATAACTACCTATAATGACGGTTATTTTATAAAAATCGTTGTTGTATGTCTTTTAATAATAAAAAAAATTGTAGCATTAGAACAAGAACAACAGCAAGAACATCAAGAACAACAATAAGAACAAGAACAACAGTAAGAACATCAAGAACAACAACAACAACAACAACAACAACAACAACAACAACAACAACAACAATAAGAACAAGAACAAGAATAAGAACAAGAAGAACAAGAAGAGAAGAAGAAGAAGACCAATAACAACAACAACAACAACAACAACAACAACAACAACAACAGTAACAATAATAACAACAACATCAACAACATCAACAACAACAACAATAATAACAATGATAACAATAATAACAACAAGAACATCTTCTTTTCCTTTTTAGATAGAGTGTGACATGCTGGAGGCAGATAAGTTCTTTTTCCTTTCTCTATTGGAGCCAACTGTTTTTGTATACCCATCTTTTCCATATCAAGACGGGAAGTCTTACTATCTTTAGTCTTGCTCGGAATGTTTAGAAGTGTGCCAATCAAACTATCACACACATTTTTCTCCACGTGCATCACATCAAGACAATGTCTAACATCAAGACTTGGCCAATATGGAAGATCAAAGAAGATGGACCTCTTTTTCCATATATTTTTCGCAACAGCCCCTTTTTCTTTTCCTCTCTTCCCACCTTTTTCTTTTTCTCTCTTCCCACCTTTTTCTATTTCTCTCTTCCCAAGGACAACATTAATGTATTCCTGCCGTTGATAAACTTCATCCCCAATTAAAGGTTTAGGAGCCTCACCAAACTCTTGCTCTCCATTAAGAGCCTTTCGCAATCTAAGATAAGGATGATCCGGTTTTAGAAATTTTCGATGCCCAAGGTAAACGGTCTTTTTTCCAAACTCAAGTTGGTGATAAAAAGTATCATCTTCACATATAGGACACGCTTTATGTCCTTTGACACTGTATCCCGCCAAGTTAGCGTAAGCCGGAAAGTCGTTAATTGTGCAAAATAACATTGCACGCATATTAAACTTTTCCCCAGAATATGCATCATCAACTTCAACGCCTTCATCCCACAAGAGTCGTAAATCATCAATTAATGGACTAAGATAAACATCTATGTCGTTACCAGGTGTAGCACCCCAAAATTCGCCCTCTTACTTTTAGCACTAACTGGCTTATGTTTCATTTCATTTTGCATTATCATGTGTGCGTATCATTGGTTCTTAGCATGGGGTCAAGGTGTCTGAGGCAGTTCAAGAGGAGAAGAGTTGTTCTCCAAAGGGTCAAGCAAAAGTCCATGTACATTGTCCAAGAGATCAAGAGGAGAAATGGTTATTGATGCCACCATTATTTGAGTCACTAAGAGTCCTTGGGCCTCAGGGGATCCTATTTGGTCCATCACATCATCAGGAGATCACAATTGGCAAGAGATCTCAAGTGAATCACTCTCTCCTAACCAGTGCAGAAATTAGGGTTTGAGATTCTTGAGTTTATTGCTCCAATTGGCAAGCTCTTTGAGTTTTTATCATCACCAAATGGAACATCTCATCATTGTTGGAGAGGATACACATCATACTCAGGGGAATTTGGATTTGGAGGATGAGCTGATTCCTCCTAGACTGAGGGTACCAAAATTAAAGTTTGCTATAAAATCAGTTTATTTCTGATTTTTTTGGGCAAGACTTGATTCTATGGTATTCCTTGGGTCCCAAAGTGTCTAAGAATGGAAAATTGTCCATCAATTTGATTCATAAGAGGTTCAATTGATCAATTGAATGAAAATCAGGAGAATTGGGGAAAAGTCAACTGTGCAGAGGAAAAGTCAACTCCTGACTTTTTGAGGTCAAATTCATGTTCCTCATCTCAAATATGTCCATTGATGAAGATTTGATCAAGAAATATCAAGGAATTCACCAAAAATCAAGAGATGTGAAAAGTTTCCAAAAATAGAAACTATGGTTTCCTTTTATGGCAAGTTTTGGCAAGTTGAGTACCCATCTTTGGAGCATTCTTTTTCTGTGATCCAAGCTCCAAACTTAAGGGTTATGGAGGCCTTTCAAAAGTTCACATTCCAAGCTTCAAAATCATACCAAGAACATCTCCATTGGATCAAAATTGAGTGATATATGGTGGTTTAAAGTTTGAGGTTTCAAAGGTAAAATGACCAGCCAGGCAAGTCATGGGCGAGCCAGCACGCCCTCAATTCTACAAACACTTGGTGTGCATGTTTTGTCCAACTTCAAGGGCAAGTATCTTATTGATAGAGGCTTCAAATGGAAAATTATTCAACATCACTTTTGTTCCTCTCCATATCCTCTACAACTCTTGTGTTGAAAGTTTTTTCATCTGATCAACTCATGGAGAGATATAAGGAGCTAAAGTGGGGGACCTCATACTGAAAATTTCACACGCACATGGCTAGGTCGTGACCAAGTCGAGGAACATGAAAATTCAGTTCTAATCACCCATCTTTGGGGTCATTTTTAGGTCCCTTAGAGGACTCCATTCCATTTACTTTCAACACCAAAGTTGTTGTCCACATTGCCCTCTATCCAAAGAGCACAAGAATGCATCAAAGGGACACGTGATCCTCAAGTTATGGACACCTAAAATGTTGGGTCCAAAGCTGAATTTTCATGGCATGATGTGATCAAAGAGAATCAGAACTTTCCATTCTTGTAAGCTGGGTAACTTAGCATCATTCAGGCCCAAAATATCAACCCTAATAACCCTAATTCATGCTATAAAAAGGAGAGGAGGTGAACCCTAAAGGAGGTTGGTCGGATTGGAGAAAAAAGTAAGGTTTTGCTGCTGAAATTCTGAGCAAGCTACGAGCATTTTATTGCCTTTATTTGACCACTCATAATCACCAAAGATCAAGGATTCCACAAGCTTTCTTTTCCTTGGATCACAAGCATCAACAAACCGCAGGTATAACTCTTAACTCCAATGCATTATCTGGTTGTTTTTGATGAGTTTGCTTATTTTAGAGTCCATTAGGATGGTGTGCGTTCTGGCTAGTTGATAGACACCCTAGGTGTGTAGTTTCATTTTCTAGGGAAAACTTATCCTCTTCGAATCTCTCTGTGTGTATGTTATTTTTGAGTTTGGATGTTGAATTTGTGATCTACGTGGAGAGGGGAAGAGAATGGTATGGGTTTTATGCATTTCTGGGCACCTGAAAAATTCCCCACGGTGGAGACTCGTCGGAGAAGATGACCGGAGTCTTCTCCGGCCACCTGAAAACCTTCCTCTGACCTGAACCCTAGATCCCCCCAGGTTAAAACACAGCCGTCCGTTTGGTTTTGATCCTAGGGCCCCCATTGTGACAGCGCATTAATGAGAGAGGGTGGGAGTCATGTGTTTTTTTTTTCTGATTTATTTAATGATTGTGTGCATGTGTAGCATCATAGGATAGTGTGTGCTTGCATTGTGATCCGTGCGTTGGTTTACTTTATATGATCATCTTGTTTGACCCTGATCCAAGGGCCTACATTGAGTCAACTGTTGACTGGCCACATGGTAAGTGCTACAGACCCCCATGCGTGTGGGCTGGGTCTGTGTATTGTTGTTTGTACCCCCACTCTTTTTGGGCCCAATGATTTATAACTATGTTTTTACTTTCGTTGCACCCCCTGACCTTTTATTTTGTTTTTTTTATTTTCTTTTTCATATGCATTCAAAAATCATTTTTTAAAAATACATCCAAGCATCATAAAATAATAAAAAAATTTATGAATCATCCTCTTTCATTTAAATAATTTTTTCATATTTTATTTTCTGATTTTTGTATATTTTATTGTTTTATCTTGAATTTTCTTTTAATTTCTTTTGTATGTGTATTTAGTCATGATACTTGTATTTTTCTTATTTTGTTTGGCATAGTTCTAAATTGAATTTTCTCATGATCATTTATCCATGTTGACATGATACATTGAGGCATTCCATGAATTTTTTATAGATTTTTTAGGGTATTTCTTGTTGACTTTTGAGCGCCATATTTGAACAACTTGTTTGTGTGAGTTACATGAAATGTTGAGGCATCTTTGAGCATGTTTGGTAATGAATTTTCATCCATCCTTTTGACACATGTTTACACACTAGTTGCACTTCATATAACTTGCATCTTTCATTTTTCTCAAACTTTTAGCATCACTTTTGATTCATGTTTTGCATGTGTGTTTGTTAGTGAACTTGTGCTAGGGTATTAATATGTTTTGAACTTGTCTCCTTGTGATGTTTGTTGAGATGTTTTGACATCATTTTCTAGGAATATTATAGGTCATTCTCAACCATGTTGATTGACTTCTAATATCATCTTGCATCCCTCCTAAGTTCATGAACATTTGACATTTGTTTGAAGTTATTTGAACTTAGTTTGTTCTTCTTCTTCTATGTATTTCAACATGAAATTTGCATGAATTTTGTATGCTCATTCTTACATCTTAAATATCATATCACATGTCATTTGCTTCTGGGTTTAGTGTTTGCATATGCATTGTTGCATGATCCATTTGTTTTCATTTCTCATAGTTAATCCATAACTTACATTTGCATAGTCTTTTGCTCCAATTTAGGTTGACCCTTGTCTAGTACCTTAGCCTTGGTATGGTGCATTGACATGTGCCTATTTCCCTAGGAGGTTCCTTAGCCCCTAGGACCTTTTCCTTTTGGTTTGAGTCTGGTGTGTTTCTTAGTTTGCCTTCTTAAGGCAACTAGCTTGATTGATTTACTTTTCAGTACTTACATTCAACCATTGTTATTGTTTTGTACTAACCTTTTGTGCAGGGGCAGAGGTAAGACATTTGAGTGCGTGGATAGTCATCCATGTTCATCCTCACTCTTTCTTTCTCTCATCCCTCCTTTTCCTTAGACTTAGGTTGTTCTTAAACCTCCCCTTAGGGCCATCTTTGCATGATAACATTAGGATAGAATTCCCGTAGTTTTTCTTTTCTTTTGAGTCCCTCTTCTTATCTCATAACACTTCTAAGATACTTAATAAGGTCAACTTGCCTTGTACACGAGCCTTAAGCATAGGAAGTGAAGATTGAGGGGTCTCCCTTCATTCTTCTAGAGTGTTGAGCATACGTCCCATTGGGGGCGACCATGCGACGCATTCGTTCTCGTGTCATAGACTTTGGTGCAATGTAAGTTATGAACTAACTCAACTCACTTCTGTCTTAAAAAAATACAAAAAAAATTCAAATCATTTTTTTCCTTCGGGATTGTCAAACTTAAGTCCTAAACTATTTTCAAAAAGGGCACGTTACTTTCCGTTTTGTCGCAAACAGGCTCGACCCTAACTGCCAGAAGCGAACTTAACGTCGCTCATAAAAAACACAAAGACCTTTGGTCCGAACTACGTTGACTCTGACTTTCCCATTGCACAAAGGGAGTACGTAGGCCTAGGACGACGATGTCCTACCGAGTCCGTCTTTGTTTCCCCCTCCCCCGTTTCAGTACATCCATAGATTTTAGGATAACTCACCCTTAGATTAGATAACAAGCGTGGATCCCATCGAGTACGATGGACGCGTGGGGGTGCTAGTACCTTCCCCTCGCGTAACCGACTCCCAAACCCAGGTTATGGTTGCAATGACCATTCCTTTTCCTCTTCCTCAGGTTTACGCGGTGTTTCCTTTCCCTCTCTTGGGATAAATATACATTGCTGGCGACTCTGTTTCCGCGCCACTTTCGCGTTTGTACCTGGATGAAAATCCAGGGAGCGACAACTGGCGACTCTGCTGGGGACATCTGGTTCCCTGAGCGAGTCTGTCCTAGCCCTTGTTTGTTTTTGTTCTCTTTGGGGTGTTTTTTTTGCTTTATTTGTTGTATTTTATTTTTACCGCACTTATTGCATTGCATGTTATTATTATCTGCTGCGCTGCATTGTTTTTCTGTTTGGCGGGTTGGGAGTTCTGAGAGACAAGCCCAATACCCAGGCTCGAGCATACACTTAGAATTATCGTGGAAAGTAGCATGACTTGTGTGGCATTTAGCCAGACGTAGTATACATGAAAACTCCACATCCGAACGAGGTTTTCTTTGGTAATGTTCTATCCTGCGCATTGGTGCAGACGATGGAATGTAACCTGGAAAACTGTCGACTCTGGCGACCATTCCCAAGGACTCAGTAACGGCACTCCTCCCGAGATGTGATAATGGCAGACCAGAAATGGCAAACCCATTACACTTGTCGATCCGAGGATCCAATTCTGGGAACTTGCTATAGGATGACCTTTTTGAAAGAGAATCAGTGGAGGCGCTCCTCGATTGGCGATAGTACTGTACCCCGAGGGATGAATGTACTATTGCTTCTCGACCTTAGTGCTAGAAGCTGAGGATCTTTCATTTTCTAGTACCCACATGTGAGAGGGGCAGGGTGTTTATAGGTTTGCAGGTAACCTTAACCTTCAACACGCCTGGTTTTATGGTTATTCTGAAGACTATTGAGAATGAGTACTGAGAAGAAAAAGAACATCATAGTGTACAAGTTCCCACCACTTATTCTGGATTCTGTTCACAAGATTGTGGCTATGGCAGAATCTGGGGTATTTGTAGACTTTAGGGGAGAATATGGAAGAATTCTGAATTTTGCCCACGACATCACTAAATACGAGTATAAGGCTTTGCACACTCTGGTGCAATTATATGACCCTCACCTGTAATGTTTTCTATTCACTGATTATCTTTTGGCTCCGACATTAGAGGAGTTTGCTCTTATTCTGGATGTTTCTATCAAAGAAGAGGCTCTTTTCTATCCTTCTAAAGAACTTCCTGATTTGGAAAGGGTCTCCGAGGCTTTGCATTTGGATCTATCTTTGTTGGATAGCAACGTTGCCAGTAAGGGAGGGTGTAAAGGCTTTCACGTGAAATTTTTGGTAGAACAGGCTGCTGTGCATGCTAAGGCTAGATGTTGGTCGGTTTTCAACGCCATCTTGGCTATGTGTGTCTATGGAACGGTGTTGTTCCCAAATGTGAAGGATTTTGTGGACATGCACGTTGTCCGGATATTTACCATGAAGAATCCGGTACCTACTTTGCTTGGAGATCTGTACCACTCAGTGCATTATAAGAACGAGAAGAGGAGGGGAGGACCCCATAATTGTTGTGCGTCAGTCTTCTACAAATGGTTTACTGATCGTCTTCCCAAATCTGGGGCATTTGTAGATACTCAAGAAAGATTGGATTGGTCCAAAAGATTAATGGGCTTGAGGGCAGATAATCTAATTTGGGTTAACCGTGACTTGTTGGGCCAAGATATCATGATTAGTTGTGGAGGTCTCCCAAATGTGCCTCTAATATGAAGGAAATGGGGAATTAACTACAACCCTATTCTTGCTATTAGGCAATTCGGGTATGCCTTGAAAGAGCCACCAAAAGACAAGGATGTCCAAGAATCTCTATATCTGAGTGGGGAAATCAATCCAGAACTATTAAAAGAAGCTGCAAATACTTGGGAAGATCGTCATAAGAAGGGGAAGACTTCTTTTGGGAAGAGCAACAACAGAGCATTTCCTGCATACGAAGATTGGATTCAGAAAAGGGTAGAGAAGGAACTTTTGCCATTCTCCAAAGAACCACCATCTTACCCCTTGCTGATTGAGCCTCCTACCACAGTTGAGATAGAGAAGTTTAATAAGTTGTGGGCTGAAAAGGAAAAGATGCGAGAAGAGAACGGTGAGCTACAAAGAGAGATTTACCAGTTGAAACATGAGCGGGGTGAAGTTGTTCATGTCGCCAAGTTAAAGACAGAGCTTCTCGCTAAGAAAGAAAAGGAGCTAGCTGACGAGGTCACGGCCAGACAAAGGGTAAGGCAAGCTCTAGAGGGTATCAACAAGGTTCTCAAGTCTAAGAAGGAGGAATTGGCCAAGGCTTTGTCAAAAATTCACAAGTTCAATGCTCACCGAGACACTGCAATGGCTGATAATAAGCGAAAGGAAGACGATTATCTAGCTCAGATTGATCAATTGAAGTTGAAGCTCAAGAAAAAAGATGCGGAGATTCTATCAGGGGTATTCCAGAGACGAGCAGTCGAAGATCCACTCAATGAAGCCATAACCTCCATAGAGGAGCTGAAGATCCAAGCTGAAGTGAAGAGACCTAGAAGTGAGGGTCCTAGCATGGATGGTGTTTTTGGAGAAGACGCTTGGGAGTTGCATTGCCGATACTTGAAAGGGATCATGCATAGGAGAGATGTTCTCATTCAAGAGCTAATTCAGAGACCGAAGCATCCCGACACCAAAAAGCTGTTCAAGGAGATTCAAGAATGGAGCAAAGAGCATAATGGATTGGGGGATTGGCACTTGTGGACTTTGATGACATGCCGTAGTTTTCTATTTCTTTTTTATTGTATTTGGATCACCACCAGGCTTGTTGGCTGGGATCCATGATTATTGTGTTCAGACTTATTATCTTGGGTTGTGATTGTTGACAATTGGTTATCCTCTGATTTTCTTAATACATGAGCAGAAGTCCCGTTCTATTTTGTTGTTAAACTGGAATCAAGGGGTGGATCACCCTACAAATATTCAAACATGTTCATTTGCATTTGCATATTCATAATCATTGTGCATAACTGGTGTTTATCTCTAGTGTTCTAATTTTGTTCTCTACCGCAGTACAGGATTGCGGATCAACACATTCACCGGTATTCTACCAGACAAAATCAGAAGAAAATCATGGATCAACTACAAGCTGGGATGACTGAGATGCGGACTCGCATGACTCAATTCATGGATTTAATGCAAGGTGTTGCTCAAGGCCAAGAGCAATTAAGGACTCTTGTTCAACCACTGATTGCGAGAATTGATGAAGATGGTGTCCTTCATAGAGGAGTTCATACTGGTGTTACTGGTAATAATGTTCAGAATGGCCCTCCGGGCGGAGGTATTCCTGTTTCTGGTATTGTGATCCCTCCGGACGGAGGAGAAAATATTGTGGTTCCCTCTTTAGTGGGAGGAGGTAACAGTGTCTGCGCAATTCATGGCCTCAGTATGATGATCTTTAGGATGATGCATTCTCTGTGCCAGGTGGGGATGCTGGTCCCCAGATTGACAACGATCAGAGATTCAGGATGATTGAAGAGCAATTGAAAGAGGTTGTGAATCAGAATTCCTGGGGCATGGATCTGGAGGATTTGGGGCTGGTTCCCAGTGTCAGGATTCCTCACAAGTTCCAGGTGCCTACCTTCGAGAAGTACAACGGTGTTACCTGTCCCAAGATTCATGTTAGGGCTTATGCAAGAAAAATGGCTGCATACTCTGACGACGAGAAGTTATTGATGCATTTATTCCAAGATAGCCTATCTGGGGCATCTCTAGAGTGGTACATGCAGTTAGAGAGATGTCATGTTCGCAACTGGCAGGAATTAGTGGAGGCCTTTGTCAAGCACTACCAGTATAACACTGATATGGCTACAAATAGAACACAGCTGCAAAGCATGTCACAGAAGAACAATGAGAGCTTCAAGGAATACGCCCAGAGGTGGCGGGAATTGGCAGCGAGGGTTCAGCCTCCCATGTTGGAGCGAGAAATTATAAGTATGTTTATGGCCACCTTGCAGGGTCATTACTATGAAAAGTTGCTACCGTGCATGACTGGAAAGTTTGGTGATTTGATCTTAGTAGGAGAGATGGTGGAAAGCGGAATTAAGGCGGGAAAAATATCAGGCAGTGATGGGTCCTCATTTGGAGGAGGTAAAAAGCCATATGCCAGTGGTTACAAGAAGAAGGAGGGAGATGCAAACTTTGTGTTGTCGTACCGTGGTAGAGAAGGACCTCGTCAGAACTTCAATCAGCAGGTGGCTTCTGTAACCATCCCAGTAGCACCTCAGCAGCCAGCAGCACCACAGCAACAAAATCAGGCTCCTCGCAGACCGCAGCCCACGCCTAGGCGGGATAGGCATTTTGACACCCCACCTCTTCCCTACTCTCAACTATTTCAGCACTTGTTACAGTTATAATTAATTCAGAAGAGGACATTGGCTCAACCCACGGGCAATCCACCTCCCGGCTACGACACCAACGCCCACTGTGAATTTCATTCTGGGGCACCTGGACATCATATGGAGAACTGTAAAGCTTTTAAGCATCAGGTCCAAGATTTGGTGGACTCAAAGGCCATCAATTTCTCCAATGATGCTCCAAATGTGAATCAGAACCCGATGCTGAATCATGGTGGGCCAAGGGTTAATGCTATTATTAAAGACCGTGAAGACTTGAATTTGATTTCAGATGTGAACGAGGTCCAAACTCCTTTGGGTGTGGTGAAGGAAAGACTGTTGAGGGGAGGGGTATTTCTTGGTTGTGATGAAGGCTGTGCAGGGTGTGTGTCGCAACCAGACGGTTGTGATTTATTGAAAGCAGATGTCCAGAGAATGATTAATGAAGGGATATTACAATTTGATAGGGGTTGTAAGCAGAGGAAAATTACTGACAGAAGGACTGATGTTGCCACAATAACAATTCCATTCAAGATAATAACCATATCAGCGCCGGCAAGACCAGCGCCAGACATTATCACTGTTCTTGGGCCAGTCCCGTATGAGGGTACCAAGGCCATCCCGTGGAACTATGGGGCTGAGGTGTTTGTTGATGGCAAGAAGCAGGAGTTGGTAAGAACATCAGCTGTGAGTGCAGGGGTTGAAAATCTTGTTGAAGTAGGGGTTATCACTAGAAGTGGTAGGGTTTTTATTCCGTCTGAGGATCAAGGTGGCAGTCTGAAGCAAGCCAAAGGGAAACAGGTGATGGATGAGTCTGTACAGAGACAGGAAACGAATAATCCTATGACAAAGCAAGTTGGGGATACTTTCTCAGAAGATGTAGAAGAGTTTATGAGATTGATCAGGAAAAGCGATTACAAAATTAATGATCAACTTCACCAAACTCCATCGAAGATTTCCATCCTATCTTTACTGTTGTGCTCTGAGGCAGACCGAATGCATTGTTGAAGGTTTTGAATATGGCCTATGTACCGCAGGAAATATCTGTCAATCAGTTAGAAGGGGTTGTGGCTCATGTGAATCCTGGTAATGGTTTGGGTTTCACCGATTTAGATCTGACTCCAGCTGGGAGGAATCACAACAACGCTCTGCATATTTCAGTGGAATGTCGTGGTTCCTTAATGTCGCATGTGTTAGTTGACACTGGGTCGTCTTTGAATGTGTTGCCGAAGAAGGCTTTGATGAAGTTAGATACTCGTGGGTTGATTTATACACCGAGTGACTTGGTGCTACGCGCTTTTGATGGTTCCAAGAGGTCAGTTTTTGGAGAATTAGTTATGCCGATCAAGGTGGGTCCTGAGATTTTTGACACCACCTTTTACATAATGGATATTCAGCCTGCTTATAGTTGTTTGTTGGGTCGCCCTTGGATCCATAGCGCTGGGGCAGTAATGTCTACGCTGCATCAGAAGTTGAAATATATGGTGGATGGCCACGTTGTGACAATTTGTGGTGAGGAAGAAATCATGGTAAGTCACCTATCGACCTTCAAGTATGTAGAGGTAGATGGTGAAGTACAGGAAACTTTGTGCCAAGCCTTCGAAGCTGTGAAAATTCCCGAAGAACCCCCAAAGATAGCCAGTCAGCCTGAGGTTGTTGTCCAACCCGAAGTTGTCAGACAGCCAGAGGTTTCGATGTCCTCTTTCTAGGAGGCGCGCACTGTAGTTAAAGCTGGTGGTTCTCAGAGGTGGGGTCAGGTCATTGATGTTCAAAAGAAGCAGCATACCCATGGACTGGGGTACAAGCCACCCCGACAAGCTCAAGAGCCTCCCAAGTATGCTGGCCCGATTTGGTTCACAAGTGCTGGGGTTTTCTTTAATCAGGTTAATGCTATTGAGGATGAAGGAGATAGTGACTGTGACATGGATGAATGGACCCGTCCCTGAACCCCTGGTCAGAGTTTAGGCAACTGGTCTTCCGAGAAAGTCCTCCAAGTGACTCGCCAGGAGTAATTTGCTTTTGTTTTCTGTTATGTTAAATCCTACGTTCTGCCCAAGACGTAGTGATATTTATTTGTAGGGCTTTGATGTTTTATTTGCTACTTTTATCATCAATAAAGGACGTTTTTTCATTCAAATATTTTGATCCCTGTTTTTCTGTTTTTACTTTTTGCATTAACCCACATCAAAATGGCAATGTGTTTTCTTGTTTGTTGCACTCATAATAAACATTAAACATCCATCATGCAGGTTTCTTTGTTCAGGTTCCACCCATCATGACTTAGCTATGGCTCGATATGACTTCGACAATCCTATCTATCAGGCCGAAGAAGAGACTGACGAAGATTGTGACTTACCAGAAGAATTAGCCAGGTTGCTGAAACAGGAGGAAAGTGTTATTCTACCTTATCAGGAGGAAGTTTAGACTGTTAATCTGGGAACCGAGGATGTTAAACGAGAAGTAAGGGTTGGGGCTGCTTTGGAAGACACTGTTAAGGGAAGATTGATTGAGTTACTTCGAGAGTATGTGGATATCTTCGCCTGGTCTTACCAAGACATGCCCGGGCTTGACACTGACATTGTTGCACAACGGTTGCCGCTTGAAGAGGGTTGTACTCCAGTCAAGCAGAAACTGAGAAGGACAAAACCAGATATGGTTGTCAAGATCAAGGAAGAGGTTCAGAAACAGTTGGACGCCGGATTTCTTGCTGTGACAAATTATCCTCCGTGGGTTGCTAATATTGTACCTGTACCTAAGAAGGATGGAAAGGTCAGGATGTGTGTTGATTACCGAGATTTGAATAGAGCGAACCCGAAGGATGATTTCCCGCTCCCCCACATCGACGTGTTAGTGGACAACACTGCTCAATATTCTGTATTTTCCTTTATGGATGGCTTCTCTGGGTATAACCAAATCAAGATGGCCCCAGAGGACATGGAGAAGACGACGTTCATAACACCGTGGGGAACATTTTACTACAAGGTAATGCCCTTTGGGTTGAAAAATGCTGGAGCAACCTATCAGCCGGCAATGGTGACTCTCTTTCATGATATGATTCACAAGGAGATTGAAGTCTATGTTTATGACATGATTGCGAAGTCACAGATAGAGGAAGAACACCTGGTGAACCTTCAGAAGCTGTTTGAAAGGTTGAGGAAGTTCAGACTGAGATTGAATCCGAACAAGTGTACTTTTGGTGTGAGGTCTGGTAAATTACTGGGGTTCATTGTTAGTGAAAGAGGTATCGAGGTTGATCCTGCAAAAATAAGAGCCATACAAGAGATGCCTGAGCCAAGAACAGAGAAAGAGGTTCGTGGTTTCTTGGGGAGGTTGAATTACATTACTAGGTTCATCTCTCATCTTACAGCCACGTGTGAACCAATTTTCAAGTTGTTAAGAAAAGATCAGGAGGTCAGGTGGAACGAAAATTGTCAAGAGGCGTTTGAAAAGATAAAGGAGTATTTGCAGGAACCTCCAGTCCTTATGCCACCCGTGTCTGGGAGACCGTTAATTATGTATCTTACGATTCTTGAGAACTCGATGGGATGTGTGCTCGGTCAACACGATGAGACAGGTAGGAAAGA
This sequence comes from Lathyrus tuberosus, assembly GCA_022829125.1. Lineage (NCBI taxonomy): Eukaryota > Viridiplantae > Streptophyta > Magnoliopsida > Fabales > Fabaceae > Lathyrus > Lathyrus tuberosus. The sequence goes on from JALAZF010000040.1 coordinate 20,101,114, forward strand.
GCACGCCATTTACTACCTGAGTAAGAAGTTCATTGATTGTGAATCAAGATACTCTATGTTAGAAAAGACATGTTGTGCACTCGCTTGGGCAGCTAAGCGTCTGAGGCAGTACATGTTAAACCACACAACCTTGTTGATTTCGAAGATGGATCCGATTAAGTACGTGTTTGAAAAGCAAGCACTTTCTAGAAGGATAGCCCGTTGGCAGATGGTTTTGACAGAATACGATATTTAGTATGTTTCCCAGAAGGCCATTAAGGGAAGTGTTCTGTCAGAATATCTAGCTGAACAGCCGATCGAGGATTATCAGCCAATGAAGTTTGAATTTCCAGACAAGCATGTTATGTTTCTGAAGATGAAAGATTGTGAAGAGCCTCTGCTTGACGAAGGACCCGAGATTGGGTCTCAATGGAAGCTAATTTTTGATGGAGCTGTCAACTCATATGGTAACGGAATTGGGGCAATCATTATGACCCCAAAGGGTTCTCATATACCCTTCACTGCCCGGTTAGCGTTCGTGTGCACCAACAACGAGGCGGAGTATAAAGCATGCATCATGGGGTTAGAAGAAGCGATTGATTTGAGAATTAAGAACCTCGATGTTTATGGTGATTCCGCGTTGGTAGTTAATCAGATTATAGGAGAATGGGAAACTCGTCAGGCAAATTTGGTGCCTTATAACAACTATGCCAGAAGGTTGTTACCTTTCTTTGACAGGGTGGATTTTCATCATGTGCCCCGAGATGAGAATCAGATGGCTGATGCGTTGGCGACATTGGCATCCATGTATAAGGTGAACCGTTGGAATGAAACTCTGTCGATCAGAATCATGCGTCTGGATAGACCAGCTTTTGTGTTTGCAATTGAAGATGTGTCAGATGGCAAACCTTGGTATCATGATATTAAGGTTTTTCTGAAGAGTCAGGAGTATCCAGAGGGTGCATCCACCAAAGATAAGAAGACTCTGAGAAGGTTGGCAGGAAATTTCTTTCTGAACAAGGATGATGTGTTATACAAGAGAAACTTTGACATGGTCTTGCTACGTTGTGTTGATGAACATGAGGCAGGCTTGTTGATGGAGGAAGTTCACGAGGGTTCTTTCGGTACTCATGCTAGTGGACACGCCATGGCTAGAAAATTGTTGAGGGCAAGATATTACTGGATGACTATGGAGTCTGATTATTTCAAGTACGCCCGAAAGTGCAATAAATGCCATATTTTTATAGATAAGATGCATGTACCACCTACACCTCTAAACGTGTTGTCATCTCCTTGGCCTTTTGTAAAGTGGGGCATAGATATGATTGGAAAGATTGAGCCCACTGCTTCCAATGGGCATCGTTTCATTTTGGTTGCCATTGACTATTTCACAAAGTGGGTGGAAGCAGCCTCGTACGCCAACATCACCAAGCAAGTGGTAGCCCGGTTTATAAGGAAGGACATCATCTGCCGTTATGGGGTCCCAGAGAGAATCATTACTGATAATGGCTCGAATTTGAACAATAAGATTATGAAGGAACTATGTCAGAATTTTAAGATCGAACATTATAATTCCTCTCCATATCGTCCGAAGATGAATGGTGATGTTGAGGCAGTGAATAAGAATATCAAGAAGATTGTGCAGAAGATGGTGGTAACGTATAAAGACTAGCATGAGATGCTACTTTATGCCCTACATGGTTATCGTACTTCGGTACGTACGTCAACTGGGGCAACCCCTTTCTCATTGGTATATGGTATGGAAGCAGTTCTACCATTAGAGGTCGAGATTCCTTCTTTGAGAATTCTGGCAGACGTGAAGCTTGATGAAGCTGAGTGGGTGCGTTCCAGACTGGATCAGCTGAACCTTATTGAAGAGAAGAGATTGACAGCCATTGCACATGGTCAGTTGTATCAGAGCAGGATGAAGAAAGCCTTTGATCAGAAAGTGCGTCCTCCGTGTTTTCAAGCTGGTGAATTGGTTTTGAAAAGGATCATTCCTCCTCAAACAGATCACAGGGGCAAATGGACTCCAAACTACGAAGGGCTATATGTAGTAAGACAGGTTTTCTCTGGTGAAGCCTTATTACTCTCAACTATGGATGGCGAAGATTTCACGTCCCCTGTAGACGCAGACGTAGTTAAAAAATACTTTGCATAAAAGAGACCCGCTGGACACAAAAAGAAAGTCCAGGCAAAAAAGGGGGCATCTCGGCGAACCATAAAAAGAAAGGGTTCGGGCAAAAATTAGGGATAAAAAGAAAAGAATAAACCCGCAAGGTTGAAAACCTGAAAAGGAAACTTTGGCAAAAATGGGTATCCCGATGGATTGAAAACCCGAAAAGGGCGATCCAGGCAAAAGTTAGGGATTTGAAAGCGAAAGGTTATGGTCTGCGTTCGATCTGTGAGCACTGTCGATACTTGGGAATTCTGAAAGGAAGGAATCAGTACAGTTAGTCTCTTCAAAGGTCAAGACATTTGTGGATAAGCAGGACATATGGGTCATAGCTGAGTCGAATCATGGTGGATATTTGTTCCCGCATTGCCGACATGTGTATTTTCTTTTTGCTTTTGCGCATTTACCTCTTTTCAGGAATTGCTTCCATTTGTAAATGCCTATTTACAGGCCACTCCTCTTAATAAAATTTTCATTTCACTCAAAGAGCTTTCCATTTTTGTTTTTACCTTTACTATTTTGTTTACGAAAATGTCCGATATTTTGATAAACATTGCATATAAAACATTAAGCTTTGCAGAGCATAGCGGAAAACTATCGAATTTGTTTAGGCATTATATATGGTGGATGGTAATTGAGATAGTCATGTTGTGGCATATTCTGTTTGTTGTTATCTGATTTGCAGGGCAACAGGATTGTACTTCCCTAGTAAAGTTGCTCTCCCCAACATTGAAATTGCACCTTCCTCAGTAGAGCAAGCTCTCCCCAACAAGGGCATGGAGGATTGTTGTCTCCGGCCATAATCGTGGTCGTTTTATTACTCCTCAGCAAGCAGTTAGTAGTGGGGCGCTCCAAGGAGGATGTCGTGGTATCCCCAGCAGGTGGTTTGGGGAATATTTTCTCTGGATCAAGACTGAAATTCTGGTACATGTGCAGAATTCAGATGTCCTAGAACATGCCGTTCGACATCTGGTCTGACATGATCACAAAGGGCAAGGTATATTGCAATAATCATGGTACTGAAAAGATAAGTACAAGACACACAGAATTGTTAACCCAGTTCGGTTGAACACACCTACTCTGGGGGCTACCTAGCCAGGGATGAAGTCCACTATCAGTAGTATCAATTCAAAGCTAAACTACCCGTTTACAGCTTATCACTTAATCACTACCCAATGACCCTTCTACCTAGATCCTCTCTAGATATGAGAAACCCTTCTCACTCCCAATCATCGCAATAATGTCTAGCAGTTGACAATCCGCCACTGCATCAACAACCCTTCACCTATACAACAGTTCATCAAGGAAGACACCCTTCCAAGACACAACTTAGAGTTACTTAAAAGCTTCCTCCAAGAACAGTACTCCTCTTACTTAACAGCTTTGAAGATCACACTTACAAACTGTCCAACTCACAGGTCGAGTGGTACAGGAACCAACCCTAATACTATAACTTTTACATCTTTGGTTGCGTTACCAAACTAGGTTACAAAACATCTATATATATATAACCTATTCCCAACTGGATTTGGGCCTACAAAAACATAGCAAATGAGCTGCTACAAATCAGCAGAAACTTCTGCTAGATAATAGGACTTCAATCTTTAACTTCCTAAAATATCTCCATATTTAGAAAGTGTATATTTTCCAATATTCTTCTCAATTTCAGACTTGAATCTTCAGACCTATAAATCAGCGCCTCATGATTGCATAATATTCCAGAATATTCTGCATCAGTTAAAACCTAACAGAATTAACAAACCACTTCAGTTCTGGCGCGATGTCGAATGAACCTGCATGGGACATCTTGATACGACATGTTGTTCCAGATGTTAACACTACTTCAGCTCAACATGCACACTAGGACTTCTTGCTCAACCTGTTCTTCTTTAGCAAGATAAACAAAACTATCTAACATATTGCTGCTATTATTTGTTTTACAAAATTAATGCCAACTCTTAAAATTAAAGAGCTAACATTCTCCCCCTTTGGAAATTTTTGGCTAAAACAAATACATAAACATTACAACACAGATTTCAGCAGCAATCACAATTCTATACTACTGTCAGTAGTCATCAGCAACTACTGAACCTACCAGTAACCATCAGTAGCTACTGTGAATAGCAATCCGGAGAAACATCTTCTAGGGAATATTTGGATGATATTAGGACATCATGTCTGACAACTCTTTTGGCAGCACATTTCTATGAGCTCCATAACATCACCTTCGAGAATCCCACCACAATCACTTCATGCAGCACATCAGGAGGTAAGAAGTAGAAAGTCCCGAAGTTATGCACATAAGGAAGAAGATATCTGGTGTACATGAGGAAGAAGATTTCTGGCTCCCCCTTAATCCCACACATTTCTTTTTCCTTCCAGCTCAGGCCTGGATAATTGTAGAAGACTCCTCCAGAAAAGAAACGTCTGTCTTCACACAAAAGACCAATGGTGGCATACGAGATTTCTGCACACCTTTCTTGATCAGACGCCCCCAGTCAACCTGTGGCATAAGATAAAACTTAAGAAGTATCAATCTATCTACCCAGGTAACTCAGAACACAAGTCACAACTGTGTTCATAACTCAGGACACAAGTCACAATCAGAACTCAACACCAACTCAAGGAAATGACACTCTCTTCGCAAACCATTGGAACTGCAGGTTCCAAACAAAGCATCTGCATCTGCATAACCCATTTCACACACTCTTTCTCCCCCTTTTTAGCCAAAAATTGGCAAAGGAGGCTCTCACAGAACCAGACCCAAGTGATGCTAACCCAAATACGAACAAACGCCATAAAATTTGTGAAACAAGATCACTTACTTGGCTGAAGAAGAAGAGAACAAACCCTATAAATAGCTGATCAGTTACTTTGGAATTAACGAGCTTTGAATATTTCAAGGTTCTTGGTCAAAGAAACACTATTTTAGGTACCAAAAACTCCATTCAACATTCAATGCCTACCTTCCAAAAACTGCCTTGACTGCCTTAAATGTTTCTCAACTGTATCTTACCATAAATTAAGCCAATAACGCTTCATGCATAGGCAGAGACACGTGTTTCACCTTATCCTTCCACTACCGACTAGAATAATTCCTTGTTTGGCTCAAGAGAAACATGTCCTGTACCGTGTTCTGACATCCTACCAAAACAGTTTGTCTGCTTGCTCATAAAATTATCAGCCCAAGACTCCACAGAACCTTAAACAAACCCATCTTCTTATCTAATGGATACTGAGACGACTTCTCTCAATCCCTTCTAGATTCCTTCAAGGCAGCAGAGCAAAAATAAAGTCACCCAGAACCACCAAATCTGCTTTTTAGACCTCTCCTACACAGCTATGATATGTTCCATCATGAAGTTTGACATCACACTGCACAAACTTGACCAGCACACATGCTACACAGAAATCAACACACTTGCAGCAATAGGCTATATACAACAGCCTTAACATTCAATTCCCTTTATGATTTCACACCAATAATGCCACATTCTGGTAAGTGCTGAGCAAGACCTCACCATGGGGATTTTAGATACAAGGTCTGCCAAGTCCAATAAACAAAAGCCCACTTGATTTGAAAATTCTCACATATTCCAAACAAATGTCTTGCAACACAAGATAAGGACTGCCACCACATTTTACTTGTATTAGAAGGAACCTCCTGGCAATAACCCCATAACACCCTAATAGAGTCTTCAACATGAAAGTAGCCATGTACTTCCAGAACTACTTACCATCAGGATTAGAATCTGCCCATTCTAATCCACATTATGTCAGAACTGCCACTTCAGACGATAATGCTGCTTCTTCCAACTCCATAAGTATGGTACACAACAGGCAAAAATGTTGTAACAAAATGTAGGACATCAGCACGAGACAAAAGACCACACCACTTAAGTAACCTCATCAGACAACCAGACAAGGCCTAGGCTCATCCTACTAGGACAACCTCTGCCAAGGCACCAAACACGAAGTTCTGGTATCCAATGTACCAAGAACAACGGGTTCCCAAGAAAAACAAATTCCCACGCCAAAGACAACTTTGACTGGTCAGGCGATACAAACAAGGCCTCTTTTATCCATTATAAATAACAAACCTCCTTGCTTCTATCAGCACCCAAGGAAGGAATCATGCGTCAGTCTAACAAGAATGCAGCAAAGAGACACATGCAAGAGGACAAGAAGCCAGATCCTCAGAAGTTGAAGGCCACAACACTGTCCATTGCTGGAACATCTTCAGGAGCAACAAGAACTCGAAAGACATCAGAAACGAAGATGAAGACCATCAAGAAAAACCACGTGCAACTTCAAGCCTCCGATGACGAATGGGACGAAGATTGGAAAACATTTCTTGATTCGGGGGGTTGAGATAACCTTTAGACCCTTTGTTTGGTGTTTTTACTAATTTTGTATGCTTGCAATAAATTTCTTTTTTAATTCTGTTTCATTTAACTAACCAAAAGCAATACTAAATCCTTATGTCTGCAAATTCTCAATCTGCTACAAAATAAGTGCTAACACAAAAAACAGAAAATTTATCAATCTCACACGTCCAGCTGCATAGAATAGTAACACTCTCCCCCTATCATGTGCTTCTTAGTACCTTGAAGAATGGAAAACACAAGACACATCTTCAAGTTTTCAAGAGCTCACTCTTTGTTCAACTCACAAGTTGAACACAATCATCACTAGTACCAATACTCACATGATCTCAATCTGATCAACTTTTCTCTATTTAAGACTGCCAGAACTCCTTTGCAAGAAGAATGCCTTAAATGAATGGAGAACATGAGACTCATCTTTATGTCTTCAAGAGCGCACTCTCTGTTCAACACACCTGCTGAACATATTCACCTACTGCTTGACTCTTACACCAGTCCATAAGTCAAGTAGAGACTTGTGATCTCTAGAGACACACACACCATAAAATTCTGAACAGAATGGTCTGTCAATAAATGTTAAGACATCAGTCTTGACATCATGAAAAGAATCCAGCTGTACTAAGAAAAACACCCCATCCCAAAACAAAATCTCCAAACTTCCCTCTTTAAGCCTCGGGACCAGAACATAAACATGAGAGTAGTATTCTCTCATCTAACTCTCCAATCTGTAATAAATCACTTTTAACAGCAGCACAGGCTATGATTGAACCACATCTAGTCAGAACAAGTCTAGCTACACACGGTCATTCAGATGATACTTCCAGAGAGAATCATGCTTCTTTGATCTTTGACCTTCATGTCCAAGAAGTCTGCTAGCGAGAATACTTCTTGAAATCTCAGGTTGACCATTCACATCTAAGATAAGTTCCAGGGCCAGAAACTTCTTAGACATACCACCCAGATGCCTCCTCTTCCAGACCAGGAGTAGGTTCCAAACTCATGTGATCAAATCACATTAGTTTGGCACCCAGAGCATCTGTTATGCCATTCCTTCAGACAACAAGAATCAGCACAATCCTGATGTTCTAAAACAAGATATGACATCATTCCAAGGAACACATCAAGAGATCAAGGACTGGAGATTAGCCTTTTTAAGAAAAGAAGCAAAAGTAAATTACTTCTCAGATCTCTTCCTTACAACCTCACTTATCAATGCCTTTATGAGTGTACTTGAACAGTAACCTTCAAGTATCGTTGACAGAGTAAGTTGAAGCAGTCTTGCAAAAATCCCATCACCATAGGATATACATTCAGAGAAGAATAACCTTCTCAGTTACAACCTCAGGAGTTTTCAGATAGATTCGCAGCGGATCAAAATACAAACTCGTCATAGCCTTCAAGTGTCACATATCAGCCCTAGCATCATAAATCAGGTGACACCTCAATACCACAGGTTTGAAAATAAATCAAACCTAACAAAACCACAACACAACAGTTTTTCAACCACTCCCCCAAGCCTTCAGCACATGCCACTGCCTGCCACGAATAATCCATCCTCCACTTCTAGAGACCATTCTCACACCTATATGAACTACTCCAAGTTCAAACAACTTTTCAGTAGACAGCTTCTACCTTAACCATGAACCAGAAAGTATCTTCCCTTGGATCTCTTCCAGATACAGAACAAAATGACCTGCTCTGATACCAATTGAAATTCTGGTACATGTGCAGAATTCAGATGTCCTAGAACATGTCGTTCGACATCTGGTCTAACATGATCACAAAGGGCAAGGTATATTGCAATAATCATGGTACTGAAAAGATAAGTGCAAGACACACAGAATTGTTAACCCAGTTCGGTTAAACACGCCTACTCTGGGGGCTACTAAGCTAGGGATGAAGTCCACTATCAGTAGTATCAATTCAAAGCTAAACTACCCGTTTACAGCTTATCACTTAATCACTACCCAATGACCCTTCTACCTAGATCCTCTCTAGATATGAGAAACCCTTCTCACTCCCAATCCTCGCAATGATGTCTAGCAGTTGACAATCCGCCACTATATCAACAGCCCTTCACCTATACAATAGTTCATCAAGGAAGACACCCTTCCAAGATACAACTTAGAGTTACTTAAAAGCTTCCTCCAAGAACAGTACTCCTCTTACTTAACAACTTTGAAGATCACACTTACAAACTGTCCAACTCACAGGTCGAGTGGTACAAGAACCAACCCTAATACTAGAACTTTTACATCTTTGGTTGCGTTACCAAACTAGGTTACAAAACATCTATATATATATAACCTATTCCCAACTGGATTTGGGCCTACAAAAACATAGCAAATGAGCTGCTACAAATCAGCAGAGACTTCTGCTACATAATAGGACTTCAATATTTAACTTCCTAAAATATCTCCATATTTAGAAAGTGTATATTTTCCAATATTCTTCTCAATTTTAGACTTGAATCTTCAGACCTATAAATCAGCGCCTCATGATTGCATAATATTCCAGAATATTCTGCATCAGTTAAAACCTAACAGAATTAACAAACCACTTCAGTTCTGGCGCGATGTCGAATGAACCTGCATGGGACATCTTGATACGACATGTTGTTCCAGATGTTAACACTACTTCAGCTCAACATGCACACCAGGACTTCTTGCTCAACCTGTTCTTCTTTAGCAAGATAAACGAAACTATCTAACATATTGCTGCTATTATTTGTTTTAAAAAATTAATGCCAACTCTTAAAATTAAAGAACTAACAAAGACGTTGTCTCCCCACAGAATCAGGGTGTCCACTTTCCCCAGCCAGTCAGGAAGTGTACTTTCACCGATAACATTATGCTCTAATCCCCAGCAAGGCGAGGGTAAAGTCATTCTCCCCATTGTCGCTCCCGGGATTTTCATCCAAGTACAAACGCGAAAGTGGCACCGAAACAGAGTCGCCAGCAATGTGTATTTATCCCAAGAGAGGGAAAGGAAACACCGCGTAAACCTGAGAGAAAGGAAAAGCATGGTCTTGCGACCAAGAGAAATGGGTTCGGGAGTCGGTTACGCGAGAGGAAGGTATTAGCACCCCCACGCGTCCATCGTACCCGATGGGATCCACGCTTGCTTGCTTCAATCAAAGGGTGTAAAGAAGGGATACTGGAAAAGGAACTGAAAGAAAGAAAGGAGAAAGAAAAGAAAAGGAACGGGAAACAAATGTAGGGAAAATAAAAGAAGTGCTCGCATGGGCCCTACCCCACTGCCTACGTATCTCATCGGGAGCATGAGAATCAGAGCGACGTAGTTCCCCTCACTAGGGATGGATTGTCTGTGTTTTTTAGAGAACGACTTACGTCCTAGCTCAGGTGTTGCAGGCTCGCTGGTCCGAGTGCGTTACCATCTTGCAAGAGAACGAGTAGAAGCGCGTTCGTGCATTGAGAATGAATGAGATGAGAAAAGAATTCCCGAAGGAAAGACGTTATTGTTTGTTTTTGTCTTTTAGAAGGAAGTGTTTTGGATTTGTTTGCATACGACAGTGTATCTGGATCTTAGTCATTGGAATGTGTACCTTCTCACATTCCAAGATGGAATGGGTAAGAAAGCACACTAAGAGTGAAGAAGACCTCCACACTTAGCTCCAATTGTCAAGGTTCAAACACACTAGCATACTTGTGTTTATTAAGTGTTTTTGTTGATTAAGAAATGAAGAAGTGTTTTTTATTATTTGCACCTTCAACAAGTATTGCATTTAAGTCCCTCATACAAGATCGAATATGTAACACATTGACCTAAGATGGGCCATATGCTACATATCTTAAGATTATAAGAGAAGACCCCTTATAATCTTTTCTTTATATGAAAGGCCTAAATGCAATAAGTGCCTACCTTTATTATATGTTTTGAATTTTCTTTGAGATGAGAAGATGAAAGACTCAAGAGAGGGTAAAGGTAAAAATCTATATGGACTAAGACTCAATCCTAATTGATTAGTTAAGGGAGTGATCCTAAAGTTTGTGAGGTTTCAACCTAAAGTCTAAAGAAAGAATGAATTAAACAATTCACTTCTAAAGTAGAAGATGAATTGTAATTCACAAGGGGAAAGTGATGTATTAAAAGAAAGCACATAAGTGCTTAACAAAACACAAAATGGAATTGTAAAAAAGAAAGGATAGAAGTTGAATGTGGATTCCTTATCCACACTCAATTGAAACTTACCAAAGCCCCTACATGGTTAGTAAACATGTATAAGAAGTACAAGAAGTAAAAGAACATGTAATGCATCATAAAACTCAAAAGAATTAAATGAGAAACCAAATCCTAGAGCCACAATCAGAATGTACATCATATGGAAACCAATGGTTATTATCATACAAGTGCAAGTGAATAAGCAACAATCATCACCCATTAGCATTTAAACATGTTACAAGAAGAAGGGGTAGATGAAAGATGGAAAGAAATGAAGAGGACATGCATAAATGGAACATGTAAATCAACAACCAGAATTGAAACTAAATGGAAAATGGTTTATAAACATCTCAAAAGTATTTATGAATCAACTTCAAGGCATTCAAGAAGTAATATAAGAAGAATTGAAATGAAAGTTCAAAAAGAAAGGGCAAACAATACATGTTAATGATGCACAAAGTTCAAATTGAAATGAACATGTAAAGATGACCTATAATGTGTATCAAAGACCTATAATATCATATGAATGACTCACACAACTATGCAAATGCTCATACAAATATGCACAAAAGAATTCATGCAAACATGCACTAAAGATTACAATGATATAACATGTCATAATGCTTTAAATGAAATGCATCAAGCAAAAATCAAATGTCCTCATGAAAATTATGAAAACATGGTATTGGAGTTCACTAATCAGAGATGAATCACATATCAAAATAGCATATCAAAATTTAAAGCAAAATGACTTCAAACAAAGCAATTAGGTCAAATTGAAACATCATGCAAAGTGGTGCAAATATAGGCATCAAAACATGTAATAAAGTGACCTAAAAAATCAAACAAAAATCATCTAACATGCTTCAATGTATTAGTGAATCAATGCAAAAATAAGAGCATCACAACAATTTTTAATGATCAAGAACAAAATTAAACAAATTCAAGTATCATGCTTAGAATGCATCTAAATGGAAATTCAAAGAAAATTATGGACCAGGGGTAAAAAGGTCATAAAATCAGAAAATAAAATCATGAAAACTTTCCTAAATGTTTTAAGAATACACATGAATTTTTGTAGAATTTTCCAATATGTTTTGGTATTTTTAAAAATTAGAAATCAAACGTGTAGAAAGAAATAAAAATGAAAAATAAATGCAAGATGCAGGGGGGTATGAACATAGCAATTGGACAGTTCAAAATCATTGGGCTTTAAAAAAGAGAAGGTGCAAATAGCATTCAGGTTAGGTCCATTAAGCACGCAGAACATACTAACAAGCATGGAATCTCAGTCAACAAAATTGACTCACTCATGGCCATTGGATCAAGTCACAGTCAAACCATAGTCAAAGTAAACAACATCAACGCGCACATGTGAATGTCCACACTCCCTATCGTGTACCATGCCATACAAAGTTTAAGTGAGTTCAGAAAATTTGCATGTGACTTGCACGCTTTTTTTTTATGTGTTGGCACATTTTGGAACGTAGGATTAAGAGCAATCAAAGGCCACGATTAAAACATAGTGAAACCCTAGCAATTACAGTCACCGGCCGGAGATGACCTCCGGTCACCTTCTCCGGTCACACCTCCACCGTCTGCAACCTCAATTCTCACCAAAATGCACAAATGTGGTATCAAAATGAAGCTTACGCTATGCACATCGTGAATCTAACATCATTTTCCACATAACAATCACACACAGAGAAAACAGAGGAGATTAAAGCAAGCCCTAAGTTGTGCACTATACCTCTAAAGGCCTATCAACTAACCGGACAAGTTCTTGAGCTTGTAAGAAGCTTCAAGAACCTGGAAACAACTTCACATTAGGTCTATAATGGTGGAGATTCGTACCTGAAGTTTTGAAACTTTGAAGTGTTCTTCAGAAAACCAGAGGTCTTGTCTCTTCTACAATCTTCACTTGGCCAAATAAAGGCTGAGATGTAGAACTTGATGCTGATTCAATGGAAGTGAGTAATCCAAGCTTCAAGAACAAATGCACTGTTGCGAAATTGAGAAAATCAAGGAAAGTGTTGAAGTGGAATGAGCAAGATGAGCTCGAAAATTCTTGGCAATGGTGATGTTGAGAGTAAAGCAGAGAGAGTTCTTTGGAGAGAATATGAAAGAATGAAGTTCCAAAAAAAATAGAGTGAGGTTTGGTTTTATAGTAAACTCTAACCATGGTTTAATGAGTGAGTTAACTGAGTTATGTGGAGTTAAGTGAGTCATCCCTAACTAACTGAGTCAAGTTAGTTAGGGAGAGCAATGATATGGTGCAGCTGGTTTATGATGTGTTACCATGTTCTTGCTGCTAAACTTCTATAGCAAGCTTCCAACCTTTCCCTCTTCATGTATAATTCGAGCAAGGGTGTGAGAGGTGCAGATATGTGTTGGTCTTAATGAGGCAGCACACATAAAACCTCTGTCATGTATTTGATGTATGTTTGAACCAAAATATTATGCAGCAAATCATCATGGTAACAGTGGGTGTTTGAGGGTGAATTTCTCCATGGTTAGTGAATGAAACAATGAAACATTGATGTCATTAGAAAGATGGTACATTGGGGAACAACATTGGTTTGCAAGTTGAAGTGAAATGAGGTCTCAAATATGCCTAAAAACAGCTATGAATGCATTGGTTCAAAACTGGTTGGTGGGCATGGCCAGAGGTTGGCTGGCATGGCAACTTGGCACACAAAATTTCAGCACAAACAACATGACTTTGAACCCTCCAAACTATCTCATAACTTGGTTAAATCAAAATTTTCACAACATCAACATTGAAGATGACACTACAAGGAACAACTTTGATGTTGGAAACTTTTCCATTCGAGGCTTTTATCTTGATGAAAAATAGGTGTACATTTGGCCCACCACATGCTTGTAAAAATGACTGCGCGCGTGCCCTGAAAATCTTGGTCCTGACCTAGTTTTGGACCTACTTTGCTCAAACTTTGATCAATCATATCTCACTCAATTTTTATCCAATGGAGATGTTCCACATATGGATGTGAAGCTTAAAACAAGATCTTTTGTTGTGGCCGAGTGGAATTTTCATTTGGTGCTTCAATTTTAAATGGCCTTGGTTCAAACTCTGATGCAAAATGGCCAAAACTTGCTATTTTTAGTAACCCTTCCTCTTCCAAAAATGGCAACTTTCCACCTCTTGGTTTTTTCATGATTCCTTTGGAGTTTCTTGACCAAATTTTGTACATTGGACATATGTAACATGAATTTCATGAATTTGGCCTCAAAAAGTCAAGAGTTGACTTTTTCCTCTGATTATTTGACTTTGCCCCAAATTCCCTGATTTTTTATCTTTCTTCCAATTGAAACACTTCCAAAACCAATTGAGAGGCAATTTTCCATACACATACACTTAAGAACATGTAGAATATCATGACAACAAGCTTTGTCCAAAAAATCAGAGATATCCTGATTTTATTAGAAACCCTAATTTTGACCCTCTCTGGTTAGGAGGAAATTGCACATCTTCCAAATCCAAATTCCTCAGAGTATGTTGTGTATCCTCTTAAAGGATGATGAGAAATGCCACTTGAGAATGATTTTGAATCAATGAACTATCTCTTTTGAGGGTTTTCCTTCAATTTTTGAACCTCTTGCATAGTGAAAGATGTAGTGCTTCAATCTCCCATTGAATCTCACTTCCTTGAGGTTTTGGAAGATCAATTGAGATAGTATGAGACATGAGAGACCTCTTGGCTTGCCTAGAGCCAACTTGATTGACCTTTTTGTGCTTTGAATGATTCCTTGATTGTCCACCTTCCACCTGATCACATGCCCTGATGGTAAGAAGGATGCCATGCTTCATTTTTCTATGTTAAATGCAATGTAATGTTAATGAGGTGGATATGATATGATAAATGATAATGCCATGCTATGATGACAAAAGGGGAGAGCAAAGTTTGGGGTATTACAGCTGCCCCTATTCAAGCGCTGTAGACCTGAATGCCTGAAAGCAAATGCTTTCGGACTTTCAAGGTATATAGTGATTGAATACCAAAAATAACCAAAAATTTGCTCTGGATGATGAAGAAGAAACCCCCCGACATTGCTGGATTGAATCTTCAATGAAACATTGTCGGAGAAATCTGCCTTTTGAATGACACCAGACGTCTACTGGCTCGCCGCATTACTGGTAAACTTTAACAATGTCTTTTATGCAATTCCAGACGACTACTGGCCTGCCACACTGCTGGTGGACTTTAGAAATGTCTTTTTGAACGACGCCAGACGACTACTGGCTTGCCACACTACTGGTGGACTTTAATAATGTCTTTTATGCAATTCCAGACGACTACTGGCCTGCCACACTACTGGTGGACTTTAGAAATGTCTTTTTGAACGACGCCAGACGACTACTGGCTTGCCACACTACTGGTGGACTTTAATAATGTCTTTTATGCAATTCCAGACGACTACTGGCCTGCCACACTACTGGTGGACTTTAGAAATGTCTTTTTGAACGACGCCAGACGACTACTGGCTTGCCACACTACTGGTGGACTTTAATAATGTCTTTTATGCAATTCCAGACGACTACTGGCCTGCCACACTACTGGTGGACTTTGCAGCTTCGTGCCACCCGAAGATGGACTTTTGCCAATCCACTGTTGGACTTTTGCCACCCGAAGACGGACTTTTGCCAATCCACTGTTGGACTTTTAGAATATGCCACCCTTAGATGGACCTTTCGCCAATCCACTGTTGGACTTTTGCCACCCGAAGACGGACTTTTGCCAATCCACTGTTGGACTTTTAGCTGCTTTGCCACCCGAAGATGGACTTTTGCCAATCCACTGTTGGACTTTTAGAATATGCCACCCTTAGATGGACCTTTCGCCAATCCACTGTTGGACTTTTGCCACCCGAAGACGGACTTTTGCCAATCCACTGTTGGACTTTTGCCACCCGAAGACGGACTTTTGCCAATCCACTGCTGGACTTTTGCCACCCGAAGACGGACTTTTGCCAATCCACTGTTGGACTTTTGCCACCCGAAGACGGACTTTTGCCAATCCACTGTTGGACTTTTGCCACCCGAAGACGGACTTTTGCCAATCCACTGCTGGACTTTTGCCACCCGAAGACGGACTTTTGCCAATCCACTGTTGGACTTTAAGAATTTGCCACCCTTAGATGGACTTTCTGCCAATCTACGGTTGGACTTTGCTAACGTCTTTTAACAATGCCAGACGACTACTGGCTTGCCACACTACGGGTGGACTTTCGCAAAATTCCAATACTGGATTACACTTTGCATCCGTGTCAGACATCTCTGCCGACTTTGCTGAGGAACAATGATCAATGACTTGACTTTAGAGGTTCCTGAGAGGATAGTATCTCTGCTGGAGAATAAATGAACAATCCGTCTGCTTCGAATTGTCAAGTTTTCCAAAAATAAATTGGACTTGAAGAATAATAAATTTGTCAGTAATCACTTCATCTGCTGGGGGAATGAATTTTGGTCACAGCGATTCCGCTGGGGATGAGAATTTCTTTGCATGGCGTCTTGCTAGGGAAGAAAAGTCATAAAACTCTGCTTGGGGATCTATCCAATCCAAGACCCTTTGTAGGGGTTATCCACCTTCTGACCCGGCTGGGGAAAGGCTGTACCATCCTTGTTGAGGAATAGATTCTGCCGATCTTATAAACCTCTGCGGGGAGAACAACAACTCAGCTGGGGAGTATTGCTGACAAGATTCGATGCTGACCTCTGTGGGGGATCATTACCAGAGACACAATCTTGCTGGGGATCCGGGCTACTCTTCCAGGGATATGCAAATCCTGGTTAGAACATTCCACTACAACTTGCTAGGAAAGAGTCCTTAGAGATCTGTTGGGGAAACCCAAAGCAAATCCACAGTAGTCTGCTGAAGAATATGACTGTCGAGCTTAGGATAAGTACCACAATGCCCCATGTTAGGCGAGCTTCCCTTTAGACAATTCCGTTAGGGATGACGAGTTTATAACAAACTCTGCTGGAGGAAACTGCTTTAAAACGTCTCGTGCTGGGGAATGCCTTTTGAGAGGATTTTACAGAAGACCAACTGTCCTCGAACTCTATTGGGGATGATCAACACTTCATGATGGGGAAACAAACATGCCCCATGCTTGGACAAACCAACAATTTGTCCCCGAAGAAGATGTCATAAGAGGATTTTACAGAAGATTTAGCCTCTTCAAACTCCTGCGACTTCGCTGGGGATAATGACCATCAGTTTCGGTGTCGACGAGACCACTCTTTTGGGGAACCTGTGACCGTTATCGACACAGAAAAGCTTGTAGTTGTTGGAAGGACTGAATAAGAGAATCGACTTAATAAGATACCACGATACCCAGTTGAGCTCAATTCGTTGATATCGAATCGTCGTGACCGACCGTCGACCGAATGATGGACTTAATCAGTGAACATTGTGACAAAAGGGTGACCACCTTTCTCGAACATGATTGCCCCAGTCTTCTGCATGGAAGTAAGTGATTACTCGTCTAGAAGACATGATCCCGTGATCTCGCAAAGGCTTCAATTTTTCCTTTGAGCCTAGTATGAGGCTGCTACCTACAAGCAAAGGATATGCACGTATACCCCGTGCGAGATATGACTTCTGCAACTGAGAAAATCTAACTCTGAACCACCACTTGTTGGGGAGAAAGGTTTGCATGCAATCTCTTGCTGGAGAACATTATTAATAAAGCCTACTGAAGACGGGGACCAAAAATGCCTTGGGTTGGAATGCCCCTTAGTTTCACTCCTTTTGGCTGATTGACTGCATATGCGTGACCAACTGTTTTTCTTCACTTGTCCCAAACCAACATTGTCCACCGGAAGAAATTGTCCCAAGAGGATTTTACAGAAGACTTGACATCCAAAACGCTTCAATGTCTTCAAACTCTCGTAGAGATTCGTTGGATCTCGCCGTAACTGCCCCAGACCGCATGGATTACTTAGAAGAAGTCATCGCATGAGGATTTTACAGAAGACTTGGCAAGCTCAATGCTTCAGTGTCTTCAAACTCTTGTAGAGATTCGTTGGATCTCGACGTAACTTCCCCAGACCGTATGGACTACAGAGGAATTCACCTTAAAAAGATCCATGAAGAATCTCATACCACCGTGGGATATTCTGCCTCGGTATTCTGAAACCTGGATGGGCTGATTAGTTGTCTGGATGGACTAACTTCTCGTGCTTTTGGGATGGCCTGCCTCAGTATGACCCTTGAAGTGGTTTTGCCCCAGTTTGGCTGAACTCTAAAAATATTTCTCGACGTAATTGGCTCAGACCGGCTACACCTTAAAGAGATGATTCGACGTGACTGCCCCGGATCGACTACGTCTTAACACAACTTGTTGGGAAAGCTCCTGCTCAACAAAGTTTCCTGAGGAGGTACCACTGGACGTGACTGCCCTTCGGGAGTTTTAGGATTCTCAACTCGGCAAGATTAAACTTCTGGACTGGATTTCCATATGTAAACTTCTTTTGATGTCAAATAAATGTATGCAAGCAGAAAATGTTTTATTCTGAGAATGAAAATTCTAATGCAACACAACATGTTAATCTCGAAGTTTTACTAAAAAGATGTAGCAAACCCTTTTGTGAGCGAATCACGGGTTAGGATACGACATTAATTTTTGAAAGAAATAATGCAATGCACATGCAACACCAACAAAGATCTTTTAGCACAACTGATAGGAGTCAGGAACGCTATCTCTTGGTAGTATGCCTTTGAAATAACCCTGTTTCAATTAGGACTTTTGAGGGTTGTAACGGGGCCTGGTTCACGGTTTTGAGAAAAAAGGATTTATGGCTCAAAGTTTATTGGTGCCCACCCACTCTTCGTGATGTTCTCCAGTCCTACGTTCAGCTAATTTGCACAAGCGTTCGCCTCTCAAAAAGATTTTGTGATCTTTAAGGAAACCATGATACTGATGGTTTGACACCTAATGAGGCTTTGGATTGACAGTCACCCCTTTGTCTTTTGTCTATAGTCACACGACTTTGTTCTTGCTCGAGGATTTTCTTTTGTAATCCTTTTGTTTTTCGCTTTCACATTCTTTTGCTTTTTGATCCCTAATTTTTGCCTGGACTGATTCTTTTGAATCTTTAATTTCAGAGTCCAGCGGGATGCCCTAACTTTTGCCTAAGTTGCTTGTTTTCAAGTTTCAACTTAGCGGGCTTTTTTCATTTTTTCATTTTTTTTATTCTTTTTCCTTTTTTCTTGAACAAATCGTGTGACACTGGCTTGTCTTGACTTGATTGGAAAGGTCGTGACTGCCTCACTCTTTGATTGTTGATGGATAACCATTGTGGTTTCACATCTCTTGCCCTCTTGACGGTGGAATAGAAGGTAATGGATCCTCAGATGCACACTCCTTTTGAAATTTGAATGCTTGGTCAAATTAACTGACGCCTACCCTGCCCCTGGGTTAAATGTGAGGGTTTTTTCGTACGAAAAGAAACTCCTACTTCAAGGCTCAAAGGGGTTAACGAGGGTCTATCTCCCTTATATCTCCAGTGTTTGAGGAGTTGAAACAATGCCTGTACATCCTCAACAGGGTTCTTATTCCAAAGCACACCGTTAGAGATTTTTGCGTTTTCAGACCATCATTCTCCCTCATAGAGTTTGAGCAAGAAAAATGGTATTGCAGTACACATTAGCATTAAATGAGTAAACACAAATGAAATTCTTCAAGAAAACATATTCATTGCATTAAAATCCTCATACCAAATACAAACAAATTTTAACATGCGAACAATGTCTGAACGAACAAATAAAGACTACATATGAAAATGCAGCAAGGAAAATAAAGATTGTCGTTGTTGAGGAGGCTTGGCTCCGTCTAGACTGACCACTTCTGGTGATGTTCTTGTAACTTTGAGCACTCACCATGGTACAGAAGCTTCACCTTGTGGGGTACCATCTGGGGTGATAACCTTTGAGTCAATCAAATCCTGCACCTTGTGCTGGAACACATTACAGTTATCAAGTGTGTGCCCAAACGTTCCTGAATGGAACTCACAGCTAACACTCATGTCATAGTCCGGAGGAATGGGGTATGGCACGGGCATGGCCCTTCTCAGCTGGATTTGCGAACTTTTGAGCAAACGAGCCAACAACTAACTGTACGGAATAGGAATAGGATCAAATGTCCTCTTGGGCTTCCTTGGTCTGAGTAGCCTCCGCTGCTGATAATCTTGCTGCTGCTGGTTCGGGCGCCCAACCTGGCCCTGCACTTTCCTTTCTGCATTCGGCTGAGGCACAAATAAGGGTTGCTGACATAGGTCTTCTGCAACACAGGGTTGTGGAAGAGATCCCTGACGTGAGGTAGACCCTTTGGAAAAGGAGAGAGTCCTCAGTTCCCTTGCAACAATGGGAGTGACATCACTTGGTTTACCAGCACCAACTGATGCAAACTTGATTGCCCCTGAATCAATTAGCTCCTGGACTTTATGCTTGAACCTGGTACAATTCTCAACATTGTGACCAGGTGCCCCAGAATGGAACTCACATCTAGCCTTAGCATTAGGTCCCAGAGGAATCTTCGTGGGCAACGGTCCCAAACTAACACACTCAACCAGCTTGAGCTCGAGCAAGTAAGAAAGCAATTGCGCGTACGAAATCGGAATGGGATCGAACTTCCTCTTAGGCCCCTCTGACTTAGGATCCTCTTGAAAATTAGGAAGTGACTGCTGATGAGAGAGCTCTGAACCTTTAGCTTTCAGAGGAGATTCACGAAGCAATCCATGATCTAGAGCATATCCCAAAGAGATGGGAGGAGTAGAGACTTCTGTTGTGGAAGCAGGCACATGATCATTTTCCTTTTTTAACACCTTATTCAAGATTTCCATGACCAGGCCCATTTGAATCTTCATCTGGTTGACTTCCTCCCTCAGTAGTTCCTGACCTCGGGACAGCGCCTGAATGTCCCCCATAAAATGCCCCAATTGGGCCCTCACCCCAGCCAAATCCTTCTGCATTTGATCCATGATTCTTACTTGATTTCTTCGCGTCGAATATCGGTGAATATAATTCTCAGCTATACTGCCTGAAACCAAATAAAGGTTAGAGACCCTGCAACGAATACCTGAAAAGCAAGCAACATAAATGCAGAATGATATGCAATGCCATGCAATGTTATGTTTATCATTTCCAAAGTGCTTTACACCCTGATTCCAATCCAAACCACAGAAATCTGAAGACCAGAAATCGTGATATAAAGAGACGTGTCGTGGTCATGTGCTTGTGTACAGATATCTGATAAAGCGTAATTGTGAATAAACTGCTCATACTCATTCGACAAAGTATTCAAGTACATTTAAGAAAGGCTCATCCGCAAATGCAATACAAGGAAAAATGGATCCATCAACAAGCCTGATGGTAACCATTAACAACAAAATATAAGGAAAAGAACATCAGTCTGACAATTCCACATCCTTCAGCTTATCACTTGAGTATTTGATCTCCTCAAAAAGTATACGGGTATGCTGGTGATTCGGCTTTTCAATCATCTCTTTGATCAAGACATCCCTTTTCTCAAGAGTTTCATTTAAAGAACCCATATGCAGCATCAGAGCCTCGTCATCACACACTCCTTTGTGTCTCTTTATGCCGGCTTGCGTCTTGAGTATCTCCCTTTCTATCATGACTTCTTCAAGCTCTTTCTTGGTATTCCTCAACTCACCTCTAGCTTCTTCTAGCTGTTCTTGACTCTTACCGAGGCTTTCCCGATACTTTCTCCTCTGCTCATGCGCCTTTTCAAGCTCTTCGTCCTTAATCTGCAACTGTTCCTGTAATTCAGCATTCTCTATCCTAACTTCGTCCCAAGCGTGCTGAAACTTTGTTAACTTTTCTTTGGTCTGTGCTAACGCCTGTTTGGTTTGCTTGTGGGCTTGAGTAGCATCATCAGCACCTTTACTAATCTTCCGGAAATGTTGGGCTCTTCCAGCAAAGTCTTTTTCTTTTGCAGTTAGGATTTGTTCAGCATCTTGGGCTTTCCGCTCCAGCTCTTTGTTGGCATGTAGAGCATTCTGAAGACGGCTACTCAACTCGGAATTCTCTCCTTGAAGCTCTTTCACCAAGGCTTGCAACTTGTCAACTTCTTCCGCAGTAGCAGTGCTTCTTGCTTTCTCATTCTCCAGATACAGAAGGGGTGCCTTACCAAAAGGCAAGAGAAAATCTTCAACTCTTTTCTTCACCCACTCTTCATATGCTGGATAAACCCGGTTGTTAGGCTTGCCTAGAGTAACTTTCCCCTTTTTCAGTATGCTACCCCAGCTTTCAGAAGCTTTTTGTGCTGCTTCCCAACCATCTGATGTATGAAAATAGAGGGACTCCTCCACATCTCTCTTAATAGGCGGACCTGTCAGGGCATACCCAAATTGTCGAATGGCCAAAGAAGGATTGTAGTTAATCCCACCCAGTCTTCCTATCAGTGGAACGTTAGGGAACTTACCACAGCTGTGGATAATATTCTTACCAATCAGCCCATGATCTACCCATACGATGTCCTTGGCCACCAATCCCATTAAACGCTGTTTCCACTCTAGAGAATCTTTGGAATCCACAAAAGCCCCTGATTGTGGTAAACGGCCCGCAAACCACTTATAGAACAAGGGTGCACAACAACGAATTATCCCTCCTCTCTTCTTTTCATTTCGGTTGTACAATGAGTAGTGAAGATCTCCCAGTAGCGTTGGCACCGGGTTCTTCATCATGAATATTCGTATAGCGTCCGTATCAATAAAATCCGGCTCGTTGGGAAACAACACTATGCCGTATATACAAAGGGCTAGCAAAGCATTAAAAACAAGCCAATTCTCGCCTTTAGCTGCTTCCTGGGCCTTCTTAATCAGATATTCCAGCTTGTAACCACGAATCTTTCCTTTGTTGGAGACATTGTCACTTAGCTCTGATTTGCTCAAATAAAGAGCACCAGCCAACTTCCCAAAGTCAAGATCCCCCACTGATCCAAAGAAAGGGGGCTCCTCCTTGATAGCAATCCCCAACATGTTGGAATACTCCTCCAGGGTAGGAACCAACACATAGTCTGGAAATACAAAACATCTCAGAGGCGGATCATAGAACTGCATCAACGTATGGAGACCTCTGGCTTCATAATCACTGACATTACGAACCATAGATAAAATCCACCCATATTTCTCTTCAAAAGCTTCTCGTGCTGCCGGGCTCGCCATTCCCTTCAGCACAACAATAGGGCCCAAAGTAGGCGTAAGGAACTTATAGCTGATGATATTCTTCCTCTCTTTAGTGTTCATCTTTGCAGGGACCCGATGACTGGAATCAAGGGTAATATATGCACCTGGAAATGAATAAACATGTATGTTAGGATATGATAATGCAATGCAAAGGGCAATGTGATCAGGTAATCAGGTGTCTGTGCTGAACTGTGAACGGTGTCAGTGTAGCTCTGAGACTAATATAGAACCATAGATAAGAACCATCTGAATACAATAGGATGAAACTTCCTTTTTGTGCAATGATGATAGAAAACCGGGTATGTAGGAGGTCATGGTTACCTGCAAACCTGTAAACAACCCGCCCTTCTCACATGTGGGTACTAGGATGTTCAGTATCCCGGGCTCTCAGGTCGAGAAATGATGATACGTTCACCATTTCTGGTTTGGCATCATCATCAATCGAGGAGGCCTCAACTGATTCTCCAAAACAAGAAGGTCCTCAGCTTCTGGCACTGAGGTCGAGAAGCAATAGTACATTCATCCCTCAGGGTACAGTACTATCGCCAATCGAGGAGTGCCTCCGCTGATTCTCTTTCAAAAAGGGATGTCCTATAGCAAGTTCCCAGCATTGGGTCCTCGGATCGAGAATGTGCAATGGGTTTGCCACATAATGTGGTCTGCCACGGTCACATCTCGGGAGGAGTGCCGCAACTGAGTCCTCGGGAATGGTCACCAGAGTCGACAATTCCTCAAGAGAATAACTACTGGCCTGCATAACATGCAGTAGCAGAAAGCTCCCGATAGAACCTCGTCTGGTTGTGGGTCTCATGAACAACAATACGTGGTCACCACCACGCAAGCGTCATGACTATCCACTCTAATACCTATGTGTGTACTCAAGCCTGGGTAGTGGGCTTATCTCTCAGAACACCCATCCCGCCAAACAGAAAACAACACAGTCCAGTATAGCATAATATATCATGTGAAATGAAAATGCTAAAATGCGGTAAATACAGTAATGTACAGTAAAGCAGTAAATAACCATACAATAAAACAGTAAATACAGCACAACAGTAAACACCCAATGAAAGAAAAACAGACAAGCGCTAGGATTGACTCGCTAAGGAAACCAGGGATTCTGCTATAGTCCCCAGCAGAGTCGCCAGCTGTCGCTCCCGGGATTTTCATCCAAGTACAAACGCGAAAGTGGCACCGAAACAGAGTCGCCAGCAATGTGTATTTATCCCAAGAGAGGGAAAGGAAACACCGCGTAAACCTGAGAGAAAGGAAAAGCATGGTCTTGCGACCAAGAGAAATGGGTTCGGGAGTCGGTTACGCGAGAGGAAGGTATTAGCACCCCCACGCGTCCATCGTACCCAATGGGATCCACGCTTGCTTGCTTCAATCAAAGGGTGTAAAGAAGGGATACTGGAAAAGGAACTGAAAGAAAGAAAGGAGAAAGAAAAGAAAAGGAACGGGAAACAAATGTAGGGAAAATAAAAGAAGTGCTCGCATGGGCCCTACCCCACTGCCTACGTATCTCATCGGGAGCATGAGAATCAGAGCGACGTAGTTCCCCTCACTAGGGATGGATTGTCTGTGTTTTTTAGAGAACGGCTTACGTCCTAGCTCAGGTGTTGCAGGCTCGCTGGTCCGAGTGCGTTACCATCTTGCAAGAGAACGAGTAGAAGCGCGTTCGTGCGTTGAGAATGAATGAGATGAGAAAAGAATTCCCAAAGGAAAGACGTTATTGTTTGTTTTTGTCTTTTAGAAGGAAGTGTTTTGGATTTGTTTGCATACGACAGTGTATCTGGATCTTAGTCATTGGAATGTGTACCTTCTCACATTCCAAGATGGAATGGGTAAGAAAGCACACTAAGAGTGAAGAAGACCTCCACACTTAGCTCCAATTGTCAAGGTTCAAACACACTAGCATACTTGTGTTTATTAAGTGTTTTTGTTGATTAAGAAATGAAGAAGTGTTTTTTATTATTTGCACCTTCAACAAGTATTGCATTTAAGTCCCTCATACAAGATCGAATATGTAACACATTGACCTAAGATGGGCCATATGCTACATATCTTAAGATTATAAGAGAAGACCCCTTATAATCTTTTCTTTATATGAAAGGCCTAAATGCAATAAGTGCCTACCTTTATTATATGTTTTGAATTTTCTTTGAGATGAGAAGATGAAAGACTCAAGAGAGGGTAAAGGTAAAAATCTATATGGACTAAGACTCAATCCTAATTGATTAGTTAAGGGAGTGATCCTAAAGTTTGTGAGGTTTCAACCTAAAGTCTAAAGAAAGAATGAATTAAACAATTCACTTCTAAAGTAGAAGATGAATTGTAATTCACAAGGGGAAAGTGATGTATTAAAAGAAAGCACATAAGTGCTTAACAAAACACAAAATGGAATTGTAAAAAAGAAAGGATAGAAGTTGAATGTGGATTCCTTATCCACACTCAATTGAAACTTACCAAAGCCCCTACATGGTTAGTAAACATGTATAAGAAGTATAAGAAGTAAAAGAACATGTAATGCATCATAAAACTCAAAAGAATTAAATGAGAAACCAAATCCTAGAGCCACAATCAGAATGTACATCATATGGAAACCAATGGTTATTATCATACAAGTGCAAGTGAATAAGCAACAATCATCACCCATTAGCATTTAAACATGTTACAAGAAGAAGGGGTAGATGAAAGATGGAAAGAAATGAAGAGGACATGCATAAATGGAACATGTAAATCAACAACCAGAATTGAAACTAAATGGAAAATGGTTTATAAACATCTCAAAAGTATTTATGAATCAACTTCAAGGCATTCAAGAAGTAATATAAGAAGAATTGAAATGAAAGTTCAAAAAGAAAGGGCAAACAATACATGTTAATGATGCACAAAGTTCAAATTGAAATGAACATGTAAAGATGACCTATAATGTGTATCAAAGACCTATAATATCATATGAATGACTCACACAACTATGCAAATGCTCATACAAATATGCACAAAAGAATTCATGCAAACATGCACTAAAGATTACAATGATATAACATGTCATAATGCTTTAAATGAAATGCATCAAGCAAAAATCAAATGTCCTCATGAAAATTATGAAAACATGGTATTGGAGTTCACTAATCAGAGATGAATCACATATCAAAATAGCATATCAAAATTTAAAGCAAAATGACTTCAAACAAAGCAATTAGGTCAAATTGAAACATCATGCAAAGTGGTGCAAATATAGGCATCAAAACATGTAATAAAGTGACCTAAAAAATCAAACAAAAATCATCTAACATGCTTCAATGTATTAGTGAATCAATGCAAAAAGAAGAGCATCACAACAATTTTTAATGATCAAGAACAAAATTAAACAAATTCAAGTATCATGCTTAGAATGCATCTAAATGGAAATTCAAAGAAAATTATGGACCAGGGGTAAAAAGGTCATAAAATCAGAAAATAAAATCATGAAAAATTTCCTAAATGTTTTAAGAATACACATGAATTTTTGTAGAATTTTCCAATATGTTTTGGTATTTTTAAAAATTAGAAATCAAACGTGTAGAAAGAAATAAAAATGAAAAATAAATGCAAGATGCAGGGGGGTATGAACATAGCAATTGGACAGTTCAAAATCATTGGGCTTTAAAAAAGAGAAGGTGCAAATAGCATTCAGGTTAGGTCCATTAAGCACGCAGAACATACTAACAAGCATGGAATCTCAGTCAACAAAATTGACTCACTCATGGCCATTGGATCAAGTCACAGTCAAACCATAGTCAAAGTAAACAACATCAACGCGCACATGTGAATGTCCACACTCCCTATCGTGTACCATGCCATACAAAGTTTAAGTGAGTTCAGAAAATTTGCATGTGACTTGCACGCTTTTTTTTTATGTGTTGGCACATTTTGGAACGTAGGATTAAGAGCAATCAAAGGCCACGATTAAAACATAGTGAAACCCTAGCAATTACAGTCACCGGCCGGAGATGACCTCCGGTCACCTTCTCCGGTCACACCTCCACCGTCTGCAACCTCAATTCTCACCAAAATGCACAAATGTGGTATCAAAATGAAGCTTACGCTATGCACATCGTGAATCTAACATCATTTTCCACATAACAATCACACACAGAGAAAACAGAGGAGATTAAAGCAAGCCATAAGTTGTGCACTATACCTCTAAAGGCCTATCAACTAACCGGACAAGTTCTTGAGCTTGTAAGAAGCTTCAAGAACCTGGAAACAACTTCACATTAGGTCTATAATGGTGGAGATTCGTACCTGAAGTTTTGAAACTTTGAAGTGTTCTTCAGAAAACCAGAGGTCTTGTCTCTTCTACAATCTTCACTTGGCCAAATAAAGGCTGAGATGTAGAACTTGATGCTGATTCAATGGAAGTGAGTAATCCAAGCTTCAAGAACAAATGCACTGTTGCGAAATTGAGAAAATCAAGGAAAGTGTTGAAGTGGAATGAGCAAGATGAGCTCGAAAATTCTTGGCAATGGTGATGTTGAGAGTAAAGCAGAGAGAGTTCTTTGGAGAGAATATGAAAGAATGAAGTTCCAAAAAAAATAGAGTGAGGTTTGGTTTTATAGTAAACTCTAACCATGGTTTAATGAGTGAGTTAACTGAGTTATGTGGAGTTAAGTGAGTCATCCCTAACTAACTGAGTCAAGTTAGTTAGGGAGAGCAATGATATGGTGCAGCTGGTTTATGATGTGTTACCATGTTCTTGCTGCTAAACTTCTATAGCAAGCTTCCAACCTTTCCCTCTTCATGTATAATTCGAGCAAGGGTGTGAGAGGTGCAGATATGTGTTGGTCTTAATGAGGCAGCACACATAAAACCTCTGTCATGTATTTGATGTATGTTTGAACCAAAATATTATGCAGCAAATCATCATGGTAACAGTGGGTGTTTGAGGGTGAATTTCTCCATGGTTAGTGAATGAAACAATGAAACATTGATGTCATTAGAAAGATGGTACATTGGGGAACAACATTGGTTTGCAAGTTGAAGTGAAATGAGGTCTCAAATATGCCTAAAAACAGCTATGAATGCATTGGTTCAAAACTGGTTGGTGGGCATGGCCAGAGGTTGGCTGGCATGGCAACTTGGCACACAAAATTTCAGCACAAACAACATGACTTTGAACCCTCCAAACTATCTCATAACTTGGTTAAATCAAAATTTTCACAACATCAACATTGAAGATGACACTACAAGGAACAACTTTGATGTTGGAAACTTTTCCATTCGAGGCTTTTATCTTGATGAAAAATAGGTGTACATTTGGCCCACCACATGCTTGTAAAAATGACTGCGCGCGTGCCCTGAAAATCTTGGTCCTGACCTAGTTTTGGACCTACTTTGCTCAAACTTTGATCAATCATATCTCACTCAATTTTTATCCAATGGAGATGTTCCACATATGGATGTGAAGCTTAAAACAAGATCTTTTGTTGTGGCCGAGTGGAATTTTCATTTGGTGCTTCAATTTTAAATGGCCTTGGTTCAAACTCTGATGCAAAATGGCCAAAACTTGCTATTTTTAGTAACCCTTCCTCTTCCAAAAATGGCAACTTTCCACCTCTTGGTTTTTTCATGATTCCTTTGGAGTTTCTTGACCAAATTTTGTACATTGGACATATGTAACATGAATTTCATGAATTTGGCCTCAAAAAGTCAAGAGTTGACTTTTTCCTCTGATTATTTGACTTTGCCCCAAATTCCCTGATTTTTTATCTTTCTTCCAATTGAAACACTTCCAAAACCAATTGAGAGGCAATTTTCCATACACATACACTTAAGAACATGTAGAATATCATGACAACAAGCTTTGTCCAAAAAATCAGAGATATCCTGATTTTATTAGAAACCCTAATTTCGACCCTCTCTGGTTAGGAGGAAATTGCACATCTTCCAAATCCAAATTCCTCAGAGTATGTTGTGTATCCTCTTAAAGGATGATGAGAAATGCCACTTGAGAATGATTTTGAATCAATGAACTATCTCTTTTGAGGGTTTTCCTTCAATTTTTGAACCTCTTGCATAGTGAAAGATGTAGTGCTTCAATCTCCCATTGAATCTCACTTCCTTGAGGTTTTGGAAGATCAATTGAGATAGTATGAGACATGAGAGACCTCTTGGCTTGCCTAGAGCCAACTTGATTGACCTTTTTGTGCTTTGAATGATTCCTTGATTGTCCACCTTCCACCTGATCACATGCCCTGATGGTAAGAAGGATGCCATGCTTCATTTTTCTATGTTAAATGCAATGTAATGTTAATGAGGTGGATATGATATGATAAATGATAATGCCATGCTATGATGACAAAAGGGGAGAGCAAATTTTGGGGTATTACACCCATCAGCAGGTTAAGTTCAGCAATATCCCCAAGAAGAATGGTATTATGGCCTGTTTTCCCCGAGCAGAGTCTGGTAGCAATCTGCGCCGCTGTTTGTGCAGCGGTGGTTGGCATCCCCAGCAGGTTCTAAGCCCAATTGTTATTGGAAATTTTCAGTAACAGACTTCTGGTTCCGTTATTGGCACTCATTCTTAATTCCCCTAGCAGAGGAGAAACCTCAGGTTTTGGATGTTACCTTCAGTAAAGGACATGTGTAATCCCCGGTAGAGTGGATGTTCTTTTGGATCTCATCCCCAGTAGAAGTTGTTGATCAAAAGAATCGGTCAGTGCGATCCTTCTCAGCATAGTTCTTGGATTCTGAGGACAATTTATTTTGTCATCCCCCAGCTGAATTGGTCTCTTCTCTTCAGCATTTATTTTGCTGGAGGGGTCCTTTTGCATATCATAAGCATTTGCATTGCATCCTCAAGCGCGTAGCATTTCCATTTCGTATGGAGCATTACGCCAAAAAATTTTAAACATATGCATTCGAAGCATAAGCCAGGTTTGATGCTTTCTTTTCCAGTTCTCTTTCTCAGCAGAGATGGCATAACTCAGGAGATTTTGGTTTATCCTCGGTGAGATCGTCGAGGGACGCGTTCCTCCTACCTGTGCTCCCCGGCAGAGTCTTTTATTTAGACTTCTCCTTTCCCCAGCGGAGTCATCTTATCTGTGGGTTGTAAGTCCGTTGATTTTACCTCTCACCCTTTCGGTTCACGAGCGTATCTTTACTATGAGCTTGCCTTTCGTTGGCCATTCTCTTTTGTGAAATCCAGTTCTCGCCTGGTAGTCAGTTCTCGCCTGACATATTTTGTTTGCCAGTTTCTCTTTCTCAGCAGAGATGGCATAAATCCGAAGATTTTGTTTCACATTATCCCCAGCGAAGTCCACGTTCTGGCGGTCTTCCTTTGTGAGTACAGTTGTGGTCGTACTTGTGTTATTATAGTGGTTAGAACGATTGTGGTCGGTCTTCCTTTGTGAGTACGGTTGTGGTCGTACTTGTGTTATTCTGGTGGTTAGAACGATTGCGGTCGGTCTTCCTTTGTGAGTATGGTTGAGGTCGTACTTGTATTATTTCTGTGGGTAGAACGGTTGTGGTCGGTCTTCCTTTGTGAGTGCGGTTGAGGTCGTACTCGTTTCATTTTGGTGGGTAGAACGGTTGCGGTCGGTCTTCCTTTGTGAGTATGGTTGAGGTCGTACTTGTGTTATTTCTGTGGGTAGAACGGTTGCGGTCGGTCTTCCTTTGTGAGTACGGTTTAGGTCGTGCTCGTATTATTTTTGTGGGTAGAGTGGTTGCGGTCAGTCTTCCTTTATGAGTACGGTTGAGGTCGTATTCATATTATTTTGTTGGTAGAGTGGTTGCGGTCAGTCTTCCTTTGTGAGTATGGTTGAGGTCGTACTCGTATTATTTTTATGGGTAGAACAGTTGCGGTCGGTCTTCCTTTATGGGTATGGTTGAGGTCGTACTCGTTTTATTTTTGTGGGTAGAGTGGTTGAGGTCAGTCTTCCTTTATGAGTACGGTTGAGGTCGTATTCGTATTATTTTGTGGGTAGAGTGGTTGCGGTCAGTCTTTCTTTGCGAGTATGGTTGAGGTCATACTCGTATTATTTTTGTCGGTAGAACGGTTGCTGTCGGTCTTCCTTTGTGGGTATGGTTGAGGTCGTACTCGTTTTATTTTTGTTGTTAGAATGGTTGCGGAGTCTTCCTTTGTAAGTGCTGTTGACGTCGTGCTCGTTTTATTTTGGTGGGTAGAACGGTTGCGGTCGGTCTTCCTTTGTGAGTATGGTTAAGGTCGTACTCATATTATTTTTGTGGGTAGAACGGTTGTGGTCGCTCTTCCTTCGTGAGTGCGGTTGAGGTCGTACTCGTTATTTTTTCAGCACGCTCCATTTCGTTATCCCCGCCATTTGAAAATTTCAAGGGTTCTTTCGGTATTCAATCCCCGTGTATCCTGGAATGTCTGAAAGCCGTCGCTATCATACCTTCAGGACCAAGTTGATTGAATAGGGGCAGCTGTAGCACCCCAAAATTTTCCCTCTTACTTTTAGCACTAACTGGCTTATGTTTCATTTCATTTTGCATTATCATGTGTGCATATCATTGGTTCTTAGCATGGGGTCAAGGTGTCTGACGCAGTTTAAGAGGAGAAGAGTTGTTCTCCAAAGGCTCAAGCAAAAGTCCATGTACATTGTCCAAGAGATCAAGAGGAGAAATGGTTACTGATGCCACCATTATTTGAGTCACTAAGAGTCCTTGGGCCTTAGGGGATCCTATTTGGTCCATCACATCATCAGGAGATCACAGTTGGCAAGAGATCTCAAGTGAATCACTCTCTCCTAACCAGTGCAGAAATTAGGGTTTGAGATTCTTGAGTTTATTGCTCCAATGGGCAAGCTCTTTGAGGTTTTATCATCACCAAATGGCACATCTCATCATTGTTGGAGAGGATACACATCATACTCAGAGGAATTTGGATTTGGAGGATGAGTTGATTCCTCCTAGACTGAGGGTACCAAAATTAGGGTTTGCTATAAAATCAGTTTATTTCTGATTTTTTTTGGGCAAGACTTGATTCTATGGTATTCGTTGGGTCCCCAAGTGTCTAAGATTGGAAAATTTTCCATCAATTTAATTCATAAGAGGTTCAATTGATCAATTGAATGAAAATCAGGAGAATTGGGGAAAAGTCAACTGTGCAGAGGAAAAAGTCAACTCCTGACTTTTTGAGGTCAAATTCATGTTCCTCATCTCAAATATGTCCATTGATGAAGATTTGATAAAGAAATATCAAGGAATTCACCAAAAATCAAGAGATGTGAAAAGTTTCCAAAAATAGAAACTCAGGTTTCCCTTTATGGCAAGTTTTGGCAAGTTGAGTACCCGTCTTTGGAGCATTCTTTTTCTGTGATCCAAGCTCCAAACTTAAGGGTTATGGAGGCCTTTCAAAATTTCACATTCCAAGCTTCAAAACCATACCAAGAATATCTCCATTGGATCAAAATTGAGTGAGATATGGTGGTTTAAAGTTTGAGGTTTCTAAGGAAAAATGACCAGCCAGCCAAGTCATGGGCGAGCCAGCACGCCCTCAATTCTACAAACACTTGGTGTGCATGTTTTGTCCAACTTCAAGGGCAAGTATCTTATTGATAGAGGCTTAAAATTGAAAATTGTTCAACATCACTTTTGTTCCTCTCCATGTCCTCTACAACTCTTGTGTTGAAAGTTTTTTCATCTGATCAACTCATGGAGAGATATAAGGAGCTAAAGTGGGGGACCTCATACTAAAAATTTCACACGCACATGGCTAGGTCGTGACCAGGTCGAGGAACATGCAAATTCAGTTCTAATCATCCATCTTTGGGGTCATTTTTAGGTCCCTTAGAGGACTCCATTCCATTTACTTTCAACACCAAAGTTGTTGTCCACATTGCCCTCTATCCAAAGAGCACAAGAATGCATCAAAGGGAAACGTGATCCTCAAGTTATGGACACCTAAAGTGTTGGGTCCAAAGCTGAATTTTCATGGCATGATGTGATCAAAGAGAATCAGAATTTTCCATTCTTGTAAGCTGGGTAACTTAGCATCATTCAGGCCCAAAATATCAACCCTAATAACCATAATTCATGTTATAAAAAGGAGAGGAGGTGAACCCTAAAGGAGGTTGGTCGGATTGGAGAAAAAAGTAAGGTTTTGTTGCTGAAATTCTGAGCAAGCTACGAGCATTTTATTGCCTTTATTTGGCCACTCATAATCACCAAAGATCAAGGATTCCACAAGTTTTCTTTTCCTTGGATCACAAGCATCAACAAACCGCAGGTATAACTCTTAACTCCAATGCATTATCTGGTTGTTTTTGATGAGTTTGCTTGTTTTAGAGTCCACTAGGGATGGTGTGCGTTCTGGCTAGTTGATAGGCACCCTAAGTGTGTAGTTTCATTTTCTAGGGAAAACTTATCCTCTTCGAATCTCTCTGTATGTATGTTATTTTTGAGTTTGGATGTTGAATTTGTGATCTACGTGGAGAGGGGAAGAGAATGGTATGGGTTTTATGCATTTCTGGGCACCTGAAAAATTCCCTACGGTGGAGACTCACCGGAGAAGACGACCGGAGTCTTCTCCGGCCACCTGAAAGCCTTCCTCTGACCTGAACCCTAGATCCCCCCAGGTTAAAACACAGCCGTCCGTTTAGTTTTGATCCTAGGGCCCCCATTGTGACAACGCATTAATGAGAGAGGGTGGGGGTCACATGTTTCTTTTTTTATTTTCTAATTTATTTAATGATTGTGTGCATGTGTAGCATCATAGGATATTGTGTGCTTGCATTGTGATCTGTGCGTTGGTTTACTTTATATGATCATCTTGTTTGACCCTAATCCAAGGGCCTACATTGAGTCAACTGTTGACTGGCCACATGGTAAGTGCTGCAGACCCCCACGCGTGTGGGCTGGGTCTGTGTATTGTTGTTTGCACCCCCACTCTTTTTGGGCCCAATGATTTATAACTATGTTTTTACTTTCGTTGCACCCCCTGGCCTTTTATTTTGTTTTTTATTTATTTTCTTTTTCATATGCATTCAAAAATCATTTTTTAAAAATACATCCAAGCATCATAAAATTATAAAAAAATCATGAATTATCCTCTTTCATTTAAATAATTTTTCCATATTTTATTTTCTGATTTTTGCATATTTTAGTGTTTTATCTTGAATTTTCTTTTAATTTCTTTTGTATGTGCATTTAGTCATGATACTTGCATTTTTCTTATTTTGTTTGGCATAGTTCTAAATTGAATTTTCTTATGATCATTTATCCATGTTGACATGATACATTGAGGCATTCCATGCATTTTTTATAGATTTTTTAGGGCATTTCTTGTTGACTTTTGAGTGCCATCTTTGAACAACTTGTTTGTGTGACTTGCATGAAATGTTGAGGCATCTTTGAGCATGTTTGGTAATGAATTTTCATCCATCCTTTTGTAACATGTTTACAGACTGGTTGTAATTCATATAACTTGCATCTTTCATTTTTCTCAAACTTTTAGCATCACTTTTGATTCATGTTTTGCATGTGTGTTTGTTAGTGAACTTGTGCTAGGGTTTTAATATGTTTTGAACTTGTCTCCTTGTGATGTTTGTTGAGATGTTTTGACATCATTTTCTAGGCATCTTATAGGTCATTCTCACCCATGTTGATTGACTTCTAATATCATCTTGCATCCCTCCTAAGTTCATGAACATTTGACATTTGTTTGAAGTTATTTGAACTTAGTTTGTTCTTCTTCTTCTATGTATTTCAACATGAGATTTGCATGAATTTTGTATGCTCATTCTGACATCTTAAATATCATATCACATGTCATTTGCTTCTGGGTTTAGTGTTTGCATATACATTGTTGCATGATCCATTTGTTTTCATTTCTCATAGTTAAACCATAACTTACATTTGCATAGTCTTTTGCTCCAATTTAGGTTGACCCTTGTCTAGTACCTTAGCCTTGGTATGGTGCATTGACATGTGCCTATTACCCTAGGAGGTTCCTTAGCCCTTAGGACCTTTCCCTTTTCGTTTAAGTCTGGTGTGTTTCTTAGTTTGCCTTCTTAAGGCAACTAGCTTGATTGATTTACTTTTCAGTACTTACATTCAACCATTGTTATTGTTTTGTACTAACCTTTTGTACAGGGGAAGAGGTAAGACACTTGAGTGTGTGGATAGCCATCCATGTTCATCCTCACTCTTTCTTTCTATCATCCCTCCTTTTCCTTAGACTTAGGTTGTTCTTAAACCTCCCCTTAGGGCCATCTTTGCATGATAACATTAGGATAGAATTCCCGTAGTTTTTCTTTTCTTTTGAGTCCCTCTTCTTATCTCATAACACTTCTAAGATACTTAATAAGGTTAACTTGCCTTGCACACGAGCCTTAAGCATAGGAAGTGAAGATTGAGGGGTCTCCCTTCATTCTTCTAGAGTGTTGAGCATACGTCCCATTGGGGGCGACCATGCGACGCATTCGTTCCCGTGTCATAGACTTTGGTGCAATGTAAGTTATGAACTAACTCAACTCACTTCTGTCTTAAAAAAATACAAAACAAATTTCAAATCATTTTTGTCCTTCGGGATTGTCAAACTTAAGTCCTAAACTATTTTAAAAAAGGGCACGTTACTTTCCGTTTTGTCGTAAACAGGCATCAACCTTAACTGCCAGACGCGAACTTAACGTCGCTCATAAAAAACACAAATACCTTTGGTCCGAACTATGTTGACTCTAACTTTCCCATTGAACAAAGGGAGTACGTAGGCCTAGGACGACGATGTCCTACCGAGTCCGTCTTTGTTTCCCCCTCCCCCGTTTCAGTACATCCATAGATTTTAGGATAACTCACCCTTAGATTAGATAACAAGCGTGGATCCCATCGAGTACGATGGACGCGTGGGGGTGCTAGTACCTTCCCCTCGCGTAACCGACTCCCGAACCCAGGTTATGGTTGCGATGACCATTCCTTTCCCTCTTCCTCAGGTTTACACGGTGTTTCCTTTCCCTCTCTTGGGATAAATATACATTGCTGGCGACTCTGTTTCCGCGCCACTTTCGCGTTTGTACCTGGATGAAAATCCCGGGAGCGACACTAGGTTATCGGGGTCCAGAAATCATCATACTTAACATTATATACTTGCGCTTCATTCACAACCAAGGAGATAGGTTGTAAATAGTGAGAAGAACAGGCCACGAAGTATGATTAGTGCTCATATTACCAAAGGGGTTCATTCCATCGGTGGCAAGCCCAAGCCTAATATTTCTTGGCTCGACTCCAAAATCCGGAAACAACGAATCAATTTTCTTCCATTGCAAAGAATCAGCTACATGGCGAATGTTTCCATCACGAATCCTTTCATCTGCATGCCATCTAAGATTCTTTGCGTCATTCGAATTAGCAAAAAGTCTTTTTAATCGTGAAAGTATTGGCAAGTACCATAACACTTTAGCAGGAGGATGCTTCCTACTAACATTGTCATAGTGATCATTGTCATCACCATTGCTAGCCTTCAGCTTGTAACGCGACACACCACATTTTGGATATTGAAACAAGTCTTCATACTCTTTCCGGTATAATATGCAATCATTAGGGCAAGCATGTATCTTGATATACTCCAGACCCAGTGGACACAATATCTTCTTGGCCTCATAGCAACGATCCGACAATTTGTTATCTTCTGGTAACATTTGCTGTAGCAATTCAAGTAATTTCGTGAAACTTTTATCCGACCATCCATTTTTTGCCTTCAGATTAAACAACTTTAACACCGCCGACAATCGTGTGAACTCTATGCATCCCTTATATAAAGAGGTGTCATTATCACAACATAAATTATCATAAATATGAGCATTCATAAAAGAAGATTCCCCAATATCTCAGAACATATCCTCTAGGTGATCTTCCATATATTCATCTTCCTCCACTCTTTGACTTTGTGACGCCTAACTTT
Source organism: Lathyrus tuberosus (assembly GCA_022829125.1). NCBI lineage: Eukaryota > Viridiplantae > Streptophyta > Magnoliopsida > Fabales > Fabaceae > Lathyrus > Lathyrus tuberosus. The sequence goes on from JALAZF010000040.1 coordinate 20,137,974, forward strand.
CCTTATTATCCACCTCACCATGCCACGTCCATATTATATAATTTTGACATATACCATCACAACAAAGGTGATTGTGTATTTCTTTCTTTGTACCCTTTTTTATATTAGGGCAAAAAACACAAGGACAATAAAAGATACCATCATTGCTGGGAAGATGTTTATCAGCGTATTCAAGGAATTCACAAACTTTGTTCTCATAAACCGGATCTAATCTATTGGCTTTCATCCAACTACGATCCATTACAACTTCTGAAATTTATACATGTATAATAATGTGAATGACACACCAAAATCTAATCCAAAAACTCAAGCATATGCATATACTATATGAACAAAGAAAAAATCAATGAAGATGTACTCTCATACTAAACGTAAAGCATATGAAACATCTCATTCTGACTTGAGCATATACAATATGAACAAATAAAAAAGGAATGAAGATGTTGAAGAGAACCTTACATCGAAGCTGAAGAAGCAAATGAATGATTTTGAGCATAAACCAAGAAAAAAAGAATGAAGATGTTGAAGAGAACCTTAGTTCGAAGCTGAAGAAGCAAATGAATGAAGACGGTCAATATTTGAGCATTAACCAAGAAAAAAGGAATGAAGATGTTGAAGAGTACCTTACTTCGAAGCTGAAGAAGCAAATGAATGAAGACGGTCAATATTTGAGCATAAACCAAGAAAAAAGGAATGAAGATGTTGAAGAGTACCTTACTTCGAAGCTGAAGAAGCAAATGAATGAAGACGGTCAATATTTGAGCATAAACCAAGAAAAAAGGAATGAAGATGTTGATGAGTACCTTATTTGAGCAATATTTGAGCTCCAAATGAATGGATACGAAGAGGGTAAAGGTTAGGGCGTCTCTGGCTCACTTGTTCGATTAGGGCGTCTTATGAAAGAAATACATAATAAGTTTTGTTTTAATTTATCAGTAAACCTTTTAATCTCGGTGGAGAAACAAACCGTATTGGAATCTTAAGTGAAATGTATCCTAAAAAAAGGTAAAAATGTGTTGCAGGGAATCGAAGCTTGTTACATTTCATTTATTACTACGGTTGTTCATCTTAACCGTTGTAAAATAATTTACAATTTATTTTTTAAATAATGTACTTAAGTGACACACGCTAAATGTACTCTACAAAATGGAAGAAATGCAGTTGCAGGGAATCGAAGCTTGTTATATTTCATTTATTACTAAGGTTGTTCATCTTAACCGTTGTAAAATAATTTACAATTTATTTTTTAAATAATGGAATTAATTGACACACGCTAAATGTACTCTAAAAAAATGGAAAAAATGTAGTTGCAGGGAATCGAAGCTTGATACATTTTATTTATTACTACGGTGGTTTCATTCAACCGTCACTAAATGACTCAGCTTTTAAATGGGCGCGAAATTTTAACCTATTACAACGGCATAAAAGGATGCGTTGTAAGCCTGACGTTGTTGTTTTAGCGTTTTGTAGTAGTGTTAAATGAAGAAGATCCAATTTGGAAAGAATTTTTAGAGAATAGATATGGGAATCTCAAGATTTGCATCTGGTCTAATTTACTGGAATGTAGGAGGGCCAAATGTTCTCTATGGTGGAGGGACTTGATTAGCAATAATGGTAATGAGATTGCTAAAGGTTTCATAAATCATTTGTCCTTCAAGATGGGATCAGGATTGGACATACCATTTTGGTCTGCAAAATGGTGCAGTCATGTTCCATTGGCAACCTTATTCCCTCACTTATACCAGTTACAAATCAACAAGAATATAGAGGTAGGAAAGATTGGAAGTTGGACTCTGCAGGTCTGGAACTGAGATGTTTATCTTAATATCATTGATGAAGGTGTTCTTGCAAACTTTGTCATGGAAGAAATAGTCGGCCTGAATCAATTATTGAGTGAAATCTCTCCGTTTTGTGATGTTTTTGATCTAGTGGTATGGATTAGTGTAGGGGAAATTCTATTTTTTGTCAAATATTTCTATGCAAAAATCATGCTGGGTGTAGACGCAGATTTGATTGATGACTCAATTAGGAAAGCTTTGAAGTTTATGTGGGAAACAAAAGTTCCGGAGAAAATCAAAACTTTCTATTGGAGGCTTCTCCAAAAGAAACTTCCAACTCGTCTGCAACTTAGAGCTCGCAATGTTTTACATGATCCAAACGACTTGGTGTGTGTTTTCTGCTTTCATCAGGATGAAGATCAGGAACATTTCTTCCTCCACTGCACTGTCATGAAGCTTGTTTGACTTAACATTTGTTTATGGATAAGTATGGATGTAGGTGAGCAAGACAACATTGTAGAACATTTTTTCAATTCGAGATCATGTTGGTTGGGGGAGATTGACTGCAAATGGCTAAGCATTATTTGGATGGCATATTGTTGGCTGATTTGGAATAGAAGGAATGAAACTATCTTTGGAGGAGTTATAGCAAATGTGAATGAGATTACTTCAATATTAAAGTTTTGTCTTGGTTTTGGCTTAGTGAGGAGTTTAATCCCAATCACTGTTGTAAATTCCATGATTGGTATAAAAATCCTTTTCTCTATCTTAAGTTTCTTTGAAGTCTATGTAATTAGGTTAGAATACCCCTACTATTTAAAAAAAACTAGTATATTAGAAAAATATAAATAAGTCTAAATACAATCATTCTTTTTATTATAAATAGACCTACCAAATCAAGATTAAGACTACTCAATTCGCTTTTATTTTTTCTTTATAAGCCTATTCAATTCACTCAATTTGGTAGAAAATTATAAGTTTTTGTTATTTTTACCTCAAGTCAAGTCAACCAAAATCTACCAAAAACAGCCATTGATGGAATCGGAAACTAAATGGCCAAGTGCATTTTATCTTTAGTTGCCAAATAAAATGAATTTTGTTTTAATATAACACTAATTTAAAAAAAAAAAAACTAAAAAAACCAAATTTTCAGGGTATTTACAAAAGTAGCTGGATTTGAAAGGTTGATGATAGAAAAAGAAAACAGAAAGAAAAGCTTGAAGAAAATTAAAGAATTAAATGTTTCATTGATTGTAAAGTAGTGTGTCACTACTATAGATACATACATTTATGGAGGCTTAGAATAATAAACTGAACTAATGCTAACTGACTACTATGTATACATACATTTATGGAGACTTAGATTAATAAACTGAACTAATTCTAACCGTACAATATAGCTTAACTAATTAGAGCAACTAATACAAAATTAGGCATACTAATTATACTAGCTTAAGCTAATATCTCTCCTTAATTTGGACTATGGATAGTTCAAAATCTCAACTTGATAAGATAGAAGATAATCTAGGAGAATCCAAGAGGTTTGTAAACACATCAGCTAGTTGTGCATTAGTGAAAACAGACGGTAAATGAATGAGTTTAGAGTGGATTTTTTCACGAATTACATAACAATTCAACTTTATAAATTTACTTATTTTACGAAATGTGGTGTTGTGAGCCAAAAAAAAATAGTAGACTTGCTATCACATTAAACAAAAGTTAATTGAGAAAAACTTATCAAGAAGTCTTGAAAAAATAATTGAGTCATTGTATCTTATAGGTTAATGATGCCAATGCTCTGTATTCAGCTTTTGTTGAGGATCTAGATACAATATTGTATTTCTTTAATTTCCAACATAAAAGAGAAGAACTGAGAATAACACAAAACTCAATAATTGATTTTCTTATATTACGGCATCTTGTCCAATCAGAATCATCAAATCCAAAAAAGTTTCAAGTATTAGAAGTCGTGAACAAAACGCCTTTAGTTGAAACAAATTTGAGGTATCTTAAAATTTTTGTTGCAGCTTGATAATGTGGTAAAAGAGACTTAGAAACATATTGACTAAAATGTTGCACATCATAGGAAATGTCAGACCTATTATTTGTCAAATAAATCAACCTTCTTTATGAAGACAGATCCTCTAATGGTTGACCATATTTGGTAGACAATTTTAGGTTAGAGTCAAGAGGCACGAGAGAATGTTTTGTTGCAAGGAACCTTGTATCCTCTAAGAATTCAAGTGTGTATTTCCTCTAATTCAAGAAAATAACCTTAGTAGATCTAGCAATCTCAAAACCCAAAAAATATCTCAGTTGACCAAGATCTTTGATTTTTTTTTTAAATAAACGAAGGTAGATTAAAGAAGAGTCAAATCGACATTACAATAGGGGATACTGTTGGTAAGGAGATTTCGACCAAATAGGAGCAATGAAGAAACGATGAAAGGTCAAGACAAGCGGGTCGACACCAAGAGGAGGAATGACGAGAAAGCTTGAGTTTGGGTCGACACAGCTTAAGGACGTGTCGGAAGGAGACGGGGATGCATTGTTGTCGGAGGATGTCAAGCCGTGACTTATGAAACCGACGCAAGGGTGATACATCCGTGAGTGGGAAAATTTGAAAACTCCAAGGACATGGGAAGTTGGAAAGATAGTGGGGTGACACGTGTCACAATCAAAGCCAATCTAGGGAGATGAACAGTTATATTTTTAGCCTATTTAAAGCAATGGTTATTTCCATTTTAGAGGTCGCATTTTGTAACATTGAGAAGGGAAACACTCAAAGTACCGAGCGTTAAGAGAAACGAGTTTACTCCCGCAGAAATGTATGATCGCGTCCACACTTGTTATGTTAATGCAATTTACATGCCTAAAGTTTAAGTCATTTTGTCATTTACTTGTCTGGCTTGTTTTTTCTTTTCTCTTTATTTTATTCATCAACGCGAAAGCCCTTTTATTCATTCAAGTTTCTTATAACTCCTCTAAACAAAACACCGTCATATCAATAACACGTACACTTGAACCAATAGTTCTGGGATTTTGTGGCTGATCCCGCGAGTAAACCTGCGTTAGGAGGCCAGCGGTTGTTCGCGCGAGAACCGCGCGCGAACAGATACCCAACTGAGGGATATTGTTGAATGCCAAATATTTCTTAAAATGAACTATTTTTCTTGGCAATTTTCAACTCTTTACTTGTGTTTTAGATGTTTATTCCATAATATTGTGTGAATTTTCATTATAGTTGTATTAGCCATTGGATTTCCTTATTTGTGTGTTAGTGTGCAGGAATTAGGCGTGAAAATCCAAGAAAGAAACACAAAAGAATGGAAAAGAAAGTCAAAGCAAACAACGCTTATTTTAGCTAGCTCGTTATGCGGGCTGAAGGCGATGGGAAAGTGAGTTCACTGGCAAAGGGAAAAAGAGGCAAAACAATTTAGAGGCAGTAGCTATTTTGGTTTGTGATCGCATTGCGAGTTTGGGGCGAAATAGCTCGCAGTGCGAGCTGGGATATTTCCTTAAGGGAAGTTTTTATTTTCTGAGGCACTTGATGTGCCTAAAAGTTGACCTCGTTGTGCGAGCTAGCGCAGATTTGGAAAGAAACTTATGTTCTTTTTCTTGCTTTTTGTATCATTATTCTTTTACACAACATTTCCTTTGAACACAAAAACCCTAAAACATCATTTCCTTATCTAAGAGGTGATCTTCATCAAATCGGAGCTGGATTTGCATCCATTGTCGATTCTTCAATTTGCATCCATTCCTTGTGAAGCAAGCTAACATGGTTTTTGGTAGCTAAATCCTTTGTATCAAGGGTAGATTTAGTCTTTCTTAACTTGTATGTATTTTCTTTGATCTTTTGTATGTGAACAAAGTTGATGATCAATGTATGATGAATATATTTGCTCTTAATGTTATACATTTGATTTGAATCACTATTGAAAGGTATTTTTCAAACCTTAACCTAAGTTAATTATCTATCAATGAACAAACTCTAGACATAGATTTGTGAGTTGATATTCACTATGTGTCAATCTTTAAGATTATTGTGTTGATTGTTAGCATGAGACATCTGTCATACCCTAAATTTTGACCACAAGATTTCACATCATTGTGAAAATCATCATCACAATATGGAGGTATCTTCAAACCTCATCAATCCTCTCAAAGATTGTTGAGCATTCACCTCAATCAAGAATTAGGGTTTTGAACCCCCTCAGAGCACTCAAACAAAGGATCAATCAAGAATTGACATGATCTTCAACTTGTCAAGCCTCTCAAAAATCCATGAATGATCAATAGGTCTCTCCTATCAAGAATCAAGCACAAGAGTGTAACATTTCAAGTTGATCAAGCCTCAAGATCAGCAATATCACCAAATTAGGGTTTTGGTTGACCAAGGCCTCCAGAGGGAAATTTTCATCTAGGCATGAGCCAATACTTCAAAACGTGATCCAAGAAGCTCAAAGGGACCTCATGGATCCAATCATAAGTTCAAAATAGCCTCAGGGGATGCATTAATCAAAAATCAGGAATTAGGGTTTCTTGACCTAATTCCCCCCTAAGTTGACTTTTGGAGCAAGGCATGAGCCAAGACCTCAAGGAATGTTTTGGAGACCTCAAATATTTTATATTGATCCCCTTACAAGTTCAAATGGAAACAAAGAACTTGGTCCATGAGCAATATAAATATGCAAATTCATCTGAACCCCAAACTAGGGTTTTTGAGAAAAAAGTCAACCATGCCTTTGACTTTTGACCAAGACATGATCTAAAACCTTGGGAAATGATTCCAGACACTCCAAAACACCTATAGAATCCATCCTTTAGGTTTAAGTTAGCCCAAAAACTTGATTTCATAAAGGATCACAAAGTTTGAAATTCATCTGATAAAAAGTCAACTATACCCCAAAACCAAGTTTGACTTTTGAATTTTTTTGGCAAACATGGCTTCTTCAAGTTAAAAACAATGTTAAATTATGGTTTGGATCATCATCCATCAATAAGAATCAAGAAAAGTGAGGTTACTTGCAAAAGGGGTAATCTTGAGAAACTTGAAATTTCACTAAGTCATGAAAAAAAGTGATTTTTATGCAACTTTGCAAGACCATAACTTGTGATCCAAGTAACCTTTTTCTTCCATCTAAAGCCCAAATGAAAGCTCTCATTACATACTACAATATTGTCAACTACACCATATTCCAAATCTTCATGGATTTTGAGTTATGGATTGATCAAAATCACAAAAAAGTAAGAAATAGACATTTTTCAAACACTTAGAAAAATTTGAGACAAAATCTGTCTCATGTTTTGTCCAACTTTGGGGAAATTTTCTATCATGATCCAAGATAAATCAAGACCAAAGTTAAACATCAAAGTTGAAGTATGATATATGCACTACTACATAAATATCAATTAACAACAGTTGGGAAATGTATATAATGACGCAGGCGCAGGCATTGTTATGTAGAGTGTCGTTGTAAATGAATACTTATAATCACGGGCCATTAACCGTTGTAATTACCTGGAAACAACGCGCCCTATCAAAACGGTTATTATAACGAACCTTTGTGATAAATATAATGCTCCTAGGTTCGATTCCCAGCTGCGCCGTTTTGATATTTCTTTTTTTCTGTGCTGCGCGCGAGATATTATTACGGTTATATTTTTTACCCGTTGTTATATAGTCTGCAGACACAAATATACAGCCACGACTTTGTTTTATAACAGCAGTCAAAACTTTCTATGTTTTAAATATGCATTTCTCAGCAATTCAAATTCATCCCATTATTGAACCTGTAACCATTTTAAATATGCATTTCTCAGCAATTCAAATTCATTCCATTTTTTAACCTGTAACTATTTTAACCATAACAGATAAGCTAAAATTGTTCATTTGTAAGTATTGTAACTATTATAACCATAAAATATAGCTAACATTGTAACATTGTAAGTATTTGTAAGTATACATTTTGTAAGTATTGTAACTATTATAACCATATTTACACCAATTACTATATTTATGCCATTAATACATAAAAGTGTTATTCACATCATCTCTACAGAAAAAAGTCATTGACATCATCAATCAGCAGGACCCTTAATAACATTGTGGATATATGCCTAACGTTTACGAAGATCTACGAAGTCCTCAACGGGGAATGGGATTTCGTCGTTAAACATCTACATAAGAAAGAGGAAATAACATGTATGATAATAATTCAATAGTCAACTTATCTGTTAATATATGTAAGCATTTTATGACATGTATACCTTATCCCATGAATCAACAATGTCGGCAAGGACAATATTTAGCATGTGTTTCATGACATAGTAACCTCACTCGTAATTCCCGGGTTGTTTCCTTGTCTACAAATTTAAGCAAAACTCACATGAATACAACCACAATGAAATTAAATGAAAGAAACATAATCATGCCACTTACTTTAGGACAGATCCATCTGGGCTTTCTTCTAACATTGTTCATCATATTCACTTGTTCCACAACACTACACATTGAATTTGAATTAAACATATTACATGATAAACTAATTACAATGTCAAAGAAAATGAATTAAGCATACACTTACGAATTAATCATATCTATCATTTTGTTGTACAGTGGATCATGCAAGGAACACAGAAAAGTTATCGTATTCGTCCGTAATGATATGATGATCAATTTCCAATGACCACTGAAGAAACAAGAGCATATATATAGGTTAATGGTATTTGATAAAATAAAACTAAATATAGAATAAATATCAATTCCAAAAATACTTACGTGCAGAGGAATGGTGCTAAGTAACATTCTTTTCCTCCCTCACTTAACCGTGTTATCAAGTACTCTCGGATAGCTTTTGATTCATTAAAAGTCCAACGAATAAAAAGTGGATCCAATATTCCGTAAGTACTCGATTTATTCAACTCTAAACAAAGATGGTGAATGTACCTAAATGGTTAAATAAAATGAATAAATTAGGGTTGATGTTTTATAAATGATAATGTTCTATAATGACATGTATATTCAACTATATATACTTACGTGCACCAAACTTGCAATATCCCGATATCCAGCGACTTATACCCACCAAGAAAATCCCTTACATCATCAGGATTATAATAGAATAAACCCACATGTGGACAATGTTCTAGCGGGAGAGGTTGCTCTTCATTTATCACCACAACTTTCAAGTATAACATTGTGATTTCATTTGGATTAGGGTCCATTATATCATTGCGGTTACCCGCATGGGGGATGGGCTGAACAATTACTTCCTTTTGTAGAAGCATGACGTACATCACTTCTACTAGGAGTTCGAGCATCATCATCACCATCAACATTATGGTGATCTTCATTTGTCCATTGTTCCAAGTTTTCACTTAATCCCTACATCACAATATTCAATTAAAACATAAAACAAAAACAAGCACAATATATATCATACATTTCCGATAAAACACTAACATCTCAAGTAAAGTACATACCGAATACATCTCTTGGAACCTTTCCATATCTTTATCCCTTTTTCCTTCTCCTCTTCTAACATTCTCCGTTGTTCTTCTAATTGCTTCTCAAAATTTTCAATCTTTTGTCTTTGAGCAATTATTTTTGGGCTTTCGGTTCTTTTTCTTTGAGACCCAAAGAATGACCTCAAGCCGACACCTTCTCCAATAGCACGAACACGCCCACCATGCTCATTTGTTCCGATAGCTTCTACTAATATATCATGTTGTGCTTGCAGAACAAATGTGCCTTCACGGGCTGTCTCAACTAACTTATCCTACACAATATGAGAAACTTACATATATTAGTTACCAACGCATATAAATAAAAAATAACATAAGCACCACAAATCATACTTACAATTTTTTCGACAACTACTCTAGAAGCCTTAGAGGCGTACTCTCCATCTAGTCTTAATCGAGTCCTCTTCCATTTTCCATGTCTTGAAGGTGGAGATGGGATACGATCATCTCTGGTTTCTGATTGTCTCTTAAGTATGATTTTTTTCTCAAGATTCCTATAACCCCCATGAGACAATCTATGGGGGTACATGTTCTTGGCTTTATTGAGTATCCCGACATTGCTTTTAACATGTTATGAACATAGTAAAATATTATCGGTTACATGAGAATAGTAGTAACCTTAAATTCCTTAGAATGACGTATCTTTGCAAACCTTTTCCATTGCTTCTTCGATATAAAACTATATAGAATCCATGGATGAGCAAGACCGCTCTCAGGCCTCCTAATGTATTCATCCGTGAGCTGTGCCTTAAATCCCCTCCAACGAGTACCAGTTGTAGCGCAATTTTTGTGGTTTCGAATCACTATCGCTTTGGTACTACAGTTTGATTCATTTTTATCCTGTGAAGCTGATTAAGGAAGAGAAATAGATGTCTCCAATTAACCCTGCTTGCATACTGAGTTTAAACAGATGACTGTATGTTTACAGATGCTATCAAAATAGGGGGTTTGTCTTCGGTTATTTTGCTTAAGAATACAGTGTCTGGACTATTTGCGAGGCTTTTGGTAAGGTATTAGATCTGATGCTTTTTTATTGATGTATGGAGGTACTGGACTTTGAGTTTTTGATTAGTATGCTCGCTAAGATTTTGCAATCTTATGCCTACGTATTCCCGTTTAACGAAACAGGGAAATCAAAGTGATCGTAGTTCCCTCCTATTCTAAGGGAGGAAAAGATGTTTTGGTGTCTTGTTCAAAGCCCAAGATTGAAGCTAAAAGTGATTTGTATCTTGTTCAAAGCCCAAGATATGAACCTGAAGGGTTTTTTGTGTCTTGTTCAAAGCCCAAGATTGAAGCTAAAAGGTTTGACTGAGAGAGAACTTGTCATGTCTAAAGAGGAACTGTTGATGTTCATATGCCTTGATCAAAGCGCAAGTTTGATGCTAAAAGGTTGATTGACTCAACCGGGGATTTCTCTATACAAAGCCTAAGAGGAGGCTATTGCCCCAACAAGAGGGTGTTTATTATTTGTCTTGTAAGAAGCCTGAGATAGAGGCTAAAAGGGTTGACTCAACAAGAGAGTACTAACAAGTGACTGACTCAACAAGAGAGTGCTTTTATATGTCTTGTACGAAGCCCAAGACGGAGGCTAAAAAGGTTTGACTCAACAAGAGAGTACTTTTATCTGTCTTATACGAAGCCTAAGACGGAGGCTAAAAAGGTTGACTCAACAAGAGAGTCTGACAAGTTGATTGACTCAACAAGAGAGTCTTTTATACTCAACAAGAGAGTGATTTACTGTCTCGTACGAAGCCCGAGATAGAGGCTAAAAGGAAAGTGACTCAACAAGAGAGTCTTAAAAAGTGATGGACTCAATAAGAGAGTCTGAAAAGGTTAACTCCGCTAGGGGGAATCATTGTACAAAGTCCAAGAGGAGGCTGACTTCGCTGAGGAAGGATCATTATACAAAGCCTAAGAGGAGGCTATACTTCTGCCGGGGATTCTTGAGATCCCGAGGCAGGTCCAAGAAGGGAATCAATCCTTGCAGGGGAGTGCAAAAGGAATTGATAGATCAGAAACCTTGAGGCTCTAGTTTGAGATAGTGTTATCTGACCCGGGTTGGGGAATTTTGGGAGAAGGACGGGGTTTTAGAACCCACAAGTTTTAACTCGACTGAAGATTAATCCAGAATCCGGGGTTTCTCCTATGTTTGAAAGGTGCTTGAGAATTTCTTTGAGACTCAAGGGAATTAGACTGTCCAAGTCTACTGCTAGAGTTTTATCTTTTGTCTGATGCCCAAGATTAGGCCGACTTGTTTAAGGGATGAGTATCAACCCTAAAATTGGTCTGAAGGTTTTGACTCCTTTTAGAAAGACAGCTCTAACGAAGGATGACTAAGTTCTGTCCTATACCTTTAGAAGGTCGTGAAGGTCCTTGTACGAAGCCCAAGAGAAGGCATGAGAACTTTTAAGACACCGAAGGGTCCTTGTACAATGCCCAAGAGGAGGCGGGGATGCTCTGGGGAAGCCTGTGGGTCCCCAAACCAAGAGAAGTTCAAGACATGAAATTCACAGAGAAGAGATCATTCCAGGAAAGTTTGAGAATTTGGAAGAAACTCAAGAGATTCTATTCACGGAGAATAGATCAACTCTGGGGAGTAGAATTTCTTTGACAATTTCTAGGGGTGACAGTCTGAGAAAAGGTTCACCGAGAATACTACCTTTCTCTTTGTTCCATATTGTTTAACCCCGAGAGAAGGTAAGACTGCATCTGGTAATGCTATGGGGGATCTAGTTTTGTTTGTATTCGAGAGTGACCAACATGCTTTACCTAGTTCTGGACGTAGTTGACAGGGAAAACTCTAAATAACTATACTAGTATTACACAGTTGATATATGACAAGTATATAAAAGGATGTGAAAGAAGACTTACAGTGAAACAGCTCCACAATATAGTTATATACATGAAAGCAATAAATGAAAGTGGATAAACACTTACCCGATGTAGAGCTTCCATGCTGTTTTGTTAGTTGTTCAACAAAGAAATTAAAGAAACTTTTGATAACAATATATATTTGAATTCACAACCAAAGGAGAAAGTGCTTTGAAAAGATTGTTGGGGCTTACCGCTCGAGGAGAGGCCCAAGTTTTAACGATGATCGCACCGTTGTTTTGAAAACTGTACAGAGGGACTTATACGATATGTGAGGCCCAAAAAGCTTTTATGTACAAGGGAAGGGGTCTTACACTCTATTAGAGGCCCAAAGAGTTTTTAAGAAAAGGAATGGGACTTACAACGCGAGGGGAGCCCAAAATGACTTTTGTTTTGAAATGGCGATCCCGCCGAGATTTTTTTAACGCAAAGGGACTTATACAATGTCTGAGGCCCAAAAAGGTTTTGGTTAAAAAAGCGATTGGGTCTTACACTCTATTAGAGGCCCAAAGATTTATTTTTTGTACAAGAGATGAGACTTACAACTCAAGGAGAGGCCCAGGGTTATTTGTTTGAAAACGGCGATCGCGCCGAGGTTTTTGAAAACACAGTGGGTCTTATACAATATCAGAGGCCAAAAAATGGTTTGGTTTCAAAAAGGGGCTGGGTCTTACACTCTATTAGAGGCCCATGATTGTTTGAAAATGATTGATGAGGGTTGAATTAATCAAAACCCTAATTTTGTTTAAAAAGGAATTAATTTTGTTTAAAAATTAATAAAAATTATTGAAAACTTGTGAAAAATGAGTAGTGATCTTGGATCAATGTTTCAAAATTCATGTTTCTATCCACAAAATCCTTGGAAACCAATTAAATTTGGAAAATCAAGGAGGAAAATATATTTTAAATGTTAAAAAACAAATAAAAGATGAATTCTTTGCAAAAATATCAAGTATACGAAATAAATAATATTTTTGGAAATTTTTGGCAAAATAAAATATTTTAACATTTTTGTGAATTATTCAAAAAAGAATCAACTCAAAATTATTAAAACTCAGAGAGAAATTAATTTTTGAATCAATTAAATAAAATCACAAAAATTCAAATATTTGAATTTTCAAAAAAGGCGCCAAGAACACACCAAGAACACGCGCGAGTTCTGGGTTTGGCCTGATTTGCATTTTCTATCCAATCTCACTGAATACTAGATGAAATCACACAATCCATATATCAATATGCTCGTTTTCACCTCACAATCATGTCTATCTATGGTGTTTAATTTAATTTATTTTAAGCATGGAATAAGAAATCAAGACAAAACCTCAAGAACCCTAAAATTTGCATGAAGGCTAAGAATTTTGATACACGATTCAAACAAAGCAATTAATTGAGGGGAAACATTCTATGCATGATTATGAACATTTGGACAAAGTATTGTGCGAGGAAATATGCATAGATTAAGAGATGGCTAAGTTTAGGCTTACTTGAAGGTCGTGACAGCAAGAGCAATGTGATTTTTGAGTTGGAGGTGTTACAGATGAATTGTGATGATCTGAACAGCTTCCCTACACCATATGGAGTTTGTTTGAATGCTTGGACTTGATTGGAAATGGCTAGATCACTTCATGGCATCTCAACTGCAACTTGGTTGAATACTTGAGCAACTGGCTGGTGATTCTGAGAAATCAGTGTTACAGTTATGTGTTTAGTGTTTGATCAGCTCACATATGATGTTTATGAGGTGTTGGAGCAATTGGTTTGAGTGGAATTGCTCTCTATTGAAAAATTCGATAGTGACTTGCTAAGAAAGGCATTTTTTAGACTGAGAATATGATTTTGAGAAATGCAAGTGTTGTAGTCCTTTGGTGGACTTAAGTTGAGCACAAAGGATCTCTATTTATAGTAGATCAAGTTTGTTTTGCAAGCAATAGGGAATAGCAACTGGTACAGGTCGGTGGCCAATTGTGTCACTTTGGAATCTTAAGTCTCCTCTACCCATTGACTATAGGTTAGAGCACAGGCCTTTGGTTCCCTACTTCAAAGATCATCCTTGACTCATTCAGTTGGAAAAGGCTCAGTTCATGCCACCTTGGTGCATCCATTGAATGCTCCAAAACAAAATTGGAGTCTTGTCCCCCTTTTAGGCATTTTTATGTTTGGCATGCTACTTTTAGTTCCAAAGACTTGGGAGGCTTATGGATCAGTGTTTGTCCCTCCTTGGTTTCCCCCTGAGGTGTTCAGATGGATAAACTTGTTTGTCATTTGTACAATTTGATCAAATCGAGCAAAATGCACAAATCTACCTTGTCATGACAGTTGCAGCAAGGCATATTGCCACTGTCATTACTCTTAGCTCAAAAGGAATTTGATGGAGTTCTTGGCCATTTTGGAAAGATCTCATATGATACAACATATGTGTGATCATAGTTTGTCTTGACACTTTTTGGATCCAAGTAAAAAATTCCCCTACATTTTGAAAAAAGTGAAACAGATTCTGACTTAGTGAAAATTTCACTAAGTGTTGGAAAAATGCCACTTTTGTGTTTTCAGCCATTTTGATCACTCCATAACTTAAAATCCATGAGGAATTGGAATGAGCTGTAGTCGACACTTTTAAAGTATGCCATGAGATCTACAAATTCTTCTTTGGATCAGCCAAAATGGTTGCTTGGATCACAAGTTATTATCCTTGGAAATTGGTACCCTAGCCACTTTGTTCCATAACTTTGAAAATTTCTAAGTTTTTTTATGGTTACCCCTTTTATAAGTTATCCCACTTTTCTTGTTTTTTCTTGATGAATGATGATTCCAATCACACATTAACATCATTTTAGGGTTAGGGAACCATAATTGACCAAAAAATCAAAAAGTCAAACTTTGATTTTTGGGCACAGTTGACTTTTTATCAGATGAATTCCAAACTGTGCAATCCTCTATGAAATCAAGTTCTTCACCTAAATCAAACTTGATGGATTGATTTCATAGGTGTTATAGGGTGTATTGAATCATGTCCCAAGGTTTGGGAGCATGTCCTGGTCAAAAGTCAAAGGTACAGTTGACTTTTTCCTCGAAACCCTAATTGTGGTCCTGATGAAATTGAAACTTGTGGATCAAGCTTCTTGGATCAATCCATTGTTGCATATGGATCAATGTGGTGTGTTAAAGACCCTCAAATCATGCCTTGAGGTCTTGGCTCATGTTTTGTCCCAAAAGTTAACTTAGGGGTGAATTAGGTCAAGAAACCCTAATTCCTGATTTTTTTATGGATGTATCCCCTGAGGTAAAATTGACTTGATGATTGGGTCCATGAGGTCACTTGGAGTATCTTGAGTTATATTTTGAAGCATTGTCTCATGATCAGATGAAAATTTCCATCTGGAGGCCCTGGTTGACCAAAACCCTAATTTGGTGACACTGGCGATCTTGAGGCTTGATCCACTTGGAATGTTGCAGCCTTGTGCTTGATCCTTGATGTGGGAGTCCTCTTGATCCATTCTGGATGTTTGAGAGGTTTAGACAAGTTGAAGATCATTTCATTCCTTTATTGATCCTTTGTCTAAGTGCTCTAAGAGGGCTTAAAACCCTAATTCTTGTTTGTAGTGAATGCTCACCCATATTTGGGGAGGCTAATGAGTATGAAAGTTCATCCACACTGTGGTGATGATTTGCACAATGATGGGAAATCTTAGTGGTCAAAATTTGGGGTATGACAAATGCCCCTATTTAATCTTCTTGGACCCGAAGGTGTGAATGGCGAAGGTATTCGGCCATTCGGGGTGCAAGAGGATTAAATATCAGAATACCCGAAATTTTGATGGTGGTTATGAATGGCATTTTGCTCATCCATCTTCTTTTTCTAAGAGATGGTGGTTAGAAAAGGTAAAAAATTCCCCTCGATCCTGGTTTTCTACCAAGGAACTGGTCTAAGTTTCTGGTGTAAACTTCCCATCGATCCTGGTTTCCAGCCAAGGAACTACTATTAGTTTCTGATATAACTTCCCCTCGATCCTGGTTTCCTACCAAAGAGCTGGTCTAAGTTTCTTTTGTCAATAAACTTTATTGACAAGGGACGCTATTTGTAGCGGTTTTCCTCAAACTTCCCGCCGAATTTTCCTGGGAGATGCCATTTGATGGAAAAAGTTTTGATGTCAGACTTGCTGGGGAACCCATTCGTCTAAGTTGTAGATGTGTTCAAACTTCTCTATTGGAGACACCATTTGTTGACTCTACTGGGGAAAGCAAGTCTCTTGGGGGTATTAGTTCATACTTTTCCCGAGGTCTTCTCGGAGAAACGCCACGTGATGCAATCCAATTTGGAGGTTTTGATTACCTCATTTGATAGCAAATTTTCAGAGAAAAATTGCTATATTGCCGAAGCTTTGATGAAAAGGCTTTCTCTAGGGATTTTCCTTAATCTGGGAAAGCGAAGACATTATCTTCAATGGTGAAGAGTGACGTTCATCGACGGTCTTCTTGCCTTTCAGAGGTTCAAGTTATCAAAGTGGTCGAGGGCCAACTCTAATCCAGAAATAAACTGGAAGAGAGACTGTTCAGACACAACACATCCTGACAAGGACGAAACTGACAACTCGAGTGACAAGCGGACTTTTATCACCAGGGGATAAGACCGACTAGAGTGATAGTGATGCAATATGAATATGAATATAAATCAATAATTCATGATGTATGTATGTATATGCTGACAAAACTGACACGACATACAAACTGACGGATGAACACGACTGGATACTCGGCCACTGCGGGGGACGAAGAGGTATCATTGGTTCAAGATAACAATTCTGCCTTGCTTAGGAGAGAGATTGTCCCTGCGGGGAACACCGTTGATCGAGCTTAGGAGATAAGAACTCGGTCGGGGATGTCAGATGAAACACGATCTCTGACACAGTTGATCCCTCGTTCAGGCGTGCTGGTTTAGAAAGAGTACTTTGATTCTGCACTTTGAAGCTCGATTACTTCTGGAGAAGCGATCGATGTTCATTTGATGTTCATCAGTCAAAAGAAATTTCCATCTTTATTTGAAAAGAAGAAAAATTTGACAAGTAAATTCATTTTTGTTTTATTTCAAGAATCGTTAGTCACTTTAAAACGTTGTTCTGTAAAGCTAAAACAAATAAGAATTGCAAACAAAAACACAAGGGCTCAAATTTTATTTATAGGATGGAAATCAGCCAAACGCGTGATTCCATGGAGTATTTACAAAGATAGAAAATGGTAATTTAAGGGGAAAAGGCTACATTGAAACATAACGACCGCTATCCTTCAACCAACTTTGAATTCTGGACATTCTGAGCCTTTGCCGAAAATGACCCTGACTGGAGTTTTTTGATGGATGGCACTACTGCTGCTGAGGATTTACCCGTGTCAGACGTACTTACTTGCCATGAATCCCTAACTTTTTCCTGGATTGTACTTTGAGATTTCCAATCCACCGGGATGATTTTTGATCATGTCTCTAATTTTTGCCTGGATCGCCCTTTCGGGTTTTCAATCCACCGAGACGTTTCTTTTAGGTAAAGTATTTCTTAACTACGTCAACATTCGTGGGGTAGGAAAACTCTTCTCCATCCATGGTTGCAAGTCTCGAGGCACCGCCTGAGAAAGCTTTCTTGACCACATAGGGGCCGCATAGTTCGGGGTCCATTTGCCCCGAGAATCAGTGAGAAATGATTGTATCTTCTTGAGCACAAGGTCTCCGTTCCTGAAGACACGGGGGCGAACCTTTTTGTCGAACACCTTCTTTATTCTTTACTGATACAACTGACCGTGACATAGAGCCGTTATTCGCCTTTCCTCGATCAGATTCAGTTCAACGTGTCTGCTTTGACAACATTCAGCTTCTGTTAGCTTAGCTTCCATCAATACTCGGATTGATAGGATCTCCACTTCTACGGGGAGCACTGCCTCCATGCCATATACTAGAGACAAAGGGGTTACCCCTGTTGAAGTACAGACAGACGTGCGATAACCGTGAAGGGTAAAGGGTAGCATATCGTGCTAGTCTTTGTAGGTTACAACCATCTTCTGAACAATCTTTTTGATGTTCTTGTTAGCCGCTTCTACCGCTCCGTTCATCTTAGGTCGGTATGGAGATGAGTTATGGTGTTCGATTTTGAACTCTGCGCACAACTCTTTCATCATTCTATTGTTCAAGTTAGATTCATTGTCAGTAATGATATGGTTTGGAACACCATAACGGCATATGAGATTGTTTTTGATAAATCGGACCACAACTTGTCGGCTTACATTAGCGTATGACGTTGCTTTGACCCACTTGGTGAAATAATCAATGGCTACCAGGATGAACCGATGTCCATTTGAAGCCTTGGGTTCGATCATACCAATCACGTCGATTCCCCATATGGAAAAAGGCCATGGGGAAGAAAGAACTTTGAGATGCGTTGGCGGTGCATGGATTTTGTCGTAGTATATCTGACACTTGTGACATCTCCTCATGTACTTGTAGTAGTCAGATTTCATTGTCAACCAATAATACCCTCCCCTATGAATTTTTCTCGCCATTATGTGTCCATTGGCATGAGTGCCAAAGGATCCTTCATGAATTTATTTTATCAGTATGTCTGCCTCTGGTCTGTCTACACAACGAAACAAGACCATGTCAAAGTTCCTCTTATAGAGCGTATCACCGCTCAGGAAGAAACTGCCTGCTAGCCTCCTTAGAATCTTCCTGTCTTTTCTGGATGTCCCAGGTGGGTACTCTTGTTTCTGAAGGAAACATTTGATATCGTGATACCAAGATTTGTCGTCTATGACTGCTTCAATCATGAAGATGTAAGCGGGCCTTTCTAGGCGCATTATGTCAATCTTAGGTATGTAATCCCATTGACCTACACTAATCATGGAAGAGAGAATGGCTAATGCATCAGCCATGTGATTCTCCTCACGAGGGATATGATGAAACTCGATTCTGTTGAAGAATGGTAACAACCTTCTTGTGTAGTCTTTGTAAGGAATTAGTCCTGATTGGTATGTGTTCCAATCTCCTTTGATCTGATTGATAACCAGGACTGAGTCGCCATATACATCCAAGTTCTTGATCCTTAAGTCGATCGCTTCTTCGAGACCCATGATACAAGCTTCATATTCGGCCTCGTTGTTCGTGCACTTGAACATAATTCGGGCGATGAAAGAAATGTGGGTACCCTGAGGTGTTATGATGATTGCCCCAATTCTGTTTCCATAATGATTGACAGCTCTATCAAAGATTAGTCCCCTTTAGGAACCTGGTTCTGGCCCTTCACTGGGTAGCGGTTCATCGCAGTCTTTCATTTTTAAGTACATGACATCTTCGTCTGGGAAGTCAAACCCGACTGATTCCTGATCGTCAATCGGTTGATGAGCCAAATGATCGGCTAAAATACTTCCTTTAACGGCTTTCTGAGCATGGTACTTGATGTCGTATTCTGATAACAACATCTGCCAACGGGAAATTCTCCCCGTAAGAGCAGGCTTTTCGAAGACATACTTGATCAGATCCATTTCAGAGATTAACCAAGTAGTGTGACGAATCATATACTGGCAAAGATGTTTGGCTGCCCAAGCCAGAGCACAGTAAGTTTTCTCAAGCATAGTGTACTGAGTCTCGCAGTCGGTGAATTTCTTACTCAAATAGTAAATGGCAGACTCTTTCCTTTTCGTTTCGTCTTGTTGGCCAAGTACACAACCCATGGAGTCTTCCAAGACTGTTAAGTAAATGATTAGTGGTATTCCTTCCATTGGAGGTGATAGAATCGGTGGATTCAACAGGTATCCCTTAATACTGTCGAAGGCGGTTTGGCAGTCTTCTGTCCAAACGCAGTCCTGATTCTTTTTGAGTAATTTAAAGATTGGCGCGCATGTCACGATCATAAGGAATATAAATCTGGAAATGTAATTCAAACGTCCTAGGAATCCCCTGACTTCTTTTTCAATCCTCGGAGAAGGCATTTCTTGAATGGCCTTGACCTTGTCAAGATCAACCTCAATTCCTTTTTGGCTGACGATGAACCCTAAGATTTTCCCTGAACGGACACCGAAGGTGCACTTGTTGGGATTCAAGCGGAGTTTGTACTTCCTTAACCGCTCAAATAGTTTTGACAGGTGGGTCACATGCTCCTCTTCTGTTTTAGATTTGGCAATCATGTCATCGACATATACCTCGATTTCCTTGTGTATCATGTCATGAAAAAGAGTAGTCATGGCCCTTTGATAGGTTGCCCCGGAATTCTTCAACCCGAACGGCATTACCTTGTAACAAAAAGTACCCCATGGGGTGATGAACGAAGTTTTCTCCATGTCTTTCGGCGCCATTTTTATCTGATTATGTCCCGAGAATCCATCCATGAAGGAGAAGACTTTGAACTTTGTTGTACTGTCAACCAGTATGTCAATGTGTGGTAAAGGAAACTCGTCCTTTGGATTAGCCTTGTTTAGATTTATGTAATCCACACACATTCTGACCTTTCCGTCCTTTTTTGGAACTGGTACGATGTTGGCTAACCATTGAGGATATTCTGATGTGGGGAGGAAACCCGCGTCAATCTGTTTCTGTACTTCCTCTTTGATTTTGATGGCCATGTCCGGGTGAGTTCTTCTCAACCTCTATTTTACCGGCGGACACTCTGATCTCAATGGTAGATGATGTTCCACGATGCTGGTATCCAACCATGGCATGTCTTGATAGGACCAAGCGAATACATCGGGAAACTCTTTGAGAAGCTTTATCAAACTTTCTTTGATAGTTGGACTGTCCAGTGCCCCAATCTTGACTTCTTTTTTCTATTCTTCTGAACCCAAGTTGACCGTTTCCAACGGCTCTTTATGAGGTTTGATGGACCTTTCCTCTTGTCTGAGTAATCTGGAGATCTCTTCTGGAATTTCTTCGTCATTTTCTTCTTCAGCCTCAAATACCGGGAATTCAAAGTTGGGAGAAGGCATCGAATCATACGTTTCAATGGGGTTTAAAACAAGCAATCTGCATGACGTTATGATTTGTTTTTAGAAGAGATAGAGAGAATGCAAGAGTGTGTGCAGTGTAAATTTTTTTGGAAAACTGTTTGTTTTTATTGTTTGAATGGTTTTTTAGGATTACCATTTTCTGAAAAAGCGAAAAGAGAAAACATCAATTAATGCAGAAATTACAGAATGACGTTATTTTATTTATGAACTTGTCGATTCTTGAAACTACAGCCCTATAAAACAAACACTCTGTAGCTTTGGGTGAAGCGAAGAGGTACATTTACAGAAAGTGAGCCCTATCAAAACATTTGTTTTACCTGGGCAGGGTGAAAGGTTAAGATAAAGACGACAATTACTTAGACTTATGAACAATCTTCGGAACATCGACTGCAACCCATTGGCGACGAACTCCTCGGCGAATCACAAAGTCTGGTACCTTCTTTCTTGATTTGTCTTAAGAAATGATGTTGATTTCTGGTGGAGCAGGATCGTTGGAATCTGTCTCCCAGGCAGAGTTGTCGTAAGAGGATTCTTCTGTTGTATTATGCATAGTATTTGTACTCTCAAGTATGTCTCCCCATCCAGTTGGCTGGATGTCTTCGAGCCTTATACGAGAGCGTTCAGGAGCAGTGTACTTAACCAGGTAATCGAATTTCCCACTCGATTGTCCTAAGGTGTCCCACACTTCTTTGGAACTGGAGGAGTCATCTCTCTCGATGACGTTGACCTCGGGAAAAGAATAGTTGATGAATTCTAGTCCTGAAAACTTTGCGAATTCATCGTCGTGCTGGATATTTTCTGAATGCCATGAGTGTTGATCCCATGACATGGTGGGGACGCAGGTATTCTTTTCAATGATGCTCAGCTGATTTTCATTGTTCGGCTGATTTTCTTGCCCTGAGTCTCCTCGGTACGGCTGCCAGATAGGCAGGCCATCCATTGGGCCATAATAGTCGTGGTCAAAGTTGTCTTTCATCAGAGTGTCTTCCTATAATGACTTGGTATAAATCTCGGACTCTGTGCGAGATAGAAAAATGGCGTAGGCACTTTTTCCTGAGACATATAACCGTCCTCGTTGAGATTGGACTTCCACTCTTCATCTGTACCGGAGGAGTATCATTCGTTGATGGTATGTACTTCTTGAGTCACTGGGTGAAGGAAACCTCCACTGTGGAAGAAGTCCTGAATGGGATGAAAACTTTCATCGTTAGTAGCCATCTGGGTACATGTTGAAGAGAAACCAAGACCCTTCTTTGTTTTATTGTCAGTAGGAATGACAAATTGTCCCCATCCCTTTGCATTGTTACTTTTGATCACCTCGAGAGCATCTTTGTACGAGGATATCGATGTTCCTTTCTCTAATTGATTCTCATTGCTCACCGAAAGTTCCTGGAACTGAGTTCCAACAACCTCCTCGGGTTCTACACAAGTGGATAATGAAAGGTTACTCACAATCAAGGCTTGTTCTCCACAGACCGTGATGAGTTGGTCCTTCTTGACGAACTTCAGCTTCTGGTGAAGTGTCGAAGTGACTGCGCCAACCTGGTGTATCCAAGGTCTTCCCAACAAATAGTTGTATGTTGCTCGGATGTCCATGACCTTAAAAGTGACTTGGAAAGTGTGAGGACCTATAGTTATGGGAAGGTCGACTTCGCCGATATCTATTTTTCAGGATCCGTCAAATGCTTTGACGACGACCTCACTGCCTCTCATAGGAGATCCTTTGAGTGATAGTCACATTAGAGTGGACTTCGGCATGACGTTGAGAGCCGATCCAGTGTCTACCAGTACGCTGGCTATAGCATCGTCCTGGTAGTTGACTGTAATATTGAGCGCCATGTTGTGACTTTTGCCTTCTTCTGGCAACTCCTCATCACTGAACCCTAAGTTGTTGCAGGAAGTGATGTTGGCGATGATGCTGTCGAACTGTCTTATTGTTACATCCTGTTCCACAAAGGCTTGCTCTAAGACTTTCTGTACAGCCTCTATGTGGGCTTCGGAACTGAGCTAAAGTGATAACACAGAGATTTTTGAAGGAGTTTGTAACAGCTGATCAACAATGTTATATTCACTCCTTTGGATGAGCTTCAGCATCTCATCATCGTTCTTTGAAAGGTCAGGATCACTGGATTAACTGACTGGTGGATTGGGAACTTCTGTCTGAAGTTCCTTTTCTCTGTTAGGTTCTCCAACTCCTCTGTTGATGATTCGACCGCTCCGTGTTACTCGACTGATGTCTACGATATTCACGATGGAGGGTAATGGAATTTCCTTTCCATTCTCAATTGTTGTTGCACCGTATTTGTAAGGGATGGCCTTATCAGACTTGTACGGTACTGGTCCCAGCAAATAGATAACTACAGGAGCCTTTTGATTTTTCTGACCATTATAAGCAACTTCAATCAGTTCCTGGTTAAGAACCTTCGATTCGTCAAGTAGAGGGATGATGGCACAAACATCTTTGTTCCTCTCGCGATCAGAGATTACAACAACATCTTTGAGCTGGTCAGCGAAATAGTCGGGCGTCAAGTTGATGGACCCCGAAACTGGACACGGTTGAATCTCTTCGCGGTCCAACTGACTCTGAAGGGCTGCTCGCACGAGGTAGCATCCATGGTTATTTTCTGAGCAGACTCTACAACGCTCGTAGTTATGTGGTGGCACCTGGCCATGTCCGCTTTGAATGCAGTGTAACCTTACTAGGTCCGCTTCCATAGATCGAGCATCCTGACTTTGATGCCTAGTAGGGTTCCCATTAATCATGCTGACTTGTTGCGTGTCTTCGTCTAGATAAATCGGAAGCCACCAATGATTTAACAAGTGTTGCAAAGTTCTTTGAACGAGAGCACATCTAGGGTCACTCTCACGGCAAATTTTACAGTCCTAATACTCATGCGAAATCAGAAAACCGAGTTGGACTTGCTTAGCGTGTAATTCTACCAAGCTGGTATTCATCAAGCGAATATCGAAGATCTGAATCATGTTGATCTTATAAGGATTTTTATCATGGTATTCCTGGATCCATCCAAGATCCATCTGACGCTGGAGGGCCTCTTGTATAAAAGAGCATCACTGATTGTTTATCGAACAAATCAGACAGGAATTGTAATCGTGTCGCGGCAGATTATGATACTGGCTTTTCCTTGAGTGCATTGCCACTAAGTTGACATTCATCGAACGGATGTCGTGGTTCTGAATGATGTTGGAATTTGCATAAGTCATGTTAACTCCACGAACTCGATGCTCTTGGATCCACCCGAAATCCAATTGTTCCTGTAGAGCTGATTGCACCACACAACATCCTTGATTGTCTTTAGAGTAGATATCACACTGGTGATAATTGTGAGGTGGTATATGGCCATACCCGCTCTGCCTGTGATGTATCTTGACTAGATTGGTCCTCAATAAAAGTACATCATGAATTTGATAGCTGTTGTTAGACTCTCCTTCTATCAAATTTATTGCAGCTTTCTCGTGTTGAGGCAACGGGTTCGCGAGAACATTCAGATTCATATCTTTGAAAGATAAGACCCCGCTCCTAACAAGCTTTTGGACGTCAGATTTGAAACTGAGATAGTTTTCTATGTTATGCCCTGGTCCTCCTTGATGGTAAGGGAAAGTTTGATATGCTTTAAACCAAAAAGGCGGATTCTCCGGTACTGTAAGAGGAGACCTAGTTTGGACGTTGTAGCGGCAAAATCGTGAGTGTAAGCTATTGATTAACTTAACTCGAAAAGCAAGAGTCGCCACCGCACTTTTATTTTATCCAAAAAAGGAAAGGAAAAAGAGCGAACAAAACCTACACAAGCTCAACAACAAGAACAAGTGAAGAGAGACTGGATAAGGGGGGTTGGTTACGCAACGGGAAGGTGTTAGCACCCAAAACGTCTATAGTACTCTATAGGAACCCTTTGAAGTATCTACGCTTTTGGTCTAAAAATGCTTGTTTGAAAAGAGATTGAGGAGATGAGAAGAGAAATTTTTTTTAAGATTTTTGTGTTTGGAGAGACTTGTCGTCTCATGCCTACGTACCCAAGATGTGCAATGTAGGATCAAAACCCCGTAGTTCATGGTACAAAGAATTAAAGTTGTTTGTTTGGTTTATTTTAAAATGTAAATACAAGTCATCATTTCCAAGCGAATAATTCTGCTTAAAGAAATGAATCATGTCTAAACTTATGAAAAAGTTTTAAAGGAAAGGTGCACGAGGACACAAAAGGAGTTTGAATGAGTTTGGTGTTTTTTAAAGTCTTTTGAAAAAGGTGCCAATATGCTTATGTAGTTTAGCATTTGTTAAGAAATGTAAAGAAAAGAGTAAAATCACTTGACAAAGTCAAGGTTTGATTATGAAAGAGGTGAAAGTTTGAAAACAAGAAAGTTTTGAAAAAGGGAGAAAGTTTTGAAAATTGAAGAATGGGGAGGAGAAGAAGTGACTATCCTAAAGCATAAAGTAAAAGCTAAGGAAAAGAATGGTCTAACCACACAAGTAAGCTCTATAGTCTTCGAACCATAATTCCAAAGAAAAGGGAGAAAGGTCCTAATTCTAAGTCCAAGGATCCCAGAATAGCATTGAAGTCCAAGGTCTTCGAACCATAATTCCAAAGCAAAGGGAAAAAGACTTAGTTTTAAGTCCAAGGATCCAAGAATAACATTGAAGTCCAAGGTCTAGGTGCAAAACTCCATGTCCATTGCAAAGGATAGTAACCATAGTCCAAGATTAGAAGCACAAGTTTTTTAAAGGTTTTGGCCTTTATTAATGTTTTTGGTCCAAGTGGATAGAGAGAAAAAGGCATAAGCATAAACATGTGTCCAACGAACAAAGGAAAAATTGTGGAAGCATAAACATGTGTCCAACGGACAAAGGAAAAATATGCGGAAGCATAAACATATGTCCAACGGACAAAGGAAAAATTGTATAAAAGTAAAAGAGAGATAGGGAGCGAGAAGGAATTGTAAAGAAGTTAGAAGTTTGTAATTAGTAATTAGTTGTTAGAGTAAGTGATCAATAATGATTGAATAGTGTACTTGGGTCAAGGTTAATGAAGACTTGTTAGAAGATTGAATAGTGTGCAATCAAATGCACACTAGCAGATTGCAAAAACAAGGCAAAAAACAGCACTGTGCAGTCTACTGCATGAAAATGCAAATCGATTGCACACTGCTGTGACAACAAAAATTCAGCAAAATTCAACATGATCATGATCTAAAACTTTCTTCAAACACCTCATGATCATGGAATCAAAAGTGCACAAAAATGCAAAGCAAATAGCAACGAATATAATAATTAAACACAAATTGCAAGATCCAAAGATCAAGCAAACAAGATCAACAAAGATCTACATTGTGGATGATGAAATTGAAGCTTCAACAATGGTGAGAGATGAATTACCACTTCAAATCTGAAAATTCTTTCAAATTACTCCAAGATCCAAACTCCAAAACCTTGATCTACAAGAATTGATGAAGAAAACAAGTTTGGATGAAGGTTTAGCTCAAAGTTGAACAAGATTCAATGTGAATTCTTGTTAACTTTCAAGAGAAGAAAAGTGAGCTTTAGTGAATTTTGTGGTTGGGAAGAGCATTTGCAAGAGGTTTGTTGGCTCTCAAAAGTTTTGTTAGTTCTTGTATTGGCTGGAATTTTGGTAAAACCAAGTTGAACAATGTTGATGTTATATGGATGATGTCATAACATTGGTTCCTAACATTAGCTGCTGCGGGGTTGAAGTTTTATATGCTGATGTTATAAGTGATGTCTTGACATCACTATATCAGAACATCAAAACATCAGATTGTGATGTTTTAGGGATGCGCGTGTTAGTGAGTTTTGAGGAGATCTGTTAGAGTGATTGGATGCGAATATCTTGGAGAAGAGATTTCCAATCAGATATATTTGTAGATTATGGAGCAGATTCTGTAACCAACATTAGGGCTGATTTGGAAAGATTTAAAAAGATTTGAAGATCAAATTTGTTTTAAAATCAGATGTTTTTTGAAGAGATCCAAGCCCAAGTCAGAATTCTATAAAAGCAGCCTCAACCCTTGTTGAAAGGGGACGAAGAAAGAGAGCTAAAGACTGAGTGTCATTTGTGTCTTCGTGTGTATTTTGTAGACCATTCATGTTGAATTGGTGTTATTGTTTTTGAGTTGTAATTGATATCTCTAGAGCTGTTAAGCAAGAGAGTTTCTGTTCTTGATCAAAGCTGGGAAGCAGAATCAAGGTGTGTTTGAATTGTATCACTGAGGTGATTTAGGGAGTGAGTGGTTTCTCATATCTAAGTGGTTTCTTAGGTAGAAGGTTCATTGGGTAGTGATTAAGTTTAGTAGATGTCAACTAGGATTGTTGAGTCTGTAAATTAATACTACTAATAGTGAAATTCCTCCCTGGCTTGGTAGCCCCCAGACGTAGGTAGTTAGACCGAACTGGGTGAACAATTCATTGTGTCCTTTACTGCTTGTTATTGCATTGTCCATAGCAGATTGTGTTGTTGTGGCATCAAACTTAACATCACACATCTGATACCAGAATTTCAATTGGTATCATAGCAGGCATCCTGCTCTGCATCTGGGTGAGATCTAGGGCTGATACTTTCTGGTAAGATGGACAAGGAAGTTGGTGGATTTGTGAATAGACCCCCTATTCTAGATGGCTCTAATTATGATTATTGGAAACCAAGGATGGTTACCTTTTTGAAGTCCTTGGACAGCAGGGCTTGGAAGGCTGTGTTAAAAGAATGGAAGCACCCTGTTATTACTGATAAAGAAGGAAACACCAAGCTGAAACCTGAAGAAGAGTGGACCAAGGAAGAGGATGAGCTAGCACTTGGAAATTCTAAGGCCTTGAATGCCATCTTTAATGGGATTGATAAAAACATCTTCAGGTTGGTAAACACTTGTGAAGTGACAAAGGATGCTTGGGACATTTTAAAGACTACTCATGAAGGAACTTCAAAGGTTAAGATGTCAAGACTTCAACTTCTGACATCAAAGTTTGAAAGTCTAAAGATGAAGGAAGATGAAACTATTCATGATTTTCGCATGAATATTCTTGAGCTGTCCAATGCATCTAGTGCTCTTGGAGAGAAGATGACTGAAGAAAAGCTGGTGAGGAAAATTCTTAGATCCCTTCCCAAGAGATATAAGATGAAGGTGACTGCAATTGAAGAAGCTCAAGACATCAGCAAAATGAGGGTTGATGAGCTAATCGGATCTCTTCAAACTTTTGAGTTAGGGTTGAGTGAAGAGGAACCTGAAAAGAAGACCAAGAGTATAGCTTTGGTATCTAATACTCAAGAAGAGAAGAAAGGGAATGATGCTGAGTCTCAGGAGGAGCTGTCTCAGGCTATTGTTCTGTTGGGAAGACAATTTAAGAAGGTGTTTAAAAGGATGAATAGAAACTACAAACCTAATGTTAAGAACATCTTCTCTGACATCAACAAGTCAAAAGAAAAGGATGAAGAGAAGAATGTTCAAGACAAAGGAGTTCAATGCTTTGAGTGTGAAGGCTATGGTCATGTCAAGAAAGAATGTCCTACATTCCTTAAGAAGCAGAAAAAGGGCATGGCTGTTTCCTGGTCTGATACTGACAGTGAAAGTGAAGAAGAGTCTGCCAAGCATGTTAGGGCATTGACAGGAACATGTATTTCTGATGGAGAATCTAGTGATGAGGAATTGACTTTTGAGGAGTTAGCAGCATCCTATCAAGAATTATGTCTGAGGAGTGCAGAGGTTTGTCAAGAAAGTGAGAAACAAAAGAAAAGAGTAGTCCAGTTTGAGACTGTTAAAGCTGATCTTGAAAATGAAGTCTTGTTAGTTAAATCTCAACTTGATCAAATAACCAAGTCTGTCAGAATATTGAACAGTGGGTCTGATACTTTTGATAAGATTCTTCAGGCTGAAAAGGTTGCAGGACACAAGTCTGGCTTAGGATTTGTTGTTGAGGAGAAAGTCTCTGGTGAAGCTAGTACTTCTGGAACCAAAAAGGACATGTCTCAACCAATGTCTTAACATAACAGAAGAAGACATAATCCTAAACCTAAGCAGGTTGTTCATCAACTTCCTCAAAATGTTGTCAAAGGGTATGCTCATGGTCCTCGTCATGGGAAGGCACAGGCTTCTGGAGCTAGGCAGTATATGCCTCCACAATACCATAGGAGTATGCAGGCTTCAAGGTTTAACATGTTCCATCAGATGTATCAACATCAAGGGAATATGTATGGCTTTGGACCTAATAATGCAGTGCCTCATTATTATGGTAGAAGAAAGCCACATTATCTTGGTAGAAGACATCCTAAGAGACAGAATCATCACTACAAAAGACAGGCTAACTATGGAAGAAGACAGCCCCAGTACTTTGGATGGCAGCCACAACAGTTTCATCATCAAGGTGGCAGGAAGTTTAATCACTTTAGTGAAGAGGTTAAAAGAGTTAGGTGTTTCTATTGTGGAAGTTTTGGCCATATGCAATATTCTTGCTTTAAACTGCATGGCTATCCCAAATCTGTCCATCAACCTAGACAGAATCAGAACAGGTCTAAGGTTGTTAAAAAATGGGTTCCTAAAGCTGCTGTTACATGTCTATTGGCCCACACATCTGATAGACATTCTGTTAAGGATGGTTGGTACTTTGATAGTGGTTGTTCAAAGCATATGACAGGGTTCAAAAATCATTTGGTGGATATCAAGACTTGCTCCACAAATGATGTTACTTTTGGTAATGGAGAGAAAGGGGGAGTAAAAGGAGTTGGAAAATTGAGGTGTCATGATGGACCAAATTTGGAAAATGTTCTTCTTGTCAAAGGATTGACTGCTAATTTGATTAGCATCAGTCAGCTATGTGATGAAGGATACAAGGTCAACTACACTAAAGATGAGTGTTTAGTGACTAATGGGAAGAATGAGGGTGCTATGAAGGGAGTCAGATCCATAGATAACTGTTATCTATGGGTACCTCAAGAGTCCAGCTCATCAAATGATGTTAAGGTTGATGTTGTGACATTAGACTGTAACATTAGTTGTGAAGACTTAAGCAGAAAATTGAGCATATTGAAGTTAGTGGCTTATGGAGTGAATTTATTAAAATTCAAAAATTTAAAAGGAAATGTGTTTTGGTGGGGAAAATACATTTATTGGCTTTTAAGTGATCCACAAAATCAGGCTCCATACTTTAGGCTATCAGTTCCTATTGTAGCTATCACACGCTTCATCAAACACCATACCCCTAGACTGTTCATCTCCTTCTCCATCAACAGAAGTAGCAATCCTTCCCTGATCCTCAGTTGCTTCACTGGAACAATGTCAAAACAAGTATCATCCCCTTCAAATAAGTCTGCTTCAAAATGTTCTTCTCTTGAAAAAGCTAGGGTTTTGACGAAAGAGGGTTCTGCTGAAGAAGCTTTGAATATAGCACCCATCTCCATGATGGTTCCTGAATCTGGTAAGTCAAGACCTTCCAAACTTCAACCCAAAAGGCCTACACCTAAAATTGATGATAGTGAAACTAGGAGGTTAGTCACTAGCATTCTTTTTAAAAAACAAATATGCATCTGGGTCTTCCACCCCTCAAGCTGTTGAAGAGAGGGTTGATGTTGATCGTAGTCTTAATCAGATTGCCACCAAAATTTTGGATAAGGGTTTATCTGCAAAAGGAATTTTTGTTCCCCTTAGACAAATGTCAGCTAAAAAGAATGACATTCAGAATGCGGATACCAATCTTCACAGATTGGCTGTTTCACTCATTGAAGATGCGGAAGTGGAAGTTGAAGATAAAGGTGTTCATGTTGAAGAAGAAGTTGAAACCAATGTCAGAACATCGCCTGATAGGGATGTTGGAGCTAGCCCTAGCGAAAATAAGAATACTGATAACGTGGATGTGATTGATCTTTCTGATAATGAAGTGATTGGAAAAGCTGTCCCTGGTATTACCAAAAGAATGAGGTCTAGAAAAGGGAAGTCAGCAGAGTACTCACCTAAGGAGAGACTTGAGAACAAAAGGAAGAAGTCAACTATGGTGGCACCTGCTAAGACTTGGAGCAAAGTTGCTGTGAATTCCAAAAAGAGAAAGGTGAGGGAGGATTAAGAGCCTGAATTTGATGTTGAGGATGATGTTCAAGACATCACTCCTGTGAGAAGGTCTATATTGAAGAGAATTGCTGATAAGATTCCTGATATCCCTGTTGACAATATTTCATTCCTCTATGCTAGTAGTGCATCCATGTGGAAATTTGTCTGTCAGAGAAGACTAGCGCTGGAAAGAGAACTTGGTGGAGATGCTTTGGATCTTAAGGAAGTCATTGAATTGATTAGATTTGTTGGGTTAATGAAGACCGTGTCTGGACTGTCCAAGTGCTATGATGGATTAGTCAAGGAATTTATTGTAAACATTCCTGTGGCTATTAATGACAGCAGAAATATGGATTTTAGAAAGGTTTATGTAAGAGGTCAATGTGTTAATTTTTCTCCTGAGGTCATTAACACTTACCTAGGAAGGGATGAGAAGGAGTATAGAGAGTTAGAAGAAACAGGCAATGCTGTGTGCAAGGAAATCACAGCAGGACAAGTGAAAGTCTGGCCTCTGAAAGGAAAATTGTCTGCCAGTTGTTAAGTGTCAAATATGCTATTCTGCACAGAATAGGAGCAGCTAATTGGGTCCCTACCAATCACAAGACAACTATCTCTGTTGGATTGGGAAAATTGATTTATGTTGTTGGGACAAAGAGGTTATTTGATTATGGGGCTCATATATATGATCGGACTATCAAGCATGCTGCTACAAATGCAGTGAAAATGCCTATTGCCTTTCCCTCTCTCATTTGCGGGATCATCTTGTCACAACATCCTGGTATTCTTCATCAATCTGAGTGGTGTGTAAGTGGGAATCTGCCTTGTCAATCCATTATAAGCTGTTTGAAGGGAATCATGTTCCTGACGTTGTCAAGACATCAGCTTCAACATCACAACAACCACCTGCCAAAACTGGGTTGATTTCAGAATTGGAGGAGGCTTACAAGGAGTTGGATGAAGTCATCAGAGTGAGTACTGAAAGAAAGCTAAAATTTGAAAAACTTCTCATGACTCTGAGATTGGCAGAAAAAGAAGTTGAAGCAGTCAATGCTAGCCAAAATGATGATGATTTCCAAGACAATGTTGAAGGTTCAGGTTCTGAAGAAGGTGACCCTAGCACTGAGGATGAAGATGTTGTAGCTAGTTCTGAAGGCTCTGATGCTGATGAAGATTAAATTGCTGTTTCTTTAGCTATTTTATATTTTTGTAGTTTATTTTTGCTTCTGCACTTAGTGTGCTTGCTATGTATTCTGAATATTGTTTCTTTTAAGTACTTCTGGTTTATGTTCTGTGATTTCTCTTGTCACATAATGCTGACTTTTGACTGACAATGAGAGCTAGCTTAGGACTATCTGGTAGTTAGTAGGACTAACAGGTTGATGTTTGTCCAATTATGGCTAAAAGGGGGAGAGAGTAGCCAAGGTGTGGTTGTGAAGCCTTTTTCTGATATGGTGTAGAAGTTGAGGGGGATAGTCTATGAACAGCTGTGAGCTGGTTCTTGTTTTGAGGGGGAGTTTGCCCTATGCTGCTTTGAAGGTGACTTCTGCAGCTTGTGGTTTTTGTTGCTACTGGTTTGTGAGTTTGTGCAGCTTGTTGAAGTTTTTGTTCGTTTGAAGTTTTTTCCGCTGCAGGTACCTTTGATGATGTTTGTTTTAGCCAAAATTAGACAAAGGGGGAGATTGTTAGTTCTTGTATTGGCTGGAGTTTTGGTAAAGCAAAGTTGAACAATGTTGATGTCATAACATTGGTTCCTAACATTAGCTGTTGCAGGGTTGAAGTTTTATATGCTGATGTTATAAGTGATGTCTTGACATCACTATATCAGAACATCAGAACATCAGATTGTGATGTTTTAGGGTTGCGCGTGTTAGTGAGTTTTGAGGAGATCTGTTAGAGTGATTGGATGCGAATATCTTGGAGAAGAGATTTCCAATCAAATATATTTGCAGATTATGGAGCAGATTCTGTAACCAACATTAGGGCTGATTTGGAGAGATTTAAAAAGATTTGAAGATCAAATTTGTTTTAAAATAAGATATTTTTGGAAGAGATCCAAGCCCAAGTCAGAATTCTATAAAAGCAACCTCAACCCTTGTTGAAAGGGGACGAAGAAAGAGAGCTAAAGACTGAGTGTCATTTGTGTCTTCGTGTGTATTTTGTAAACCATTCATGTTGAATTGGTGTTATTGTTTTTGAGTTGTAATTGATATCTCTAGAGCTATTAAGCAAGAGAGTTTCTGTTCTTGATCAAAGCTGGGAAGCAGAATCAAGGTGTGTTTGAATTGTATCACTGAGGTGATTTAGGGAGTGAGTGGTTTCTCATATCTAAGTGGTTTCTTAGGTAGAAGGTTCATTGGGTAGTGATTAAGTTTAGTAGATGTCAACTGGGATTGTTGAGTCTGTAAATTAATACTACTAATAGTGAAATTCCTCCCTGCCTTGGTAGCCCCCAGACGTAGGTAGTTAGACCGAACTAGGTGAACAATTCATTGTGTCCTTTACTGCTTGTTATTGCATTGTCCATAGCAGATTGTGTTGTTGTGGCATCACACTTAACATCACACATCTGATACCAGAATTTCAAGTTTCAAGGGAAATTTTAGCAAGGTGAATTTGGATATCAAAAGCTTGAAGAATGAATGAAATGAGGGTTCTATTTATAGTGTTTAGGCTTGGAAAATTTGGTGGATTCGAATTTGGTTTGGAAATGAAAATTAGGCTTGGAATTTGAATTTGGAGGAAAAATCAAGATCAAGTGGTGATTAGTGAAGGTGTATGGTGGGAATTAATTGTGATCATGTAGGAGAATTATTTTTGTGTGATCTAGAATATTCTCAAATGATAAAATTTGTGCCAAATGCTTCAAATTTTGAAAAATGATGATTTTAGCCAACTCTATCTTTGTTCAGTCGATTTCACTATAGCGCGAATAGACTGCACTACTGAAAACTTCAAAATCTAGGAAAAAAATGACTGGTCCAATCGATTGGACCAATAGCGCAATCGATTGCACAGTTGAAAAACTTGAAAAATGTCCATGTTGGATGGATTGTTCTGGCTCTGGCTCGATTTTCTTAATTTGTCAAAGAAGGCATGGAAATAAACACATGAACCCTGGAGTCTCTTGAATAATAATCAATTAAATCTTGGAAACTCTTGACCAGATAATTTTGAATTGTTCGTAGATCAACTTTGACATTGTTCAGATGAAATTCATTCTAGCTGAGGGACTGTTTGATATCCTTGATTCCCTTCCTAAAAAAGTTAGTGAAGACAAAAACAAACATATTTTCTTGGATTTTGATTAAAGGCTAGTAAACATAAGCAAATAAAGGCAAATAAGAAAGACACAGATGCTCAGTGATCCCTGCAAGGCATAAACCTAAAGAAGAGAGAGATAAAGAACCAAAGCATGATCTTGTTTGTGGTATAAGATGCAAAATGAGAAGTGAATGATATGTGGAATCTTAGGGGTCAAAAATTAGGGTCTTACAGACGTGCCCCTTAACCAATAAGAGTGGAAACAATTCTGCGTACAACATCGGTATAGGGTCAAACCCTGGTGGTCGCGTTGTACGGTTGTTGTTATACTGAGGACGAGCCAGCTGAAGAGGCGGTTGTGCCCTTTGCTGATATTTCCGTTGATTTGGTTGGCTCCGTGCAACCTGAGGTTGATACGTTGGAACAGGCGCAGGTTTGAAAGCAGGAGTTACAGCTGCTACTGGTTGGTATCGTCGCCTTTGCTTTTCGAGAGAGATATTCCCAATATCCTGTTCTTTTTTCTTAGGGAGAGCACTACCGTATCATTTTGTAATACTTAATGATCCAGCTTCTTTAACTAAACGTCCTTCTCGGACTACTTCCTCAAGACGAACTCCCATGCCCACCATCTCGATGAAGTCACTGAGCGCACTAGCGACCATTCTGTCGTAGTAAAATGAGCTCAAGGTTTTCAAGAAGATCTTTGTCATCTCTTTTTCCTCGAGAGGTGGAAAAATCTGGGCGGCGATTTCACACTATCTCTGAGCATATTCCTTAAAGGTTTCCTTGTCCTTCTGCGACATGGCTCTGAGTTAAACTCTGTCTGGTGCCATGTCCAGGTTATACTTATATTGTTGAACGAAGGCAGCGCCGAGATCTCTGAAATTAGCGATCTTAGTGCGGTTTAAACCCATGTACCATTTGAGTGCGACACCGGTAAAACTATCTTGAAAATAATGGATCAGTAGCTGGTGGTTCTTTGTCTGTGTTGCCATCCTCCGAGCGTACATCACCAAATGTCTTTGAGGGCAATAGTTACCCTTGTACTTTTCAAATTTGGGCACTTTGAACTTGTGCGGAACTTTCACATTGGGGACCAAACAAAGGTCTGCGGCGTCTTTTCCAAATAGATCCTGACCGCGAATGGCTTGCAGTTCCTTCTGCATCTCCAGGAACTGTTCCTGGAATTCATTCATTATGTTATCCATACTTTCGTTTCCACCAGAAGGTATCTGTGGAATCTGTCCTTCCGGGACAGTGTGTACCACGGGTGGTGGTATAGTCATTACGGCCTTGACTCTTGGCGCCTCCTGAAGTTTGTAACCTTCTGGAGTTGTTTTCATGACCCTGGCATATTCGCTTTCCCGAAGTTTGTAACCTTCAGGCCCACCGGTTCCTGTTGCAGTTTCCGAATCTTCAGTGATCGGAGGAATATATCCTTCTGGGATATAATTGAGTGGCATGCCCCAGGGACGATCTTTAGGCATGTTATACCGAGGATCAATCCTTTCCACTATAGGCGTTGATGTGATCTCTGAGATCACAGTCTGTTGTTGTTGCCTCTGAGCTGTTGCCAGAGCTTGCATGTCACCGTGAAGTTTTCTCAGATCCTCTCTCAGAGCTCGATTTCTTCTCTCAGCTCTTGGTTCTCTTCCTCGAGATTATCCATTTTCTTCTGAATGTTGGCCCGAGTATTGTACGAATGAGATAGTATGACGCTAGAATCAAGACACAAATGTGAGATTCGCAGGGAAGAAGAATGCATTTATGCGAGAATGATGATTGATATGAAATGATTATATTTAGTTTTTTTTGTTATTCAAAGTAAATTTTGACAATTGGATTGCAAATATCAGACAGTGGGGAAACCCCATTTTATTGAATTCAAAGATCGCGGAAATGGAAATACAGTAATTACAAAGTGTTGTAAAAGGAAATCTAACCTTATGGGTCTCGAGTCCTCTCTGAGGAGAGCTCCGGTGTTGGTTCTGGTACTTTCCTTTTCTTTGACCGGGGCTCTTAGGCCGTTGTCGGGTTGTCATTCCTTTGCCAAGTGAAAGGACAAACAAATTCCTTTGTCCTTCTTGATTCTCTATAACATGTTGCTCTAAAATCTCGATCAGAGCATCTTTATCTTTCAATAGTTGCTGTATTTTCTTACAATCCACATTGAGAATACGGTACTTGTTCTTCCAAGACCTTCTCTCCTGTTGAACTTTGTTGAGAGTAACTTGAAGTGTTTCTGTATCAGACATAAAATAAAGGACAAGGTCCCTTAATGGAAGAACTTCTTGACGAGGGTAAGGCATCCTCAACTTAAGAGCTCTAGTTTATACCCAGTGGAGATAAGGTTCCACCGAGACACGGTCTAGTTTTCCTAGAGACTCTCGTCCTTTTCTATGAACGTGTTTCCAGGCATGCATTATTTCTGTCTTTAGTGCTCTGTCATTTTCTCCTTCCTTATTGAAAAGACCTTCCAGATGAGCATTACGCAGGACATGCCTCATCGGGTATCCGAGTTGACGACGAACTAAAACTGGATGATAATTGATCCCTCCCTTAGTTCCTATGAGGGGTACATTTGGGAAGTTTCCACAACGATCAATGATTCTGATCCCGTCATAGATTCGATTATACCAATCAATGTCAGAGTTGGTAAGAGACATGATTCTCTGCGACCAACGTAAAGTACTTTTTTGATCCCAAAATGCAGCAGACTTTGACAAATGGGAAATGAACCATTTGTATAGTAGGGGTACACAGCATGTGATCATTCCTCCGCTGTACAAATTCCTTAAGTGTACAGAATGATAAGCATCTGCGAGCAGGGTCGGTACAGGGTTTCCAATTAGAAAAATCTTAATGGCATTGATATCAACGAAGTTATCAATGTTGGGAAACAGAAATAACCCGTAGGTAAGCAAAACAAAGATGCTTTCGAAAGCGGCCACGTTCCCTATACTAGCAAAGTACAGAGCTTTCTTTATCAAAAACTAGGCTGGCAAACCTTGGATACCACCCTTAATGATCATGTGAGTCCTTACTTCTAATTCGTCCAAATAAATTGCCCTTGCAATGGTTTGATCTTTTGGAATTTCTTCCAGTCCATAAAAGGGAGCTTGATCAGTGATAGCTAATCAGTCAGGTGAGAGTACTCCTCCAGTGTTGGTGCTAGCTGATAATCCGGGAATGTGAAATAGTGATAAACCGGATCGTAGAACCAGATTAGCGTGGACAGGATTCCTTCAATTACTTAGACCCTTAACAGAGACAACAATCCTCCATACTTAGCTCTGAAAGCCTCAGGGTTGGTGATCATCCTTGCCAACCCTCTTAAATCCTCTAGTTTTGGAACTTTGAAGGTGTACTTGTGAGTCTTCCTTCTACCGAAATCCATTACGCAATCTTTCTCACTGATATTTGTAATCATTGTCTTAGTTTAATTTGAAAAAGAGAGACTAGAAGAGAAAATTTTTCTTTGTTTTAATGTTTTTAAATGAATGTATGAATGCAGCACACAAAAACATAGAAAAAACATGGGGTCAAAGGGTCAGTGTCATTAAGTCAAGGCTCTACCTATCCCCAAAGGTTATACTGGTGATTTTTGTACCTATCCTCAAAATCACTGACCCCTCTTGGGATAACGACAGCAAGCGGATCACCAAGCGAGCTGTAGCATCTTTGAGTAATCTCAAATGAGGGTAGTATCGCGTGACAACTATTTCTGATAGCATCCGCACTACAAAATGGTTTCAGTCTACTAAAATACTCAGCTTCTGAAATAACCCAATCGAACAATCTTCTTTCAATAAACGAAGTCGTATAGGCATTGAATCCGCAAAGGGCATCTCCACTGATTCGATGGACGACCGGGACCTCTTATTTGGGAGGCACTCCCTGTAAGATTACCCGTCTAGTGCCATCACTTATCTTAGGTGTATACTCAATCTTTCCAGATGCGACATCACACGCATTCCCATTAGCAGAAAAATAAACACGGATATCAATTAGGAAAAGCAGTATATATATTTGTCCTAACATCCTAGACCTCTAGTCATATGATCCTAAACAGACAATGACTCCCCAGTAGAGTCGCCATTTCTGTGGTACTTTATGAACTTAAGGCTTTCTACCTAAGACTGTGAGAGAGAAATGCCTCCGAGTGTAAGACTGCAAGAGATAAATACCTCCCATTGCGGTCGCCATTCTTCTGTAGCCCAATTTTTGTGGTTTCGAATCACTATCGATTTGGTACTACAATTCAATTCATTTTTTATCCTATGAAGATGATTAAGGAAGGGAAATAGATGTCTTTAATTAACCCTGCTTGCATACTGAGTTTAAACAGATCTGTATGTTTACAGATTCTATCAAAATAAGGGGGTCTGTCTTAGGTTATTTTGCATAAGAATACAATGTCTGGACTATTTGCGAGGCTTTTGGTAAGGTATTAGATCTGATGCTTTTTTATTGATGTATGGAGGTATTGGACTTTGAGTTTTTGATTAGTATGCTCGCTAAGATTTTGCAATCTTATGCCTATGTATTCCCGTTTAACGAAACAGGGAAATTAGAGCGATCGTAGTTCCCTCTGATTCTAAGGGAGAAAAAGATGTTTT
The DNA here is from genome assembly GCA_022829125.1 of Lathyrus tuberosus. Lineage (NCBI taxonomy): Eukaryota > Viridiplantae > Streptophyta > Magnoliopsida > Fabales > Fabaceae > Lathyrus > Lathyrus tuberosus. Next base: position 20,177,068 of record JALAZF010000040.1, read on the forward strand.
GGTGTCTTGTTCAAAGCCCAAGATTGAAGCTAAAAGTGATTTGTATCTTGTTCAAAGCCCAAGATATGAAGCTGAAGGGTTTTTTTGTGTCTTGTCCAAAGCCCGAGATTGAAGCTAAAAGGTTTGATTAAGAGAGAACTTGTCATCTCTAAAGAGGAACTGTTGATGTTCATATGCCTTGATCAAAGCGCAAGTTTGATGCTAAAAGGTTGATTGACTCAACCGGGGATTTCTCTATACAAAGCCTAAGAGGAGGCTATTACCCCAACAAGAGGGTGTTTATTATTTGTCTCGTACGAAGCCTGAGATAGAGGCTAAAAGGGTTGACTCAACAAGAGAGTACTAACAAGTGACTGTCTCAACAAGAGAGTGCTTTTATATGTCTTGTACGAAGCCCAAAACGGAGGCTAAAAAGGTTTGACTCAACAAGAGAGTACTTTTATTTGTCTTATACGAAGCCCAAGACGGAGGCTAAAAAGGTTGACTCAACAAGAGAGTCTAACAAGTTGATTGACTCAATAAGAGAGTCTTTTATACTCAACAAGAGAGTGATTTGCTGTCTCGTACGAAGCCCGAGATAGAGGCTAAAAGGAAAGTGACTCAACAAGAGAGTCTTGAAAAGTGATGGACTCAACAAGAGAGTCTAAAAAGGTTAACTTCGCTAGGGGGAATCATTGTACAAAGCCCAAGAGGAGGCTGACTTCGCTGAGGAAGAATCATTATACAAAGCCTAAGAGGAGGCTATACTTCTGTCAGGGATTCTTGAGATCCCGAGGCAGGTCCAAGAAGGGAATCAATCCTTGCAGGGGAATGCAAAAGGAATTGATAGATCAGAAACCTTGAGGCTCTGGTTTGAGATAGTGTTATCTGACCCGGGTTGGGGAATTTTGGGAGAAGGACGGGTTTTTAGAACCCACAAGTTTTAACTCGGCCAGAGATTAATCCAGAATCCGGGGTTTCTCCTATGTTTGAAAGGTGCTTGAGAATGTCTTTGAGACTCAAGGGAATTAGACTGTCCAAGTCTACTGGTAGAGTTTCATCTTTTGTATGATGCCCAAGAGGAGGCTGAGTCGTTTAAGGGATGAGTATCAACCCTAAAATTGGTTTGAAGGTTTTGACTCCTTTTAGAAAGACAGCTCTAACGAAGGATGACTAAGTTCTGTCCTATACCTTTAGGAGGTCGTGAAGGTCCTTGTACGAAGCCCAAGAGAAGGCATGAGAACTTTTAAGAAGCCGAAGGGTCCTTGTACAACGCCCAAGAGGAGGCGGGGATGCTTTTAGGAAGCTTGTGGGTCCCCAAACCAAGAGAAATTAAAGAAATGCAATTCACAGAGAAGAGATCATTCCAGGATAGTTCGAGAATTTGGAAGAAACTCCAGAGATGCTATTCACAGAGAATAGATCAACTCTGGGGAGTAGAATTTCTTTGACAATTTCTAGGGGTGACAGTCTGAGAAAAGGTTCACCGAGAATACTGCCTTTCACTTTGTTCCATATTGTTTAACCCCAAGAGAAGGGAAGACTGTACCTCGTAATCCTATGGGGGATCTAGTTTTGTTTGTATTCGAGATTGACCAAAAGGGTTTACCTAGTTCTAGACGTAGTTGCCGAGGAAAACTATAAATAACTATACTAGTATTACACAGTTGATATATGACAAGTATATAAAAGGATGTGAAAGAAGACTTATAGTGAAACAACCCCACAATACAGTTATATACATGAAAGCAATAAATGAAAGCGGATAAACACTTGCCCGTTGTAGTGCTTCCATGTTGTTTTGTTAGTTGTTCAACAAAGAAATAAAAGAAAGTTTTGATAACAACATATATTTGAATTCACAATCAAAGGAGAAAGTGCTTTGAAAAGATTGTTGGGGCTTACAGCTCGAGGAGAGGCCCAAGTTTTAACGATGATCGCATCGTTGTTTTGAAAACTGTACAGAGGGACTTATACAATATGTGAGGCCCAAAATGTTTTTATGTACAAGGTGAGGGGTCTTACACTCTATTAGAGGCCCAAAGAATTTTTAAGAAAAGGAATGGGACTTACAACACGAGGGGAGGCCCAAATGACTTTTGTTTTGAAATGGCGATCGCACCGAGATTCTTTTAACGCAAAGGGACTTATATAATGTTTGAGGCGCAAAAAGGTTTTGGTTAAAAAAGGGATTGGGTCTTACACTCTATTAGAGGCCCAAAGATTTATTTTTTATACGAGATGGGACTTATAACTCAAGGAGAGGCCCAGGGCTAATTGTTTGAAAACGGCGACCGCGCCGAGGTTTTTGAAAACACAGTGGGTCTTATACAATATCTGAGGCCCAAAAATTGTTTGGTTTCAAAAAGGGGTTAGGTCTTACACTCTATTAGAGGACCATGAGTGTTTGAAAATGATTGATGAGAGTTGAATTAATCAAAACCCTAATTTTGTTTAAAAAGGAATTAATTTTGTTTAAAAATTAATAAAAATTGTTGAAAACATGTGAAAAATGAGTGGTGATCTTGGATTAATGTTTCAAAATTCACGTTTCTATCCAGAAATGATTGGAAACCAATTAAATTTGGAAAATCAAGGAGGAAAAAATATTTTAAAAGTTAAAAAACAAATAAAAGATTAATTCTTTGCAAAAATATCAAGTATATGAAATAAATAATATTTTTGGGAATTTTTGGCAAAATAAAATACTTTAACATTTTTGTGAATTATTAAAAAAGAATCAACTCAAAATCATTACAACTCAGAGAGAAATTAATTTTTGAATCAATTAAATAAAATCACAAAAATTCAAATATTTGAATTTTCAAAAAAGGCGCCAAGAACACACCAAGAACACACGTGAGTTCTGGGTTTGGCCTGATATGCATTTTCTATCCAATCTCACTGAATACTTGATGAAATCACACAATCCACATATCAATCTGCTCGTTTTCACCTCATGATCATGTTTATGATCTTTAATTTCATTTATTTTAAGCATGGAATAAGAAATAAAAAAAAACCTCAAGAACCCTAAAATTTGCATGAAGGCTGAGAATTTTGATACACAATTCAAACAAAGCAATTAATTGAGGGGAAACATTCTATGCATGATTATGAACATTTGGAAAAAGTATTGTGCGAGGAAATATGCATAGATTTACTTGAAGGTCGTGACAGCAAGAGCAATGTGATTTTTGAGTTGGAGGTGTTACAGATGAGTTGTGATGATCTGAACAGCTTTCTGACACCATATGGAGTGTGTTTGAATGCTTGGACTTGATTGGAAATGGCTGGTTCACTTCATGGCATCTCAACTGCAACTTAGTTGAAAACTTGAGAGACTGGCTGGTGATTATGAGAAATCGGTGTTACAGTTGTGTGTTTAGTGTTTGATCAGCTCACATATGATGTTTATGAGGTGTTAGAGTAATTGGTTTGAGTGGAATTGCTCTCTACTGAAAAATTCGATAGTGACTTGCTAAGAAAGGCATTGTTGAGAGTGAGAAGATGATTTTGAGAAAGGCAAGTGTTGTAGGCCTTTGGTGTACTTAAACTGAGCACAAAGGAGTTCTATTTATAGTAGAGTAAGTTTGTTTTGTAAGAAATAGGGAATGACAACTAGTACAGGTCGGTGGCCAATTGTGTCACTTTGGAATTTTACGTCTCCTCTAGCCATTGACTATAGGTTAGAGCATATGCCTTTGGTTCCCTAGTTCAGAGATCATCCTTGACTCATTCAGTTGGAAATGGCTTAGTTCATGCCACCTTGGTGCATCCATTGAATGCTCCAAAACAAAATTGGAGTCTTGTCCCCCTTTTAGGAATTTTTAGGTTTGGCATGCTACTTTTAGTTCCAAAGACTTGGGAGGCTTATGGATCAGTGTTTGTCCCTCATTGGTCTCCTCCTGAGGTGTTCAGATGGATAAACTTGTTTGTCATTTGCACAATTTTATCAAATCGAGCAAAATGCATAAATCTGCCTTGCCATGACAGTTGCAGCAAGGCATATTGCCATTGTCATAACTCTTAGCTCAAATAGAATTTGATGGAGTTCTTGGACATTTTGGAAAGCTCTCATATGATACAACATATGTGTGATCATAGTTTGTCTTGACACTTTTTGGATCCAAGTGAAAAATGCCCCTACATTTTGAAAAAAGTGAAACAAATTCTGACTTAGTGAAAATTACACTAAGTGTTGGAAAAATGCCACTTTTGTGTTTCCAGCCATTTTGATCACTCCATAACTTAAAATCCATGAGGAATTGGAATGAGTTGTAGTTGACATTTTTAAATTATGCCATGAGATCTACAAATCCATTTTTGGATCAGCCAAAATGGTTGCTTGGATCATAAGTTATGATCCTTGGAAGTTGGTACCCTAGTCACTTTGTTCCATAACTTAGAAAATTTCTAAGTTTTTTTATGGTTACCCCTTTTACAAGTCATCCCACTTTTCTTGATTTTTCTTGATGAATGATGATTCCAATTGTAGCGAGCTATTTTGGACGTGGTTCTTAAGCACCGTCGCTTTGGGGTTGAGTTTACTACAGGTCGATTCATTTTTTATCCTATTAAAGCTGATGAAGGAAGGGAAATAGATGTCTCCAATTAACCCTGCTTGCATACTAAATTTAAACAGCAGTCCGTTAGGTTATAGATGCGATCAATGTGGTGGGGCCTTTGTATCGGTTATTTGTATTTTCGCCAATACTGATTTCTCTCTGGGATTTTGTTAGGATACTGCTTCATATTATGATATACGGGAGTATGGGATTTTGGGTTTTTTGTTGATTGCACTCGCTAAGATTTTTTCTTTCAATCTTATGCCTACGTATTCCCGTTTACCGAAACAGGGAAATCAGAGCGTTCGTAGTTCCTCCTATTCTATGGGAGGAAATGGTTGTTTTGGTGTCTTGTTCAAAGCCCAAGACGTGAAGCGAAAGGTGGTTTGTATCTTGTTCAAAGCCCAAGATGTGAAGCTGAAAGTGTTGACCTTAGAGAGAATTTGTCACCTCTAAAGGGGTCTGTTTGTCACAACTGTCGGGTGACTGACTGTAAAGGAGGATTACTTTAACCGGGATTTGTGAATCCGGCAATGCCATAATTTCCTTTATAGGGGTTTTAACCTGAAGGAGAAGACTTTAACTCAGTTTAGAGCAATGCCATCTTTCCTTAGGAATTTCTCATGTTAAAAGAGGGACAGTGGCATGGATGTAGATGATCCAGAGGCTTGCCGCTTACAACGATTAGATGAAGGGGAAGGAGTTGTTGATGTTTGTGTACTATGAACGAGGCACAACTTTGATGCTAAAAGGTTGATTGGATCAACCAGTGGTTTTCTTATATAAAGCCTAAGAGGAGGCTATTATGTGTCTCGTACAAAGCCCGAGAGAGAGGCTAAAAGGGGTTTTGACTTGACGATGGAGTCTTTTGGTATCTTGTATAAAGCCCGAGATGAAGGCTATTTGACTCAACAAGAGAGTTTTTTGTATCTCGTACGAAGCCCGAGATGGAGGCTGTTGTTTGTTTGGCTCAATAAGAACCTTTTTGTATCTCGTATAAAGCCCGAGATGGAGGCGAAAGGGGTGATTGACTCGACGAGGGAGTCTCTTATGTGTCTCGTACAAAGCCCGAGAGAGAGGCTAAACGTTGTTTGACTCCGCTGGGGAGAATCATTGTATAAAGCCCAAGAGGAGGCTATGGTGACTGTTTCAGTTGAGTGACAGGTCCAGTATACTGATTTAAAGAGAAAATCAGTTCTTATATGAGCAACACTGTACTCAAGGATTTGATTCAAGGATCCGGGTTATTCCTGTTCTTTAAGGAAGTGGGAAATCCGAAGGGTATTGAGACTGTCCGAGTCTGCGGGTTTTCTTCCTATTTTTGAAGGAGTGCTTGAGAATGTCTTTGAGACTCAAGGGGATTAGACTGTCCAAGTCTAGAGTTTTATCTTTTGTACTATGCTTTGAGAAACAGTAGTAGACTTTTTGAAAGGACTGTTCTATGCAGATGACTAATATCTATTCCTATACCTCTAGGAGGTCGTCGGGATAATTTGTACGAAGCCCAAGAGGAGGCTGGAAACTTTTAAGAAGCCGACGGGTCCTTGTACGAAGCCCAAGAGGAGGCAATCATTCCCGGAGGAAGAGATCATTATACGAAGCCTAAGAGGAGGTTGTGAATACTTCGAAGAAGCCGAAGGGTCCTTGTACTAAGCCCAAGAGGAGGCAGGGTTGCTTTTAGGAAGCCTGTGGGTCCTTGTACGATGCCCAAGAGGAGGCCGATGCTTTTAAGAAGCCCGTGGGTCCCCAAACCCCGAGAAATTCAAGACAGGCTATTCACGAGGAATAGATCAAGCCAGGAAAGTTCGAGAATTTGGAAGAAACTCAAAGATGCCATTCACGGAGAATACATTCATCTTTGGGAGTAGAGTTTCTTGACAATTCCTAATGAGGACAGCCGAAGAGAAGACTGTATCTGGTGATCCTATTGGGGATCTAGTTGTCTATTTCTATGAATAAATGAAACGGCGTCACCTAGTTCTAGACGTAGTTGTCGGGGAAACTCTAAATATGTATACTATTATTACACAGTTGATATGAGTTTATGAAAGAAGACTTACAGCGAAACAACCCCACAATACAGTTATATGTATATGAAAGCAGTAAATGAAAGCATATAAACACTTACTCGGTTGTAGAGCTTCCATGCTGTTTGGTTAGTTGTTCAACAAAGAAAGATTGAAAACAACAGTATATTCAAAATCAAAGGAGAAAGTGCTTTGGAAAAGAAAGATTTGGGGCTTACAGCTCAAGGAGAGGCCCATGGTTTTATCAGTGAGCTCACTGTTGTTTTGTACAGAGGGACTTATACAAGTGGCTGAGGCCCAAAAAGGTTTTTTGTACAAAGGGATGGGTCTTACACTCTCTCAAGAGGCCCAAAAAGTTTTAAAGAAAAAGAGTGGGGCTTATAACACAAGGGTAGGCCCAGTTGACTTTTCGTTTAAAAATGGCGATCGCGCCGAGGTTTTCTTTTAACGTAGAGGGACTTATACAATAAATGAGGTCCAAAATGCTTTTCGTTAAAAGGGGGTTGGGTCTTACACTCTAATAGAGGCCCAAAAGTTTTGAATGGGTCTGATAGCTCAAGGAGAGGCCCAAGGTTTGATTTTTGAATTGGCGAGCGCGCCGAGGTTTTTGAAAATACAGTGGGACTTATACAATAAGTGAGGCCCAAAAAATAGTTTGTATTTTAAAAAAAAGGGTTGGGTCTTATACTCTAATAGAGGCCCAAGTGTAATTGTTTGATGAGGGTGAAAATCAAAGAAACCCTAATTTTAATCTTTAAATAGTAAATATTTAAAGAAAATCAATGAAAAATACCAAATAGATTTGAATAAACCACTTGTGATTTTTGTTTAAGGTTTGAAAAATGAGGTATAAATCACAAGAGATATTAAAACTCATTTGGTCTTTATTTTTCAAGATAGATGTTCATTTTAAAATATTTAAAAACAAATAAAAATGAATTTATTCACAAAAATACTAATTATATTAAATACATAATATAAATCTAATTTTTTTGTGGAATAAAATATCTCAACATTTTTATGATTTTTTGCAAAAAGAATCAGTCAAAAATAATTAAAATTGAGTGAGTTATTAATTTTTCAAATCATTAACAAAATAATATGAAAAATAGGAAAATAGGAAAAAGTGATAAAAAAAAGGTCTGGGGCGAGGGGGATTCGAACCCCAGACCTTTCGCTTGCCAATAAATACAAACCAGTTGATCAACCACTGGGGCGCAATGTCAATTCATTAATAACATGGCAAGTGAAAAATATATATCAAACTAGTTGGATTTTCTGAAAATGGCGCCATGGCCATCTTCTTCCTCTAGCTCGTGCATGAAGCCCTCCATCTCTCTCATTTTGACATGATTCAAACACCAAACTCATGCGTTTTTTCACAAGGAAGAAGATGGCAATACCCAATTTCATTCATTTTCAGTGTATAGCAAATTATATCATTGTGGCCGTATGAACCCTAATTTTGCAAAAGCAATCGAGTAGGCATGATTATGAGTGCTATGATCAAATTTTTTGAGGGAAAACAATCAACATATGATGGCAAGCAATTGGCAAAAATATCATGCGAGGAAATATGCATGGATCATGGAGTTGGAGTTTTGAGGCTTACCTTGATGCAAGCTGAAATGGAACTCTGCACAAACCTTGTTCCAGTTGTGAATTAATGATCCCTACAACTTCAATGGATGTTATGGAGTGTGTTGCAAGCTTTGGAACACTTTGAAACTCTTTGGATCAAGCTGGAGACCTCCACCTGCATAATTGAGGCATAATGGCTTGGTTGATGGGTGATTTTGAGCCTGAGGTGTTACAGTCAGTGTTTAAGTGTTTGGACACCTCAAATACATCATATGTGATGTGTTTGAGCAATTGGAATTGATTGCTTAACGCTGCAACTAAAAACCCGATAGTGGTTACTTAAAAACCAAGAAACTTGAGGTTTAAGGAAGAATGAGAGAAAGCAGTGCTGTAACTGGCTTTGGTGTGAGTTGAATGATCCATTGGAACCTCTATTTATAGGTGATCGACTTTTGTCTTGGAGGAATAGTGAATGGCTGCTGGATCAGATCACATTTGCATGGATTGGCTTGGAGGATTTCTTCTCAAGCAAGGCAAACTAGACATTCCCAAGAGCAGGGCTATGCCTTGACCAAAATCACATTCTTCAGATGTTTTTATTGTTGTTTAATCAGAGAACTTGACTGAGTAGAGTGGCTTTGTTTAAAATGTACTATTCCACATTAATGCCCCTTTGAATTCAAGGCAAAATGTGCCAAAGTGGATGAATTTCAAGTTGGAAGATTCCTTGGCTTTTTGACTCAACCCTATTAGTTGGATCAGTTGGTTCATGATCAGATTGAAGGCATGTGGCATAGTGATCACTCCTTTTGACTCAGAAATCGTGGATGGCACAAAACCCCCAAATTGACTTTTCATGGCAGCCTTGACATGGTGTTTGTGGCAGCCATAATTCTTGGCACAAGTGGATTGGTTTCATGCTATTGAGTTGCTTGGATTCTTGGCAACATTTTCAACAACATTGATGTTTATCTTTGGAACTGATTTAGCTTGTAACTGTGTGAAAAAACCTCACAAGTTTTGGTGTTTCCAACAAAATCTGTCTTGGACAGAATTTTTTCTAAGTGTTGGAAAAGTGGTACTTTCATGTTTTCAGCCATTTTGGCTCACTCATAGCTCAAAATCCACAATGAATTGGAGTTAGGTCTAGTTGAAGTTTTTGTAGAGGGCAATGAGATCTACAAATCAAGCCTTGGATGGGAGAAAATGGCTTTGTGGTTTAGGAGTTATGACCCTCCAAAGTTGGTACCCTAGCCACTTTATTTTTAACTTAGAAAATTTTCTAAGTTTTTATGGTTACCCCATTTACAAGTTATCCCATTTTCTTTGATTTTTCTTGATGAATGATGATTCAAATCATACATTAACATCATTTTAGGGTTAAAAATCCATTTTGGTGAAAAATCTCAAAAAGTCAAAGTTGACTTTTGTGCACAGTTGACTTTTTATCAGATGAATTCCAAACTGTGCAATTCTTCAGGAAATCATGTCCTTGACCTAAATCAAACTTGATGGACATGTTCCATGGGTGTCATAGGGTATATTTAATCATGTCTTAGGGCTTGGGAGCATGTCCTGGTCAAAAGTCAAAGTTACAATTGACTTTTTCCTTAAAACCCTAACTGTGGTGCAAATGAAATTGAGGCTTGTTGCTCAAGTTTCTTGGATTAATCCATTGTTCCAAATGGATCAATATGGTATATTAGAGACCCTCAAATCATGTCTTGAGGTCTTGGCTCATGATTTGTCCCAAAAGTTAACTTAGGGGGGGAATTAGGTCAAGAAACCCTAATTCCTGATTTTTGATGAATGCATCCCCTGAGACAAAATTGACTTGATGATTGGGTCCATGAGGTTTCATGGAGTATATTAGGTTGTGTTTTGGATCCTTGGCTCATGCCCAGAGGAAAATTTCCCTTTGGAGGCCCTGAACGACCCAAAACCCTAATTTGGTGATGTTGGCGATCTTGAGGCTTGATCCACCTAGAAGGGAGCAGCTTTGTACTTAATCCTTGGAGTGGGAGTACTCTTTATCCTTTGTAGCTACTTGAGAGGCTAGACAAGTTGAAGATCATGTCATTCCTTGATTGATCCTTTGTCTAAGGCTCCGAGAGGGCTTGAAACCCTAATTTTGATAGTAGTGAATGCTCAACAATTCCTTGAGGAGACTGATGAGGCACAAAGGTACATCTATATTGTGGTGATGATTTTCACAATGATGGGAAATCTTAGTGGTCAAAATTTGGGGTATGACACCAATCACACATTAACATCATTTTAGGGTTTGGGAACCATAATTGACCAATAAATCAAAAAGTCAAACTTTGATTTTTGGGCACAGTTGACTTTTTATCAGATGAATTCCAAACTGTGCGATCCTCTATGAAATCAAGTCCTTGACCTAAATCAAACTTGATAGATTGATTTCATAGGTGTTATAGGGTGTATTGAATCATGTCCCAAGGTTTGAGAGCATGTCCTGGTCAAAAGTCAAAGGTACAGTTGACTTTTTCCTCGAAACCCTGATTGTGGTCCTGATGAAATTGAAACTTGTGGATCAAGCTTCTTGGATCAATCCATTGTTGCAAATGGATCAATGTGGTGTGTTAGAGACCCTCAAATCATGCCTTGAGGTTTTGGCTCATGTTTTGTCCCAAAAGTCAACTTAGGGGTGAATTAGGTCAAGAAACCCTAATTCCTAATTTTTATATGGATGCATCCCCTGAGGTAAAATTGACTTGATGATTGAGTCCATGAGGTCCCTTGGAGTATCTTGAGTTATATTTTGAAGCATTGGCTCATGCTCAGATGAAAATTTCCATCTGGAGGCCATGGTCAACCAAAACCCTAATTTGGTGACACTGGCGATCTTGAGGCTTTGTCCATTTAGAATGTTGCAGCCTTGTGCTTGATCCTTGATGTGGGAGTCCTCTTGATCCATTGTGGATGTTTGAGAGGTTTAGACAAGTTGAAGATCATGTCATTCCTTGATTTATCCTTTGTCTAAGTGCTCTAAGAGGGCTTGAAACCCTAATTCTTGTTTGTAGTGAATGCTCACCCATCTTTGGGGAGGCTAATGGGTATGAAAGTTCATCCACATTGCGGTGATGATTTGCACAATGATGGGAAATCTTAGTGATCTAAATTTGGGGTATGACACCAGCATATGATACCTACTTTCTTTTCAAATTTGAGTCATCGTCGTTAAACTCAAAATTCAACTACATTTAAATCAATATTTAAGTATGTATTAGAAATTATAGATATTTATATCGGCAATATATGAAAATTATAGTATATAATACCTTAACATCAGTCCATATGCTTTCTTTGACCTTATTATCAACTTGTTTCCAATCATCAATCAATATACTGACCTTGCTATGTGCAAGGAACGAAACATAACTCTTAAAAGTAGAGTAGTGTTAACAATCCACTACTCTGTACAAAAAATCAAACTGGATAGGAATTTTTTCACCTGATGCGTTCCGGACAGATGTGAATTGGTGCATCATTGTGACGCCTCTTTGTGATCTTTTTGTTTAACTTATAGTTGTTTGAGTATCATTGTCAAACATCTCATTTGTTTGAGTTTCTTCACTGGTTTCTGATGAAGAACTCAACAAGGTCGACATCTAAGTTAAAAAAAAAACAACAACAACAACATAAACATCAACCACAAAATAAAGCAACAATAACCACAATAATGGCAAATGAAGTTTACTATAATTCCTTTCGAAAAAATATTTTACGTACCCTAAACGTGATGACTAAATAAATGATGTTGGTGTTGGTGATGGTGTTGTATTCCTTCGTTTGGGGTGATGATGGTGTTGTTGTTGTTGTTTTCCTTCTAGACAGTAACAACTTGGTTGATCATGATGGTCTTGTCAACTTGGTTGACGATGATGACGACAATGGCAAATACACAGTGAAGTGGGAACGATGGTGTTTTGGATGAAATCGTGTAATATTTCACAGTAATGAACGTTAGGGTTTGGGTTGAAATCGTGTATTATTTCGTCTAGTTTCTATTTGCAATGGGTTGAAACCGTAGTGATATTTTACTTTCATGGTGAAATTTCATAAAAAAGCGCCAGAGTATTAAAAATTAAAAATTTTAAATAAAAAACAAAATATATCACAACGGTTGTAAACATCAACCGTAGTCATAAACTTTAAAGTTTTTTATTTAAAAATAAATAAAAATGAAAAGGCGCAACTTAACAACAGTGGAACTATTGAACCGTCGTCATAAACTTTAAAGTTTTTATTTAAAAATAATTAAAAAAGAAAAGGCGCCACTTAACATTAAAGGAATAACATATATGGGGGCCTGAGGTTCGAACCCATGAAAGCTTGAGTTTATATACGAATAATTTTTAATAAAAAAAATTAATATTAAGATAGCGCCTTGGTTTACAGATGTCACAACGGTGCAGGGAATAAGCGTGGTGACCATAACGTTGTTGTTTATGCGTTTTGTAGTAGTGACGGGCTTTCCAAAAAGTACAAGAACTCATTCTAATTCAACTTGAGTAAGATGTTACAAGCCTTGCAACATGACCTAAAAATCTGGTTTGTCAAGACAGCATGAATGCATAACTTGTGCCACACGATTTTCTCATTCAAGTTTTGTCACTTTTCCAACTTTGTCATCTTCCAAAAACACAAAAATTCTGATGACTCACTTGTTACTTGATCAAGGAGTCAAGAATTCCACTTAAGCATGTGCAAATCCATCATGACACAAAACTTCGCCTTTTCACACCAAAACACATTTTTCTGAGTTTTCTTCATCTAAGAGAGATTTTTCACATAGAGAAGATGGATTTTCATCCGATCTCGATTCTTCGACGCGAATGTTTTTTCATCTCCTCACGAAACTTGTGAAGCATGCTACCATGACTATGTGTAGCTAAACACATCCTTGTGTCAAGATTAGTGGTAGGTAATCCATCATTTTGTATGTATTGATCTTGGTTGTAAGTTTGTGAACTTTGTTGATGATAAATATAGAAGAAAAACTTTGTTTACATGGTTTATATTTTGTTTAATTCATGTTAGATGGAAATATATTAAACTTGACCGAAGTTTCAATCCATCAATAATCATAAGGCTAGAGATAGTTTTGAAAGTTGATGTTCATAAATATTGAACTTGAAAGTTATCATATTGGTAGTTTGAGTGAGAGATCATTATAGGATCAATATGATAAATCTCACAACAATTGTTTGAGAGAAACTTGTTGAGAGGATATATGGTTATATTTATTGTTAACAAGTTCACACGCTTTATCGAGTTGATACGTACGAAACGGGTTATCAAACACTAATCTTGGCATGTTTTTACCAAACCCTAAAACCAATCTTTTTACCGTTGAATTCTAAATTTTATGCAAATGATCTGAAACGAAAAACCAAACCCTTTGTTACTATAAAGTTTGAAACGCTTTTGACAGTCGAACGACGACAATATACATTCAATCCATGTGGATAGGATAAAACACCCCCGAAAACTTTATTTATTGCTTGTGTCATTTAGGTCCAAAAACTACAAAAGTGAGAAACCCCCATGTTATACTAAATGCTTTGGATTGATGATGAATTTTGCTTTATACTTTTAATTCATGCTTTATCTTGTGATTTATGCGATATTGTGGAAGTTTTAGAACTGATCAAGGCACTTGTTGATATTGAGCACAACCATTTCAAAATAGTAATTTACCCGTGAGTAACGAGTATTCGTTAACCCCCCTTGAGCCTAAATAGTTTAGATCTCGTTTAGTGATGAACTTAGTGTTGTATATAATTTGAAAATCAAGTTCATCATTGAATTTTTGAGAGTTTCTAAAAAAATTTCTTCTTGAACCTTACTACTTTGTTTTATTGATTTCCTTGCCTTAAAAAGCAAGGAGCATTCACTTAAGGTTTAGTTGAAAACAAGTTGGGGAGAATGAAAAAGAAGATTGGTAAATTGCTCAAACTTTTGAAAAATTTCAAGCAAGCATGAAAAGAAAAAGAGAATGTGAATATGAATGTGAAAGAAAATAGAAAAGGATGCTTGCTTGAATGAGAAAAATAGAAACCAATAATTATGCATGAGGAAGTTTGAGAAGGTTTGTGATAAAGGTGTAAAATTGGTTAATGAAGTTGAGATGTGTGTGAATACCTTGTATAGTGAATGTTCTTTTGTGTCGGAAACTTCGATTCAATGGCCTTTAGAAATATCCCTTTGTTGTTAACCCGACCAAGCTATAACCTTAAAAGCCCTTAGTGATCTCTTGTCTCCATGATTTCTTTTGTGATCGATTAGATATTGTATGAATTGCTTTGTATTTGTATCATTTGTCATTCGAGCGAAATTGCCCCGCGGTTGCAAACGTGTTAATTTCCTTCAATCCTTTTTCGAAGAGGAGTGTTAGAATGACATGAGCATGACGGTTTAGTTGTCTCTTGAAACATTGTCTGAGATTTGTTTAAGAGTCAAGTTCTTTTGCATTGTCGATTCTAGGATTGTGTAATTGTTGCTTTGTTACAATTATTGTTTATTTGAGCTGTTTATCTTGTCTTGGTTGAATCAAATGCTCGAGTAAATCCTCTTGTTTTCAATGAGAGGCATACTTTGCTTGAGGACAAACAAAGAGTTAGTTGGGGAGAGTTTGTTAGATGTCAAACATGCTATATATTTGTATTTGATACTTGGCAGTTTTCAACACTTTCATTTTAATTGTGGAGTTTAGTAGTGAATTGTTGTTGTTCTTCAAACATTGTATATATACCTTTGGTGCTTGTAATGCGTGTGCTATTGTGCAGGAAAGTGCACTAATTGATTAAAGAAAGAAGACTCAAAGAATTGATGCAAGCTGCCAAAGAATAGAGGAAAATTTCAAGAAGTTCGCTTTGCGAACTAGCTATCGAAGGTTCTCTTTGCGAATAACTAGCGAGGTCTCCAGCGAATAGTCCCAGAATATGGTAGTAGGAAAAGGGACTAAAGTTCGCTTTACAAACTCCCAGCGAATGTTCGCTGCTTCACTCGCTTTGCGAACAACCTGGTGAAGAACCATTGGATATGGCAGAAGCAAAAGGACCCAAAATTCGCTTTGCGAATGTTTTGGCGAATAGTTCGCTTTGCGAATGAATTGTTTGCATTGCGAACTTATGCAGACAAACAAGGGCAGTTTAGTTATCAGAAAGCACTTCAGGTGCCATTTTCTTCATTCGCTAGGCGAATGGATCACTCGCAGTGCGAATGCTTCAGATTACAAGTGTATTATAAATATAATTTTACATTTTCTTGGGATCATAACTTCACCTTTTAAAACCAAACATATTTTTATGAGTTTTCTTCATCTAAGAGAGATTTTTAACATAGAGAAGCTGTATTTGCCTCCGATCTCGATTCTTCGACGCAGATGTTTTTTCATCTCCTCACGAAACTTGTGAAGCAAGCTATCATGACTATGTGTAGCTAAACACATCCTTGTGTCAAGATTAGTGGTTGGTAATCCATCATTTTGTATGTATTGATCTTGGTTGTAAGTTTGTGAACTTTGTTGATGATAAATATAGAAAAAAAAACTTTGTTTACATGGTTTATATTTTGTTTTATTCATGTTCGAGAGAAATGTATTAAACTTGACCTAAGTTTCAATCCATCAATAATCATAAGGCTATAGATAGTTTTGAAAGTTGATGTTCATAAATATTGAACTTGAAAGTTATCATATTGGTAGTTTGAGTGAGAGATCAACATAGGATCAATATGATAAATATCACAACAAGTGTTTGAGAGAAACTTGTTGAGAGGATATGTGGTTATATTTATTATTAACAAGTTCACACGCTTTATCGAGTTGATACGTACGAAACGGGTTATCGAACACTAATCTTGGCATTTTATACCAAACCCTAAAACCAATCTTTTTACCGTTGAATTCTAAATTTTATGCAAACGATCCGAAACGAAAAACCAAACCCTTTGTTACTATAAAGTTTGAAACGCTTTTGACTATCGAACGGCGGCAATATACGTTCAATCCCCGTGGATACGATAAAACACCCCCGAAAACTTTATTGATTGCTTGTGTCATTTAGGTCTAAAAACTACAAAAGTGAGAAACCTCCATGTTATACTGAATGCTTTGGATTGATGATGAATTTTGCTTTATACTTTGAATTCATGCTTTATCTTGTTATTTGTGTGATATTGTGGAAGCTTTAGAAATTATCAAGGCACTTGTTGATATTGAGCACAACGATTTCTAAATTGTAATTTACCCGTGAGTAGCGAGTATTCGTTAACCCCCATTGAGCCTAAATAGTTTAGATCTCGTTTAGTGATGAACTTTGTGTTGTACATAATTTGAAAGTCAAGTTCATCTTGAACCTTGGAAATTTGTTTTATTGATTTCCTTGCCTTAAAAAGCAAGGAGCATTCACTTAAGGTTTAGTTGAAAATAAGTTGGGGAGAATGAAGAAGAAGATTGGTAAATTGCTCAAACTTTTTAAAAATTTCAAGCAAGCATGAAAAGAAAAAGAGAATGTGAATATGAATGTGAAAGAAAATAGAAAAGGATGCTTGCTTGAATGAGAAAAATAGAAACAAATAATTGTGCATGAGGAAGTTTGAGAAGGTTTGTGATAAAGGTGTAAAATTTGTGAATGAAGTTGAGATATGTGTGAATACCTTTTATAGTGAATGTTCTTTTGTGTCAGAAACTTCGATTCAATGCCCTTTAGAAATATCCCTTTGTTGTTAACCCGACCAAGCTACAACCTTAAAAGCCCTTAGTGATCTCTTGTTTCCATGATTTCTTTTGTGATCCATTAGATATTGTATGAATTGCTTTGTATTTGCATCATTTGTCATTCGAGCGAAATTGCCCCGCGGTTGCAAACGCGTTAATTTCCTTCAATCATTTTTCGAAGAGGAGTGTTAGAGTGACATGAGCATGATGGTTTAGTTGTCTCTTGAAACATTGTCTGAGATTTGTTTAAGAGTCAAGTTCTTTTGCATTGTCGATTCTAGGATTGTGTAATTGTTGCTTTGTTACAATTGTTGTTTATTGTAGTCGTTTATCTTGCCTTGGTTGAATAAAATGCTCGAGAAAATCCTATTGTTTTTAATGAGAGGCATACTTTGCTTGAGGGAAAACAAAGAGTTAGTTGGGGAGAGTTTGTTAGATGTCAAACATGCTATATATTTGTATTTGATACTTGGCATTTTCAACACTTTCATGTTTTAATTGTGGAGTTTAGTAGTGAATTGTTGTTGTTCTTCAAACATTGTATATATACCTTTGGTGCTTGTAATTTGTGTGCTATTGTACAGGAAAGTGCACTAATTGATCAAAGAAAGAAGACACAAAAAATTGATGCAAGCTGCCAAAGAATAGAGGAAAACTTCAAGAAGTTCGCTTTGCGAACTAGCTAACGAAGGTTCGCTTTGACAACTAGCGAGGTCTCCAGCGAATGATCCCAGAATATGGCAGTTGGAAAAGGGACTAAAGTTCGCTTTACGAACTCCAGCGAATGTTCGCTGCTTCACTTGCTTTGCGAAGGTCCTGGTGAAGAACCCTTGGCTGAGGCAGTGGCTAAAGGACCCAAAATTCGCTTTGCTAATGTTTTTGCGATTAGTTCACTTTGCGAATGAAACGTTCGCATTGCAAACTTATGCAGACAACCAAGGACGGTTTAGTTATCAGAAAGCACTTCAGGAACCATTTTCTTCATTCGCTAAGCGAATGGATCATTCGCAGTGCGAATGTATCAGATTTCAAGTGTATTATAAATAGATATTTACATTTTCTTGGGATCATAACTTCACCTTTTCACACCAAAACATATTTTTCTGACTTTTCTCCATCTAAGAGAGATTTTTCACATAGAGAAGCTGGATTTGCATCCGATCTCGATTCTTCGATGCGGATGCTTTTTCATCTCCTCACGAAACTTGTGAAGCAAGCTACCATGAATATGTGTAGCTAAACACATCCTTGTGTCAAGATTAGTGGTAGGTAATCCATCATTTTGTATGTATTGATCTTGGTTGTAAGTTTATGAACTTTGTTGATGATAAATATAGAAGAAAAACTTTGTTTACATGGTTTATATTTTGTTTTATTCATGTTCGAGAGAAATGTATTAAACTTGATCTAAGTTCCAATTCATCAATAATCATAAGGCTAGAGATAGTTTTGAAAGTTGATGTTCATATATATTGAACTTGAAAGTTATCATATTGGTTATTTGAGTGACAGATCATCATAGGATCAATATGATAAATTTCACAACAAGTGTTCGAGAGAAACTTGTTGAGAGGATATGTGGTTATATTTATTGTTAACAAGTTCACACGCTTTATCGAGTTGATACGTACGAAATGTGTTATCGAACACTAATCTTGGCATGTTTTTACCAAACCCTAAAACCAATCTTTTTACCGTTGAATTCTAAATTTTATGCAAACGATCCGAAACGAAAAACCAAACCCTTTGTTACTATAAATTTTGAAACGCCTTTGACTATCGAACGACGACAATATACGTTCAATCCCTGTGGATACGATAAAACACCCCCGAAATACTTTTCAACAGTGGCGTGTTGAGAAAATAATTCCTTGTGTCGAAGCAGGTGTAGCTCAACAAAAATAAGGATGTGTCGAATTTAGCCTAGTGTGTGTATCGAGTTGTGTTAGATGTCGAAATGTCGAAGCAGGTTGCTTGACACAGGATTTCGACTTAGACCAAAATAGAAAATTTGGGCTTTTGTAATTTTGGGCTTTACCTTAGGGAGAAAGGTAGCTCAATTATAAAAAGAGGGAGAAACCCCTATTTTGAGTAAAAAGAATAGGGAATAATATTGTAACACACAACAAAAAGTGCAGTTGCACAATTGAATAATATTTTCTCAGTTTGAGAGTAGATGGTTACTTTGCAGAAATCATTCTCCTCTTCCCTTATTTTGTAAACCCTAATCTTCTTTCTTATTCAATTTTCTTTCTTTCTTCTTCCATTAACAATTGCTGCGCCGAATCATTCTTGCAATCAAGGTGTGATTGTTTCACTTAAGTGAAGAGTGAAGAACAAGGGATTTTAATCAGTTGATTGAATCTTGTTCATCAACATTGATTCGGGATTCTCAAAGTTTTGGGTTAATTCCAACAATTGTTACTTTTCATGGCTGATTTTCATTGCTTTCATTGCGTTTTTTAAACCTTGTGTTCATTTTGTTCCTGGTTCATAATTCATTGAATTTTTTGTTGTTAAATATTATATTATTGTGATGGATATGCATATGCTTTAGGTTTGTAGCGTGCGATTTTTGTCGGTGACGCGACCACCTTATCGCACAAGTTGGGGGTTTTCTCCCCAATGAAGAGGTGGGGGTGCTACTTTCTGATTTCTTATTTATCACGTGAAGCTGGAAGGAAAAGGGAAGCTATCTAAAATTAACCTTGCACGCGAATGTTTAAATGAACAAACGCTTAAAGAGATTCGGGGAGTCCGGGGTCAGGTTATACAATGGGGAGTTGTCAATTACCCATCCTATATGTGGTTATCCACAGGTTGTTAGCTTTAGGTTCTTCTTTGTACTTGATGGTGTTTATTCGTTAATGGGTTGGGAAAGTTTCTTGGGAAATATGAGAGAGAGTGTGAGTTTTCTTGATGTTCGGGTTTTTCCGATGTTTTTGGTAAGGTACTGGACCTAAGTTTTGATTGAGATGAAGGTACTGGACCTAGAGTTTTTGATTAGTATGCTCGCTAAGATTTTGCAGTCTTATGCCTACGTATTCCCGTTTTAAAGAAACAGGGAAATTAGAGCAATCGTAGTTCCTCCTAATCTAAGGGAGGAAAAAGATATTTGGTGTCTTGTTCAAAGCCCAAGATTGAAGCTAAAAGGTTGAGTATTTATGTCTTGTTCAAAGCCCAAGATTGAAGCTAAAAGGTTTGACTGAGAGAGAATTTGTCATCTCTAAAGGGAGACATCTTGTCTATTTATCACAACTATTGGATGATTGTTTATAAAGGGGGATTACTTTAACTGGGATATGAGAATCCAGCAATGCCATAATTTTCCTTTATAGGGGATTTTTCCTGAAGGAGGAAACTTTAACTCAATGTAGAGCAATGCCATTTTTCCTTTGGAATTTCTCATACTAAAAGAGGGACAGTGGCGTTGATGTAAATAATCCAGAGGCTTGCCGCTTACAACAATTAGATGAAAGATAGGATTTACCAGGATAAAATATGGACAACAGCTTGGATATTTGAATCCACAAGTGTGCCACTTACAACAGTTATCGGGGGTTAGGGTTTGTTTTGGATGTCTATTTTGATAAGTGATAAACAGAGCAATGACTTCCTACAGAGAGATTCTGATTTCCTCTGAGGGGATATTGATTTTTGTGTGCCTTGATCAAAGCCCAAGGTTGAAGCTAAGAGGTTGATTGACTCAACTAGGGAAGTCCTTATACAAAGCCTAAGAGGAGGCTAGAAATGATTGACTCAACGAGAGAGTGTTTATTTGTATTGTATAAAGCCCAAGATTGAGGCTAAAAGAGACTGACTCTTTTGGAGATATCATTGTACAAAGCCTAAGAGGAGGATAACAAAGGGATTTTGAGTCCGCTGGGGAGGGTTTGAACGTGTCTTGTACAAAGCCCAAGATTGAGGCTGAAAAGAAGACTAACTTTGTGGGAAAGAAATCTTTATCTGTCTTGTACAAAACCCAAGATTGAGGCTAAAATGAGACTTTACCGACTCGACTAAGGTTATTTTAGGTGTCTTGTACAAAGCCCAAGATCGAGGCTGGAAGAATTTGACTCTGCTAGAGAGTACTATCTGTCTTGTACAAAGCCTAAGATTGAGGCTGAAAAGAGGGTTGACTCTCCTTAGGGAAATTTATGTGGTGTCTTGTACAAAGCCCAAGATTGAGGGTGAAAAGGGTTTGACTCAACAAGAGAGTTCTTTTATCTGTCCTGTACAAAGCCCAGGATTGTGGCTGAAGAAGCTAGAGAAATCTTTATACACAGCCTAATAGGAGGCTGACTTCTGCTAGGGGAATCTTTATACCAAGCCTAAGAGGAGGCTGGAAAAGATTGACTCAACAAGAGAAGGTTTTTATCTGTCTTGTACGAAGCCCAAGATTGAGGCTAAAAAGGGTTGACTCAACAAGAGAGTTTTGAAAAGGTGATTGACACAATAAGAAAGTCCTGAAAAGGTGATTGACTCAACAAGAGAGTCTAAAAATGTTAGCTCAGCTGAGGGAGAATCATTGTACAAAGCCCAAGAGGAGGCTGACTAAGCTGAGGATAGGAAGGATCATTATACAAAGCCTAAGAGGAGGCTAGCTTCTACTGGGGATTATTGAGATCCCGAGGCAGGTCCAAATGGGGAATCAACTCTTGCTGGGGGTTACAGGAGAGTTGAGGTATCAGATACCTTGAGGTTCTGATTTAGGATAGTGTTATATTGATGATAAACTCACCCTGGCTGGGGAATTTTAGGAGAGAGACTGGGTTTTAGAACCCATGGGTTTTAACTCTGCTGGAGATTGATCCAGAATGACCATGTCATACCCCAAATTTTAACCACTAAGATTTCCCATCATTGTGCAAATCATCATCACAATATGGATGAACCATCATGCCTTATCAATCTCCTCAGAGATGGTTGAGCATTCACCATAATCAAGGACTAGGGTGGTAACCCCTCTCAGTACACTTTGGCAAAGGGTCAATCAAGGAATGACATGATCTTCAACTTGTCTAACCTCTTAAACACCTATAAAGGATCAAGAGGACTCCCACATCAAGAATCAAGCACAAGGTTTCAACATTCCAAGTGGATCAGGCCTCAAAATCACCAGTGTCACCAAATTAGGGTTTTGGTCGACTAAGGCCTCCAGATGGAAATTTTCCTCTGGGCATGAGCCATTGCTTCAAAGCACAACTTAAGATACTCCAAGGGACCTTATGGACCTGTAGCGCGATTTTTATGGTTTCGAATCACTATCCCTTTGGTACCACAGTTCGATTCATTTTTTATCCTATGAAGCTGATTAAGGAAGGGAAATTGATGTCTCCAATTAACCTTGCTTGCATACTGAGCTTAAATAGATGACTGTTGGATTACAGAAGCTATCAAAATAGGGGGTCTGTCTTTAGGTTATTTCCTTTAAGAACGGAGTGTCGTGACTGTAACGGAGGCTTTTGGTAAGGTACTAGGTCTGATGTTTCTGATTGATGTATAATGGTATTGGACTGGGGGTTTTTGATTAGTATGCTCACTAAGACTTCGCAGTCTTATGCCTACATATTCCCGTTTAACGAAACAGGGAAATCAGAGCGACCGTAGTTCCTCCCTATTCTATGGGGGGAAAGAGATGTTTTGGTGTCTTGTTCAAAGCCCAAGATTGAAGCTAAAAGGGTATTTGTATCTTGTTCAAAGCCCAAGATATGAAGCTAAAGGGTTTTTTGTGTCTTGTTCAAAGCCCAAGATTGAAGCTAAAAGGTTTGACTGAGAGAGAACTTGTCATCTCTAAAGGGGAACTGCTGATGTTCGTATGCTATGAGTAAAGCACAAATTTGATGCTAAAAGGTTGATTGACTCAACCGGGGGTTTCTTTATACAGAGCCTAAGAGGAGGCTGGAAGTTTGACTTTTCCAGGGAAAATGTTCTTTCATTCTTGTACAAAGCCCAAGATTGAGGCTAAAAGGGATTTTTGACTCCGTTGGGGAGGTTTATATGTATCTTGTACAAAGCCCAAGATGGAGGCTGAAATGAGTTAGACTCAACAAGAGAGTGCTTTTGTGTGTCTTGTACAAAACCCAAGACGGAGGCTAAAATGGTTTGACTCAACAAGAGAGTACTGAAAAGGTTATTGACTCCACAAGAGAGCCGTTTATACTCAACAAGAGAGTGTTTTATACTCAACAAGAGACTGTTTTATACTCAATAAAAGAGTGTTTTTTATATGTCTTGTACGAAGCCCAAGACGGAGGCTGAAAGTTGATTCAACAAGAGAATCTTTTATATTCAAAAAGAGAGTGTTTATTATATGTCTTGTACGAAGCCCAAGACGGATGCTAAAAAAGGGTTGACTCAACAAGAGAGTCTGAAAAGGTTAGCTCCGCTGGGGAGACTCATTTGTACAAAGCCCAAGAGGAGGCTGACTTACTGCTGAGGATTATTGAGATCCGGAAGCGGGTCCAAGTTTGGGGAACTCTCATAAGAGAGACCAAGCTTCTGCTTATGTGTAGAAGGAACTTGAGAATGTCTTTGAGACTCAAGAAGCTTAGACTGTCCAAGTCTAGAGTTTTATCTTTTATATGATGCACATGAGGAGGCACGGGCATTAAGGGATGAACATCAACCTAAAATGGCCGGTAGTTTTGACACTGCAAAGACTGCTCTAGCAAAGGATGACTAAGTTCTATCTTATACCTTTAAGAGGTCGTCAGGGTCCTTGTATTAAGCCCAAGAGAAGGCATGAGAACTCTTAAGAAGGCAAAGGGTCCTTGTACAATGCCCAAGAGGAGGATGGGATGCTTTTAGGAAGCTTGTGGGTTCCCAAACCAAGAGAAGTTCAAGAAATTCAATTCACAGAGAAGAGATCATTCTAGGAAAGTTCGAGAATTTGGAAGAAACTCAAGAGACGCCATTCACGGAGAAAAGATCATCCCTGGGGAGTTAGAGTTTCTTTGACAATTTCTAAGGGTGACAGTCTGAGAAAAGGTTCACCGAGAATACTGCCTTTCTCTTTGTTCCATATTGTTTAACCCCAAGAGGAGGGAAGACTATATATGGAATCCTACGGGGGATCTAGTTTTGTTTGTATTTAAGAGTGACCAACAGGGCTTTACCTAGTTCTAGACGTAGTTGTCGGGAAAACTCTAAATTACAATACTAGTATTACACAGTGGATATGTGACAAGTATATAAAAGGATGTGAAAGAAGACTTACAGTGAAACAGCCCCACAATACAGTTATATACATATGAAAGCGGTAAATGAAAGCGAATAAACACTTACCCGTTATAGAGCTTCCATGCTGTTTTGTTAGTTGTTCAACAAAGAAATTAAAGAAATTTTTTATAACAACATATATTTGAATTCAAAATCAAAGGATAAAGTGCTTTGAAAATATTGTTGGGGCTTACAGCTCAAGGAGAGGCCCAAGTTTTAACGATGATCGCACCGTTGTTCTGAAAACTATACAGAGGGACTTATAAAATATGTGAGGCCCAAAAGGTTTTTATGTACAAGGGGATGGGTCTTACACTCTATTAGAGGCCCAAAGATTTATTTTTGTACAAGAGATGGGACTTATAACTCAAGGAGAGGCCCAATTGTTTTTGTTTTAAACTGGCGATCGCGCCGAGATTTTTCTTTTAACGCAGAGGGACTTATACAATATCTGAGGCCCAAAAAGGTTTTGGTTAAAAGGGGATTGGGTCTTAGACTCTATTAGAGGCCCAAAGAGTTTGAAAATGAATAAAGATGGGTCTTATAGCTCAAGGAGAAGCCCAGTTGTTTTTTATTTAAACTGGTGATCGCGCCGGGGTTTTTGAAAACACCGTGGGTCTTATACAATGACTGAGGCCCAAATTATTTTGGTTTTCAAAAGGGGTTGGGTCTTACACTCTATTAGAGGCCCATGAGTGTTTGAAAATGATTGATGAGGGTTGAATTAATCAAAACCCTAATTTTTTTTAAAAAGGAATTAATTTTGTTTAAAAATTAATAAAAAGTATTGAAAACATGTGAAAAATGAGTGGTGATCTTGAGTCAATGTTTCAAAAATCATGTTTATATCCACAAAATGATTGGAAACCAATTAAATTTGGAAAATCAAGGAGGAAAAAATATTTTATATGTTAAAAAACAAATAAAAGATTAATTCCTTGCAAAAATATCAAGTATATGAAATAAACAATATTTTTGGGAATTTTTGGAAAAAAAAAATATTTTAACATTTTTGTGAATTATAAAAAAAAGAATCAACTCAAAATCATTAAAACTTAGAGAGAAATTAATTTTTTAATCAATTAAATAAAATCACAAAATTCAAATATTCAAATTTGTGAAAAAGGCGCCAAGAACATGGGCCAAGAACACGCGCGAAGGGAGTTTTGCTCAGATTTGCATTTTCTATTCAATCTCACTGAATACTTGATGAAATCACACAATCCACATATCAATCTGCTCGTTTTCACCTCACGATCATGTCTATGGTCTTTAATTCCATTTATTTTAAGCATGGAATAAGAAATCAAGACAAAACCTCAAGAACCCTAAAATTTGCATGAAGGCCGAGAATTTTAATACACGATTCAAACAACGCAATTAATTGAGGGGAAACATTCTATGCATGATTATGAACATTTGGCAAAAGTATTGTGCGGGGAAATATGCATAGATTAAGAGATGACCAAGTTTAGGCTTACTTGAAGGTCGTGACAGCAAGAGCAATGTGATTTTTGAGTTGGAGGTGTTACAGATGAGTTGTGATGATCTGAACAGCTTCCCTACACCATTTGGAGTGTTTTTGAATGCTTGGACTTGATTGGAAATGGCTGGATCACTTCATGGCATCTCAACTGCAACTTGGTTGAAAACATGAGCAACTGGCTGGTGATTCTGAGAAATCAGTGTTACAGTTGTGTGTTTAGTGTTTGATAAGCTCACATATGATGTTAATGAGGTGTTAGAGCAATTGGTTTGAGTGAAATTGCTCTCTACTGAAAAAATTAGATAGTGACTTGCTAAGAAAGGCATTTTTTAGAGTGAGAAGATGATTTTGAGAAAGGCAAGTGTTGTAGGCCTTTGGTGTACTTAAACTGAGCACAAATGAGCTCTATTTATAGTAGAGCAAGTTTGTTTTGCAAACAATAGTGAATGGAAACTGGTACAGGTTTGTGGCCAATTGCATCACTTTGGAATCTTAAGTCTTTTTTAGCCATTGACTAGAGGTTAGAGCACAGGCCTTTGGATCCCTAGTTCAGAGATTATCCTTGACTCATTCAGTTGGAAAAGGCTCAGTTCATGCCACCTGGGTGCATCCATTGAATGCTCCAAAACAAAATTGGAGTCTTGTCCCCCTTTTAGGCATTTATAGGTTTGGCATGCTATTTTTAGTTCCAACGACTTGGGAGGCTTATGGATCAGTGTTTGTTCCTCCTTGGTCTCCCCCTGAGGTGTTCAGATGGATATACTTGTTTGTCATTTGCACAATTTGATCAAATCGAGCAAAATGCACAAATCTGCCTTGCCATGATAGTTGCAGCAAGGCATATTGCCATTGTCATAACTCTTAGGTCAAATGGAATTTGGTGGAGTTCTTGGCCATTTTGGAAAGCTCTCGTGTGATACAACATATGGGTGATCATAGTTTGTCTTGACACTTTTTAGATCCAAGTAAAAAATGCCCCTACATTTTGAAAAAAAGTGAAATAGATTATGACTTAGTGAAAATTTCACTAAGTGTTGGAAAAAGTGGCATTTTCATGTTTTTGTCATTTTGGTCACTCCATAACTTAAAATCCATGAAGAATTGGAATGAGGTGTAGTTGACACTTTTAAATTATGCCATGAGAGCTACAAATCCATCTTTGGATCATCCAAAATGGTTGCTTGGATCTCAAGTTATGATCCTTGGAAGATGGTATCCTTGCCACTTTGTTCCATAACTTAGAAAATTTCTAAGTTTTTATGGCTACCCCTTTTACAAGTTATCCCACTTTTCTTGATTTTTATTTATGAATGATGATCCCAATCACACATTAACATCATTTTAGGGTTAAGGAACCATAATTGATCAAAAAATCAAAAAGTCAAACTTTGACTTTTGGACACAATTGACTTTTTATCAGATGAATTCCAAACTGTGCGATCCTCTATGAAATCAATTCCTTAACCCAAATAAAACTTGATGGATTGATTTCATGGGTGTTATAGGGTGTATTGAAT
Organism: Lathyrus tuberosus; assembly: GCA_022829125.1. NCBI lineage: Eukaryota > Viridiplantae > Streptophyta > Magnoliopsida > Fabales > Fabaceae > Lathyrus > Lathyrus tuberosus. The sequence goes on from JALAZF010000040.1 coordinate 20,204,196, forward strand.
CATGTCCCAAGGTTTGGGAGCATGTCCTGGTCAAAAGTCAAAGGCAAAGTTGACTTTTTATCCGAAACCCTAATTGCGGTCCTGAGGAAATTGAAACTTGTGGGTCAAGCTTCTTGGATCAATCTATTGTTAAAAATGGATCAATGTCGTGTATTAGGGACCCTCAAATCATGTCTTGAGGTCTTGGTTCATGTGTTGTCCCAAAAGTCAACTTAGGGGTGAATTAGGTCAAGAAATCCTAATTCCTGATTTTTGATGAATGCATCCCTTGAGGCTAAATTTACTTGATGATTGGGTTCCTGAGGTCCCTTGGAGTATCTTAGGTTAGGCTTTGAAGCATTGGCTCATGCTCAGATGAAAATTTCCATCTGGAGACCCTGGTCGACCAAAACCCTAATTTGGTGACGCTGGTGACCTTGAGGCTTAATCCACTTGGAATGTTGGATCCTTGTGCTTGATCCTTGATGTGGGAGTCCTCTTGATCCTTTATGGGTTTGAGATGTTAGACAAGTCGAAGATCATGTCATTCCTTGATTGATCCTTTGTCTAAGAGCTCTGAGAGGGCTTGAAACCCTAATTCTTAGTAGCGGGGAATGCTCAACAATTCTTGAGGAGATTGATGAGGCATGATGATACATCCATAGTTTGATGATAATTTTTACAATGATGGGAAATCTTAGTGGTCAAAATTTGGGGTATGACAGGACCCAGTCATCTAGTCAATTTAACCTCAGGGGATGCATTTACCAAAAATCAGGAATTAGGGTTTCTTGACCTAATTCACCCCTAAGTTGACTTTTGGGACAAAACATGAGCCAAGACCTCAAGACATGATTTGAGGGTCTCCAATACACCACATTGATCCATTTGCAACAATGGATTTACCCAAGAAGCTTGGTTCAAAAGTTTCAATTTCATCAGGACCACAATTAGGGTTTCGAGGGAAAAGTCAACTGTATCTTTGACTTTTGACCCAGACATGCTCCCAAACCTTGGGACATGATTCAATACACCCTATAACACCTATGGAATATATCCATTAGGTTTGATTTAGGTCAAGGACTTAATTTCACCAAGGATCGCACAGTTTGGATTTCATCCGATAAAAAGTCAACTGTACACAAAATCTAGTTTGACTTTTTGGGATTTTTAACAATTATGGTTCTTTAACCCTAAAACAATGTTAATATATGATTTGAATCATCATTCATCCAGAAAAATTAAAGAAAATTAGTTAACTTGTAAAAGGGGTAACCATAAAAAACTTAGAAATTTTCTAAGTTATGCAACAAAGTGGCTAGGGTACCAAATTCCAAGGACCATAACATGAGATCCAAGCAACCATTTTGGATGGTCCAAAGATGGATTTTTAGCTCTCATGGCATACTTTAAAAGTGTCAACTACATCTCATTCCAATTCCTCATGGATTTTTAGTTATGGAGTGATCAAAATGGCTGAAAACATGAAAATGACATTTTTTCAACACTTAGTGAAATTTTCACTAAGTCAGAATCTGCCTTATTTTTTCCCAAATGTAGAGGTATTTTTCATTGTAATTCAAGTTGATTCAAAACCAAAGTTGGAAATTATGTTGAAATAGGATATATCAGCTTTCCAAAATGTCCAAGAACTCCATCAAACTCCACTTGAGCTAGAGGTTATGACAACTGCAACATGCCGTGCTGCAAACTGTTTTGCAAGGCAGATTTGTGCATTAGGGCTCGATTTGATCAAATTGTGCAACTTCAAGCATGGTTATCCATCTGCACACCTCAAGGGGGAATAACCAAGGGACAAGCACTGATCCATAAGCCTCCCAAGTCTTTGGAACTACATACAGGTTTGGCACCCCTAAAAGCTAAAGATACCTCAAGAGTCTAATTTTGTTTTGAGGCATTCAATGGATGCATAGACCTGGCATGTATCAATCCATGATCAACCAATTGAGTCAAAATAATCTCACACAATAGAGAACCATAGGCTTGTGCTATAATCTCAAGTCAATGGCTCGAGGAGACTTGAGATTCCATTTGATCCACATTGGCCAAAGGCCTGCTGCAGTTGCCATTCCCTATTGCTTGCAAAACAAACTTGCTCCACTATAAATAGAGCTCATTTGTGCTCAGTTTGAGTACACCAAAGCACCCAAACTGATGCTTTCCTCAAAATCACCTCTTTCACTCCAAATTTTCCTTCTAACTCAAGTCACCATCGGGTTTTGAGTTTGAGAGCAATTCCAACCAAACCAATCACACACACACCTCACATATAACATACAGAAGTGATCCATAACACAAAATCACATATGGAACACCAGATTCTCAAAATCACCAGCCATCTGCACAAGCCTTTGACAGATTTGCAGTTGAGGTGCCAAATCAAGTTCCAGCTGAAGTCAATCCACTCCAAGCATTCGAACACACTCCATATGGTGTAGGGAAGCTGTTCAGATCATCACAACTCATCTATAACACCTCCAACTCAAAAATCAAGTTGCTCTTGCTGCCACGACATACAAGTAAGCCTAAACTTGGTCATCTCATGATTTATGCATATTTCCTCGCACAATAATTTTACCATATGTTCATAATCATGTATGGAGTGTTTCCCCTCCATTGATTGCTTTGTATGAATCGTGTATGGAATTTCTTAACCTTCATACAGAAATTAGGGTTCTTGAGGTTTCTCTTTGATTTCTCATTCCATACTTAAAATAAAAGAAATTAAAGACCATAAACATGATCATGAGTTGAAAACGAGCAGATTGATATGTGGATTGTGTGATTTCATCAAGTATTCGGTGAGATTGATGAGAAAATGCAAATCATACAAAAACAGGGCACGCGGGCAAGAACAAGGTCTTCTTGGCGCCCTTTTTCAAATTTTTGAATTTTTGAATTTTGTTATTTTTATTTAATTGATTCAAAAATTTATTTCTCTCTGAATTTTCATGATTTTGAGTTGATTCTTTTTTTCAAAATTCACAAAAATGTTAAAATATTTTATTTTACAAAAAATTCCAAAAAATATTATTTATTTCATATATTTGATATTTTTTCAAAGAAGTAATTTTTATTTGTTTTTTTACATTTTAAAAATTTGCTTTCTCTTGATTTTCCAAACTCAAATGGTTTTCAATCATTTTGTGGATAGAAACATGATTTTTGAAACATTGATCCAAAATCACAACTCATTTCTCACATGTTTTCAATGATTTTATAAATTTTTAATCAAAATTAATTCCATTTTTAACAAAATTAGGGCTTCTTTGATTTTCACCCTAACAAATCTTTTTCAAACACTCATGGGCCTCTAATAGAGTGTAAGACCCAACCCCTTTGTACATAAACTTCAGCACGATCGCCAGTTCAAAATCAAATCATCTGGGCCTCCACTCGTGTTGTAAGTGCCATCTTTCTTTTTTAAAACATCCTTGGGCTTCTCCTTGAGTTGTAAGACCCATCCCTTTGAACAAAAACCTTTTTGGGCCTCACACATTGTATAAGTCCCTCTGTACATTTTCAAAATAACGGTGCAATCACTGTTAAACCTTGGGCCTCTCTTTGATTATAAGGCCTAACAATCTTTTCAAAAACAACTTCTCTTTTGATTTAGATTCAAATATACCCGTTGTTATCAAAACTTTCTTTAATTTCTTTGAACAACTAACAATACAATATGGAAGCTTGCTCACCTGTAAGTTTTAACAACTTTCATTTATTCACTTTCATATATATATATATATATATATATATATATATATATATATATATATATATATATATATATATATATTGTGGGAAGCTGCTCCTCTATAAGTCTTCTTTCATACCCTTTTAGATACTTGTAATATATCAACTATATATATACTAGTATAGCTATTTAGAGTTTTCCCCGGCAACTAGGTCTAGAACTAGGTAAATCCATGGTGGTCACTCTTTGAATACAGTCAAAAATAGATCCCCATAAGATTTCCAGATACAGTCTTGCCTTCTCTTGGGCTTAAACAATATGGAACAAAAAGAAAGGCAATATTCTTTGTGAACCTTTTCTCAGACTGTCACCCCTAGAAATTGTCAAAGAAATTCTACTCCCCGGAGTTGATCTATTCTCGATGAATAGCATCTCTTGAGTTTCTTCAAACCTCAGAACTTTCACTAAATGATCTATTCTCGGTGAATAGCATTTCTTGAACTTTTCTTGGTTTGGGACCCACAGGCTTCTTAAAAGCATCCTCGCCTCCTCTTGGGCTTTGTACAAGGACCCTCCGGCTTCTTAGAAGTTCTTATGCCTTCTCTTGGGCTTAATACAAGGACCCTAAAGACCTCTTAAAGGTATAAGACAGAACTTAGTCATCCTTTGCCTGAGCTGTCATTCCAGTGTCACATCACAGACCAAGTTAGGGTTGATTCTCATCCCTTAAAACACCCGCCTTCTCTTGGGCATCATACGAAAGATAAAACTCTTCCACACCAGTAGACTTGGACAATCTAATCCCCTTAAGTCTCAAAGACATTCTCAAGTTCCCTACAAACATAGGAGAAACCCCGGTCACCCTGGATCAATCTCCAGCAGAGCTAAAACCCAGTCACTCTCCTAAAAATATCAAATCAGAACTTCAGGGTATCTGATACCTCAACTCTTCTATAAAACCTTAGCAAGAGTTGATTTCCCCACTTGGACCTGCCTAGGGATCTCAATAATCCTCAGCAGAAAGTTAGCCTCCTCTTAGGCTTTGTATAATGATCCTTCCTCAGCGAAGTTAGCCTCCTCTTGGACTTTGTACAAATGATTCTCCCCAGCGGAGATAACCTTTTCAGACTCTCTTGTTGAGTCCACCAACTTTTCAGACTCTCTTGTTGAGTCAATCACTTTTCAGACTCTCTTGTGGAGTCAATCACTTTCCAGACTCTCTTGTTGAGTCGATCAACTTTTCCGACTCTCTTGTTGAGTCAATCACCTTTTAGCACTCTCTTGTTGAGTCAAACCTTTTAGCCTCAATCTTGGGCTTTGTACAAGACATAAATCTTCAAAACTTTCTTTTTAGCCTGGGACACACATCTTCCCCAGCGAAGTCACTTCCTCTCAGCCTTCTTTTAGGCTTTGAGAAATGATTTTCCAAGCAGAGTCAAACTCATTTCAGCCCCCGTCTTGGGCTTTGTACAAGACAGATAATACTCTCCAGCAGAGTTAAATCCATTTAGCTTTGTACAAGACGCATAAAAATATCCTCACCCGAGTCAGTTAAATTTCCCATTTCAGCCTCAATCTTGGGCTTTGTACAAGACACATACAAACCTCCCCGGCAGAGTCAAAAATCCCTTTTTTAGCCTCAATCTTGGGCGTTGTACAAGACAGATATAACATTTCCCCTGGAAAAGCCAAACTTATAGCCTCATCTTAGGATTTATATAATGATATCCCTAAAAGAGCCAGTCTCTTTTAGCCTCAATCTTGGGCTTTGTACAAGATAGATAAAACACTCTCTTGTTGAGTCGGTCACTTCCAGCCTTGTCTTAGGCTTTGTATACGGACTTCCCTAGGGGAGTCTATCAACCTCTTAGCTTCAACCTTGGGCTTTGATCAAGATGCACAAAAATCAACAATCCCCTCAGAGGAAGTCCAATGCCTCTTTAGAGACGACAAATTCCCTCTCAGTCAAACCTTTTAGCTTCAATCTTGGGCTTTGAACAAGACACAAATACCTTTTTAGCTTCAATCTTGGGCTTTGAACAAGACACCAAAACATCATTTTCCTCCCTTAGAATAGGGGGAACTACGATTCCTCTAATTTCCCTGTTTCGTTTAAACAGGATTACGTAGGCATAAGATTGCGAAATCTTAGCGAACATACTAAACAAAAACTCTAGGTCCCGTACCTTCACACATCCATCAAAACTTAGGTCCAGTACCTTACCAAAAACATCGGGAGTAACCCGAACATCAACAAAAACTCACTCACTCGCTCATATTTCACAAGAAACTTTCCCAACCCATTAACGGATAAACACCATCAAGTATAAAGTGAAACCTAAAGCTAATATCCTGTGGATAACCACATATAGGATGGGTAATTGACAACTCCCCATTGTATAACCTGACCTCGGACCCCCCAATCTCTTTAAAGCGTTTGTTCCATTAAATATTCACGTACAAGGTTAGTTTTAGATCGCTTCCCTTTCCCTTCCAGCTTCATGGGATAAATAAGAAACCAGAAAGTAGCACCCACTCCTCCTCATTACGGTGAGGAAAACCTAGAGATAAGTTGGTCGCGTCATCGACAAAAATCCCTCGCTACAGCAAAATGGCGACTCTGCTGGGGAGTCTTTAGAATGATCTTTGGGCATCGTCCCCATTTTCCAACGGTAAAATGGCGACTCTGTTGGGGAGTCATTGTCTGTATATGACTAGGATTATAGCTCTTAAGAGGTCTAGGATGTTAGTTTTAGGAATAAATAAATATATATATATATATATATATATATATATATATATATATATATATATATATATATATATCGCTTTTCCTAATTGATATCCATGTTTATTTTTCTGCTAATGGGACTGCGGGTAATGCCGCATCTGGAAAGTTTGAGTGACACCTAAGATAAGTGAAGGCATTAGACGGGTAATCTTACATGGAGTGACTCCCAAATAAGAGTCCTCGGTCGACCATCGAATCAGGGGAGAGAACCTTTGCGGATTCAATGCCTATACGACTTCGGTTGTTGAAAGCAGATTGTTTGATTGTGGTATTCTATGAAACTGAGGAATTAGTAGGCTAAGACCATGTTACTATTTTGTAGTGCAGAAGCTATCAGAAATAGTTGTCACACGATACTACCCTCATTTGAGATTACTCTAAGATCTGCAGCTCACTCGGGTGAACCAGCCTGCTGTCTTTATCCCAAGAGGGGTCAATGATTTTGAGGACAGGTACAAAAAATCACCAGTACAACCTTTGGGGATGGGTAAAGCCATGACTTCATGACACCGAACCTTTGACCCCATGTTTTTCTATGTTTTTGTGTGCTGCATCCATGCATTCATTTCATTAAAAAACTTTAAACAAAGAAAAATCTTCTTTTCTAGTCTCTCTTTTTCAAATTAAACTAAGACAATGATTGCAAATATCAAAGAAAAGGATTGCGTTATGGATTTTGGTAGAAGGAAGACTCACAAGTACACCTTCAAGGTTCCAAAACTAGAGGATTTAAGAGGTTTGACAAGGATGGTCACAAACCCTGATGCTTTCAAAGCTAAATACGGAGGACTGCTATTTTTATTAAGGGTCCATGTAATTGAAGGAATACTGTCTACTCTGATTCAGTTTTACGATCCGGTCTATCACTGTTTCACATTCCCGGATTACCAACTAGCACCAATACTGGAGGAGTACTCTCACCTGACTGATTTACCCATCCCTGACCAAGCTCCCTTTTCTGGACTGGAAGAAATTCCAAAGGATCAAACCATTGCAAGAGCAATCTATTTGGACAAGTCAGAAGTCAGGACTCACATGACCATTCAGGGTGGAATCCAAAGTTTACCAGCCAGGTTTTTGATAAAGAAGGCTCTATACTTTGCTAGTATAGGGAACGGGACTGCTTTCGAGAGCGTCTTTGTTCTGCTCACCTACAGGTTATTTCTGTTTCCCAACATTGATGACTTCGTTGATATCAATGCCATTAATATTTTTCTAATTGGAAACCCCGTACCAACCTTGCTCGCGGATGCGTATCATTCTGTACACTTAAGGAATTTGTACAGTGGAGGAATGATCACATGCTCTGTACCCCTGCTGTACAAATGATTCACTTCCCACTTACCCAAGTCTTCTGCATTTTGGGATCATAAAAGTACTTTGTGTTGGTCGCAAAGAATCATGTCTCTTACTATTTCTAACATCGATTGGTACAATAGAATCTATGACGGGATAAGAATCATTGACCGTTGTGGAAATTTCCCTAATGTACCCCTCATAGGAATTAAAGGAGGAATCAATTATCATCCAGTTTTAGTTCGTCGTCAATTTGGATACCCGATAAGACATGTCCTGCATAATGTTCATCTGGAAGGTCTTTTCTTCAAGGAAGGAGAAAATGACAGGACACTAAAGACAGAAATAGTGCAGGCCTGGAAACATGTTCACTGGAAAGGAAGAGAGTCTCTAGGAAAACCAAACTGTATCTCTGTGAAACCTTATCTCCACTAGGTACAAACTAGAGCTCTCAAGCTAAGGATGCCTTACCCTCCTCAAGGAGTTCTTCTGTTAAAGGATTCTGTCCTTTATTTTATGTCTGATACGGAAAAGCTTTAGGTTACTCTCAACAAAGTTCAATAGGAGAAGAAGTCTTGGAAGAACAAGTACCACATTCTCAATGTGGAGTGTGCCAAAATACAACAACTTTTAAAAGAAAAAGATGCCCTGATCGAGATTTTAGAGCAACATACTGTAGAAAATCAAGAAGACCAAAGGAATTTGCTCGCTCCTTTCACTTGGCAAAGGAATGACAACTCGACAACGGCTAAAGTGCCCCGGTCAAAGAAAAGGAAAGTACCAGAACCAGCACCTGAGCTCCCCTCAGAGAGGACTCGGGATCCATAAGTTTATACATTTCCTGTTACAGCACTTTGTAATTTACTGTATTTCCATTTCCGCAATCTTTGAATTCAATAAAACGGGGTTTCCCCATTGTATGATATTTGCAATCCAATTGTCGAAGTTTCTTTGGATTAAACAAAAAAAAATTAATATAATCATTGCATATCATTCATCATTCTCACATAACGCATTCTTCTTCCCTACAAATCTCACGTTTGTTTCTCAATTCTAGAGTCAAACTGTCTCATTCGTACAATACTCGGGCCAATCGACAAAAGAAAATGGATGATCTCGAGGAAGAGAACAGAGAGTTTAGAGAAGAACTCGATGCTCTGAAAGAAGATCTGAGAAAGCTTCACAATGACATGCAAGCTCTGGCAGCAGCTCAGATGCAACAACAAAGGACTGTGATCTCAGAGATCACATCTATGCCCATAGTGGAAAAGTATGATCCTCGGTATGACATGCATAAAGATCGTCCCTGGGGCATGCCACCCAACTATATCCCAGAAGGATATATTCTACTGATCATGGAAGATCCAGAAACTGCAGCAGGAACCGCTAGGCCTGAAGGTTACAAACTTTGGGAAAGCGAACATGCAAGGAGCATGACAGCAACTCCTGAAGGTTACAAACTTCGGGAGAGGGAAGCATCAAGAGTCACTGCCACAATGACTATACCACCACCCGTGGTACACACTGTCCCAGAAGGACAGATTCCATAGATACCTTCTAGTGGAAACGAAAGTATGTACGACAGAATGAATGAGTTCTAGGAGCAGTTCCTGGAGATGCAGAAGGAACTGCAAGCCATTCGCGGCCAGGATCTATTCGGAAAGGACGCCGCAGACCTTTGTCTGGTCCCAAATGTTAAAGTTCCGCACAAATTCAAGGTGCCCAAATTTGAAAAGTACAAGGGTAACTCTTGCCCTCAAATCCATTTGGTGATGTACGCTCGAAGAATGTCAACTCAGACAGAGAACCAACAGCTACTGGTCCACTACTTCCAGGATAGTTTAACCGGTGTTGCGCTCAAATGGTACATGGGTTTAAACCGCACTAAGATCATCACTTTCAGAGATCTTGGCTCTGCCTTCGTTCAACAATATAAGTATAACTTGGACATGGCACCGGACAGAGATCAACTCAGAGCCATGTCATAGAAGGATAAGAAAACCTTTAAGGAATATGCTCAGAGATGGTGTGAAATTTCCGCCCAGATTTGTCCACCTCTTGAGGAAAAATAGATGACAAAGATCTTCTTAAAAACCTCGAGCTCATTTTACTACGACAAAATGGTTTCCAGTACGCCCAGTGACTTTACTGAGATGGTGGGCATGGGAGTTCATCTTGAGGAAGCAGTCCGAGAAGGACGGTTGGTAAAAGACGTTGGATCATCAAGCAGTACCAAACGATATGGTAGTGCTTTCCCTAAGAAAAACGAGCAAGATATTGGTAATATCTCTCTCGGAAAGTAAAGGCGACGGTACCAGCCAGTAGCAGTTGTAACTCTTGCTATCAACCCTTCACCTGTTCCAACGTATCAACCTCAGGTTGCTCAGAGCCAACCGAATCAACAACAATATCAGTAAAGGACACAACAGCCTCTTCAGCAGACTCGTCCTAAGTACAACAACAACCGTACGACGCGACCACCAGGGTTTGACCTTATACCAATGTTGTATGCAAAATTATTTTCACTACTACTGGTCAAGGGCACGTCCAAACCAGGGCTCCTCTTGCGGTACCAGAGAATCCTCCTTTTTGGTTCAAAGTGGATCAGACTTGTCCTTACCATCAAAGAGGACCAGGACATAACATAGAAAACTGTCTCAGCTTTAAATCTAATGTGCAGAAGCTTATTAGGAGCGAGGTCTTATCCTTCAAGGATACAAATCCAAACGTTCAGACGAACCCGCTGCCTCAACACGAGAAGGCTGCGGTAAATTTGATAGAAGAAGAGTCTAACCACAGCTATCAAATTCACGATGTACTCTTATTGGGAACCAACCTGGTCAAGATGCATTGCAAACAGAGCGTATACGGGCATATACCATCTCACAACTATCACCAGTGTGATATCTGCTCTAAAAACAATCCAGGATGTTCTGTGGTGCAATCATCTATACAGGAACAGATGGATCTCAGATGGATCCAAGATCACCGAATTCGTGAAGTAAACATGACTTATACGAATTCCAACATCATTCAGAACCACGACATCTGTACGATGAATGTCAACTTGGTGGCAATGCACTCAAGGCAAAGCCAACATCATAATCTGCCACGACACGATTATGATTCCTGTCTGGTTTGCTCGGTAAATAATCAGGGATGCTCTTTTGTACAAGAGGCCCTCCAGTGTCAGATGGATCTTGGATGGATTCAGGATTACCGCGATAGAAGCCATTATCAAGTGAATATGATTCAAATCTTTGATATTCGCTTGATGAATACCAGCTTGGTGGAATTACGAGCTAAGCAAGTCCGACTCGGTTTTCTGACTTCTCACGATTATCAGAACTATAAGGGATGTCGTGAGAGTGACAAAGGATGTCCACTTGTTCAGAGGACACTGTAACATTTGTTAAACCACTAGTGGCTTCCGATCTATCTAGATGAAGACACGCAACAAGTCAGTATGATTAACGGGAACCCTACTAGGAATTAGAATCAGGATATTTGAACAATGGAGATAGATCTAGTGAGGTTACACTACATACAAAGGGGACGTGGTCGGGTGCCACCACAGAACTATGAGCGTTGTAGAGTTTTCTCAGAGAATATTCAAGGATGCTACCTCGTGCGAGCAGCCCATCAAGGTCAGTTGGACCACAAAGAGATTCAACCATGGTGAAGCTCTGGTTCAATGTCAAACTATCGTCCTAATCAAAGCAAAGATGTGGTCTTAATCCCTAAATGAGAAGTGGCTAAAGATGTGTGTGCCATAATCCCTCTACTCCATGAATCGAGAGTTCCCCTTGATAGTGGAAGGATTCTTAACCTCGAACCAATTGAGGCCGGCTATGATGTTCAGAAAAATCTCAAGGCTCCTGTAGTTATCTATCTTCCAGGACCAGAACCGTACATGTCCAATAAAGATATCCCTTACAAACACGAGAAAGGAGACTCCATTACCCTCCGTCGTGAATATTGCAGACATCAGTCGAGTAACACGGAGCAGTCGAATCTTCAACCAAGGAGTTGGAGAACCCACCAAAGAAAGGGAACCTCAAATAAAAGTTCCTGATCAACCAGTCGGTCAATCTAGTGATCCCGAACATTCAAAGAACAACAATGAGATGCTGAAGGTCATCCAGAAGAGTGAATACAACATTGTTGGTCAGCTGTTGCAAACTCCTTCAAAAATCTCTATGCAATCTCTTTTACTCAGTTCCGAAGCTCACAGGGAGGCTCTACAGAAAGTCTTAGAGCAGGCCTTTGTGGAACAAGATGTGTCAATAAGATAATTCGACAACATCATCTCCAACATCACTTCCTGCAACAACTTGGGGTTTAATGATGAGGAATTGCCGGAAGAAGGAAAAAGTCATAACATGGCGCTCAATATTACAGTCAACTGCCAGGATGATGCATTAGCCAGCGTACTGGTAGACACCAGATCGGCTTTGAATGTTATGCCGAAGTCCACTCTAATGCGAATATCATTTAAAGGATCTCCGATGAGAGGCAGTGAGGTCATCGTCAAAGCATTTAACGGATCTCAGAAAACAGTTATCGGCGAAGTCAACCTTCCCATAATTATTGGTCCTCACACTTTCCAAGTTAGTTTCCAGGTCGTGGACATCCGGGCAGCATACAGCTATTTGTTAGGAAGACCTTGGATACACAAGGCTAGGGCAGTCACTTTAACACTTCATCAAAAGCTGAAGCTCGTCAAGAACGACCAACTAGTCACAGTCTGCGGAGAGCAAGCCTTAATCATAAGCAACTTATCATCGTCATCGTGTGTAGAACCAGAAGAGGTTATAGGAACCCAGTTCCAAGCACTTTCAGTGAGCATCGACAACTAGTCAGAAAGAGGAACATCGATTTCCTCGTACAAAGATACTCTCAAAGCGATCAAAAGTAACAATGCAAAAGGATGGGGGCAGCTTGTCATTCCTACGGACAACAAGGCAAAGAAAGGCCTTGGTTTTTCCTCAAACTGTACCCAGACTGTTATTAGCAATGAAGATCTTCATCCCATTCAGAACTTCTTCCACAGTGGAGGTTTCCTTCACCCAGTGTCTTAAGAAGTACAAACCATCAATGAGGGCGACTCCTCAGATACAGATGAAGAGTGTAAGTCCTATCTTAACGAGGACAGTTATATGTCTCAGGAAGAGGTACCTACACCATTTTGCTATCCCGCACAGAGTCCGAGATATATACCAAGGTCAGATGTCAAAATGATATACGGAGATTGTGATCTGGAAGGATGCCGGGCTCCACCGAATCATTAGAGGAGGACACTCTGATGAAAGACAACTTTGACCACAACTTTTATGGCCCAACGGATGGCCTGCCTATTTGGCAGCCGTACCCAAGAGACTCAGGGCAAAAGAATCAGCCCAACAATGCTTACCAGCTGAGCATCATTGAAAAGAATACCTGTGTCCCCACAGAATCATGGGATCATTACTCAGGGCATTCAGAAAATATCCAGCATGATGATGAATTTGTAAGAATTGCAGGACAAAAGTTCCTTAACTATGCCTTTCCCGAGGTCAACGTCATCGAGAGAGATGACTCCTCCAGTTCCAAAGAAGTGTGGGACACCCTGGGTCAACTGAGTGGCAAATACGACTTCATGGTCAAGTACACCGCTCATGAAAGCCCTCCCATCAGGCTCGAAGACTTCTAGCCAACTGGATGGGGAGATATACCTGAGAGTACAGACACTGTACAAGATACGGCTGAAGGATCCTCCTACGACAACTCTTCCTGGGAGACAGATTCCAACGATCCTGCTCCACCAGAAATCAGCGTTATTTCTGAAGATAAATCAAGAAGGGAGGTACTAGACTTTGTGATTCACCGAGGAGTTCGCCACCAATGGGTCGTTGTCGATGTCCCGAAAGTCGTCCATAAGTCTAAGTAATTTCCATATTTACTTTAACCTTTCACCCTGCCCAGGTGAAACAGATGCTTTGATAGGGATCACTTTCTGTAAATGTCTCTCTTCGCTTCACCCAAAGCGACTGAGTTTTGTTTTTTAGGGCTGTAGTTTCAAGAATCGACAAGATCATAAATAAAATAACGTCGCTCTGTAATTTCCGCATTTATTGCTATTTTCTCTTTTCGCTTTTTCAGGAAATGGTAATCCTAAAAAATAATTCAAATAATAAAAACAAGCATTTTTCAGAAATTACACTGCACACACTCTTGCATTCTCTCTATCTCTTCTAAAACAAAATCATCACGTCATGCAGATTGCTTGTTTTAAACCCTGTTGAAACATACGATCCAACGCCTTCTCCCAACTTTGAATTCCTGGTATTTGAAGCTGAAGAAGAAGAAAACGCAGAAATTCCAGAAGAGATCCCCCGATTACTTAGACAAGAGGAAATGTCCATTGAACCTCACAAGGAGAAATTGGAAATGGTCAACTTGGGTTCAGAAGAAGAGAGAAAAGAAGTCAAAGAGAGTTTGATAAAGCTTCTCAAAGAGTTTCCCGATGTATTCGCTTGGTCTTATCAGGACATGCTAGGGTTGGATACCAGCATCGTGGAACATCATCTACCGTTTATATCAGAATGTCCGCGGGTAAAACAGAGACTAAGACGGACTCATCCAGACATGGCCATCAAAATCAAAGAGGAAGTATAGAAACAGATTGACGCGGGTTTCCTCGCTACATCAGAATATCCTCAATAGTTAGCCAACATAGTACCAGTTCCAAAAAAGGACAGAAAGGTCAGAATGAATGTAGAATACAAGGATCTGAACAAGGCCAGTCCAAAGGATGACTTTACCTTACCACACATTGACATGCTCGTAGACAGTACAACAAAGTTCAAAGTATTCTCCTTCATGGATGGATTCTTGGGCTATAATTAGATAAAAATGGCGCCGAAAGACATGGAGAAAACTTCATTCATCACCCCATGGGGTACTTTTTGTTACAAGGTAATGTCGTTCGGTTTGAAGAACGCTGGGGCAACCTATCAAAGGGCCATGACTACTCTATTCCATGACATGATACACAAAGAAACAGAAGTGTATGTCGATGATATGATCGCCAAATCTAAAACAGAAGAGGAGCATGTGACCCACCTATCAAAGCTATTCGAGCATCTGAGGAAATATAAACTCCGCTTGAATCCCAATAAATGCATGTTCGGTGTCCGCTCGGGGAAACTTTTAGGGTTCATCATCAGCCAGAAAGGAATTGAGGTTGATCCTGATAAGGTCAAGGCCATTCAAGAAATGCCTTCTCCAAAGACTGAAAAACAAGTCAGGGGATTCCTGGGGCGTTTGAATTACATCTCCAGATTTATATTCCTCATGACCGCGACATGCGCGCCAATCTTTAAATTACTAAAAAAAAATCAGGACTGCGTTTGGACAGAAGACTGCCAAACTGCCTTCGACAGTATCAAAGAGTACATGTTGAATCCACCTATCCTGTCACCTTCAGTAGAGGGAAGACCGTTGATCATATACCTAACAGTCTTGGAAGACTCCATGGGTTGTGTACTTGGCCAACAAGACGAAACAAAAAGGAAAGAGTCTGCCATCTACTATTTGAGCAAGGAATTCACCGACTGTGAGACTCGGTACACTATGCTTGAGAAAACATGCTGTGCCCTGGCTTGGGCAGCCAAACGTCTTCGCCAATATATGATTCATCACACTACTTGGTTAATCTCCGAAATGGATCCAATCAAGTATGCCTTTGAAAAGCCTGCTCTCATGGGAAGGATCGCCCGTTGGCAGATGTTGTTATCATAATACGACATCGAGTACCACTCTCAAAAAGCCATCAAAGGAAGTATTTTAGCCGATCATTTGGCTCATCAACCGATTGATGATCAGGAATCAGTCGTGTTTGACTTCCCAGACGAAGATGTCATGTATTTGAAAATGAAAGACTGCGATAAACCACTACCCAGTGAAGGGCCAAAACCAGGTTCCCAATGGGGACTAATCTTTGACGGAGCTGTCAATCATTATGGAAACGGAATTGGGGCAATCATTATAACACCTCAGGGTACTCACATTCCTTTCGCTTCCAGACTGATGTTCGAGTGCACAAACAACGAGGCCAAGTACAAAGCTTGTATCATGGGTCTCGAAGAAGCGATCGACTTAAGGATCAAGAACTTGGATGTATAGGGCGACTCAACCCTGGTTATCAATCAAATCAAAGGAGATTGGAACACATACCAATCAGGATTGATTCCTTACAAAGACTACGCAAGAAGGTTGTTACCATTCTTCAATAGAATCGGGTTTCATCACATCCCTCGTGAAGAGAATCACATGGCTGGTGCATTAGCCACTATTGGTTGACAATGGAATCCGATTGCTACAAGTACATGAGAAGATGTCACAAGTGTCAGATATACTCAGACAGAATCCATGTACCGCCAACACATCTCAAAGTTCTTTCTTCTCCATGGCTTTTTTCTATATGGGGAATCGACATGATTGGCATGATCAAACCCAAGGCTTCGAACGGACATCGGTTCATCCTGGTAGCCATTGATTACTTCACCAAATGGGTCGAAGAAGTGTCATACCCCAATGTAACCTGACAAGTGGTGGTCCGATTTATCAAAAACAATCTCATCTGCAGTTATGGTGTTCCAAGCCAGATCATTACTGTAATGGATCCAACTTGAACAACAAGATGATGAAAGATTTATGCGCTGAGTTCAAGATCGAACACCATAACTCATCTCCCTACTGACCCAAGATGAACTGAGCGATAGAAGCGGCTAACAAAAACATCAAGAAGATCGTTCAAAAGATGGTTGTAACCTACAAATACTGGCACGAAATGCTACCCTTTGCTCTTCACGGTTATCGCACATCTGTCCGTACTTCAACAGGGACAACCCCTTTCTCTCTAGTATATGGCATGGAGGCAGTGCTCCCCATAGAAGTAGAAATCTTATCAATCAGGGTATTGATGAAGGTTAAGTTAGCAGAGGCTGAATGGTGTCAAAATTGATACAACAAGCTAAACCTAATCCAAGAAAAGCGAATAACGGCACTATACCATAGTCATTTGTATCAGCAAAGAATGAAGAAGGCGTTAAAAAAAACGTCTGACCTCGCATCTTCAGGAAAGGAGACCTCGTGCTCAAAAAGATACAATCATTTCTCACTGATTCTCGGGGCAAATTGACTCCGAATTATGACGGCCCCAATGTGGTCAAGAAAGCTTTCTCAGGCGGCGCCTTGAGACTTGTAACCATGGATGGAGAAGAGTTTGCCTATCCCACAAATGTTGATGTAGTCAAGAAATACATCGCCTAAATAAAAAAAAACGTCTCGGTGGATTGAAAACCCGAAAGGGCGGTCCAGGTAAAAGTTACAGACATAAGCAAAAATCACCCGGTGGATTGGAAATCTCAAAGTACAATCTAGGCAAAAGTTAGGGATTCATGGCAAGAAACTACGTCCAACAAAGGGGCAAATCCCTCAGCAGCAGTCATGCCATCCATCTGGAAAACTCCACTCAAGGTCATCTTCGACAGAAGCTCAGGATGTCCAGAATTCAAAGTTGGTAGAAGGATAGCGGTTGTTATGTCTCAATGTAGCCCTTTTCCTATAAATTACCATATTCAAACTTTGTAAATACTCTATGGGATCACGCGTTTGGCTGATTTCCATCCTATCAATAAAATTTGAGCCTTAATGCTTTTGTTTGTATATCTTATTTGTTTTAGCTTTACAGAACGACATTTTAATATGATCAACGATTCTTGAAATAAAACAAAAATGAATTTTATTTGTCAAACTTTTTCTGCCATTAAATAAAATATGGCAATTCTTTTGACTGTTGAACATCGAAAGAACATCGATCGCTACTCCAAAGGCAATTAAGCTTCAAAGTGCAGAATCAAAGTAATACTTCTGAACCAGTACACCTGAATGAAGGATCAACTGTATCAGATGTGATTTTCCCATCTGATATCCCCGACAGAGTTCTTACCTCCTAATCCCGACCAACGTTTTTCCCACAAGGATTATCTCTCCTAAGCAAGGCAGAATTGCTATTTTGAACCAAATGGTACTTCCTTGTTCCCCACAGTGGCCGAATTTCCACTCGTGTTCATCTATTAGTTTGTATGTCGTGTCAGTTTTGTCAGCATAAACATACATACATCATGCATTATTGGTTTACATTCATATTCATATTGCATCACTATCACTCCGGCTGGTCTTATCCCCCTAGTGACAAAAGTCCTCTCAATCGAGTCGTCAGTTCTTTCCTCATCTGGAAAGGTTGTGTCTGAACAATCGCTCCTCCAGTTTATTTCTGGATTGAAGCTGGTTCTCAACCACTTTGATAACTTGAACCTCTAAAAGGCAAGAAGGCATTCGACAAATATCACTCTTCGCCATCGAAGATGATGTCTTCGCTTTCCCGGATTAAGGAAAATCCCCAGAAAAAGCCTCTTAAGCAAAGATTCGGCAATACAGCAGTTTTTCTTCGGAAAATTCGCTGACAAAAAGGTCATTAGCACCTCCAAGTTGGATTATATCACATGGTATTTCCCCGAGAGGATCTCGAGGAAAAGTATGATGTAATATCCCCAAGCAGAAAACAGTCTTTCAAGAGACTCGTTTCACCCAGTAGAGTCAACAAATGGCGTCTCCAACAGAGAAGTTTGTACAACTCTACAGCTCAGACAAACGGGTTCCCCCAGCAAGTCTGACATTAAAACCTTTTCCATCAAATGGCATCTCCCCAGGAAAATCCGGCGAGAAGTTTGATGAAAACCGCTACAAATAGCATCCCTTGTCAAGTAAGTTTATTGACAAAATAAACTAAGACCAGTTCCTTGGTAGGAAACTAGGATCGAGGGGAAGTTTATTTCAGAAAATAACACCAGTTCCTTAGTAGGAAACCAAGATCGAGGGGAAGTTTATTTCAGAAACTGAGTCCAGTTCCGTGGCCAAAAACCAGGATCAAGGGGAAGTTTTTACCTTTTCTAAGCATCATTGCTTAGCAAAAGAAGATGGATGAGGAAACTGCCATTCATAACCACCATCAAAATTTTGGGTATTCCGATATTTAATCCTCTTGCACCCCGAATGCCCGAATACCTTCGCCATTCATACCTTCGGGTCCAAGAAAATTAAATAGGGACATCTGTCATACCCCAAATTTTGACCACTGAGATTTCCCATCATTGTACAAATCATCATGACAATATGGATGAACCATCATGCCTCATCAATCTCCTCAGAGATGGTTGAGCATTCACCACAATCAAGGACTAGGGTTTTAACCCCTCTCAGGACACTTAGGCAAAGGATCAATCAAGGAATGACATGATCTTTAACTTGTCTAACCTCTCAAACACCTATAAAGGATCAAGAGGACTCCCACATCAAGAATCAAGCACAAGGTTGTAACATTCCAAGTGTATCAGGCCTCAAGATCGCCAGTGTCACCAAATTAGGGTTTTGGTCGAATGAGGCCTCCAGATGGAAATTTTCCTCTGGGCATAAGCCATTGCTTCAAAGCACAACTTAAGATACTCCAAGGGGCCTTATGGACCCAGTCATCTAGTCAATTTAACCCAGGGGATGCATTTACCAAAAATCATGAATTAGGGTTTCTTGACCTAGTTCACCCCTAAGTTGACTTTTGGGACAAAACATGAGCCAAGACCTCAAGACATGATTTGAGGGTCTCCAATACACCACATTGATCCATTTGCAACAATGGATTGACCCTAGAATCTTGGTTCACAAGTTTCAATTTCATCAGGACCACAATTAGGGTTTCGAGGGAAAAGTCAACTGTACCTTTGACTTTTGACCCATACATGCTCCCAAACCTTGGGATATGATTCAATACACCTTACAACACCTATGGAATATATCCATTAGGTTTGATTTAGGTCAAGTACTTGATTTCACCAAGGATCGCACAGTTTGGATTTCATCCGATAAAAAGTCAACTGTACACAAAATCAAGTTTGACTTTTTGGGATTTTTCACAATTATGGTTATTTCACCCTAAAACAATGTTAATATGTGATTTGAATCACCATTAATCCAGAAAAATCAAAGAAAATGAGTTAACTTGTAAAAGGGGTAACCATAAAAAACTTAGAAATTTTCTGTTATGGAACAAAGTGGCTAGGGTACCAACTTCCAAGGACCATAACTTGAGATCCAAGCAACCATTTTGGATGGTCCAAAGATGGATTTGTAGCTCTCCTGGCATTCTTTAAAAGTGTCAACTACATCTCATTCCAATTCCTCATGGATTTTTAGTTACAGAGTGATCAAAATGGCTGAAAACATGAAAATGACATTTTTTCAACACTTGGTGAAATTTTCACTAAGTCAGAATCTGCCTTATTTTTTCCCAAATGTAGAGGCATTTTTCATTGTAATTCAAGTTGATTCAAAACCGAAGTTGGAAATTATGTTGAAATAGGATATACCAGCTTTCCAAAATGTCCAAGAACTCCATGAAACTCCACCTGAGCTAGAGGTTATAACAGCTGCAACATGCCTTGCTGCAAACTGTTTTGCAAGGCAGATTTGTGCATTAGGGCTCGATTTGATCAAATTGTGCAACTTCAAGCATGGTTATCCATCTTCACACCTCAAGGGGGAACAACCAAGGGACAAGCACTGATCCATAAGCCTCCCAAGTCTTTGGAACTACATATAGGTTTGGCACCCCTAAAAGCTAAAGATGCCTCAAGACTCCAATTTTGTTTTGAGGCATTCAATGAATGCATAGAGCTGGCATGTATCAGTACATGATAAACCAATTGAGACAAGATAAGCTCACACAACAGAGAACCATATGCCTGTGCTCTAATCTCAAGTCAATGGCTAGAGGAGACTTGAGATTCCATTTGATCCGCATTGGCCAAAGGCCTGCTGTAGTTGCCATTCCCTATTGCTTGCAAAACAAACTTGCTCCATTATAAATAGAGCTCATTTGTGCTCAGTTTGAGTACACCAAAGCACCCAAACTGATGCTTTCCTCAAAATCACCTCTTTCACTCCAAATTTTCCTTCTAACTCAAGTCACCATCGGGTTTTGAGTTTGAGAGCAATTCCAACTAAACCAATCACACACACACCTCACATATAACATATAGAAGTGATCCATAACACAAAATCTCATCTGGAACACCAGATTCTCAAAATCACCAGCCATCTGCACAAGCCTTTGACAGATTTGCAGTTGAGGTGCCAAATCAAGTTCTAGTTGAATTCAATCCACTCCAAGCATTCAAACACACTCCATATGGTGTTGGGAAGCTTTTCAGATCATCACAACTCATCTGTAACACCTCCAACTCAAAAATCAAGTTGCTCTTGCTGCCACGACATACAAGTAAGCCTAAACTTGGTCATCTCCTGATTTATGCATATTTCCTAACACAATAATTTTGCCATATGTTCATAATCATGTATGGAGTGTTTCCCCTCCATTGATTGCTTTGTATGAATCGTGTATCGAATTTCTTAGCCTTCATGCAGAAATTAGGGTTCTTGAGGTTTCTCTTTGATTTCTCATTCCATACTTAAAATAAATGAAATTAAAGACCATAGACATGATCGTGAGTTGAAAACGAGCAGATTGATGTGTGGATTGTGTGATTTCATCAAGTATTCAGTGAGATTGATGAGAAAATATGTAGCATTTAATATATGGCAAGGGAAAAATATGTAGCAAACAAGTTGAATTTCTGAAGCATGGCGCCATGGCCATCTTCATCCTCAAGCTCAGATACGTGAAGCCTCCTATCTCACTCATCTCTCAACCATTTCACATGATCCAAATATGAAAATCGTTCGGTTTCAGATGAGGAACACAATGGCAATACTCAATTTTATTGAAATTAAGTGAATCAAAACATAATATGATAAAACCTGAAGAACCCTAAAATTGGCATGAACTCAATGAAATCCTATACACGAACTCTGCAAGTGAGAATTGAATTCTAGTTTGGAGGTGTTACAGATGAGTTCCAATTATTTGGACAGCTTCTTAGTACCTCAATGGATATGTTTGAGTGCTTAGGTTGATTGGAAAACCTCTGGATTGATCAGCCTGATTCCTTCTGTAGCAAGTCATGAGTCTTGTGCAATTGGGTGGCCATTTGGTGATTTTGATGTTACAGATGGGATGTAATGGTTTAGATCACTCCTATATGTTGTGTGTAAGGTGTGCGAATCATTGGTTTGAGTTGCATTGGCCTCCAATTCAAAACCCGACAGTGCTTTCTCAAGAACAATGAAATTTGGAGTTTAAGAAGGATATGAGAGAAAGCAACATTGTAAGTTGATTTGGTGTGGTTTGAAAGCAACTCATGTCTTGGAGGAATAGTGAATGGCTGCAAGATCAGATCACATTCAATGGCTTTGGCTTGGTGGCATTTCTTCTCATGCAAGACAAACTAGTCTCTCCTAAGAGCAGGGCTATGTCTTGACCAAATCCACATTCTTCACA
This sequence comes from Lathyrus tuberosus, assembly GCA_022829125.1. NCBI lineage: Eukaryota > Viridiplantae > Streptophyta > Magnoliopsida > Fabales > Fabaceae > Lathyrus > Lathyrus tuberosus. The sequence continues at coordinate 20,226,474 of JALAZF010000040.1, forward strand.
TGTTTTAATTGTTTTTTAAGTGAGCATCTTTGCTGAGTAGAGTGGATTTATTGAAAGTGCACTATTGCACATAAATGCCTTTCAATTCAAGGCATATATGCCAAAAACTCATCAATTCTCAAGGATAAGCTCTTGGCCTTTTAGTCGAAGTTTCTTGGTTGGATCAGATGTATTAGGATCATATTGAATGTGTGTTGCATAGTGATCATTGCTTTTTGGCTCAAAAACGTGTATGGGAAGAAATCTCACAAACTGATTTTTCATGACAGCCTTGCCATGGTGTCTTGCAGTAGCCATAACTCTTGGCTCAAGCTGAGTTGTTTCATGCCAATAAGTTCCTTGGATTGTAGGCAATATGCACAACAACTTTGATATTTACATCTTGAGTTGATCAGCCTAGAACTATGTGAAACAACCCTCCAAGTTTTGGTGTTTCACTTGTTTTTCTGACTTAGACAGTATTTGTCTAAGTGTTGGAAAAGTGGTAAATTCCAAGTTTTTGTCATTTTGATCCAACCATAACTCTGAATCCATGAAGAATTGGAAATTCTTGTAGTTTACACTTTTGAAGTATGTAATGAGGGCTTCCATCTGAGCTTTGAATGGGAGAAAAAGGCCTTAGGGTTTGAGAGATATGGCCTTGCAAAGTTGGTATCCTAGCCACTTTGTTCCATAACTTAGAAAAATTCTAAGTTTTTTATGGTTACCCCTTTAACAAGTTAACTCAATTTCTTTTATTTTTCTTGATGAATGATGATTCAAATCACATATTGACATTATTTTAGGGTTAAGGAACCTTGGTTGACCAAAATCCAAAAAGTCAAACTTGGACTTTTGTACAGTTGACTTTTTCATCAGATGAAATTTTGACTTTGTGATCCTTTTGTGAAATCAATCCTTAGGCTTAATTAAACTTCATGGATGGCCTCCAAGGGTATTTAGGAATGTCTTGGACCCCTCCCCAAGGTTTGAGATCAAGGGTAGGCCAACAGTCAAGGATAGGGTTGACTTTTTCCATTAGAAACCCTAATTTGTGATCAGATGGTTTTGAGTTCTTGTGGCTTATGATATGAGCTCTTTGAGTCAATCAAATCTTGCAAGCATGTAAATATGGTGTATTTGAGGTCTTTGAAGTTCATTTTGAAGCTTTAAGCCATGCCTCACTTCACAAGTTAACTCAAGGGTTGAATTAGGTCAAAACCCTAATTCCTTATTTTTTGATAGATGGACCTTCAAGGTGATTTTGCCGTTGTGGATGGGTTCTTGAGATCCTTTTGAGCTTATTGGACCATACATTGAGGCATTGACTCATGCCCAGATGGAAATTTTCATCTGGGGACCCTGGGTAGACCAAACCCTAATTTGGTGACACAGGCGATCTTGAGGCTTAATCCACTTGGAATGTTGCAACTTTGTGCTTGATTCTTGATGTGGGAGTCCTCTTGATCCTTTATAGGAGTTTGAGAGGTTAGAAAAGTTAAAGATCATGTCATTTCTTGATTGATCTTTTGTCTAAATGCTCTGAGAGGGGTTAAAACCCTAATCTTTGATTGTAAAGAATGCCTAACAATCCCCGAGGAGATTGATGAGGCATGAAACAACATCCATATTGTGGTGATGATTTGCACAATGATGGGAAATCTTGGTGGTAAAAATTTGGGGTATGAAAGATGCCCCAATTAAATTTCTCGGACCCGAAGGTGTGAATGGCGAAGGTATTCGGGTATTCGGGGTGAAAGAGGATTAAATATCGGAATACCCGAAATTTTGATGGTGGTTATGAATGGAAATTTACTCATCCATCTTCTTTTGCTAAACAATGATACTTAGAAAAGGGTGAAACTTCCCCTCGATCCCGGTCTTCAGCCAAAGAACTGGTATAAGCTTCTTTTGTCAACAAACTTCCCCTCGATCCTGGTCTTCAGCCACGAAACTGGTCTTAGTTTTTTTTTGTCCATAAACTTCCCCTCGATCCTGGTCTTTAGCCACGGAACTGGTCTCAGTTTCTGAGATAAACTTCCCCTCGATCCTGGTCTTCAGCCACGGAACTGGTCTTAGTTTCTTTTGTCAATAAAATTTCTTGACAAGGGACGCTATTTGTAGCGGTTTTCCTCTAACTTCTCGCCGAATTTTCCTGGGGAGATGCCCTTTGATGGGAAAATTTTTTGATGTCAGACTCTCTAGGGAACCCCTTCGTCTGAGCTGTAGAGGTGTTCAAACTTCTCTGTTGGAGACGCCATTTGTTAACTCTACTGGGGAAAACGAGTCTCTCGAGAGGCTGTTTCCTGTTTGGGGACATTACATCATACTTTTCCTCGAGATCTTCTCGGAGAAATGCCATGTGATATAATCTAATTTTGAGGTGCTGATGACTTCATTATCATTGATTCTCTTGGGGAGAAAAATCAATGTGTTGCTGAGAGTCTTCGATTGAGGGGCTTTCTCTGGAGATTTTCCTAAATCTGGGAAAGGGAAGATATCATCTTCAATGGCGAAGAGTGATGTTTGTAGAATGTCTTCTTGTCTTTCAGAGGTTCAAGTTATCAAAGTGGTCAAGGAATGTCTCCAATCGAGAAATAAACTGGGGAGCGATTGTTCAGACAAAACATTTCCTGATGAGGGAAGGTCTGACGGCTCGATTGAGAGGACATTTATCACTTGGGGGTAAGACCGACTAGAGTGATAGTGATCCAATATGAATATGAGTATGAATCAATAATGCATGATGTATGTATGTTTATGCTGACAAAACTGACGCGACATACAAAATAAAAGATGAACATGACTGGATACTCGGCCACTGCTGGGAATAAAAAGTATCACTGGTTCTAAATAGCAATCCTGCCTTACTTAGGAAAAATAGTTCCTGTGGGGAACAGCGTTGGTCGGACTTTAAGAGGTAAGAACTCTGCCGGGGATGTCAGATAAAACGCGTTCTCTGACACAGTTGATCCTTCATTCAGGTGTACTGCTTTAGAAGGAGTACTTTGTTTCTGCACTTTGAGGTTCAATTACTTCCGGAGAAGTGATCGATGTTCTTTCGATGTTCAACAGTCAAAAGAATTGGCATCTTTATTTCAAAAGCAGAAAAAATATTTGACAATTAAATTCATTTTTGTTTTATTTCAAGAATCGTTGATCATATTAAAAACATCATTCTGTAAAGCTAAAACAAATAAGAATTGCCAACAAAAGCACTAGGGCTCAAATTGTATTGATAAAATGGAAATCAGCCAAGCACGTGATCCCATAGAGTATTTACAAAGTTTAGAAAATGGTAATTTAAGGGAAAAGGGCTACATTGAAACATAACGACCATTATCCTTCTACCAACTTTGAATTCCAGACATCCTGAGCTTCAGTCGAAGATGACCTTGACTGGAGTTTTCTCTGATGGATGGCATTACTGCTGAGGGCTTCAACCTTGTCAGACGTAGTTACTTTCCATTAATCCCTAATTTTTGCATGGATTGTACTTGGAGATTTCCAATCCATCGGGATGATTTTTTTGTGTCTCTAATTTTTTCCTGGACCGCCCTTTCGGGTTTTCAATCCACCGAGGCGTTTTTTTTTGTTTAGGCAAAGTATTTCTTGACTACGTCAACATTCGTGGGATACGTAAACTCTTCTCCATCCATGGTTGCGAGTCTCAAGGCACCGCCTAAGAAGGCTTTCTTGACCACATAGGGGCCGTCATAATTCGGAATCCATTTGCCCCGGGAATCAGTGAGAAATGATTGTATCTTCTTGAGTAGTTTGAAGATTGGCGCGCATGTCGCGGTCACGAGGAATATAAATCTGGAAATGTAATTCAGTCTTTGGAGAAGGCATTTCTTGAATGGCCTTGACCTTGTCAGGATCAACCTCAATTCCTTTCCGGCTGACGATGAACCCTAGCAGTTTTCCTGAGCGAACACCGAATGTGCATTTGTTGGGATTCAAGCGGAGTTTGTACTTTCTCAGACGCTCGAATAGTTTTGACAGGTGGGCCACATGCTCCTCTTCTGTTTTAGTTTTGGCAATCATATCATCGACATACACTTCTATTTCTTTGTGTATCATGTCGTGAAACAAAGTAGTCATGGCCCTTTGATAAGTTCCCCCGGCGTTCTTCAAACTGAACGACATTACCCTGTAACAAAAGGTGCCCCATGGGGTGATGAATGAAGTTTGCTCCATGTCTTCTAGCGCCATTTTGATTTGATTATAGCCCGAGAATCCATCCATGAAGGAGAATACCTTGAACTTTGCTGTACTGTCTATTAGGATATCAATGTGTGGTAAGGGGAAGTCATCCTTCGGACTGGCTTTGTTCAGATCCCTGTAGACTACACACATTCTGACCTTTCCGTCCTTTTTCGAAACTGGTACTATGTTGGCTAGCCATTGAGGATATTCTGACATGGCGAGGAAACCCGCGTCAATCTATTTTTGTACTTCCTCCTTGATTTTGATAGCCATGTCCGGGTGAGTCCGTCTTAGTCTTTTTTTACCAGAGGACATTCTGATTTTAACGGTAGATGATGTTCCACGATGCTGGTGTCCAACCCTGGCATGGCCTGATAGGACCAAACAAAAACATCGGGAAAATCTTTGAGAAGTTTTATCAAGTTTTCTTTGACAATCAGACTGAGCAGTTTCCCAATCTTGACTTCTTTTCTTTCTTCTCCTGAACCCAAGTTTACCATTTCCAACGGCTCTCTATGAGGTTCACGGGACCTTTCCTCTTGTCTGAGTAATCGGGAGATATCTTCTGGAATTTCTTCGTCATTTTCTTCTTCAGCCTCAAATACTGGGAATTCAAAGTTGGGAGAAGGCATTGGATCGTATGTTTCAATGGGGTTTAAAACAAGCAATCTGCATGACGGGATGATTTATTTTTAGAAGAGATAGAGAGAATGCAATAGTGTGTGCAGTGTATTTTCTGAAAAATGCTTGTTTTTTTATTACTTTAAGTTATTTTTTAGGAGTACCATTTTTTGAAAAAGCGAAAAGCGAAAACAGTAATAAATGCGGAAATTACATAACGACATTTGTTTATTTATGATTTGTCAATTCTTGGAACTACAGCCCTATAAAACAAAACTCTGTCGCTTTGGGCAAAGCGAAGAGGGACATTTACAGAAAGTGAGCCCTATCAAAACATCTGTTTCACCTGGGCAGGGTGAAAGGTTAAAACAAAGATGGGAAATACTTAGACTTATGAACGACTTTCGGGACATCGATAGGAACCCATTGGCGGCGAACTCCTCGGTGAATCACAAAGTCTGGTACCTTTCTTCTTGGTTTGTCTTCAGAAATAACGCTGATTTCTGGTGGAGTAAGATCGTTGGAGTCTGTCTCCCAGGCAGAATTGTCGTAGATGAACTCTTCTGTTGTATTTTGTGCAGTGTTTGCATTCTCTTGTGGATCTCCCCATCCTATGGGCTGAATGTCTTCGAGCCTGATACGAGAGCTTTCAGGAGCGGTGTACTTGACCAAGAAGTCGTACTTGCCACTCGGTTGTCCTAACGTGTCCCACACTTCTGTGGAATTGTAGGAGTCATCCCTTTCGATGACGTTGACCTCAGGAAAAATGTAGCTGATGAATTATTGTCCTGCAATCTTTGTAGATTCATCGTTGTGCTGGATATCTTTTGAATGCCCTGAGTAATGATCCCAAGATTTGGTGGGGACGCAATTATTCTTTTTAATGATGCTCAGCTGATATGCATCATTCGGCTAACTCTTTTTCCCCAAGTCTTTCGGGTACGGCTGCCAGATCGGCAAGCCATCCGTTGGGTCATAATAGTCATAGTCAAAGTTGTCTTTCATTGGAGTATCCTCCTCAAATGAGTTTGGTAGAGCACGACATCCTTCTGGATCATAATCTTCGTACATCATCTTGACATCCGATCTTGGTATATATCTTGGACTCTGTGCGGGATAGCAAAATGGCGTATGCACCTCTCTCTGAGACATATAACCGTCCTCGTTAAGATAGGACTTCCACTCTTCATCTGTATCGGAGGAATCACCCTCGTTGATGATATGTACTTCTTGAGACACTGGGTGAAGGAAACCTCCATTGTGGAAGAAGTCTTGAATGGGATAAATACTTTCATCGTTAGTAGCAGTCTGGGTATAGGTTGAGGAAAAACCAAGACCTTTCTTTGTCTTGTTGTCCATAGGAATGACATGTTGTCCCCATCCCTTTGCGTTGTTACTCTCGATCACTTTGAGAGCATCTTTGTACGAGGAAATTGATGTTCCTTTTTCTAATCGGTTGTCATTGCTCACCAAAAGTGCTTGGAACTGGGTTCCAACAACCTCCTTTGGTTCTACACAAGTGGATGACAATAAGTTGCTCACGATCAAGGCTTACTCTACACAGACTGTGACTAGTTGGTCATTCTTGACGAACTTCAGCTTCTGGTGAAGTGTCGAAGTGACTGCCCCAACCTCGTGTATCCAAGGTCTTCCTAATAAACTGCTGTATGCTGCCCGGATGTCCATGACCTGGAAAGTGACTTGGAAAGTGTGAGGACCGATAGTTATGGGAAGGTCGACTTCACCGATAACTATTTTTCTGGATCCGTCAAAGGCTTTGACGATGACCTCACTGCCTCTCATCGGAGATCCTTGAAATGATAGTCGCATCATAGTAGATTTTGGCATAACATTTAGAGCTGATCTGGTATCTACCAGTATGCGGGCTAAAGCATCGTCATGGCAGTTGACTGTTATGTTAAGTGCTATGTTGTGATTTTTGCCTTCTTCCGGAAGTTCCTCATCACTGAATCCTAAGTTGTTGCAGGAAGTGATGTTGGAGATGATGCTGTCGAATTGTCTTATTGTTACATCTTGTTCCAGAAAGGCTTGCTCTAAGATTTTCTGTAGAGCTTCCCTGTGAGCTTCGGATCTGAGTAAAAGAGATAACATAAAGATTCTTGAAGGAGTCTGCAGCAGTTGGTCTACAATGTTGTACTCGCTCTTTTGGATGAGCTTCAACTTCTCATCGTTGTTCTTTGAAAGGTCGGGATTACTGGATTGACCGACTGGTTAATTGGAAACTTCTGATTGAGGTTCCTTTTCCTTGGTTGGTTCTCCAACTCCTCGGTTGAAGATTCGACCGCTCCATGTCACTCGACTGATGTCTGCAATATTCACGACGGAGGGTAATGGAGTTTCCTTTCCATTCTTAATTGTTGTTGCACCATATTTGTAAGGGACAGCCTTATCGGATTGGTACGGTATTGGTCACGGCGGATAAATAACTACAGGAGCCTTTCAATTTTTCTGACCATCATAGCCGGCCTCAATTGGTTCGAGGTTGAGAATCTTTCTACTTTCAGGAGAAACTCTTGATTCATGGAGTAAAGGGATTATGGCGCTTACATCTTTGGCCATTTCTCATTTAGGGATTAAGACAACGTCTTTGCCTCGCTTGGGAAGATAATCTTGCATTACGTTAATCGAACCAGAGCTTGAACATGGTCGAATCTCTTTGTGGTCCAACCAAATTTGAAGGGCCGCTCGTACGAGGTAGCATCCCTGGTTGTTCTCTGAGCAAACTCTACACTACTCATAATTGTGTGGTGGCACCCGGCCACGTCCGCTTTGTATGCAGTGTAACCTTACTAGATCTGTTTCTATTGATCGAACATCCTGACTTTGATGCCTAGTAGGGTTCTCGTCAGTCATACTGACTTGTTGTGTGTCTTCATCTAGATAGATCGGAAGCCACCAGTGGTTCAACAAATGTTGAAGCGTTCTTTGAATAAATGCACATCCTTGGTCATTCTCACGACATATTTTACAGTTTTGATAGTCATGTGAAGTCAGAAAACCGAGCCGGACTTGCTTAGCATGTAATTCCACCAAGCTGGTATTCATCAAGCGAACATCAAAGATTTGAATCATATTAACTTAATAATGACTTCTATCACGGTGGTCCTGGATCCATCCGAGATCGATCTGACGCTGGAGGGCCTCTTGTACAAAAGAGCATCCCTGATTGTTTACCGAGCAGATCAGACGGGAATCGTAATCGTGCCGTGGCAGATCATGATGTTGGCTTTTCCTTGAGTGCATTACCACTAAGTTGACATTCATTGCAAGAATGTTGTGATTCTGGATGATGTTGGAATTTGTATAAGTCATGTTGACCTCACGGATTTGGTGATCTTGGATCCACCAGAGATCCATTTGTTCTTGTAGAGTTGATTGCACTACGGAACATCCTTGATTGTCTTTAGAGCAGATATCACATTGATGATAGTTGTGAAACGTTACATGACCGTACCCGCTCTGTCTGCAATGCATTTTGACCAGATTGGTTCCCAATAGGAGTACATCACGAATTTGATAGTTGTGGTTAGATCCCTCCTCTATCAAATTTATTGCAGCTTTCTCGTGTTGAGGCAGCGGGTTCGTCTGGACATTTGGATTTGTATCTTTGAAAGATAGGACCCCGCTCCTAACAAGCTTCTGCACATCGGACTTGAAGCTAAGATAATTTTCTATGTTATGCCCCGGTCCTCCTTGATGGTAAGGGCGAGTTTGATCCACTTTGAACCAAAAAGGCAGATTTTCTGGTACTATAAGAGGAGACCGGGTTTAGACATGCCCCTTGACCAGTAGTAGTAGAAACAGTTTTGCGTACAACATTGGTATTGGGTCAAACCCTGGTGGTCGTGTTGTACGGTTGTTGTACTGAGGACGAGCCTGTTGAAGAGGCTGTTGTATCCTTTGCTGATATTGTTGTTGATTTGGTTGGCTCTGAGCAACCTGAGGTTGATACATTAGAACAGGCGCAGGGTTGATAGCAGGAGTTACAGCTGCTACTGGTTGGTAGCTTTGCCTTTGCTTTCCGAGAAATATATTACCGATATCTTGCTCTTTTTTCTTAGGGAAAGCACTACCGTATCTTTTGGTACTGCTTGATGGTCCTGTATCTTTGACCAGACGTCCTTCTCGAACTGCTTCCTCGAGGCGTACTCTCATGTTTACCATTTTGGTGAAGTCATTGGGCGCACTAGCGACCATTCGATCGTAATAGAATGAGCTCAAGGTTTTCAAAAAGATCTTTGTCATCTCTTTTTCCTCAAGACGTGGACAAATCTGGGCGTCAATTTCACGCCATCTCTGAGCATATTCCTTAAATATTTCCTTGTCCTTCTGCAACATGGCTCTGAGTTGATCTCTATCTGGTGCCATGTCCAAGTTATACTTATACTGCTGAACGAAGGCAGCACCAAGATCTCTGAAAGTGACGATCTTGGTGCGGTTTAAACTCATGTACCATTTGAGTGCGACACCAGTTAAACTATCTTGGAAGTAGTGGATCAATAGCTATTGGTTCTCTGTCTGAGTCGACATCTTTCAAGCGTACATCACCAAATGACTTTGAGGGCAGGAGTTACCCCTGTATTTTTCAAATTCGGGCACCTTGAATTTGTGCGGGATTTTCACATTGGGGACCAAACATAGGTCTCTGGCGTCCTTTCCAAATAAATCCTGACCGCGAATGGCATGCAGTTCCTTCTGCATCTCCAAGAATTGCTCCTGGAACTCATTCATTCATTCTGTCATACATACTTTCATTTCTGTCAGAGGGTATCTGTGGAATCTATCCTTTCGGGACAGTGTGTACCACGGGTGGTGGTATAGTCATTACAGCGGTGACTCTTGGTGCCTCCCTATCCCGAAGTTTGTAACCTTCAGGAGTTGCTGTCATGCCCCTTGCATCTTCGCTTTCCCGAAGTTTGTAATCTTCAGGCCCAGCGGTTCCTGTTGCAGTTTCCAGATCTTCCGTGATCGGCGGAATATATCCTTCAGGGATAAAGTTGATAGTCATGCCCCAGGGATGATCTTCAGGCATGTTGTACCGAGGATCATACATCTCCACTATGGGCGTAGATGTGATCTCAGAGATCACGGTCCTTTGTTGTTGTTTCTGAGCTGTTGCCAGAGATTGCATGTCACTGTGAAGTTTCCTTAGATCTTCTTTCAGAGCGTCTATTTCTTCTCTCAGCTCTTTGTTCTCTTCCTCGAGATCATCCATTTTCTTTTGTAGATTGGCCCGAGTATTGTACGAATGAGACAGTTTGACTCTAGAATCGAGACACAAACGTGAGATTCGAAGGTAAGAAGAATGCGTTACGTGAGAATGATGAATGATATGCAATGATTATATTTTAATTTTTTTTGTTTTAATCAAAAGAAACTTTAACAATTGGATTGCAAATATTATACAGTGGGGAAACCCCGTTTTATTGAATTCAAAGATTGCGGAAATGGAAATACAGTTTTTTACAAAGTGCTTTAAAAGGAAATGTCTAAGCTTATGGATCCTGAGTCCTCTCTGAAGAGAGCTCAGGTTCTGGTTCTGGTATTTTCCTTTTCTTTGACTGGGGCTCTTGAGCCATTGTCGGGTTGTCAGTCCTTTGCCAAGTGAAAGGAGCTAGCAAATTTCTTCGGTCTTCTTGATTTTCTACAACACGTTGCTCTAAAATCTCGATCAGAGCATCTTTTCCTTTTAACAGTTTCTGTATTTTGGTACACTCCACATTAAGAATGCGGTACTTGTTCTTCCAAGATTTCTTTTCCCGTTGAACTTTATTGAGAGCGACCTGGATTTTTTCCGTATCGGACATAAAATAAAGGACAGATTCCTTTAACGGAAGAACTTCTTGACGAGGGTAAGTGTCATACCCCAAATTTTGACCACTAAGATTTCCCATCATTGTGCAAATCACCATCACAATATGGGGGAACCATTCTATTTCATCAGTCTCCCCAAAGATGGGTGAGCATTCCCTACAATCAAAATTAGGGTTTTAAGCCCTCTCTGAGTGCTTAGACAAGGGATCAATCAAGGAATGACATGATCTTCAACTTGTATAGCCTCTCAAGCATCCACAAAGGATTAAAAGGACTCCCACTTCAAGGATTAAGCACAAGGCTGCTCCCTTTTAGGTGGATTAAGTCTCAAGATCGACAGTGTCACCAAATTAGGGTTTTGGTCGACCAGGGCCTCCAGATTGAAATTTTTCATCTGGGCACAAGCCAATGATCCAAAACATAACCTAATATACTCCATGGAACCTCATGGACCCAAACATCAAGTCAATTTGACCTCAGGGGATGCATACATCAAAAATCAGGAATTAGGGTTTCTTGACCTAATTCACCCCTAAGTTGACTTTTAGGGAAAATCATGAGCCAAGACCTCAAGAGAGGGTTTGAAGGTCTCAAATGAACTATATTGATCCATTTGGAACAATGGATTAATCCAATAAGCTTGAGCAACAAGTGTCAATTTCATCTGCACCACAATTAGGGTTTCGCGAGGAAAGTCAACTGTAACTTTGACTTTTGACCAGGACATGCTCCCAAACCCTAGGACATGCCTCAATACACCCTATGACACCCATGGAACATGTCCATCAAGTTTGATTTAGGTCAAGGACATGATTTCCTGAAGAATTGCACAGTTTGGAATTCATCTGATAAAAAGTCATCATTCATCAAGAAGATTTTCCATCAAGAAGTGCACAATGGATTTAGGTCAAGGAGATTTTTCACCAAAATGGATTTTTTAACCCTAAAATGATGTTAATGTATGATTTGAATCATCATTCATCAAGAAAAACCAAAGAAAGTGGGATAACTTGTAAAAGGGGTAACCATAAAACTTAGAAATTTTTCTAAGTTATGGAAAAAGTACCACTAATACACTAACTTTGGAGGACCATAACTCCTAAACCACAAGGCCATTTTCTTTCATCCAAAGCTTGATTTGTAGCTCTCATTACCCTCTACAAAAACTTCAACTAGGCCTAACTCCAATTCATTATGGATTTTGAGCTATGAGTGAGCCAAAGTGGCTAAAAACATGAAAATATACCATTTTCCAACACTTAGAAAAATTCTGTCCAAGACAGATTTTGTTGAAACACCAAAACTTGTGAGATCTTTTCACATAGATGCAAGCTGAATCAAGTCCAAAGTTAAACATCAATGTTGTTGCATATGTTGCTAAGAATTCAAAGAGCTCAACATCATGAATTGATTCAACTTAAGCCATGAGAAATCCATGCCCAAAGTCATGCTGTTGCAACCTGTTTTGGAAAAATCAGTTTGCATGTTTGCTTGCCACACACGATTTTGAGCCAAAGACTAAGGATCACTATGCCACCTGTGTTCAAACCAATCACATTGCATCTGATCCAACTGATAAATCTGAGTCAAAAAGCCAAGGAATCTTCCAACTTGAAGTTCATCCACTTTGGCACATTTTGCCTTGAATTCAAAGTGCATTAATGTGGAATAGTGCATTGTCAAGGTAGCTACCCTACTCAGTCAATTTCTCTGATTAAACAACATTAAAAACATCTGAGGAATGTGGTTTTGGTCAAGGCATAGCCCTGCTCTTGGGAATGGCTAGCTTGCCTTGCTTGAGAAGAAATCCTCCAAGCCAATCCATGCAAATGCGATCTGATCCAGTAGCCATTCACTATTCCTCCAAAACAAAAGTTGATCACCTATAAATAGAGGTCCCAATGGATCATTCAACTCACACCAAAGCCAGTTACAGCACTGCTTTCTCTCATTCTTTCTTAAACCTCAAGTTTTCTTATTTTTGAGTAACCACTATCGGGTTTTGAGTTGCAGCCACAATCAATCCATTCCAATTGCTCAAACACATCACATATGATGTATTTGAGGTGTCCAAACACTTAAACACCAACTGTAACACCCCAGGCTCAAAATCACTCTTCAACCAAGCCATTATGCTTCAATTTTGCAGGTGGAGGTCTCCAGCTTGATCCAAAGAATTTTAAAGTGTTCCAAAGCTTGTAACACACTCCATAACATCCATTGAAGCTGTAGGGATCACCAATTCACGACTGGAACACCATCTGGGCAAAGTTCCATTTCAGCTTGCATCAAGGTGAGCTTCAAACTCAAACTCCATGATCCATGCATATTTCCTCACATGATATTTTTTCCATTTGATTGCCATCATGTGTTGATTGTTTTGCCTCAAGAAATTGGATCATAAACCTTATAACCATGCCTGCACGATTGCTTTTGCAAATTAGGGTTCATCTGTGTTCATCATGATTATTTTACTCCACACTGAAAATGAATAAAATTGGGTATTGCCATCTTATTCCTTGTGAAAAAATGCATGGGTTTGGTGTTTGAATCATGTCCAATGGTTGAGAGATGAGTGAGATATGGTGCTTCACGCACGAGCTCGAGGAAGAAGATGGCCATGGCGCCATTCTTCAGGTTTTCCAACTAAGTTTGATATATATTTTTCACTTGCCATGTTATTAATGAATTGGCATTGCGCCCCAGCGGTTCATCAGCTGGTTTTGTGAGTATTCGCAAGCGAGAGGTCTGGGGTTCGAATCCCCCTCGCCCCAGACTTCTTTTTATCACTTTTTTGTTTTGTTATTTTTCATATTATTATTTTTAATTATTTGAAAAATTAATAACTTCTTCAATTTTTATCATTTTTGATTGGTTCTTTTTGCAATAATTCACAAAAATGTTTAAATATTTGATTTTACCAAAAAATCCCTAAAATATTATTTATTTCATATATTTGATATTTTTGCAAAGAATTAATGTTTTATGTGTTTTTAGCATTTAAAATATTTTTTCTCCCTTTGTTTTCTAACCCTAATTTGATTTCAATCATTTTGTAGGAAGAAACATGATTTTTTGGAACATTGATCCAAGATCATAATTTGTTTTCACATATTTAAAAAACATTGATCATTTTAATTGAATTTTTATTCAATTAAATACATTTTTGAAAACAAATTAGGGTTTTTGGATTAATTCAACCCTCATAAATCATTTTCAAAACACTTTGGGCCTCTAATAGAGTGTAAGACCCAATTCTTTCTTGACCAATCATTTTTGGGCCTCAGTGTATTGTATAAGTCCCGATACCGTCAAAAAATAAACGGCGCGATCGTCGCCCTTTTTGAAAAAATAACCTTGGGCCTCTCCTCGAGCTATAAGACCCATTCAAAACTTTTGAGCCTCTATTAGAGTGTAAGACCCAACCCACTTGTACAGAAACATTTTTGGGCCTCACTTATTGTATAAGTCCCTCTGTATATTTTTAAATTCAGTACGATCGTCGCCAGTTTAAAAATAAACCATCTGGGCCTCTCCTTGAGCTACAAGACCCATTTAAAACTTTTGGGCCTCTAATAGAGTGTAAGACCCAACCCCCTTTTAACCAAAATCATTTTGGGCCTCACTTATTGTATAAGTCCCTCTGCGTTGAAAGAAACCTCGGCGCGATCGCCATTTTTAAGCCAAAAGACAACTGGGCCTACCCTCGTGTTATAAGCCCCACTCTTCTTCTTTAAAACTTTTTGGGCCTCTTGAGAGAGTGTAAGACCCATCCCTTTGTACAGAAAACATTTTGGGCCTCAGTCACTTGTATAAGTCCCTCTGTACAAATTCAAACAGTGCGCTCACTGATAAAACCCTGGGCCTCTCCTTGAGCTGTAAGCCCCAAATCTTTCTTTTTCAAAGCACTTTCTCCTTTGATTTTGAATATACTGTTGTTTTCAATCTTTCTTTGTTGAACAACTAACCAAACAGCATGGAAGCTCTACAACCGAGTAAGTGTTTATACGCTTTCATTTACCGCTTTCATATATATATAACTGTATTGTGGGGCTGTTTCGCTGTAAGTCTCATTTCATAAACTCATATCAACTGTGTAATAATAGTATAGATATTTCGAGTTTCCCCGGCAACTACGTCTAGCACTAGGTAAAGCCCTGTTGATCACTCTGAACTTACAGTCAAAACTAGATCCACATAGGATTACCAGACACAGTCTTCCCTCCTCTTGGGGTTAAACAATATGGAGATGTGAAAGGCAGATTCTTTTTGAACCCTTTCTCAGACTGTCACTCTTAGAAATAGACTGAACTAGATCCCCAATAGGATTACCAGATACAGTCTTCTCTTCGGCTGTCCTCATTAGGAATTGTCAAGAAATTCTATTCCCCAGAGATGAATTATTCTCGGTGAAACTTCTCTTGAATTTCTTCAAACCTCATAACTGTTCACTAAATGAATTATTCTCGGTGAAACTTTTCTTGAACGTTTCTTTGGTTTGGGACCCACGGGCTTCTTAAAAGCATCGGCCTCCTCTTGGGCATCGTACAAGGACCCTCAGGCTTCCTAAAAGCAACCCCGCCTCCTCTTGGGCTTAGTACAAGGACCCTACGGCTTCTTAGAAGTAATCACAACCTCCTCTTAGGCTTCGTATAATGATCACTTCCTCCGGGAATGATAGCCTCCTCTTGGACTTCGTACAAGGACCGATCGGCTTCTTAAAAGATTCTAGCCTCCTCTTGGGCCTCGTACAAATTGTCCCGACGACCTCCTAGAGGAATAGGAACAGAACTTAATCATCTTCATAGAACAGTCCTTTCATAGAGTCTACTACTGTTTCTCAAAGCATGGTACAAAAGATGAACTTTAGACTTGGACAGTCTTACTTCCTTGAGTCTCAAAGACATTCTCAAGCACCCTTCAAAAATAGGAAGGAAACCCGTAGACTCGGACAGTCTCAATACCCTTCGGATTTCCCGCTTCCTTAAAGAACAGGAATAACCCGGATCCTTGAATCAAATCCATGAGTACAGTGTTGCTCATATAAGAACTGATTTTCTCTGTAAAAATCAGTATACTGGACCTGTCACTTAACTGAACAGTCACCATAGCCTCCTCTTAGGCTTTGTATAAAGATCCTTCCCCAGTGGAGTCAAACAAAGTTTAGCCTCTCTCTCGGGCTTTGTACGAGACACATAAGAGACTCCCTCGTTGAGTCAATCACCCCTTTCGCCTCCATCTCGGGCTTTATACGAGATACAAAAAGGTTCTTATTGAGCCAAACAAACTTCAGCCTCCATCTCGGGCTTTGTACGAGATACCAAAAAACTCTCTTGTTGAGTCAAATAGCCTCAATCTCGGGCTTTATACGAGATACCAAACGACTCCATTGTCGGGTCAAAACCTTTTAGCCTCTATCTCGGGCTTTGTACGAGACACATATTAGCCTCCTCTTAGGCTTTATATAAGAAAACCACTGGTTGATCCAATCAACCTTTTAGCATCAAAGTTGTGCCTCGTTCACAGTACACAAACATCAACAACTCCTTCCCTTTCATCTAATTGCTGTAAGCGGCAAGCCTCTGGATCATCTACATCCATGCCATTGTCCCTCCTTTAGTATGAGAAATTCCTAAGGAAAGATAGCATTGCTCTACACTGAGTTAAAGTCTTCTCCTTCAGGATAAAACCCCTTCTAGGAAATTATGGCATTGCTAGGATCCGCATATCCCGGTTAAAGTAATTCTCCTTTAACCCTTCTTTAGAGATGACAAATTCTCTCTAAAGTCGAGGCCTTTCAGCTTCACGTCTTGGGTTTTGAACAAGACACAAATAGACATTTCAGCTTCACATCTTGGGCTTTGAACAAGATACAAACTACCCTTTCGCTTCACGTCTTGGGCTTTGAACAAGACACAAAAACACCCATTTCCTCCCATAGAATAGGAGGAACTACGAACGCTCTGATTTCCCTGTTTCGGTAAACGGGAATACGTAGGCATAAAATCGAAAGAAAAGATCTTAGTGAGCACAATCAACAAAAAAACCAAATCCCATATCTCCATCAATCAAAAGCAGTAATTCAAAAGCATCAGTCCAAATATTCTAACCCTTATTCCCTGCTAGAAAGTCCTAGAAAGAAAGAAAACCGTATTGGCGAAAATACAAATAACCAGTACAAAGGCCCCCCACATTGATAGCATCCGTAACCTAACAGACCGCTGTTTAAACTCAGTATGCAAGCAGGGTTAATTGGAGACATCTATTTCCCTTCCTTATTCAGCTCGCAATAGGATAAAAAATGAATCGACCTGTAGTTTAAGCTCAAACCGCAGAGAGCGACCAGGGCTTAAGAACCGCGTCCAAAATCGCTCGCTACAGTAAGGCATCCTCATCTTGAGAGCTCTAGTTTGTGCCCAGTGGAGATAAGGTTCCACAGAGACACAGTCTGGTTTTCCTAGAGAATCTCTTCCTTTCCTGTGAACATATTTCCAGGCATGCACTATTTCTGTCTTTAGTGCCCTGTCACTTTCTCCTTCCTTGAAGAAAAGACCTTCCAGATGAACATTACGCGGGATATGTCTCATCGGGTATCCGAATTGATGACGAACTAAAACTGGATGATAGTTGATTCCTCCTTTAGTTCCCATGAGGGGTATATTAGGGAAGTTTCCACAACGGTCAATGATTCTTATCCTGTCATATATCCGATTGTACCAATCTATGTCAGAGTTGGTAAGAGACATGATTCTCTGTGACCAACATAGAGTACTTTTATGATCCCAAAAGACAGCAGACTTAAGTAAATGGGAAGTGAACCATTTGTATAGCAGGGGTACACAACATGTGATCATTCCTCCGCTGTACAAATTCCTTAAGTGTACAGAATGATAAGCATCTGCGAGCAAGGTTGGTACAGGGTTTCCAATAAGAAAAATATTAATGGCATTGATATCAATGAAGTTATCTATGTTGGGAAAAAGGAACAACCCGTATGTGAGTAGAACAAAGATCTCTTCGAAAGCTGTAATGTTTCCTATACTGGCAAAGTATAGAGCTTTCTCTATCAAAAACTTGGATGGTAAACCTTGGATTCCATCCTTAGCGGTCATGTGAGTCCTGACTTCTGAATCGTCCAAATAGATTGCTCTTGCAATGGTTTGATCCTTTGGAATTTCTTCCAGTCCAGAAAAGGGAGCTTGGTCAGTAATGGGTAAATCAGTCAGGTGAAAGTACTCCTCCAGTGTTGGTGCTAGCTGATAATCCAGGAATGTGAAACAGTGATAAACCGAATCATAAAACTGAATCAGCGTAGACAGTATTCCTTCAACTACATGGACCCTTAACAGAGACAGCAGTCCTCCATACTTAGATTTAAAAGCATCAGGGTTGGTGATCATCCTTGACAACCCTCTTAAATCCTCTAGTTTTGGAACCTTTAAGGTGTACTTGTACGTCTTCCTTTTACCGAAATACATAACGTAATCTTTCTCTCTGATATTTGCAATCATTGTCTTAGTTAAATTTGAAAAAGAGAGACTAGAAAAGAAGATGTTTTCTTTGTTTGAAAGTTTTTTAATGAAATGAATGCATGAATGCAACACACAAAAACATAGAAAAAACATGGGTTCAAAGGTTCAGCGTCACGAGCATGGAGTCATGGCTCTACCTATTCCCAAAGGTTGTACTATGGTGAATTTTTGTACCTGTCCTCAAAATCATTGATCCCTCTTGGGATAACAACATCAAGCTGGTTCACCCGAGCGAGCTGTAGTATCTTAAGGTAATCTTAATTGAGGGTAGTATCGCGTGACAACTATTTCCGATAGCTTCCGCACTACCAAATAGTCACATGGTTACTGTCTACTAAATCCTCAGTTTCATGGATACCACAATCGAACAATCTGCTTTCACAACCGAAGTCGTTAGACATTGAATCCGCAAAGGGTATCTCCACTAATTTGATGGTCTACCGGGATCGCTTATTCGGGAATCACTCCTTGTAAGACCACCCGTCTATGCCATCACCTATCATAGGTATCACTCAAACTTTTCATATGCGGCATCGCCCGCATTACCATTAGCAGAAAAATAAACACGGATATCAATTAGGAGAAGCGATATATATATTTATTCCTAAAACTAACATCCTAGACCTCTTAAGAATTCTAGTCTATAATCCTATACAAACAAAATGACTTCCCCAGCAGAGTCGCCATTTTACTGTAGCGTGCGATTTTTGTCGGTGACGCGACCACCTTATCGCACAAGTTGGGGGTTTTCTCCCCAATGAAGAGGAGGGGGTGCTACTTTCTAATTTCTTATTTATCTCGTGAAGCTAGAAGGGAAAGGGAAGCTATCTAAAACTAACCTTGCACGCGAATGTTTAACTGAACAAACTCTTAAAGAGATTCGGGGAGTCCGGGGTCAGGTTATACAATGGAGAGTTGTCAATTACCCATCCTATATGTGGTTATCCACAGGTTGTTAGCTTTAGGTTCTGCTTTGTACTTGATGGTGTTTATCCGTTAATGGGTTGGGAAAGTTTCATGAGAAATATGAGAGAGAGAGAGAGTGAGTTTTTGTTGATGTTCAGGTTTTTCCGATGTTTTTGGTAAGGTACTGGACCTAAGTTTTGATTGAGATGAAGCTACTGGACCTAGAGTTTTTGATTAGTATGCTCGCTAAGATTTCACAGTCTTATGCCTACGTATTCCCGTTTTAAAGAAACAGGGAAATCAGAGCAATCGTAGTTCCTCCTATTCTAAGGGAGGAAAAAGATATTTGGTGTCTTGTTCAAAGCCCAAGATTGAAGCTAAAAGGTTGAGTATTTGTGTCTTGTTCAAAGCCCAAGATTGAAGCTAAAATGTTTGACTGAGAGAGAATTTATCATCTCTAAAGGGAGACATCTTGTCTGTTTATCACAACTGTTGGGTGATTGTTTATAAAGGAGGTTTACTTTAACTGGGATATGAGAATTCAATAATGCCATAATTTTCCTTTATAGGGGATTTGTCCTGAAGGAGGAAACTTTAACTCAATGTAGAGCAATGCCATTTTTCCTTAGGAATTTCTCATACTAAAAGAGGGATAGTGGTGTGGATGTAAATAATCCAGAGGCTTGCCGCTTACAGCAATTAGATGAAAGATTGGATTTACCAGGATAAAAGATGGACAACAACTTGGATATTTGAATCCACAAGTGTGCCACTTACAGCAATTATCGGGGGTTAGGGTTTGTTTTGGATGTCTGTTTTGATAAGTGATAAACAGAGCAATGACTTCCTACAGAGAGTTTTTGATATCCTCTAAGGGGATATTGATTTTTGTGTGCCTTGATCAAAGCCCAAGGTTGAAGATAAGAGGTTGATTGACTTCACTAGGGAAGTCCTTATACAAAGCTTAAGCGGAGGCTATAAATGACTGACTCAACGAGGGAGTGTTTATCTGTCTTGAATAAAGCCCAAGATTTAGGCTAAAAGAGACTGAATCTTTTGGGGATATCATTGTACAAAGCCTAAGAGGAGGCTAACAAAGGGATTTTGACTCTGCTGGGGAGGGTTTGTATGTGTCTTGTACAAAGCCCAAGATTGAGGCTGAAAAGAAGACTGACTTTGTGGGAAAGAAATCTTTATCTGTCTTGTACAAAGCCCAAGATTGAGGCTAAAATGAGACTTTACTGACTCGACTGAGGTTATTTTAGGTGTCTTATACAAAGTCCAAGATTGAGGCTGGAAGAATTTGACTCTGCTGGAGAGTACTATCTGTCTTGTACAAAGCCCAAGATTGAAGCTGAAAAGAGGGTTGACTCTGCTTAGGGAAATTTATGTGGTGTCTTGTACAAAGTCCAAGATTGCGTCTGAAAAGGGTTTGACTCAATAAAAGAGTGCTTTTATCTGTCCTGTACAAAGCCCAGGATTGTGGCTGAACAAGCTAGAGAAATCTTTATCCACAGCCTAAGAGTAGGCTGACTTCTGCTAGGGGAATCTTTATACCAAGCCTAAGAGGAGGCTGGAAAAGATTGACTCAACAAGATAGGGTTTTATCTGTCTTGTATGAAGCCCAAGATTGAGGCTAAAAAGGGTTGACTCAACAAGAGAGTCTTGAAAAGGTGATTGACTCAACAAGAGAGTCTGAAAAGGTTAGCTCAGCTGGGGGAGAATCATTGTACAAAGCCCAAGAGGAGGCTGACTATGCTGAGGAAATGAAGGATCATTATACAAAGCCTAAGAGGAGGCTAGCTTCTGCTGGGGATTATTGAGATCCCGAGGCAGGTCCAAATGGGGAATCAACTCTTGCTGAGGGTTACAGAAGAGTTGAGGTATCAGATACCTTGAGGTTCTGATTTGGGATAGTGTTATACTGAAGATAAACTGACCCTGGCTGGGGAATTATAGGAGAGAGACTGGGTTTTAGAACCCATGGGTTTTAACTCTGCTGGAGATTGATCCAGAATGACCAGGGTTTCTCTTATGTTTGTAAGGTGCTTGAGAATGTCTATGAGACTCAAGAGGGGATTAGACTGTCCAAGTCTACTGGTATGGAAGAGTTTATCTTTCTATGATGCCAAAGAGGAGGCAGGTGTTTTAAGGGATAAGAATCAACCCTAAATTGGTCTGAGATTTTACACAGGAAAGACTGCTCTAGCAAAGGATGCCTAAGTTCTGTTCCTATGCCTTTAAGAGGTCGCCAGGGTCCTTGTATTAAGCCCAAGAGAAGGCATGAGAACTTCTAAGAAGCCAGAGGGTCCTTGTACAAAGCCCAAGAGGAGGCGGGGATGCTTTTGGGAAGCCCGTGGGTCCAAACTTTAGAATGTTCAAGAAAGGTTTCACCGGGAATTAATCCTTTCTTGTGTGAACAGTTCTAGAGTTTGAAGAAATTCAAGAGAAGTCTCACTGGGAATTAATCCTCTTTGGGGAAACTGAATTTCTTTGACAAGTTCTAATAGTGACATTCCGAGAAAAGGTTCACCGAGAATACTGCCTTTCTCTTTGTTCCATATTGTTTAAGCCCAAGAGAAGGCAAGACTGTATCTGGAAATCCTATGGGGATTTAGTTTTGACTGTAATAAAGAGTGGCCAACTGGCTTTACCTAGTTCTAGACCTAGTTGCCAGGGAAAACTTTAAATAGATATACTAGTATATATATACAGTTGATATATGACAAGTATTTAAAAGGATATGTGTAACACCCTTTTCTACCCCCACAATTATTGCAACAGAAACAACTCAAATATCAGAGTAAAGTATCAAAATCACTTCAAGGGTGCACATTTCTCATTTAAATCAAATTAATAACACTTGCCCTGTAAACAAAAGGGTTTTCCTCAAAATAACTCAAAAGCCTTCACATGGCAGCGGAACTCAAAATTCTCAATTAAAAGGTTTTCAACAAACATCGTAATAATCCAAAAAGGTTTTTCAACATACAAAACCATATCATGAAATGATAACAAAATAAGGAGAAAACATAGTTCGACTCAAAGGACTCCAACCTGATGTTACACTATCAGAGCAAGACCCTCTAAATCGACCAAAAGCAAATAAACTTCAAGATCCTCGAAAGCATCCACAGCTAAACCTGATCACCTACATGTTACCCACGTGGGGGCAACATTCAAACAGACGGGGTGAGTAATCACAATTCATAATAATCATTATAAAACAAGATATACATAAAATGGCATTATCTTCATATACAACATCTCCAAGGTCATCACAAGGAAACATCAAAATAACAAACAACATCATAAAATACAGCAATGCCAATTAAATGCAAATGCACAACAAGACTCATGCATTTGGTACCAATCGTCATAATAGATGGACACTAGGCCATCAACCCTCCAAAGATCCCCGTCAATAGGATCGATCCAGCAATTGGAACCGAAGCACATCATAATTACCTCATATCCACACAATGGGAATGAAGCGTCGTCACAGAGTATGCATATGAATGTATGATACACAACATCACTAATCATCATCATCTAATAAACATCATAATGTGCATCATCATTCATCAATTCTCATATACGTCATGTCATCACATATTCGTCAAATAGTCACCAAAACATCATATAATCATCAGTAACATCAAAGAAAATCATCATAGAAACCACAACATCAAGACATCACAGCAGCATAAACAAAATTTCACGAACAACAGCAGTTCGCACCAGGATTCGCTAGGCGAACCTGTTCGCTGGGACCTTCGCTTAGCGAAGTGGCCAGCGAATCCCACACACATCATACTAAGACACCAGAAACCACCATCTGTCATGCTCGCTGGTTTATTTGTTGGGCGATGCTACTCGCTGATTCACCCGCTTAGCGAGACTTCCAGCGAATCGCCCACTACCACCCCAAAATCATCTCAGTACCTACACTCATGATATCGCGCATTCACTGCGCTTCTCGTTTAGCGAGCCTTGGCGAACATTAGCCTAGCGAAGCGGTGGTTTGCTTAGCGAACCTGCGATTACAGTAAATCGCTGCTACGCACCAGTGGTTCCACAGCCTTAAAAGTACCTGCGATTACAGCTCCAACTGACCCAAAACATCCCTATAACAGTTCTAATGCATCACGGAGATCAACGGCATAAAACCTACGTCTATTAGGTTGATTCGGGACCCTACGGGAACCTTAAATTCCCTAAACCTTCAAAACTCTCAAGCTTTCTATAAACTCCATAAATCCCTTCACCACAAGATTAAAACTACAACAACGGGGAAATCTGCCCCAAAGGTCTATTTTTATCCGATTAAATTCAACCATTAATAATCGATTCACAAAATACCTTCAAATCATCAATTCGTCACAAAAATCGCATAAACCCTCAAACACAAAACAACCACTTCAATTACATCGAATCCTATAATGAAAACAATGAAAGGCAATTACTCCCCATACCTTAGATTGTCGATCCGATGTGTTTTCTCTTGAGTTTTCCTTCACGAATTCCTTCGCCTTTACCCTTTTTCCTCAGAGCTCTCCTTCTTTTCACGGTTAACCAAAAAATGAACCCCATCTCAAAATCCTCCTTAAATATTCAACCTAACCCTTGGGCCTCAAAATTGGGCTTTCTCCATAATGCCCTCACTAATTCTCTTCAAATGTCGGTCTTACCCTTAATTCCTCTAATATTATTTAAACTAAATAATAATACAATATATTCCGTAATATATACTATTATTTAATTAAATAACCAAAACTTCACAAAAACACCGACATCGACACAATCCACCAAAAATCACAGAAATTCACGAATACAATATTTAAATAAATTAAATAAATATTCTTACGAAATTTGGGGTGTTACAACCCTCCCCCACTTAAAGGATTTTCGCCCTCGAAAATTACCTCAAGGGAAATAGAGTTGGATACCACTCCCTCATATGATTTTCACGTTCCCAAGTCCAACTTTCGCCAGCTGGTCCACCCCACAACACCTTCACCAAAGTTATGTCTTTACCCTGCAGTTGCTTCATCTCTCGACCATTGACATGCACAGGCAATGCTTCCACAGTCATATTATCCCTCACTTGTACATCATCTATCTAAATCACATGCGACGGATCCGGAATGTACTTCCTCAACTGAGATACATGGAACACGTCATGCAAATTCGCAAGTGACGGTGGTATAACAATCTGATAGGCTACCTCTCTTATCCTCTATGATATCTGATATGGACCAACAAAACGTGGGGTGAGCTTCCTAGACTTCAAAGCTCGACCCACACTAGTCACTGGCGTCACCCTCAAAAACACGTGACCTCCCTCTTGGAATTCAAGTTCTTTCCTCCTCTTATCATGGTAGCTTTTTTGACGACTCTGCGAAGCTTTCATCTTCTCTTGGATCTCCTTAATCTTCCCAGTCGTATCTTGCATAATTTCAGGTCCGAGTACAACACTCTCGTCCGATTCATACCAACACAACGAAGTCCTACACCTTCTCCCATACAAAGCTTCATGGGGCGCCATTCCAATACTAGCATGAAAACTATTATTGTACGTGAACTCAATCAACGGTAAATGGCTATTCCACGATCCTCCATGATCCAACACACAAGCCCTCAACAAATCCTCCAAAGATTGGATAGTCCTTTCTGTCTGACCGTCCGTCTGCGGATGATATGCAGAACTCATCCTCAACTTGGTACCCAACGCATCTTGCAAACTCTTCCAGAACCTCGATGTAAACCTCAGACCTCTATCCGACACAATACTCGAAGGTACCCCATGTAACTTCACAATCTCCTCAATATACATCTCGGCTAGCTTCTGCATGGAATGATTAATCTTCATCGGCAAGAAATGAGCCGACTTAGTTAATCTATCCACGATCACCCAAATTGAATCATTTCCCTTAATAGTCTTCGGCAATCCCACCACAAAATCCATGGAAATACTATCCCATTTCCATTCTGGAATTCTCAACGGCGGCATCATACCTCAAGGCTTCTGATGCTCAACCTTCGACTTCTGACAAGTCAAACACGCATAAACAAACTCTGCAACATCATTCTTCATACTTGGCCACCAAAACAACTTCTTCAGATCCTGGTACATCTTCGTACCACCGGGATGAATGCTCAACCTACTTTGATGTCCTTCTTCAAGAATGCTCTTCTTAATATCTGGGACATCTAGAACACACATCCTATCTCTGAACATCATCACACCATTCTCGTCAATCCGGAATTCACCTCCGTTACATTGGTTAATCAACATCAATCGGTCAACCAACTTTAAATCAGACTGCTGTCCCACTCTGATTTCTTCCAGAATACTACTAGTCAACTTCCACATTCCTAACTTCACACTGTCAGGAGTCGCTTCACATACTAAATTCAAATCTCTAAATTGTTCAATTAATTTCAATTCTTTCACCATAAGCATCGACATATGCAATGACTTTCTGCTCAATGCATCGGCCATTACATTTGCTTTGCCCGGGTGATAACTCAAATCAAAATCGAAATCCTTCAACATCTCTAGCCACCTCCTCTGCCTCATATTCAATTCCTTCTGATTAAATAAGTACTTCATACTTTTATGATCACTGAACACCTCAAATTTAGAGCCAAACAGATAATGTCTCCAAATGTTCAACACAAACACCACCACGGCCAACTCCAAGTCATGTGTAGGATAATTCCTCTCATACACTCACAATTGTCTCGAAGCATAGGCAACAACCTTCCCATTCTGCATCAATACTCCACCAAGACCCATCTTCGACGCATCACAATACACCACAAAAGATTCACTCGGATTATGCAAAATCAACACTGGAGCCGTAGTCAACCTCTTCTTCAACTCCACAAAACTCTCTTCACAAGCTACATCCCACACAAAAGTTTGACCCTTTCGAGTCAACTGAGTCAGAGGTAATGCCAACTTAGAAAAGCCATCAATAAACTTGCGGTAATAACCCGCTAATCCCAGAAAACTTCGTATCTCAGTCGCAGACTTCAGAGTCTCCCACTGTAACACGACATCAATCTTAGAAGGATCAACAACAATTCCTCCACTCGAAATCACATGGCCAAGGAAACTCACTTCCTTCAACCAGAACTCACACTTGGATAGCTTTGCATACAGCTTCTTCTCTTTCAACACTTGCAACACAGTTCTCAAATGCCCGGCATGCTCTTCTTCAGATCGAGAATATATCAAGATATCATTGATAAACACCACCACAAACTTATCCAAATACTCATGAAAAATCCGATTCATATACTCCATGAACACACCAGGTGCATTGGATACACCAAATGGCATCACAGTGTATTCATAGTGACCATACCTCATCCTGAAAGTCGTCTTCGGAATATCATCAGGCTTAACTCGAATCTGATGATAACCAGACCTCAAATCAATCTTGCTAAACACACAAGCACCTACTAGCTGATCCATCAAATCGTCGATTCTCGGAAGTGGATACTTATTCTTGATCGTCACTTTATTCAACTGCCGATAATCAACACACAACCTCATACTTCCATCTTTCTTCTTCACTAGAAACACCGGAGCACCCCACGGAGAAACACTCGGTCGAACAAACCTCTTCTCAAGAAATTCTTCCAGTTGTTTCTTTAATTCACTTAGCTCCGAAGCCGACATCCGATAAGGACCCATTGACACTGGACTCATACCTGGTACTAAGTCCACTGCAAACTCTACTTCACGCTCTAGAGGAAAATCACTGATGTCATCTAGGAACACCTCTGGAAATTCACCAACAACAGGCAACTCCACACTCGCAGCTTCACGATCAATTTGCAACGATGCAAACATTGCAAACACCAGCTTCGTCTTCCACAAGTTCGTCTACTTGCTTAGCAGATAAGAACATCAACTCCCCACTATCATCAATCTCAGGAAACTCTACAGTCTTGTTATAACAATTGATATGAACCGGGTTGAACTCCAACCAGTTCATTCCAAAGATCACGTCAATTTGGTGCAATGGTAGGCACACCAAATCCATCACAAAGCTCTTCTCAAAAATCGTCACAGGACATCTTAGACACACAAGGGTAGTAGTAACAGAACCATTAACTGGAGTTTCTATTACCATATTCCCATTCATATTAGACAACTTCAAACCCAATCTATTAGCACATTCAAGCGAGATAAAAGAATGAGTAGCACCAGTATCAATAATACCAACCAAATCAATATTATTAATAAAACATGTACCTCGAATCAGGTTGTCCTTCTCTGGCACTTCTGCACCACTCAAAGCAAACACTCTGCCATTGGTCTGAGTAGCAGTCGCAGTCTTCTTCGGCTTCTAACATTGAGTACTGATATGACCTTTCTCACCATAATTGAAACAGGTCGGACCCTCATCTTTGCAATCAGTAGCTTGATGACCCTTCTTACCACATCTATAGCCCCTCAGCACATTATTGGTGCACACATCAGCACAGTGACCTTGTTCGCCACACTTATGACACTTTCCAGAAGCGGGAGCTGCTCCCCCACTTGTCTTCTTCCCATCTAAAGCCTTCTGCTTCCCTTTGTCAGCTGAAGTTTTATAAGGCTTACCCCTACACTGCCCTTTCTTCTCACTCAACTGCTTGTAGTGAGCAGATCGACCTCGACTGTCCTCGTCGTAGATTCCGCTCTTGTCCACCAACTCAGCATACCTGCAGATCTGCTGATACCCAATTCCCTGCTTAATCTCTGGTCTCTTCCCATTCTTGAACTTGAGACACTTGGACATCTCAGTATCAGCACGATTGTAGTGCGGACTGAACTTCACAAAAGCCTCGAACTTTGCAGCATACTCTGCCATAGTCATATCTCCTTGCTTCAGCTCAAGGAATTCAACTTCCCTCTTGCCACGAGAATCCTCTGGGAAATACTTCCCCAGAAACTCCTACTTAAACACAGCCCAAGTTATCACAGTGCCAACATCCATGAGTCTTTGACGGGTGTTATCCCACCAGTCCTCAGCTTCCCCTTCCAACATATGCGTTCCAAACTGAACCTGTTGCTCATCAGAACACCCCATCACTCGGAAGATCTTCTCGATCGTCTTCAGCCACTTGTGTGCACTTGCTGGATCATACGTATCCACAAAAGTCGGTGGATTGTTCCTTTGAAACTTCCCCAAAGCACGAAACTCATCAGGAGCTCCGCCATTTGGATTCAGCTGCGCCACCACATTAGCAACCGATTCCAATGCATCAGCAATCACACGATCGTTTCTTCCAGCCATCCTGCACACCACCAAAAAGGTTAGAAGAACTAAAACATTGACAGTGTACACACACTCGTCGACTGACAAGGGACTGGCAACACGTAAAAACCTGGCCGGATGGACCGACCTGCTCTGATACCACTAATGTAACACCCTTTTCTACCCCCACAATTATTGCAGCAGAAACAACTCAAATATCAGAGTAAAGTATCAAAATCACTTCAAGGGTGCACATTTCTCATTTAAATCAAATTAATAACACTTGCCCCATAAACAAAAGGGTTTTCCTCAAAATAACTTAAAATCCTTCACATGGCAGCGGAACTCAAAATTCTCAATTAAAAGGTTTTCAACAAACATCGTAATAATCCAAAAAAGTTTTTCAACATATAAAACCATATCATCAAATGACAACAAAAGAAGGAGAAAACATAGTTCGACTCAAAGGACCCCAACCCGATGTTACACTATCAGAGCAAGACCCTCTAAATCGACCAAAAGCAAATAAACTTCAAGATCCTCGAAAGCATCCACAGGTAAACCTGATCACCGGCACGTTACCCACGTAGAGGCAACATTCAAACAGGCAGGGTGAGTAATCACAATTCATAATAATCATTATAAAACAAGATATACAAAAAATGGCATTATATTCATATACAACATCTTTAGGGTCATCACAAGGAAACATCAAAATCACGAACAACATCACAAAATACAGCACTGCCAATTAAATGCAAATGCCGAACAAGACTCATTCATGTGGTACCAATTGTCATAATAGATGGACACTAGGCCATCAAACCTCCAAGGATCCCCGTCAACAGGATCGATCCCGCAATAGGAACCGAAGCACGTCATAATTACCTCATATCCACACAATGGGAATGAAGCGTCGTCACAAAGTATGCATATGAATGTATGATACACAACATCACTAATCATCATCATCTAATAAACATCATAATGTGAATCATCATTCATCAATTATCATATACGTCATGTCATCACATATTCGTCTAATAATCACCAAAACATCATATAATCATCAGTAACGTCATAGAAAATCATCATAGAAATCACAGCATCAAGACATCACAGTAGCACAATAGCATAAACAAAATTTCATGAACAACAGCAGTTCGCTCCAGGATTCGCCAGGCGTACCTGTTCGCTGGGACCTTCGCTTAGCGAAGCGGCCAGCGAATCCCACAGACATCATACTAAAACACCAGAAACCACAATCTTTCATGCTCACTAGTTTATTCGCTGGACGAAGCTACTCACTGATTCACTCGCTTAGCGAGACTTCCAGTGAATCCCCCACTACCACTTCAAAATCATCTCAGTTCCTACACTCATGATATCAAGCATTCACTGTGTTGCTAGCTTAGCGAGCCTTGGCGAACATTCACCTAGCGAAGCGATGATTCGCTTAGCGAACCTGCGAGTACAACAAATCGCTGTTACGCACTAGTAGTTCCACAGTCTCAAAGGTACCTATGATTACAACTCCAACTGACCCAAAAACATCCCTATAACAGTTCGAATGCATCACAGAGATCAACGGCATAAAACCTGCGTCTATTAGGTCGATTCGGGACCCTACGAGAACCTTAAATTCCCTAAACCTTCAAAACTCTCAAGCTTCCTATAAACTCCATAAATCCCTTTACCACAATATTAAAACTACAACAACGGGGAAATCTTCCCCAAAGGTCTATTTTTATCTGATTAAATTCAACCCTTAATAATCGATTCACAAAATACCTTCAAATCATCAATTCGTCACAAAAATCCCATAAACCCTCAAACACAAAACAACCACTTCAATTACATCGAATCCTATAATGAAAATAATGAAAGGCAATTACTCCCCATACCTTAGATTGTCGATCCGATGTGTTTTCTCTTGAGTTTTTTGGAAACCTTCACAAATTCCTCGCCTTTTCCCTTTTTCCTCAGAGCTCTCCTTCTTTTCACGGTTAACCAAAAAATGAACCCCATCTCAAAATCCTCCTTAAATATTCAACCTAACCCTTGGGCCTCAAAATTGGGCTTTCTCCATAATGCCCTCACTAATTCTCTTCAAATGTCCGTCTTACCCTTAATTCCTCTAATATTATTTAAACTAAATAATAATACAATATATTCCGTAATATATACTAATATTTAATTAAATAACCAAAACTTCACAAAAACACCGACATCTACACAATCCACCAAAAATCACAGAAATTCACGAATATAATATTTAAATAAATTAAATAAATATTCTTATGAAATTTGGGGTGTTACAATATGAAAGAAGGACTTACAGGTGAGCAACTTCCCACAATGCAATTATATATATAAAAGCTGATAAAAGAAAGCTGATAAAACTTACAGGTGAGCAAGCTTCCATAGCTGTATTGTTAGTTGTTCAAGAAATTAAAGAAAGTTTTGATTACAACTGTATATTTGAACCTAAGGAGATGCCTAGATGGAAAATAGTAATCGTACCGTTGTTTTGTAAACTGTGATGGGACTTATACAATGACCGAGGCCCAAGATTATTTATGTACAAAGGGGGTTG
This sequence comes from Lathyrus tuberosus, assembly GCA_022829125.1. Classification (NCBI taxonomy): domain Eukaryota; kingdom Viridiplantae; phylum Streptophyta; class Magnoliopsida; order Fabales; family Fabaceae; genus Lathyrus; species Lathyrus tuberosus. Next base: position 20,257,412 of record JALAZF010000040.1, read on the forward strand.
GGTCTTACATTCTATTAGAGGCCCAAAGATTTATTTTTGTACAAGTGATGGGGCTTACAACTCAAGGAGAGGCCCAAGGAAACACAGTGATCGCACTGTTGTTTTGAAAATTGTACTAGGACTTATACAATGACTGAGGCCCAAGACTATTTTATGTACAAAAGATGTTTGGGTCTTACACTCTATTAGAGGCCCAAAGTGTTTGAAAAATGAATGAAGACGTGACTTACAACATAAAGGAGGCCCAATGAAAGACAGTGATCACACCGTCGTTTTAAAAATTGTGTCGGGACTTATACAATGTCTAAGGCCCAAAATAGTTTGTGTTTTCAAAAGGGTTGGGACTTACACTCTATTAGAGGCCCAAAGTTTATTTTAAAATATTTGATAAGGATAAAAAAATCAAAGAAAACCTTAATTCTCATTTTTAAAAGTAATTCTTTAAAGAAAATTAATGAAAATGATAAAAATACCAAATAAGTTTAAATAAACTACTTGTGATTTTTGGTTAAGGTTTGAAAAATGAGGTTTTAATCACAAGATGATTTAGAACTCATTTGATTTTGATTTTCAAGATAAAAATTCACTTTTAAAATGTTTAAAAACAATAAAAAATGAATTTATTCACAAAAATACCAACTATATTAAATACATAATATAAATATGATTTTTTTGTAGAATAAAATATTTTAATATTTTTGTGATTTTTCAGAAAAAGAACCAATAAAAAATGATTAAAATTGAATGAGAAATTAATTTTCCAAATCATTAATAAAAATAATATGAAAAATAAAATAAAATGGGACAAGTGATAAAAAAGAGGTCTGGGGCGAGGGGGATTCGAACCCCAGACCACTCGCTCGTTCAATACATACAAACCAATTGATCAACCACTGGGGCGCAATGCCAATTCATTTAATATATGGCAAGGGAAAAATATATAGCAAACAAGTTGAATTTCTGAAGCATGGCGACATGGCCATCTTCATCCTCAAGCTCAGATACGTGAAGCCTCCTATCTCACTCATCTCTCAACCATTTCACATGATTCAAATATGAAAATCGTGCATTTTCTAATGAGGACCACAATGGAAATACTCAATTTTATTGAAATTAAGTGACTCAAAACATAATATGATAAAACTTGAAGAACCCTAAAATTGGCATGAACTCAATGAAATCCTATACACGAACTCTGCAAGTGAGAATCAAATTTTGGTTTGGAGGTGTTACAGATGAGTTCCAATGATTTGGACAACTTCCTAGTACCTCAATGTATTTGTTTTAGTGCTTAAGTTGATTGTAAAACCTCTGGATTGATCAGTCTGATTCCTTCTGCAGCAAGTCATGAGTCTTGTGCAATTGGGTGGCCATTTGGTATTTTGATGTTACAGATGGGATGTAATGGTTTAGATCACCTCTATATGTTGTGTGTGAGGTGTGTGAATCATTGGTTTGAGTTGCATTGGCCTCCAACTCATAACCCGATAGTGCTTTCTCATGAACAATGAAATTTGGAGTTTAAGAAAGAAATGAGAGAAAGCAATGTTGTAAGTTGCTTTGGTGTGGTTTGAATGATCAGTTAGGACCTCTATTTATAGTGGATTAACTCTTGTCTTGGAGGAATAGTGAATGGCTGCAAGATCAGATCACATTCAATGGCTTTGGCTTGGTGGCATTTCTTCTCATGCAAGGCAAACTAGCCTATCCTAAGAGCAGGGCTATGTCTTGACCAAATCCACATTCTTCAGATGTTTTAATTGTTTTTTAAGTGAGCATCTTGACTGAGTAGAGTGGCTTTATTGAAAGTGCACTATTGCACATAAATGCCTTTGAATTCAAGGCATATATGCCAAAAACTCATCAATTCTCAAGGATAAGCTCTTGGCCTTTCAGTCCAAGTTTGTTGGTTGGATCAGATGTATTAGGATCAGATTGAATGCATGTGGCATAGTGATCATTGCTTTTTGGCTCAAAATCGTGTATGGCAAGAAATCTAACACACTATTTTTTCATGATAGCCTTGCCATGGTGTCTTGCAGCAGCCATAACTCTTGGCTCAAGCTGAGTTGTTTCATGCCAATAAGTTCCTTGGATTGTAGGAAATATTCACAACAACTTGATGTTTACATCTTGAATTGATTCAGCCTAGAACTATGTGAAACAGCCCTCCAAGTTTTGGTGTTTCACTTGTTTTTCTGACTTAGACAGAATTTGTCTAAGTGTTGGAAAAGTGGTAAATTCCAAGTTTTTGTCATTTTGATCCAACCATAACTCAAAATCCATGAAGAATTGGAAATTCTTGTAGTTGACACTTTTGAAGTATGTAATGAGGGATTCCATCTGAGCTTTGAATGGGAGAAAAAGACCATAGGGTTTGAGAGATATGGCCTTGCAAAGTTGGTACCCTAGCCACTTTGTTCCATAACTTAGAAAAATTCTAAGTTTTTTATGGTTACCCCTTTAACAAGTTAACTCACTTTCTTTGATTTTTCTTGATGAATGATGATTCAAATCACATATTAACATTGTTTTAGGGTTAATGAACCTTGGTTGACCAAAATCCAAAAAGTCAAACTTGGACTTTTGTACAGTTGACTTTTTCATCAGATGAAATTTTGACTTTGTGATCCTTTTGTGAAATCAATCCTTGGGCTTAATTAAACTTCATGGATGGCCTCCAAGGGTATTTAGGAATGTCTTTGACCCCTCCCCAAGGTTTGAGATCAAGGGTAGGCCAACAATCAAGGATAGGGTTGACTTTTTCCATTAGAAACCCTAATTTGTGACCAAATGGTTTTGAGTACTTGTGGCTTATGATATGAGTTCTTTGAGTCAATCAAATCTTGCAAGAATGTCAATATTGTGTATTTGAGGTCTTTGAAGTTCATTTTGAAGCTTCAAGCCATGGCTCACTTCACAAGTTAACTCAAGGGTTGAATTAGGTCAAAACCCTAATTCCTAATTTTTTTATAGATGGACCCTCAAGGTGATTTGGCCATTGTGGATGGGTTCTTGAGATCCTTTTGAGCTTATTGGACCATACATTGAGGCATTGGCTCATGCCCAGATGGAAATTTTCATCTGGGGACCCTAGGTCGACCAAACCCTAATTTGGTGACACAGGCGATCTTGAGGCTTAATCTACTTGGAATGTTGCAACTTTGTTATTGATTCTTGATGTGGGAGTCCTCTTGATCCTTTATAGGTGTTTGAGAGGTTAGACAAGTTGAAGATCATGTCATTTCTTGATTGATCTTTTGTCTAAATGCTCTAAGAGGGGTTAAAACCCTTATCTTTGATTGTAAAGAATGCCTAACAATCCCTGAGGAGATTGATGAGGCATGAAAGTACATCCATATTATGGTGATGATTTGCACAATGATGGGAAATCTTGGTGGTCAAAATTTGGGATATGACAAGGTTTGGTGTTATATTATTGTTATGAATATGCTTTAGGTTTAGGTTTTGGTGTGCCATTCAAATTATTCTTTTGATATAAATTTCAGAATTTATTATGGATCGTAGTTGGATGAAAGCTGATAGATTAGGTCCGATATGTGAGAAATGATTTCTTGAATTCTTGGAATACACTGAACAAAATCTTCCTAAAAATAATGGTATCTTTTATTGTCCTTGTTTTATTTGAGGGAATATCAATAAAGGTACAAAGGAAGAAATATTCCATCGCCTATGTTGTGATTGTATATGTCAAAATTATACTATATGGACGTGGCATGGTGAAGTGGATATAAAGCAAAACAAGGCGTCACAAATTCATGAAGTTGATGAAGATGAAGATATGGATGATTGACTAGTAGATATGTTCCATGATATTAGAGAATCTTCTTTTTGGAAAGCCCATATTTATGATACTTTTTGTAGTGATAAGGACACTCCTTTATATAAGGGGTACAAAAGTTTTACACAATTGTCTGTGGTGTTCAAATTGTTTAATCTTAAGGCAAAAAATGGGTGGTCGGATAAAAGTTTCACGGAATTTCTTGATTTGCTATAACAAATGCTACTAGAAATTAAGAATTTTCCAAATTGTTGTTATGATGCCAAGAAGATATTCTGTCCAATGGATTTGGGGTATATCAAAATACATGGATGCCCTAATGATTGCTATTATACAGGAAAGAGTGTGAAAATTTCGATTAATGTTCGGAAGGTGTTTGTCATACCCCAAATTTTGACCACTAAGATTTCTCATCATTGTGCAAATCATCATCACAATATGGATGAACCATTAGTCTCCCCAAAGATGGGTGAGCATCCACTACAATCAAACTTAGGGTTTTAAGCCCTCTCAGAGCTCTTAGACAAAGGATCAATCAAGAAATGACATGATCTTCAACTTTTCTAGCCTCTCAAACATCCACAAAGGATCAAGAGGACTCCCACTTCAAGGATTAAGCACAAGGCTTCTCCCTTCTAGGTGGATCAAGCCTTAAGATCGCTAGTGTCACCAAATTAGGGTTTGGTCGACCAGGGCCTCCAGATGGAAATTTTCCTCTGGGCATGAGCCAATGATTCAAAGCATAACCTATGATGCTCCAAGGGATCTCATGAACCCAATCATCAAGTCAATTTAGCCTCAGGGGAGGCATTCATAAAAAAAAATTAGTAATTAGGGTTTCTTGACCTAATTCACCCCTAAGTTGACTTTTGGGACAAAACATGAGCCAAGACCTCAAGAGGGGATTTGAGGGTCTCAAATACATCACATTAATCCATTTGCAACAATGGATTGATCCCAGAAGCTTGAGTAACAAGTTTCAATTTCATCAGAACCACAGTTAGGGTTTTGCGGAAAAAGTCAACTGTATCTTTGACTTTTGACTAGGACATGCTCCCAAACCCTAAGACATGATTCAATACACCCTATAACACCTATGAAATTAATCCATCAAGTTTGATTTAGGTCAAGGACTTGATTTCATAGAGGATCGCACAGTTTGGAATTCATCTGACAAAAAGTCTACTGTGCACAAAAGTTAAACTTTGACTTTTTGAGATTTTTCACAATTATGGTTCTTTGACCCCAAAATGATGTTAATGTATGATTGGAATCATCATTCATCAAGAAAAATCAAGAAAAGTGGGATAACTTGTAAAAGGGGTAACCATAAAAAACTTAGAAAATTTTCTAAGTTATGGAACAAAGTGGCTAGGGTACCAACTTTGGAGGATCATAACTCCTAAACCACAAGGCCATCTTTCCCCATCCAAAGCTGGATTTGTAGCTCTCATGGCACTCTACAAAAGCTTCAACTACACCTCATTCCAATTCCCCATGGATTTTAAATTATGGAATGATCAAAATCACAAAAAGTGAAAATGTCACTTTTTTCCAACACTTAGTGAAATTTTCACCAAGTCAGAATGTGCCTTCACTTTTTTCCAAATTGTGATACCCTAATTTTTACCCCTAAGATCCCACATGTCATTTGCATTTTTGCATACCACAAACAAGATCACATATTGGTACCCTCTTTGATAGGATTGTGCCTTGCAGGGATCTTTGGGTTTATGTGTGTTTGTTAGTTATTTTATTGCTTAATTTGTTTATATTTTACTAACCATTAATCAAAATCCAAAAATATTTTGTTTTCTTTCACTAACATTTTTCAGAGGAAGAACAGGTTAAAAATGCCAAACTAACAGTCCCTCAGCTCGAATGATTTCATCTGAATAAAGTCAAAGTTGATCTGCAATTAATTCAAAAATTATCTGATCAAGAGTTTCCAAGATTTAATTGATTATCATTCAAGGGACTCCAAGGTTCATGTGTTTACTTCCATGCCTTCTTTGACAAGCAAGAAAATCGAGCCAGAGCCAAGACAACACATCAAAATGCCATTTTTTCCCATTTTTCACTGTGTTACTCAATTAACCTAATTGCACTGTGAAGTGGTTAATCGATTAACACGTGCAATTTTTGAAAAAATGTGCCAAATTCAAATTCTGCAACAATTGGCACCAATTTTCACCATTTTGATCACATGTGGAATATTCTAGACCATCTCATTTTAATTCCCTACATCACTTTGATCATTTCCCACCATGTACCTTCACTAATCACCACTCTTTTGTGATTTCCCTCCAAATTTAAATTCCAATCCTAATTTTGATCTTCCAATCTTAATTCCAAACCACCAAATTTTCCCAAGCCTAAACTCTATAAATAGAGCCTTCATTTCATTCATTCTTCAAGCTTTTGATAGCCAACAAATCCCTTGCCATTTCTCTCCTCAAACCACAAATTCACCAAAGCTCTTATTTCTTCTTTCATAAGTTAGTAAGAATTCACATTGATTCTTACTAATTTAGAGCTAAACCTCCATCCATTCTTGTTCTTGTTCATAGATCAAGGCTTTGGAGTATAGATCTTGCTGCAATTTGGAAGGATTTTATGATTTGGATTGGTAATTCACTTTTCACCATTGTTGAAGCTTCATCTTCATCTTCCATAATGTAGATCCTTTGTTGATCTTGCTTGCTTGATCTTTGGATCTTGTAATTTGTGTTGATTGCTGGTTTTTGCTGCTGTTTTACTCCAAAATTCGTGCACAATTGAATCCTTGATCCTAAGATGTTTGAAGAAATGAGTGATCAAGGATTTGGCAATTTTCAAACTTATTTTCTGCTGTTTTCACAGTGTTAATCGATTAACCAAAACATGTACATTTAGGTTAATCGATTAACAGCTTGTTTTTGCGCAAAAAGCTGGAAGTTTGCACTGGTTAATCGATTAACATAATTACACTGTGAGTTGGTTAATCGATTAACCAGCATCCAAAATGTGTTTTTTGCTTGTTTTTGGGGCTGTTTTGGTTCTTTTGCCATTTTCTTCCCTTTCCTTTGTTCTTAGCCTTAGATCACATATTTGTGTGGTTTAATTTGGCTTTCTCTTCATCTATTTATTTTTCTTTTTGATCGATGAAAGTCTAAAGATCTTGGAATTATTTTGTTGAATTTCGATCGAGACGAGATCGCTACCACTTTTCTTTTCATGCAGTATTGCTTTCGGATGACGATCTATATATCGTTCATCTAGCATACATTAGCACCAAGAGCTATTGACCGGCCTCATTGTAGGGTAATTACTCCGTAAATTACTCGGCGATTGCTTAACATAGCGCAATATTTGTCCCGTATCGGAAAACTTTTAAGAATGGTTGATTATTTGTCTTATGGTTCAAAACTCATGAAACTCGTTGTTAGGAGGCTTTGGTCTTATCAATCCTCTAATGAGTTCCATCAACCTTGACCTAAGTGCAATTATTCAATTGTTATTGATCACTAATACTAACAACTAATCACTAACTTATTAACAATATTTTGTATTAATTTTGTTTATGTTTCCTTCTCACTCCCTATCTCATTTATTTTTTATGCTTCATTTCATATCATGTTTATGTTTCCACAATTTTTCCTTTGTCCGTTGGACACATGTTTATGTTTCCGCAATTTTTCCTTTGTCTGTTGGACACATGTTTATGCTTCCGCAATTTTTCCTTTGTCCGTTTGACACATGTTTATGCTTATGCAATTTTTCTTTTGTCCATTTGGACTTAAAACATTAATAAAGGCTTAAACCATAAAAAAACTTAATTCTCCTCATCTTGGACTATTGGTTACTATCCTATGCTTTGGAGTGATCTCTTTATGGACCTCTTTTGAAGTAATATTGGACTTATGGACCTAGAATTGGGACTTCTTATATCTTTGCTTGGATTATTGATGGAAGACTTGCCTTTATGTGGCCAATTTGCTTAAGTATGGAATTCTTTTAATATTGTTTTGAAGTGGCTCCATTTTGGTTAGATCCTTCTTTTCCCTAGCTTTTATTTTATGCACTATGATAGTCACTTCTTCTCCTCCCTATTCTTAAATTTTCAAAATCCTCTCCCTTTTTCAAAACCTTCTTGTTTTCAACTTAAAACCGCTTTCATAATAAAACCTTGACTTTTGTCAAGTGACTTTTAAAAATTTTCTTTTCTTTAATAAATGTCAATCTATCTTAACCATACTTTGACCATTTCATAAAAACATAAAAAATACAAAAACTCATCAAATTTTTTTGTGTGCTTTGTGCACCTTTTTTTTTCTTTTAAACTCTTTTTCATAAGTTTAGACATGATTCATTTATTTAAGCGGAATTATTCACTTAGAAATGACGACTTGTCTTTACACTTAAATATCAATCAAAACCAACAAATTTTCGTTCTTTGTACCACGAACTACGGGGTTTTGATCCTAAATTGAACATCGTGGGTACGTAGGCATGAGGCGATAAGTCTCTCCAAACACAAAAATCTTAAAAAATAATTCTCCTCTCATCTCCTCATTCTCTTTACAAGCAAACCATTTTCAAACCAAAAAGCGGTAGATATTTCAAAGGGTTCCTATAGAGTACTATAGACGTTTTGGGTGCTAACACCTTCCCATTGCATAACCAACCCCCCTTACCCAGTCTCTGTTTGTTCTTGTTTTTTTAGAACTCTTTAGGTTTTGTTCGCTCTTTTTCCTTTCCCTTTGTGGATAAAAATAAAAGTGCAGTGGCGACTCTTGCTTATTTTTGAGTTAAGTTAATTAATAGCTTACATTCACAAATTTCCCCGCTACAGAAAAGTGGCGACTCTGCTGGGGAGAATCTCTGGTTGAGGGGTTTAGCCTACTTTGATTTATTTACTGCTTTTTGTCTGATTTGTTTGTTACTTGTTTGTTCTGTTTGGGAGTTCCTCTGTGTGTGAGATAGGTCCTATACCCGGACCAGAGTGTACTTTGAGATATGAGGATAGTATAGTCAAGGGAACTTTGAAGGAGTCGAATCCTGAAAAAGAAGAACTTGAGAATCTATCCGCTCGGTGGTTGCCTCTTTGGGATTACTGATGCCGATCGAGCGATCGAGAAGGCATTACTTTTTCCATGGAAGCCTATAACACTGAGGACCGTAGTAACCCTTAACCCATCCTAGCCTTTTTAGGATCGTGGCGCGGAAGCTATGAAGATGCAAATCTGACTTAGCTGTTACGCGATGCCACACTCAGGTTAGATTCTCTTGTGGATAACTACCAACCTCCGAGCAAATCGGTGTGCTGGTGTGTCTGATAGTTGATTGTGGACCCTGGGCACTTTGTTAGAACCGCTGTTTTCTGCAGGTACAATGAATACAAAACCTTAGTACATACCTTTGTGGGATTGGTTCTTCACCTTGGCTTCATGCTCGTGACTTGAACCTTGACCCGTGTGCTTTGTGTGACCTTATTTGTGGGTGTTGCATCCATGCACTCATGCATTCATTGGCATTCTTTTGGGAGGTTTCAAGGAACTTAAAGGTGTTATTGCAAACATTGCAGATACTTTTGTTATGGATTTTGGAAGGAGAAGTACAAAGAAGTACACTTTCAAGAGTCCTAAATTAGAGGGTTTGAGAGAGCTAGTATCTTTGGTTGCTGATACCAAGTAGTTCGAGTCCAGATATGGAAGGCTTTTATCTCTCTTGAAGGTTGATATGGCTGAAGGATTACTTGTTACTTTGGTTCAGTTCTATGACCCTTTGCTACATTGTTTCACCTTTCCTGGTTATCAGTTGGTACCTACGCTATAGGAGTATTCTCTCCTGCTTGGTTTTCCTGTTTATGGTATGATTTTCTCTGGTTTGGATCCCGCTCCCGAGCATGATGTTATTGCGAAGGCTACTTACTTGAAGGTGTCCGAGATTAAGGCTCGCATGGATACGAAAGGAAAGATTCTTGGGTTACCCGCTAAGTTCTTGATGGATAGAGGTCATCACTTTGCTAGTGTGAAGAACACAGTTGCTTTTGAGGCTATTCTTGCCTTACTTATTTATGGACTGTTCCTCTTCCCGAATGTTGAGAACTTTGTCGACATCAACGTTATTCAGATCTTCTTGATTGGGAATATAATTCCCACTTTGTTGGCCGATGCTTACCATTCTATTCACCTCAGGAATTTCCATGGTGAAGGGATGATTATCTGTTGTGCGCCTTTGCTTTACAAGTGGTTTATTTCTCACTTGCCGAATTCTTCAGCTTTCTGGAATCTCAAGGATGGTTTATATTGGTCGCGGAAGATCATGTCTCTCACTCATTCTGATATTGATTGGCATAGCCGTGTTCCTTCTAGAGCGATGATTATTGATAGTTGTGGTGATTTTCCCAACGTGCCTCTTCTTGGTACAAAGGGAGGAATCAGCTACAATCCGGTGTTGGCTCATCGTCAGTTGGGATATCCTTTCCGAGAGGTACCGAAGAACATTCATTTGCTTGGTCACTTTTTCAGGGAAAAGAATCTCAGGTTGCTCTCAAGAGAGAAATTGTGGAAGCCTGGTGCAGCATTCATAGAAAAGGAAAGGAAGGTTTGGGAAATCCGAATTGTGTCTCTTCGGAACCTTACCTCCAGTGGGTTAAAAATAGAGCTATTACTTTGAAGATGCCTTATAAGCATCAGGAACCTTTATCTCTAACTGATAAGAAGATTATTCTCTACTTTATAGAAGACACAGAGAAGCTTCAGATCGCTTTGGCCGAGATGCAACAAGAGAGAGATGCTTGGAAGAACAAGTATCAGATTATTGAGTTAGAAAATGCAAGGCTTCAAGAGCACTTCAAGAAGAAAAATGAAGATGAAGTTGCCAAAAATAAGAGAAAGGCGCAAGAGGATTTATTTTCCTCTCGCATTCAGCCAGTTTCCGATATTCTGAAGAGTTCAGAATCTCCTTGGAAGTTGATCGTCGATAAGTTACTGATTGAGAAGACTCATATGCAAGCCCACATCAAGAAGCTGGAAGATAGAGCTGGGACTTCTTCTCAAAGGATTCTATAGGGATCTAGTTTTCTTCATTCTCTATTTGTTTTAGGATTCTTGAATTTGTACTTCTGAGATGTAATCTTTTCCATCATTAATGAATGAGATTTAGGTATTTCAAATAACAATGTTTGCAATATGCCTTATATTTCCTTGAAAATTTGCATTTGCATCTTGCATATCAAGCATTATCTTTTGAATTTGTTTCTTGCTTTTTCCAGGTGTCTTATTGTTTCCCTTTGGTCTTCATTCAGCCAAGTTGTCGCACCAGTATAATACTCGGGCAAATCTGAAGAAGAAGATGGATCAGTTGCAACAAGAGAACCGTGAGCTTCGTGAAGAAGTATCAACTCTAAAGGATGGTTTCGAAAAACTCACTTCTATGATGGAAGCTCTGGTGGCTGCTCAGAATCAGCCACCACCACCTCCTCCCCCGCTTTCAACTCCTGTGCAAAGGACAGTCATTTCTGAGATTGTCTCTACGCCCATCTCTGTGGCGCCTGCTAGTGTTCCTCAGTATTCCATGCCTCCTGGTTTCCCCTGGGGCATGCCTCATAACTTTGTTCCTGAAGGTTATCAACCACCACCACCTCCTGAAATTCTAGTTGTTCCTACCGTTCAACCTGTGATGACTGTGCCACCGCCTGTGGTTCACACTGTTCCTTTTGGTGAAGAGCAGATTTTCCATACTGCTCCAAGTGAGAATGCCAATGCTTATGATAGAATGGAAGAGATTCAAGACTAGTTTGCTGAAATGCAGAAAGAGATCAAGGCTTTGAGAGGTAAAGCATTGTTTGGAAAGAATGCTCATGAGTTATGCTTGGTTCCTAATGTGAAGATCCTGCATAAGTTCAAGGCCCCTGACTTTGAAAAGTATAAGGGTAACTCTAGTCCAATGAGTCATTTGACTATGTATGCTCGTAAGATGTCGGCCTAGAAGGATAATGATCAGCTGCTCATTCACTACTTTCAAGATAGTTTGTCTGGTGCTGCTTTGAATTGGTATATGGGACTCGATAGTACTCGAATTCACACTTTCGAAGATTTAGGTGAGGAATTTGTGAAATAGTATAAGTATAATGTGGATATGGCTCCTGATCGTGACCAGCTTCGGGCAATGGCTCACAAAGATAAGGAGATATTCAAAGAATACGCGCAAAGGTGGCGCGAGATTGCTGCTCAGATCAGCCCTCCTTTGGAAGAGAAGGAGATGACCAAGGGTTTGCTGAAAACTCTGAGTCCTTTCTATTATAAGCGTATGATTGCTAGTGCCCCGAGTGATTTCACTGAGATTGTTAATATGGGGATGAGATTGGAAGAGGGTGTCCGTGAGGGACGTTTGTCGAAAGATAGCAATTCTACTGGAAGTTCCAAAAAATATAGTGGAGAATTTGCCAAAATGTTTCTCGAGAAAGGTATAGAAGACCTCATGATAGAAACAATCAGTGTCAGCAACATGTTGCATCTGTCACTCCTATTATTAGTTCAGCTCCTGTTGTTCAGGCAGCTCCTGCTCAGCAACAACGTTTTAATCAACTAAACAATCAACGGGGCCGTTTTCGGAAGGATTTTGATCCGATTCCGATGACATACATGGAATTTCTTCCTTGTTTAATTAAGAAGAATCTTGTTCAGACCCGTCCACCACCTTCTGTTCCAAAAGATTCACCATGGTGGTATAAGCCTGAAGCTCATTGTGCTTTCCATCAAGGAGGAGCTGGGCATGACACTGAGAATTGTTATCCATTGAAGATGGAAGTTCAGAGATTGGCTAGGAGTCATATTTTGTCTTTTGAAGATTCCAATCCTAATGTCCAATCGAATCTGCTGCCTAATCATGGCAAGGCGTCTGTCAATATGATTCAAGATTGCCCTAGTGAAGATATTCCTACAGCTGCAATTCTTGATGACTCTGTAGGTTACATCCCGTTTGGTTCTGAAGATGATGTCATTCTTGCTGAAGACTAGGAGCCTTATTTGGAAGACCCCGGGTATATGTCCCCAGAGGATGCATATGTACCTTTTTATTCCCCTCGGAAAAAGTTTAAGGAACCTGAATATGAAGTCAGTGCCATCATTGAAGATGATGAAGAGGAAGAATTTCCTAATTTCGTGACACATGGACAAGTCTGCCAGAATTGGATAGCTGTTGATGTTCCCACTGTTGTTCATATTTCAAAGTAATTTGTTTTTGTTTCTTTCAAAAATCTTTTCACTCAGCCCAAGGTGAAAGCGAATTTGTGAGGGCTTTGTTTCAAATTTTATCATCATCAATAAAATTTTATTTTGTTTATCCATATTATGTTTTCCCTTTTTGCTTTATTTCTGAAAAATGGTAACATAAAAAACCAAAAAATAATAATAATGTGATAATCACTTTTATCTGCATGATACTTGCACTTTTTGTTCATATTCTAAAATCAAACATAAATCATTGTGCAGATTGATTGTTAAACCCATTGAAAACAATGACCCTATGCCCCCTCCCAACTTTGAGTTCCCTGTGTTTGGACCTGAAGAAGAAGGTATTGAGGAGATTCCAGATGAAATTTCTCGGTTGCTTGAGCACGAGGAAAAAGCCATTCAGCCTCATGAAGAGCCGTTGGAATTGGTTAATTTGGGTTCAGATGATGATGTAAAAGAAGTCAAGATTGGGGCACTGCTTTGGTCAGATGTTAAGAAGAGGACTGTGGAGCTTCTTAGAGAATATGTTGATGTGTTTGCTTGGTCTTATCAAGATATGCCTGTTCTTGATACTGATATTGTGGAGCATAGATTGCCGTTGAAGCCTGAATGTCCACTGGTGAAGCAGAAATTGAGAAGAACTCATCCTGACATGGCAGTGAAGATCAGAGAGGAGGTTCAAAAGTAGATTGATGCTGGTTTTCTTGTGACTTCTGAGTATCCTCAATGGGTGGCCAATATTGTGCCTGTTCCAAAGAAAAACGGAAAAGTCTGAATGTGCTGACTATAGAGATTTGAATAAAGCGAGTCCAAAAGATGATTTTCCACTGCCACACATTGACTTGTTGGTAGATAATACTGCTAAATTCAGTATCTTTTCTTTTATGGATGGATTTTCTGATTATAATCAAATAAAGATGGCACCCGAGGATATGGAAAAGACCACATTCATTACACCCTGAGGAACATTCTGTTACAGAGTGATGCCCTTCGATTTGAAAAATGCTAGTGCAACATACCAGAGAGCTATTTGTTCCATGATATGATGCATAAAGAAATTGAGGTCTATGTGGATGATATGATTTGTAAGTCGAAGACTGAAGAAGATCATATTGAGTACTTATTGAAGCTGTTTCAGCGTTTGAGAAAGTTTAAGCTCCATTTGAATCCAAATAAGTGCACTTTTGGTGTCCGTTCTGGAAAGTTGTTGGGCTTTATTGTCAGCCAAAAAGGCATTGAAGTTGATCCTGGAAAAGTTAAAGTCATTCAGGAAATGTCTGCGCCCAAAACAGAGAAACAAGTAAGAGGATTCTTGGGACGTTTGAATTATATCTCCCGATTTATATCCAATATGACTACCACCTGTGCGTCGATCTTCAAGCTTCTTCTCAAAGATCAGGGTTGTGTCTGGATAGAGGATTGTCAGAAAGCTCTTGAGAGAATTAAAGAGTATCTGCTTGAACCTCCAATTTTGTCTCCTCCCGTGGAAGGAAGACCTTTGATCATGTATTTGACTGTGCTGGAAGAGTCTATGGGCTGTGTTATGGGTCAACAAGATGAATCTGGTCGAAAAGAGTTTGCCATTTATTATTTGAGCAAGAAGTTCACTGATTGTGAGTCTCGGTACTCAATGCTTGAAAAGACATGTTGTGCTTTAGCTTGGGCTGCCAAGAGCCTCCGCCAGTATATGTTGAATCATACAACTTGGTTGATATCCAAAATAGGACGATCGCTCGTTGGCAAATGTTGTTGTCAGAATATGATATCGAGTACCAGACTCAAAAAGAGATAAAAGGAAGTGTTTTGGCTGACCATTTGGCACACTAGCTAATTGATGATTATCAACATATCAGGTTTGATTTTCCTGATGAGGATGTGATGTATCTAAAGGTTAAAGATTGTGAAGAACCATTACTTGATGCGGGGCCTGAGCCTGGAACCCGTTGGGGTTTAATTTTTTACGGAGCTGTTAATGAATATGGCAATGGTATTGGGGCAATAATTGTTACTCCTCATGGTTCTCATATTCCTTTCACTGCAAGGTTGATGTTCACTTGCACGAATAATGCGGCTGAGTATGAAGCATGTATTATGGGCTTGGAAGAAGCCATTGATTTAAGAATCAAGATTCTTGATGTATACGGAGATTCAGCCTTGGTGATTAATCAGATTAAAGGAGAATGGGAGACGCGTCAACCTGATTTGATTCCTTATCGAGATTATGCAAGAAGGTTGTTAACTTTCTTCAATAAGGTTGAGTTTCACCATGTACCCAGAGGAGCAAATTGAATGGCAGATGCCTTAACAACTATATCCTCCATGATTGTGGTGAATCGGTGGAATGATGTGCCCAAAATTGATGTTATGTGGCTTGATAGGCCAGCTCATGTATTTGCGGTTGAAGAGGTTGTTGATGATAAACCGTGGTATTATGATATTAAATGCTTTCTTAAAAATCAAGAGTACCCGCTTAGGGCATCCAAGAAAGATAAGAAGACTTTGAGAAGGTTGGCTGGTAGTTTCTTCTTGAACGATGATGTGCTATATAAAAGAAATTATGACATGGTCTTGCTTGGATGCGTGGATAGACACGAAGCAGACATGTTGATGAAAGAAATTCATGAAGGGTCTTTTGGTACTCATGCAAATGGGCATGTAATGGCTAAGAAGATGTTGAGGGCAGGTTACTATTGGCTGACAATGTAATCTGACGGTTGCAAATTCGTGAAGAAGTGCCATAAGTGCCAAGTTTATGCTGACAAAATTCATGTACCATCAACTCCTCTCAATGTTATCTCCTCTCCATGGCCTTTCTCCATGTGAGACATTGATATGATTGGAATGGTTGAGCCTAAAGCGTCGAACGGACACCATTTTATGTTGGTGGCTATTGACTATTTTACCAAGTGGGTTGAAGCGGCATCATATGCCAATGTGACCAAGCAAGTAGTAGTCCGGTTTATCAAGAACCAAATCATCTGTCGGTATGGTGTTTCAAGCAAGATTATCACTGATAATGGATCGAATTTGAATAACAAGATGATGAATGAATTATGTGATGAGTTTAAGATTGAACATCATAATTCTTCTCCTTACAGACCTAAGATGAATGGGGCTATTGAAGCTGCTAATAAGAATATTAAGAAGATTGTTCATAAGATGGTTGTTACTTACAAGGATTGGCATAAGATGCTCCCTTTTGCTTTGCATGGGTATCGTACATCCGTCTGTACTTCAACAGGGGCAACCCCTTTCTCTCTTGTTTATGGTATGGAAGCAGTGCTCCCAGTAGAAGTTGAAATCCCTTCTATGAGAGTTTTGATGGAAGCTGAATTGTCTGAGGCTGAATGGTGCCAAAGCAGATATGACCAGTTGAATTTGATTAAAGAGAAAAGAATGACGACCTTGTGTCATAGCCAATTGTATCAACAGAGAATGAAGAAAGCTTTTGACAAGAAGGTTCGACCTCGTGTGTTCAGAGAAGGCGACCTTTTGCTCAAAAGGATCTCGACTTCTACCGATGATTCTAGGGGCAAGTGGACTCCTAATTATGAAGGCCCATATGTTGTTAAGAGAGCCTTCTCTAGCAGTGCATTACTTCTTGCAACTATGGATGGTGAAGAGTTCATTCGTCCTGTAAATGCCGATGCAGTTAAGAAATACTTCGCCTAAAAAATAAAAGAGCAACTCGCTAAGTTAAAAACCCGAAAGGGCGGCTTAGGTAAAAATGAGCATCTCAGTGGGCTGAAAACCTGAAAGGGCAGTCCAGGCAAAAATTAGAGACAAAAAAAGAAATAATCATCCCGGTAGATTGAAAACCCGAGAGGGCAATCTAGGCAAAAGTTAGGGATCATGGCAAGTAACTGCATCTGGCCAGTCTTGATCATTTGAAAGCGACATTGTCTATCAAGGATTCTGCTTCAATCATCCTCAGCTGAAGTTTTGGGCACAGTGGAATTCAAAGTTGTTAGGGAGAATAGTGGTCATTGTATTTCAATGTAACCCTTTCCATGTATTTAACATTTTTCAAACTTTGTAATGATCCATGGAATTACGCCATTTGCGGACTTCCATTCTATTAATAAAATTTGGGCCTTTGTCCCTTTGTTTGTAATTCTTATTTTGTTTCTGTTTGCAAAATTTCATTTATTTTTTATGATGATTTTTGAAACAAAATGTGAATAATTGATTTAAATTTTTGAAAAATATAAAAACATTTTCCTTTGAGTTATGAATGTGAAAAGGAACATCAATAGTTATTCCAAGGATGGTAAGATCGATGTTTTCCTCAGCAAGGTTCGTTCTCGCTCCTTTGGCAGAATTTGTTGACAGCTCCCCAGTAGAGTTTGTCGATATTTCCTCAATAGAGTTTGTTCCTATGAATGGTAATTGGTGATAAGATGATAGGCTTGCCGTGGTGTGTTGAATTCATAAGGTCCAATGTTGTTTGGTTTTTCCCCAGCTAGGTCTTGATCCGAATCTTCTCCAGCTGATTATGTTATGGTCAGGCAGTTGAGTAGTTTTGAGGTCCACTTCTCCTTAATGGTGGTCCCCACGCAGAGATTCATTTTTTTGCTGTCCCCAACTGAAATCATATGAGGAATCTTCACTCAGAGTTTTACCCTCTAGACGTGTTGTTGTTGCTTTGGATGTCCCCAACCAGAGAGCAATGTTATTCTCTTCTAAGAAGTATTGACATAGTGGCCGCTTGCCTAATTTTATCTTGACTTGTGGATGTATTACTCTCCAGGTTGTCCTACCCAGAGATTTATTCTTGTCGATTCCTCAACGGAGGTGGTGCATTATTGTTTCGATTGTTTCCCAAGCATGGAGCAGTGGTGTTAAGTTCTTATCATCCCCGGCAAGTCCAGAATGTACTTCTTTCCTGATTGTTTATTTTCAGAGAAGATTGTGCATCACTGTTGTGGCTATTCCCCAATGAAGTCGCTGATGATATCTCTTTTAGTCCCCTGTTGGGTTTTCTCTCATTTATGTTGAGTATTGATCTAAAATTCCCCACAGTTTGACATGTTGTTGTTTTCTCACCAAGTCCAAGATGCCTCGCTCGAATTGGTTAACCCTCTGAGACTGTTTTCGTATCTCCAGCAGATCTGCTTTGTTTTCCAAGTGGATTTCGCGTAGATTTTTATATGTCTACAATCCCCAGCGGATTCATTATTTCTCCGCAGCATATCTCTCCATCCTTTTGAAATGAATGTTTCTGTGAATTTTTTATTATTCCCAGGGAAAGTCAGAAATATTTGGGTTGTTATGATTCCCCGACAGCTTTCCTGTCGTCCTCAAAGTAGAGTTTATGTTATTATCCTCTTTGTGGGTCATCTATGTTAGAAGATTGATATTTGGATTTTTCCCCAAGGAGTATCTTCCTCTCCAGCAAGATTTGAACCTTGTAGTAGGATTTATTTTCCTTTGATGGCTTTTGTTTATCTCTTGCAAGATTTCTTCAGCTAAATGCCTAGCAGAGTTGCTAATGATATCTCCATCTTGTTGAGATTAGCCGAGTATTCAGTGGTGTCGTGTTTGCTTTTTTTTCACCCTCTGTTTATTCTTTATGTCTGTTTTGTCTGCATATTCATACTCATAAGCATTGCATGCGCATTCATTTGTTGTGCATAGCATATTGTTGTTGCATTTTCCATTTTGCATTTTGCATTTGTGTTGGTGCCTCTTTGCTCTCTGGTGTTGTTATCCCCGTAGAGCGGGTGTGTCCTCTCTCCATTTAGAGTGTCGACCCGTAAGCAAAAAAATACCTATCTTTGTTAATTCCCCACTGAGTTTATTTCTCGTGGAAGATTTTGATTCGGTTTCCTCTCCAGTTCATTATCGGGATGGAATTAGTCCCCAGTTGAGATATTTCCTCCTCGGGATGAGTCTTGTTTGACCGTTTCTCTCCAGCTTATTCCTGGATTGAACTTTGGTCCCCTGCAATATTTGTTTGGGATTTCTAGGCTGTGAAACCTAGATTGAGAGTGCATTTATTTTACACCTTTGAGGATTCTGCGCCCTTCTGCTGAAATCTGCGTATGATTCCCCTTTTGGAAGGTTGAATACTGTTTCATGGCAGTCCTTTATCTGAGAAGCCCGAGGCAATCCAGTTAATACCTTTTGTTACTCCGATGAATGGTAAGTCTCTTCGATTTGACAGGACAGTTCGTTGTTGAGATTTCTTACTCTGATGAATGGTAAGTCTCTTCAGTTTGATGGGACAGTTCGTTGTTGAGGATTTTGTGACTCCGATGAATGGTAAGTCTCTTCGGTTTGATGGGACAGTTCGTTGTTGAGGATTTTGGGACTCCAATGAATGGTAAGTCTCTTCGGTTTGACGGGACAGTTCGGTTTTGAGGATCTTGTTACTCCGATGAATGGTAAGTCTCTTCGGTTTGATGGGACAGTTCGTTGTTGAGATTTGTTACTCCGATGAATGGTAAGTCTCTTCAGTTTGATGGGACAGTTCGTTGTTGATATTTGTTACTTCGATGAATGGTAAGTCTCTTCGGTTTGATGGAACAGTTCGTTGTTGAGGATTTTGTGACTCCGAAGAATGGTAAGTCTCTTCGGTTTGATGGGACAGTTCGTTGTTGAGGATTTTGTGATTCCAATGAATTGTAAGTCTCTGCGGTTTGACGAGACAGTTCATTGTTGAAGATCTTGTTACTCCGATGAATGGTAAGTCTTTTCGGTTTGATGGGACAGTTCGTTGTTGAGATTAGTTACTCTGATGAATGGTAAGTCTCTTCAGTTTGACGGGATAGTTCGTTGTTTAGATTTCTTACTCCGATGAATGGTAAGTCTCTTCGGTTTGATGGGACAGTTCGTTGTTGAGATTTGTTACTCCGATAAATGGTAACTCTCTTCGATTTGATGGGACAGTTCGTTGTTCAGATTTGTTACTCCGATGAATGGTAAGTCACTTCGGTTTGATGGGACAGTTCGTTGTGAGATTTGTTACTCCGATGAATGGTCAGTCTCTTCTGTTCGAGGAGACAGTTCGTTGTTGAGATTTGTTACTCCGATGAATGGTAAGTCTCTTTGGTTTAACAGGACAGTTCATTGTTGAGGATTTTGTGACTCCGATGAATGGTAATTCTCTTCGGTTTGATAGGACAGTTCGTTGTTGAGGATTTTGTGACTCCCATGAATGGTAAGTCTCTTCGGTTTGATGGGACAGTTCGTTGTTGAGATTTATTACTCCGATGAATGGTAAGTCTCTTCGGTTTGACGGGACAGTTCGTTGTGAGATTTTTTACTCCAATGAATGGTAAGTCTCTTCGGTTTGACGGGACAGTTCGTTGTTGAGATTTTGCTACTCCGATGAATGGTAAGTCTCTTCGGTTTGACGGGACAGTTTGTTTTTGAGATTTGTTACTCCGATGAATGGTAAGTCTCTTCGGTTTGACAGGACAGTTCGTTGTTAAGATTTTGTGACTCCAATGAATGGTAAGTCTCTTCGGTTTGATGGGACAGTTCGTTGTTTAGATTTGTTACTCCGATGAATGGTAAGTCTCTTCGTTTAGATGGGACAGTTCGTTGTTGAGATTTTTTTACTCTGATGAATCGTAAGTCTCTTCGGTTTGATGGGACAATTCGTTGTTGATATTTTGTTACTCCGATGAATGGTAAGTCTCTTCAGTTTGATGGGACAGTTCGTTGTTGAGATTTTGTGACTCTGATGAATGGTAAGTGTCTTTAGTTTGATGGGACAGTTCGTTGTTGAGATTTTGTGACTCCGATGAATGGTAAGTCTCTTCGGCTTGATGGGACAGTTCAATGTTGAGATTTTGTGACTCCGATGAATGGTAAGTCTCTTCGATTTGATGGGACAATTCGTTGTTGAGATTTGTTACTCCGATGATTGGTAAGTCTCTTCAGTTTGATGGGACAGTTTGTTGTTGAGATTTTGCGACTCCGATGAATGGTAAGTCTCTTCGATATGCTAGAGACGGTTCATTGTTGAGATATTGTTTTTTTCCTAGTGGAGCCTTGCTGTGCTAAGTTTTCCCTGTTGGGTTTTATCCTTGTTGTGATGTGGTTTATTTCCACATACACTTATCCCCTGTTCGTCTCCTCCCTTTGTTAGGATGTGTTTTCCCCTGCAGAGTCTTTTCTCTTTTCTTTTGCTCTCCGGTTTTTGTTTATCTCCTGTGGCATATTTTCCCCACAGTGGTCTTGTGTTTGCATATCATTTGCATGATCATATCATTTTGTGGTCTCTTAGGGTCAAAAAATAGGTTGTTGTTATATTTAAGTCTCTTCTATCTCGTCGAGACAAAGATGCCCATCTTCGTATCTCCGGATAGAAGAAACTTAAATAGGGGCAGCTGTAATACCCTAATTTTTAACCCTAAGATCCCACATGTCATTTGCATTTTTGCATACCACAAACAAGATCACATATTGGTTCCCTCTTTGATAGGATTGTGCCTTGCAGGGATCTTTGGGTTTGTGTGTGTTTGTTAGTTGTTTTATTGCTTAATTTGTTTATATTTTACTAACCATTAATCAAAATCCAAAAATATTTTGTTTTCTTTCACTAACATTTGTCAGGGGAAGAACAAGTTAAAAATGCCAAAATAACAGTCCCTCAGCTCGAATGATTTCATCTGAATAAAGTCAAAGTTGATCTGCAATTAATTCAAAAATTATCTGATCAAGAGTTTCCAAGATTTAATTGATTATCATTCAAGGGACTCCAAGGTTCATGTGTTTATTTCCATGCCTTCTTTGACAAGCAAGAAAATCGAGCCAAAGCCAAGACAGCACATCAAAAAGCCATTTTTTCCCATTTTTCACCGTGTTAATCGATTAACCTAATTGTACTGTGAAGTGGTTAATCGATTAACACGTGCAATTTTTCAAAAAAAATGTGCCAAATTAAAATTCAGCAGCAATTGGCACCAATTTTCACCATTTTAATCACATGTGGAATATTCTAGACCATCTCATTTTAATTCCCTACATCACTTTGATCATTTCTCACCATGTACCTTCACTAATCACCAGTCTTTTGTGATTTCCCTCCAAATTTAAATTCCAATCTTAATTTTGATCTTCCAATCCTAATTCCAAACCACCAAATTTTCCCAAGCCTAAACTCTATAAATAGAGCCTTCATTTCATTCATTCTTCAAGCTTTTGATAGCAACAAATCCCTTGCAATTTCTCTCCTCAAACCACGAATTCACCAAAGCTCTTATTTCTTCTTTCATAAGTTAGTAAGAATTCACATTGATTCTTACTAATTTAGAGCTAAACCTCCATCCATTCTTGTTTTTGTTCATAGATCAAGGCTTTGGAGTATAGATCTTGCTGCAATTTGGAAGGATTTTCTGATTTGGATTGGTAATTCACTTTTCACCATTGTTGAAGCTTCATCTTCATCTTCCATAATGTAGATCCTTTGTTGATCTTGCTTGCTTGATCTTTGGATCTTGCAATTTGTGTTGATTGCTGGTTTTTGCTGCTGCTTTACTCCAAAATTCGTGCACAATTGAATCCTTGATCCTAAGATGTTTGATGAAATGAGTGATCAAGGATTTGGAAATTTTCAAACTGATTTTCTGCTGTTTTCACAGTGTTAATCGATTAACCAAAACATGTACATTTAGGTTAATCGATTAACACCTTGTTTTTGCGCAAAAAACTGGAAGTTTGCACTGGTTAATCGATTAACATAATTACACTGTGAGTTGGTTAATTGATTAACCAGCATCCAGAATGTGTTTTTTGCTTGTTTTTGGCGTTGTTTTGATTCTTTTGCCGTTTTCTTCCCTTTCCTTTGTTCTTAGCCTTAGATCACATATTTGTGTGGTTTAATTTGGCTTTATCTTCATCTATTTCTTTTTCTTTTTGATCGATGAAAGTCTAAAGATCTTGGAATTCTTTTGTTGAATTTCGATCGAGACAAGATCGCTAACACTTTTCTTTTCGTGCGGTATTGCTTTCGGATGACGATCTATATATCGTTCATCTAGCATACATTAGCACAAAGAGCTATTGACCAGCCTCATTGTAGGGTAATTACTCCGTAAATTACTCGGCGATTGCTTAACATAGCGCAATATTTGTCCCGTATCGGAAAACTTTCAAGAATGGTTGATTATTTGTCTTATGGTTCAAAACTCATGAAACTTGTTGTTAGGAGGCTTTGGTCTTATCAATCCTCTAATGAGTTCCATCAACCTTAACCTAAGTGCAATTATTAAATTGTTATTGATCACTAATACTAACAACTAATCACTAACTTACTAACAATATTTTGTATTAATTTTGTTTATGTTTCCTTCTCGCTCACTATCTCTTTTATTTTTTATGCTTCATTTCATATCATGTTTATGTTTCCGCAATTTTTCCTTTGTCCGTTGGACACATGTTTATGTTTCCGCAATTTTTACTTTGTCCGTTGGACACATGTTTATGCTTCCGCAATTTTTCCTTTGTCCGTTGGACACATGTTTATGCTTATGCCATTTTTCTTTTGTCCATTTGGAATTAAAACATTAATAAAGGCTTAAACCATAAAAAACTTAATTCTCCTCATCTTGTACTATTGGTTACTATCCTATGCTTTGGAGTGATCTCTTTATGGACCTCTTTTGAAGTAATATTGGACTTATGGACCTAGAATTAGGACTTCTTATCCTTTTGCTTGGAGTATTGATTGAAGACTTGCCTTTATGTGGCCAATTTTCTTAAGGATGGAATTCTTTTAATATTGCTTTGAAGTGGCTCCATTTTGGTTAGATCCTTCTTTTCCCTAGCTTTTATTTTATGCACTAGGATAGTCACTTCTTCTCCTCCCTATTCTTAAATTTTCAAAATCCTCTCCCTTTTTTAAAACCTTCTTGTTTTCAACTTAAAACTGCTTTCATAATAAAACCTTGACTTTTGTCAAGTGACTTTTAAAACTTTTCTTTTCTTTAATAAATTTCAATCTATCTTAACCATACTTTGACCATTTCATAAAAACATAAAAAATACAAAAACTCATCATATTTTTTTTGTGTGCTTTGTGCACCTTTTTTTTTTCTTTTAAACTCTTTTTCATAAGTTTAGACATGATTCATTTCTTTAAGCGGAATTATTTGCTTAGAAATGACGACTTGTCTTTACACTTAAAAATCAATCAAAACCAATAAATTTTCGTTCTTTGTACCACGAACTACGGGGTTTTGATCCTACATTGCACATCGTGGGTACGTAGGCATGAGGCGATAAGTCTCTCCAAACACAAAAATCTTAAAAAATAATTCTCCTCTCATCTCCTCATTGTCTTTACAAGCAAACCATTTTCAAACCAAAAAGCGGTAGATATTTCAAAGGGTTCCTATAGAGTACTATAGACGTTTTGGGTGCTAACACCTTCCCACTGCGTAACCAACCCCCCTTACCCAGTCTCTGTTTGTTCTTGTTTTTTTAGAACTCTTTAGATTTTGTTCGCTCTTTTTCCTTTCCCTTTGTGGATAAAAATAAAAGTGCGGTGGTGACTCTTGCTTATTTTTTAGTTAAGTTAATCAATAGATTACACTCACAAATTTCCCTGCTACACAAATGTAGGGGCATTTTTCACTTGGATCCAAAAAGTATCAAAACCAATTATGATCAAACAGTTATTGTATCATATGAGGGTTTTCCAAATTGGCCAAGAACTCCATCAAATTCCACTTGAGCCATGAGATATGGCAATGGCAATATGCCTTGCTGAAAACTGCCAAGGCTAGGCAGAATTTTGCACTTTTGCTCGATTTGGCAAAATCAGATAATTCCAAGCCTTGTCATCACTTTGGACACATCTGAGGATCAAATCTAAAGGGAACAAACACTGATCCAAGCCTCCAAAGTCTTTGGAACAAGAAGTAGCATGCCAAACCTAGAAATCCCTAAAAGAGGGACAAGACTCCAATTTTGGATTAGAGCATTTAATGGATGCTTAGAGGTGGCATGAACTGAGCTTTCTCCAACTGAATTCAGTCAAGATTCATCCAACAACTAGGGAACCACAACTCTATGCTCTAACCTCTAGGCTAGAGGAGACTTGGATTCCTATTGATCAACATTGGCCAAATCTCTGTTGCAGTTGCCATTCACTATTGATCCCAAAACAAACTTGCTCTACTATAAATAGAGCTCATTTGTGCTCAGTTTGAGTACACCAAAGCCATCAAACAGATGCTTTCCTCAAAATCACTTTCTTTAGGAAAAAATACCTTCTTTAGCAAGGTAACTCTGAGTTTTTGAGTTAGAGAGCATTTCCATCACAGCTCATGATCCAAACACATCCAATATGTCATATCTAAGTTGTCCAAACTCACACAAGTGACCTGTAATCCTTAAATCTCAAAGTCACATCTCAAAACCTCAAAATAGGCTTTTTTTCATTTTTCAAGCCATGTCTTGATTCAGTCACTTTCCAAACCAGATAAAGCCTCAAACACACTCCAAATATCATCCTTGAACTATCCCAAATGGTTCCCCTCATCTGGAACACCATTTGAGAGAGTTGCTATTTTGGCCATTTTAACCCCTTTTGCAAGAAAGGGCCAGTTTTTGTTTTTGCAGGTTCCAGTTGATTCCAATCATCCTAAAAGCTTCTAAGGGATCATTTGAGAGTGTACAAAGCATCAAACCATTTCTGGAACAAGAAACTTGGCAGATTGCACAAAAAACTCCTAAAGCTCAAAAAGAGGTAAGCATCATGACTTGAACTTTCCAAAATATGCATTGCTTTGAAGTCCACTCATCATGCATCTCTTCTACATGTCATGTGTGTTGTGTTTGCATCAATTTATCATGTAATTCATACATGTACCAAGATGTAGCACAGAAAATGCAAAATATGGTCTATTTCAAAACTACTATCGGATTTTGAGGAGGGATCATGATCTGAAAAAAATACCACCACCATTGGATTCCTTGTGAAATTCTAGGCCAGATCCATATAAATTTTATCCCCAGCCATGGAGAAATGAGAAAGTTATGGACCTTCCCATTTCTTTTCAAACCTTCCCTTGCCTTGCCTTGGGTCAGGCCAAAAGCAAGGCAAGCCTTGTATATTTATGGTTGTGTTTCAATCAACGGATGTATCACCATCCAGTGGTAAGGCACGTGTTCTATACACAAGAGGTCTGGGGTTCGAATCCCCCTCGCCCCAGATCCTCTTTTTGCTATTTTTCCCACTTTTTGTTATTTTCCATATTATTTTTAATAGTTTGAAAAATTAATAAATGCTTCAATTTTAATTATTTTTGATTGGTTCTTTTTGCAAAAAATCACAAAAATGTTGAAATATTTTATTCCCCAAAAAAAATACATTTATTTTATTTATTTAATATAATTAGTATTTTTGTGAATAAATGTGTTTTATTTGTTTTTAAACCTTTTAAAAATAAATATCCATTTTGGAAAATCAAAACCAAGTAGGTTTTAATTCATCTTGTGATGAAAGCCTCATTTTTCAAACCTAAAACCAAAATCACAAGTTGTTTATTCAAACTTATTTGGAATTTTTATCATTTGTATTAATTTTCTTTGAATAATTATATTAAAAAATGATGAAATTAGGGTTTTATTGATTTTCACCCTAACAAACTTTTTCGAACACTCATGGGCCTCTAATAGAGTGTAAGACCCAATACTTTGTAAATACAAACCTATTTTGGGCCTCAAATGTTGTATAAGTCCCGTTGTATTTCAAAAGTTCGGCGCGATCATCGCCCGTTTAAAACAAACCATCTGGGCCTCTCCTCGAGCTATAAGACCCATTCAAAACCATTTTGGGCCTCTAATTGAGTGTAAGACCCAATCCCCTGTTGAAACCAAAAACTTTTGGGCCTCAGTCATTGTATAAGACCCACGGTGTTTTCAAAACCTCGGCGAGATCGTCGCCCTTTTCAAAATAAACCCTGGGTTTCTCCTTGAGCTATAAGACCCATCTTTGTTCACTTTCAATCATTTTGGGCCTCTTGAGAGAGTGTAAGACCCATTCCCTTGTACAGAAAACCTTTCTTGGGCCTCAGTCACTTGTATAAGTCCCTGTACAAAACGACAGTGCGATCACTGATAAAGCCCTAGGCCTCTCCTTGAGCTATAAGCCCCAATTTTCCTTTCAAAAAGCACTTTCTCCTTTGATTTTGTAACATACTATTATTTTCAATTTCTTTGTTGAACAACTAACAATATAGTATGGAAGCTCTACAACCGAGTAAGTGTTTACCCACTTTCATTTACCGCTTTCAAATGTATATAACTGTACTGTGGGGATGTTTCACTGTAAGTCTTCTTTCATAAACTCTTATCGACTTGTAATACTAGTATAGATATTTAGAGTTTCCCCGGCAACAACGTCTAAAACTAGACAAAACCTCGTCTCCTTACATCCGACGTTCTCCCGAATATTTTAAACATAACCTAAACCATGAGAATTTTCTTTTACAACAATTTTAGATAACTAGATCTTAGAAATCTCCCCCTTGAACAGTTCATATACAGAATGTCAATGTTCCAAGTGAAACCCCTTTTGGAACTGTTCATCAGCCTCATCTTGGGCTTAGTGCAAGGACCCACAGGCTTCCTAAAAGCATCCCCGCCTCCTCTTGGGGGTTATACAAGGACCCATCGGCTTCTTAGAAGTTTTCACAGCCTCCTCTTAGGCTTCGTGTAATGATTCTTCCTCCGGGAAGATAGCCTCCTCTTCGGCTTTGTACAAATTGTCCCTTCAGCTTCTTAAAATTTTTTCTCGCCTCCTCTTGGGCTTCGTACAAATTGTCCCGACGACCTCTTAAAGGTATAGGAACAAAAATTAGTCATCTTAATAAAACAGTCTTCCAAAGAGTCTAGATCTTCCTACGATGAACATACTGTCTCTTGATCTCTCTTAAGCATAGTACAAAAGATAAAACTCTAGACTTGGACAGTCTAATCTCCTTGAATCTCGATGACATTCTCAATTTCCTTTCAAAAATAGGAAAAAACACCCGTAGACTTGGGCAGTCTCAATACCCTTCGGATTCCCCGTTTCCTTAAAGAACAGGAAATAATCCAGGTCATCAGATCAAATCCATGAGTACAACATTACCCATATAAGAACTGACTTTCTCTTTTAACCAACATACTGGACCTGTCACTCAACTGAAACAGTAACCATAGCCTCCTCTTGGGCTTTGTACAATGATTCTCCCCAGCAGAGTGAACCTTTGCAGCCTTCATCTCGGGCTTTGTACGAGATACAAAACACTCTCTTGTTGAGTATAAAAGACTCTCTTGTTGAGTCAAACCTTTGCAGCCTCCATCTCGGGCTTCGTACGAGATACAAAATCACTCTCTTGTTTAGTATAAAAGACTCTCTTGTTGAGTCAAACATTTTTAGCCTTCATCTCGGGCTTTGTACGAGATACAAAACACTCTCTTGTTGAGTATAAAAAGACTCTCTTGTTGAGTCAAACCCTTTTAGCCTCCGTCTTGGGCTTCGTACAAGACACATAAAAAAAACACTCTCTTGTTGAGTCAACCCTTTTAGCCTCTATCTCGGGCTTCGTACGAGACACAAAAGAATCCTCTTGTTGGGTCAATAGCCTCCTCTCAGGCTTTGTATAAAGAAATCCCCGTTTGATTCAATCAACCTTTTAGCATCAAATCATGCTTTGGTCACAGCATACAAACACCAACAACTCCTTTTCCCTCGTCTAATTGTTGT
This sequence comes from Lathyrus tuberosus, assembly GCA_022829125.1. Classification (NCBI taxonomy): domain Eukaryota; kingdom Viridiplantae; phylum Streptophyta; class Magnoliopsida; order Fabales; family Fabaceae; genus Lathyrus; species Lathyrus tuberosus. Next base: position 20,286,144 of record JALAZF010000040.1, read on the forward strand.
AAGCGACAAGCCTCTGGATTATTTACATCCACGCCACTATCCCTCTTTTAGCATGAGAAATTCCTAAGGAAAGATGGCGTTGCTCTAAACTGAGTTAAAGTCTTCTCCTTCAGTTTGAAAATAATCCCCTATAAAGGAAATTATGGCATTGTTGGATTCGCATATCCCAGTTAAAGTAATTCTCCTTTATAATCAGTCACCCAACAATTGTGACAAATAGACCCCTTTAGATATGACAAATTCTCTCTAAAGTCAACACCCTTTTAGCTTCACATCTTGGGCTTCGAACAAGATACAAATAGACCCTTCATCTTCACATCTTGGGCTTTGAACAAGATACAAACCACCTTTAGCTTCGTGTCTTGGGCTTTGAACAAGACACCAAAACACCATTTCCTCCCATAGAATAGGAGGAACTACGATCGCTCTGATTTCCCTATCCCGGGAATACGTAGGCATAAGATTGCAAAAGAATCTTAGCGAGCACACTAATAAAAAAACCAAGAGTCCCCTACCTCCAGCCTATCTAGCGCAGTATCCCAACAAATTCCCCATGAACAGTCCCGGTATTTCGTTCTGAAAATAATAAGCAGAGAGAGGCCCACGAACTAAAATCGCATCTGTAAACCAATAGTTTTGACTGTTTAACCTCAGTTTGCAAGCAGGGTTAGTTGGAGACATCTATTTCCCTTCCTTCATCAGCTTCAATAGGATAAAAAATGAATCGACCTGTAGTACCTCAAAGCGACGGTGCTTAAGAACCACGTGTGACGCCCCCAATCTATACCTCAAAACAGATAAAGCAATAAAAGAAAAATTCAAAATTTCGTCAGAGTATACCTAAAAACACGGCATAGACCGAAGGGGTCACATCAATAGAAAACAAAATACAGATAACATACAACACCTGCTCATAAAGATATGCAACAGTGGGGTAGCAATCAAATAGAGGAAACTCAGTTCCTTACACCCACTTTTCAGAAATTAGAATAAAAGCGGAAAATCTAAAATCTGAATAACATATATACATATATCATACAAAAAGTCTGTCATACATCAAGTTATACACGTACAATTCCAAAAGATATCATCACATATACAAAATAATCACAAACGGCCACCATAGCTACCCGGTGTCACATATCAGAGCCGACCGACAAAAGAATGAAGACGCAACGCTTCACAAAAAGAATACCTCCAGCGACTCTAATCTGCAATGCCTCATAGAGCATTATAAAACAGCAGAAGGGTGAGAAAAACAACCATAATATAATTGCGTAAAATTATATATTAATACAAAAATACTCAAGTAGGCATATTCTCACCACCATTGCACAACAATAAAACATAACACAATACAGTACAATTTTCACGTATCAAATATCACTGCACTTCAATCATTCACAATTCAATTACACATATTTCATCTCATCAATCACAATCACAAATCCATGCACAATTAATTCATGATTTATGCAAATGCACAGAGACTGACACAACGACTCTATGCACATGCTATGCGGTACCGACTTCCAATGTCTCATCATCAGTTCACTCAGGAACTACTGGAACCATTGCTCGTTACTGAGGATCGCTCAATAACTCCCCGTCGGGCCTACGATGTTCACCCGTCGCTTTAGGTCTCCACATGAGCACACGACGTTATGGATTGCTTTAGGTCTCCACATGAGCACATAATCCGATCACTTTAGGTCCCCACATGGGCACACGATCGTCTATAAGCATCGCTTTAGGTCCTCACATAGGCACACGATGTTATAGCGGATTCCCTCTGGAACCAAACCGTCACTCAGGACGTCACAACAATGCATATCATGATGCTTGGCATACAAATGACTCATGACAATCCAAGGCATACATATATACGACCATGTGAACCATTTCAACATCAATAATCATGCATTGAAAAATCAATTCAAACAATGCATTCATCATTAACCACAAATCACAACAACAAGCATATTATTATATGCATTCACACCAATTCACATCAATTACACCAAACGGCAACGAGCATCGCTTTACCACCCAAACGGCAACGAACTCTTTCACAATTAACATGGATTTACGTTTAATTTAAACAATGCATTTATTTGCCAAAAGGCCACAATCTAGGATTCACGCCATAAGGCTACCCACAACACCTCGTATAAAAGTACACACAAGCTATACGTTATATAATAAAAACATATTGCACGATAACACCTCAATCGCACGCATTCACGACGATAAAAATTAACACAACAATACGGTTTCAATTTTCTGCTATAATTGAACCATATACAGACCTCAAAACTATTTTTCCTAAAAAGAACATCTCGTTAGCTTTCCAACGCTTCGAACGGGGGTCAAAACCGACTTACGGTTCAAGAGTTATGAATTTTTGAAGTTTTGCAAAAACCAGAATTTTTCTACTAACAGCCCTACGGGTTCATGCAATTTCGTCCGAAAATCCGACCAATTCAATTATTTTCTTCGAAACAAACACATACTCATTCATACCAAACATATAGTAGTGATTTGGAACCATTAAACGTGAATTCTATGACTTTCGATTTCACTCCGAATCTTAAACTCTCAATTCTCCAAAAATGCAAAAACTTACAAACTCAACCAAATTCGATAAAACAAGCATACTCGATCACGGCCTAACATTACTCGACACATCTACACAATTTATTCCGACTTTCGTCCGTAAAAACATCGGTTTCTATCGATTTCTACCGTTTCGACCTAAAAGTGAAAACTATGAAAAACAAGCAAACATTCCAAGAAAACATACATAATCATACACAAGCATAAGATAATCGAGTTTCACACCCTTACCCGATTAATTCGCGTTTGAAAAGTCGGTTGAATCGGTTCCTAAATCCACAAGTTTTTCCTCTTTTTCTTCTTTTTCCTCTTCTCTTTCTCTTCTCATTTCTTTTTCTTCTTTCTTTCTCTCTTTTCTTACTACTTTTCTATTTTTATAACAAATCAAAATATCTAACCCCAAAAAGACCAAAATACCCCTCAGCTCAAATATCTCCCAAACGCTCTCAATATGCGATAAAACGTAAACATACCGATGAAATATATTTCGGGAAATAAAAGTTGAAAATAAATTATAATTTATTGCAAATATTTTACCTATTAGAGAAATTATGCAATTAACAGGTAAAACTCATTTAATTTACACAATTCAAAAAAAAGCCAAAAACTCACTAATCTTCCACCAGTGGAAGTTACCTTTAAAATCTGCCTGAAATGCTTTTAGTCAGTTTTTGCACTAATCTTCCACCAGTGGAACTCAAGTGCAAAACGTGACATAACCAAAAATAACACTAACTTCCACCAATGGATGTTAGTTCAAAATGTGACACATTTATGCCACAAAACTCTCAATGCCCAAACATGATGCATTAACATGAAACACAATAAATCACACAATTCACAAAATTTCACATAAATGGAATAATTAAATACGGTTAAATAAATCGGGGCGTTACAACTCTCCCCCACTTAGAAATTTTTGTCCTCGAAAATATTACCTGAGAAGAACAACTCTGGATACGACTCCCGCATCCTACTCTCCAACACCCACGTCAAATTGCCCTCAGCAGCGCCTCCCCACGCCACTTTCACAAGTGCAATATCTTTGCCCCTCAACCGCTTCACCTCGCGATCCAAAATACTAGCTGGTGAAGCCTCGACCGTAAGGTTCTCCCTTACCTCAACCTCGTCCATCAGAATCACATGTGAAGGATCCGGAACATACTTCCGAAGCTGTGAAACATGAAACACATCATGCAAATTCGACAGATTCGGCAGTAGCGCCGCCCGATACGCCACAGCATCCACTCTCGCAGATATCTGGTAAGGACCAATAAATCGAGAAGTAAGCTTCTTAGATTTCAATGCACGACCAACACCCGTTACCGCCGTAACTCTCAAAAATACATGGTCACCCTCTTGAAACTCAAGATCCTTCCGTCTCCGATCATGATAACTCTTTTGTCTACTATGAGAAGCCTTCATTTTCTCACGAATAAACTTTACCTTTTCTGTCGTCTGTTGCACCAACTCCGGTCCAACCACCGAACTTTCACCAGATTCATGCCAACACAACGGTGTTCGACATCTCCATCCATATAAAGCCTCAAAAGGTGCCATTCCAATACTAGAATGGAAACTATTATTATACGTGAATTCAACCAATGCAAGATAACTATCCCACGCACCGCCTTGTTCAAGAACACAAGCCCTCAACAAATCTTCCAACGGCTGAATGGTTCTTTCGGTCTGACCATCCGTCTGCGGATGATAAGCCGAAATCAACCTCAATCTAGAACCCAAAGCCTTCTGTAAACTTTCCCAAAATCTCGAAGTAAACCTCGGATCACGATCTGAAACAATACTCAATGGAACACCATGTAACTTCACAATCACACTGATATAAATCTCAGCTAACCTCTCCAAAGAAAAACTGATGTCAATCGGAATGAAATGCACCGATTTAGTCAGCCTATCCACAATCACCCAAATAGCATTATGCCCTCGCTGAGTATTTGGCAACCCTGTCACAAAATCCATAGAAATGCTATCCCATTTCCACTCCGGAATATCCAACGGTTGCAACAAACCACTAGGCCTCAGATGTTCCACCTTCGACTTCTGACAAGTCAAACATGCATACACAAACTGAGCCACATCTCTTTTCAAACCAGACCACCAGAAAATCTTCTTCAAATCTTGGTACATCTTATTCGCTCCCGGATGTATACTCAAATTACTCCGGTGTCCTTCCTCCAAAATCATTCTTTTCAACTCCGCATCATCAGGAATGCAAATTCTACCTCGGAACCTCAAAACACCATTAACATCCACTTTAAAGTCCTCATTCACACTTTCCTCTCCCACCGTCATCAAGTCCACAAATTTCACATCCAACTTTTGTTTTTCACTAACCGTCAATAAAAATTCATTAGTGACTTTCAACATTCCAAGTCTCACACTAACCGACGTCACTTCACAAACCAAACTCAAATCTCTAAACGATTCCAAAAGTTCCCACTCCTTAACCATCAATGCGGACATATGCAAAAATTTCCGGCTCAATGCATCGGCTACCACATTAGCTTTACCAGGATGGTAATTCAAGCTAAAGTCGTAGTCTTTAAAAAATTCCAACCATCTCCGTTGCCTCATGTTCAACTCTTTCTGATCAAATAAATATTTCAAGCTTTTATAATCACTAAAGACTTCGAACCTTGCACCATAGAGATAATGCCTCCAAATCTTCAACACAAAAACCACAGCCGCTAATTCCAGATCATGAGTGGGATAATTTTTCTCATGAACCCTTAATTGCCTTGAAGCATAAGCCACAACCTTACCTTCCTGCATCAACACACCACCTAAACCAATCAGAGACGCATCACAATACACCACAAATGGTTCATTAGGATTCGATAAAATCAGGATCGGAGTTGTCGTCAATCTTCTCTTCAGCTCACAAAAACTTTCTTCACACTGAATATCCCAAATGAACGCTTTGCCCTTACAAGTCAACTGAGTCAAATGAAGAGCTAGCTTAGAAAAACCTTCAATGAACCTCCGATAATAACCAGCCAAACCCAAAAAGCTTCGAATTTCAGTAACGGATCTAGGAGCCTCCCATTGTAGAACTGCTTCTACTTTAGATGGATCCACAGCAATACCATTACCTGAAATTACGTGCCCAAGAAAACTCACCTCCGACAACCAGAATTCACACTTGGACAATTTGGCAAAAAGCTTCCTTTCCTTCAAAACCTGCAAAACAATACGCAAATGCTCTGCATGCTCCTCACGAGACTTAGAATAAATTAAAATGTCATCAATAAACACCACGACAAAACGATCCAAATGCTCGTGGAAAATACGATTCATGTATTCCATAAACACGCCAGGCGCGTTAGAAACCCCGAACGGCATCACAGAATATTCATAATGACCGTAACGTGTTCTAAAGGCCGTCTTCTGAATATCCTCTTCTTTCACTCTTATCTGATGATACCCCGATCTCAAATCAATCTTACTAAATACACAAGCACCAACCAGCTGATCCATTAGATCATCAATCCTTGGAAGCGGATACTTATTCTTAATCGTCACCTTATTCAACTGGCGATAATCAATACATAATCGCATACTCCCATCTTTCTTTTTCACCAACAAAACTAGAGCACCCCAAGGAGAAACACTTGGTCTCACAAACCTCTTTTCCAATAAGTCATTCAACTGATTTTTCAACTCCACCAACTCAGATGCCGACATTCGATAAGGTGCCATAGAAATAGGTCTAGTACCAGGAACTAGATCTATAGAAAACTCCACCTCTCTCTCTGGTGGTACATCTGAAATATCCTCAGGAAACACTTCAGGAAAATCACACACAACAGGAAACACATCAAGTGAAACTTGACTATCTACAGTCAATGATGCAAACAACCCAAACAACTGAGCTTCATCCGCCAAAAGTTTCTTCAACTCTTTGGTAGATAAGAAACTCGAGTCTTCGTCTTCCTCAAGAGAAGGAAACCTTACTAGCTTATGATAACAATCAATGTGAACCCGATTAAATTACAACCAATTCATTCCTAATACCACATCTAAACCTTCCAACGGTAAACACACCAAATCCATCACAAAGTCTTTACCATAAATGGTCAAAGAACAACTTAGACAGACCAAAGAAGTAGTTACTGACCCCATCGCTGGAGTATCAATAACCATCTCAAAACCCATCACAGACAACACAAGATTCAAACGCTTCGCGCAATCAGACGAAATAAACGAATGAGTCGCTCCAGTATCAATAATAGCAATTAAAGGCATATTATTAATAAAGCAAGTAACTCTTATCAGACGATCTGCACTTGAAGTCTGAGTTCCCGCCAATGAAAACACTTTACCACAAGCTGTAGCTTTCTTCGGATTAGGACACTTCGTGCTAATGTGACCAGGTTCCCCACAACTGTAACACTTCACCACATTCTTCCTTTTACAATCAGCTAAGACATGTCCGAAACCACCACAATTAGAACACTTATCCAACTTCTTCCTACATTCTGTCTGACGATGACCCAATTCGCCACACCTAAAACACCTAGGAGAATTAGACATACCTCCTCCACCTGACCTTCGATCAAAAGTACCCCTTTGTTTACCCTTATCAGCCGGTGACACATACGGACCACCACGGAATTGTTGCTTCCCTTTCCTGTCACTTACACTTTTATAGTGAGCAGAACGAGCCTTACTATCTTCATCATAAATCCTACAGCATTCCACCAAATCAGCAAACCTTCGAATCCTCTGATAACCGATAGCCTGCTTAATCTCAGGACGCAATCCACTTTCATACTTCACACACTTAGAAAATTCAGCAGTTGCCTCCGCATAATGAGGATAAAACTGCACAAGTTCCACAAATTTAGCAGTATAGTCAACAACAGACATATTACCTTGTTTTAACTCCAAAAACTCTATCTCTTTCTTTCCTCGGACATCCTCGGGAAAATACTTCCTTAGAAACTCTCGGCTAAACACTTCCCAAGTGATCTCTTCTTCCTCCGCAGCTTCCAACACCTGACGAGTACCGACCCACCAGTCATCAGCCTCTTCATGTAACATATGAGTACCTAGCCTCACCTTATGATCATCTTCACAATCCATCACCCTGAAAATCCTTTCAATCTCTTTCAACCAAATCTGTGCACCATCCGGATCATGTTTCCCTTTAAAGACCGGCGGCTTATTCTTTCTGAACTCATCATTTTCGGCAGCATTCGGTGCACCCTGCACAGCTCGTGTCATAGCTTGCATCGCAGCAGCCAAAGCAGCATCATTTCGACCATCCATATTCTGTTCGTTTCCAATAACAGAAACTATGGTTAAACAACAACTCACCCGAACACAACTGTCGCACAACAACAACTCGCCCAAAATGCCAGACGCAACAGACACAACTGACATAACTGACACGGACTGGCTCTGATACCACTTAATGTGACGCCCCCAATCTATACCCCAAAACAGATAAAGCAATAAAAGAAAAATTCAAAATTTCGTCAGAGTATACCTAAAAACACGGCATAGACCGAAGGGGTGACATCAATAGAAAACAAAATACAGATAACATACAACACCTGCTCATAAAGATATGCAACAATGGGGTAGCAATCAAACAGAGGAAACTCAGTTCCTTACACCCACTTTTCAGAAATTAGAATAAAAGCGGAAAATCTAAAATCTGAATAACATATATACATATATCATACAAAAATTCTGTCATACATCAAGTTATACACGTACAATTCCAAAACATATCATCACATATACAAAATAATCACAAACGGCCACCCTAGCTACCCGGTGTCACATATCAGAGCCGACCGACAAAAGAATGAAGACGCAACGCTTCACAAAAAGAATACCTCCAGCGACTCTAATCTGCAATGCCTCATAGAGCATTATAAAACAGCAGAAGGGTGAGAAAAACAAACATAATATAATTGCGTAAAATTATATATTAACACAAAAATACTCAAGTAGGCATATTCTCACCACCATTGCACAACAATCAAACATAACACAATACGGTACAATTTTCACGTATCAAATACCACTGCACTTCAATCATTCACAATTCAATTACACATATTCCATCTCATCAATCACAATCACAAATCCAAGCACAATTAATTCATGATTTATGCAAATGCACAGAGACCGGCACAACGACTCTATGCACATGCTATGCGGTACCGACTTCCAATGTCTCATCATCAGTTCACTCAGGAACTACTGGAACCATCGCTCGTTACTGAGGATCGCTCAATAACTCCCCGTCGGGCCTACGATGTTCACCCGTCGCTTTAGGTCTCCACATGAGCACACGACGTTATGGATTGCTTTAGGTCTCCACATGAGCACACAATCCGATCGCTTTAGGTCCTCACATAGGCACACGATGTTATAGCGGATTCCCTCTGGAACCAAACCGTCACTCAGGACGTCACAACAATGCATATCATGATGCTTGGCATTTATAGCATATAAATGACTCATGACAATCCAAGGCATACATATATACAACCATGTGAACCATTTCAACATCAATAATCATGCATTGAAAAATCAATTCAAACAATGCATTCATCATTAACCACAAATCACAACAACAAGCATATTATTATATGCATTCACATCAATTCACATCAATTACACCAAACGGCAACGAGCATCGTTTTACCACCCAAACGACAACGAACTCTTTCACAATTAACATGCATTTACGTTTAATTTAAACAATGCATTTATTTGCCAAAAGGCCACAATTCACAATAATTTCCATAATCTAGGATTCACGCCATAAGGCTACCCACAACACCTCGTATAACAGTACACACAAGCTATACGTTATATAATAAAAGCATATTGCACGATAACACCTCAATCGCACGCATTCACGACGGTAAAAATTAACACAACAATACGGTTTCAATTTTCTGCTATAATTGAACCATATACAGACCTCAAAAGTATTTTTCCTAGAAAGAACATCTCGTTAGCTTTCCAACGCTTCGAACGGGGGTCAAAACCGACTTACGGTTCAAGAGTTATGAATTTTTGAAGTTTTGCAAAAACCAGAATTTTTCTGCTAACAGCCCTACGGGTTCATGCAATTTCGTCCGAAAATCCGACCGATTCAATTATTTTCTTCGAAACAAACACATACTCATTCATACCAAACATATAGTAGTGATTTGGAACCATTAAACGTGAATTCTACGACTTTCGATTTCACTCCGAATCTTAAACTCTCAATTCTCCAAAAATGCAAAAACTTACAAACTCAACCAAATTCGATAAAACAAGCATACTCGATCACGGCCTAACATTACTCGACACATCTACACAATTTATTCCGACTTTCGTCCGTAAAAACATCGGTTTCTATCGATTTCTACCGTTTCGACCTAAAAGTGAAAACTATGGAAAACAAGCAAACATTCCAAGAAAACATACATAATCATACACAAGCATAAGATAATCGAGTTTCACACCCTTACCCGATTAATTCGCGTTTGAAAAGTCGGTTGAATCGGTTCCTAAATCCACAAGTTTTTCCTCTTTTTCTTCTTTTTCCTCTTCTCTTTCTCTTCTCCTTTCTTTTTCTTCTTTCTTTCTCTCTTTTCTTACTACTTTTCTATTTTTATAACAAATCAAAATATCTAACCCCAAAAAGACCAAAATACCCCTCAGCTCAAATATCTCCCAAACGCTCTCAAAATGCGATAAAACGTAAACATACCGATGAAATATATTTCGGGAAATAAAACTTGAAAAGAAATTATAATTTATTGCAAATATTTTACCTATCAGAGAAATTATCCAATTAACAGGTAAAACTCATTTAATTTACACAATTCAAAAAAAGGACAAAAACTCACTAATCTTCCACCAGTGGAAGTTACCTTTAAAATCTGCCTGAAATGCTTTTGGTCAGTTTTTGCACTAATCTTCCACCAGTGGAACTCAAGTGCAAAACGTGACATAACAAAAAATAACACAAACTTCCACCAATGGATGTTAGTTCAAAATGTGACACATTTATGCCACAAAACTCTCAATGCCCAAACATGATGCATTAACATGAAACACAATAAATCATACAATTCACAAAATTTCACATAAATGGAATAATTAAATACGGTTAAATGAATCGGGGCGTTACACCACGTCCAAAATCGCTCGCTACAGTGGTGTATCGCATTACAAGTTGAAGGACAATGATCATGACAATGACAATGTTAGTAGGAAGCGTCCTCCTGCTAAAGTGTTATGGTACTTCCCAATAATGTAAAGATTCGAGAGATTTTTTGTTAATGAAAATGACGCAAAAAATATTAGATGACATGCAGATGAAAGAAAATGTGATGGAAACATTCTCCATGCAACTAATTCTTTGTAATGGAAGAAAATTGATTTGTTGTTTCCAGATTTTGGCATTGAGCCAATAAACCTTAGACTTGGGTTTGCCACATATGGAATGAATCCCTTTGGTAATATGAGTACTAACCATTCTTCGTGGCCTTTACTTCTCATGATTTACCACATATCTCCTTGGTTGTGCATGAAGTGCAAGTATATGTTGTTAAGTATGATGATTTTTGGACCACGACAACCTGAAAATGACATAGATGTTTATCTAAGTCCATTAATTGAAGATTTAAAACTTTTTTGGGAGGAAGATGTTGAAGTTGATGATGCATATTCTGGTGAAAAGTTTAGGATGCGCGTAGTGTTATTTTGCACAATCAATGACTTTCCTGCATATGGTAATTTGGATAAATATAGTGTCAAAGGACATAAAGCATGTCCTATATGTGATTCTAATACATGTTATCAATAATTTAAGTTTGGAAAAACTTATGTTTACCTTGGGTGCACATCAAAAATTTCTAAAACCCGGTCATCCTTATCACAGATTGCAAATGGCTTTTAATGGGGAGCAGGAGTTTGATATGACTCCTAAACCTTTAATTGGGGATGAAGTTTATCAACGACATAAACAAATTAACGTTGCCTTTGGAAAGAGAAAAAAAAAGAAAAAAGGCCAGTTCAAAAAAATATATGGAAAAAGAGGTATGTGTTCTTTGATCTTCCATATTGGTCAAGTGTCGATGCAAGACATTGTCTTGATGTGATGCATGCGGAGAAAAAGTGTGTGATAGTTTGATTTGAACACTTTTAAAAATTCTAGGAAAGACGAAAGATAGTAAGAATTCTCGTCTCGATATGGAGGCAATGGGTATATGAAAACAGTTGCCTCCAATAGAATCAACAAAAAAAACTTATTTGCCTCTGGTATGTCACACTTTATCTAAAGAGGAAAATAATTTTTGTTTTGCGAGTGTTTGCATGGTATCAAAGTTTTCCAAGGTTACTCATTCAACATCAAAAAAGTTGTATCAATGAAATCTCTCAAGTTAATTGATTTAAAATCTCACGATTGTCATGTCTTGATGCAACAACTTCTACCTGTGGCTGATTGTGGCATCCTATAGAAAAATGCGGGAGTAACTATAACTAGATTGTGCTTATTTTTCAATTCTATATGTAATAAAGTTCTTGATTTCAAAAAAATTAGATGAATCAGAAGATGAGGCTGCCATGATATTGTGTCAATTAGAGATGTATTTTCCTCCATCATTTTTTGACATTATGGTTCACTTATTTGTTCATCTAGTCAAAGAAATCATATTATATGGTCCAGTTTATTTAAGATGTATGTATTCAATACGGCGATGCATGAAAATATTTAAAGGATATACGAAGAATCATCACCAACCGAAAATTTCGATTGTTGAAAGGTACATAACAAAAGAAGTTGTTGAGTTTTGTACAAACTATTTGTCTGAAGTAGAGTCTATAGGAATTCTAAAGTCTCTTCATACTGACAGCTATGAAGGTAGAGGGAATCAAGGTTTAAACTTTAAGTCAATGACTCAGGATGTAGTTCTTCATGCACATTTCTATATATTGAATAATCTTGATGAAGTTCAACCTTACATAACTACTCACAAAATATGTGTGAGGAAAAAAAACCCCGAATGAGTGAGAATTTGTTGTTGACAGAGCATAACAAGAAATTCATATATTGGTTTACTGAAGAAATATCTAATGATGATAGTGCAGCCGAGACAATTAAATGGTTGTTGTACATGTCAAAATTTAATGTGATAACTTGGACTACATACGATATTGGTCATTTTTCTTTTAATACAAATTCAAAAGATGACCGTAGTATAATGCAAAATAATAGGGTTATGGTTGAGGCCGTATCCATGTATTTCTCTAGTTTGAAAGATAAGAATCCTATTTTTGCATCTAGAGCGTTCTATGGTGCCATTAAGGAGATTTGGAAGATGAATTATGTTCTTTTCAAAGTGCCTTCATTTAAATGCATGTGAGTTTCCAATAATAATGGTGTACAAACTGATGACTTAGGATGCACCCGGGTTGACTTTGGCAAGACAACTTATATGACCGAACCATTCATCATGGTTTCTCAAGCAAAACATGTTTTCTATGTGAATGACCCATCAGACATATCAGAGAGATGGTCAATCGTTCTCCAAGGAAAATATGTTCCTCGTAGTGATAAAAGTTTTGATATTCCTTCCACTCCTTCTTACACAACAAAAGTGCCTACCTCATATGATGAAGTTTATAGAGATGATGTGCATGTTATTTGTAACGATCATAAAGTAGGAATATGGGAAAATTAACAAGTAAGTATATTATTCTTTATTCATAATTTATTGTAAGTTATAATTTTTGGGCATTTCTTCTCACACCACCCTTGTTTCTTAGGCATCATCTGAATTTTCGGTTTTGCCCCCTGATTCCGGATGTGCACATCCGGACGCACCAATTTTTTTAAAAACGCTGATTCTTTCCGGTTGTGCACATCCGGAAACATTCCTGATCTGCAGATCCGGAAAAAAGGCAGAACATTATTTTTTTTTTAAAAATCGGTTTTTTTGCTTGGTCGCATATGTTAATAAATCGTCGCAATTTAATATACATTTGACAACATCCATATATAAAATAAAATGATATATATATATATATATATATATATATATATATATATATATATAATAAATCTCTGTCAAAATACAGTGCATACATCTAATATAAATATAATACATCAAACAAAAAACTACTGCGTATGGCGAAGGATCTCTCCTGGCTCCCCTGCTCCTCTGCCCCCTCTGCCCCTACCCGCCATCCTGGATCGATGTCTGCGGTACTGAAGTGCCCCCTGAGCAATCGCAATAATCCTGTCCATGGCAAGTCTGGCACCAGAGCCCTCAGGGAGGTGACCGTCCGCAATGGCCTGCCGCGCTATCTGCTCTATCTCACGACAGCGTGGTAGGACATCCTGAGTGTGGTCCAGCTGAGACTGCCGCTCCTCTAATATCTCCTGATGAGCAAGTCTGGGTGGCGATCCCTCAGCAGTGGGCACCATGCATGGGTGTGAGACGGTGTAGAACCACACGATGTACCCAGCAGCAACGCTCCAGTCTATCTCTGCTCTGGTCGCCCGAGTCTCCCCCGGTACCAAGTGGGACTGGTAGTCAGCATATAGCTCATCTATCTGCCTGCGGGTCAAGCCTAGAGGAGCAGACTCATGAGGCATCCTGGGTATCGTCTGCGTGTAACCGAACTGACGCAAGACGCGCTCTGGCAGGTATCGGGCAGTAACAGTCGAACTGCATGCCAGCCATCCTGAGAACAAACAAACCTCATCGAACGGGTGCGTCACACGATGATCGGCATAGGGGCAATACAAAACGTCCTCAGCAGCAATCCGATCTAGATACACTCTGAAGGGGTCCGGCGCCTGGTTCCCTCTGAGCATGACAAATGCAGCAGCACGTGGCATATCCTCAGTGTACCCCTGGGCACTCCCCCAACCAGTAATATAGGGAAAGTGCTATAAAATCCACGCCTGAAATGGAAAACATAACATGGGTATCAAACATTATAGTGAATACAGAAAGAAAAGAAATGAAAAAATCACTTAGAATATTAGATTGTTACCACGTATAGCGTACAGCTGCCTGCCACAGTCTTGGCTGCCCAACGGCAACCATCAGAGAGCCTAGAATAGGTGAATACCAGCGCAGCAGCCCCCCAGTTGTACCGATGGATCTCTGTCTGATCCGAAAGGTACCTGAGGTAGACGATATCAACATAATAGGCGCTGGTGTCCACAAACACCTGTGTGCCTAGCAAAAACAAGTAGTAGCACCTTAGGGCACGCGTCCTGTGGATCGCCACCTCAGCTGGATCACCATCTGCCCGTTCTGCCTCTGCAAGCGCCTCAGTAAATCTATCCATCAAAAATGAGAACCGGACGTGTGCGCCCCTCAACTGGTACACCTCCGCATGTGCCTTCTCTGGGCTAGCCCCAAGCTCTGTAACCAACAACTCTATGTCGTCCGCCTTCGTCATCCTACCGTGACTCAGAAGGGTACCCGTGATCGGTAGATGTAAGAGGCACGAGATGTCGTCTAGCGTGATCGTGATCTCGCCGTACGGTAGATGGAATGAGGATGTCTCAGGGTGCCATCTCTCAACAAATGCCATCAGGATACCGTACTGGATCTGGGAATACCCAATCCTAGACAGGCCTCCAAGACCAGACTCCGCAACTGCAGACGTGAACCACTCAGCTGTAGGCAGCATCTCAATCGTGTCCATAACCTTGCCCCCATGGTTATAGAACTTCTGTGAATCCTTATCCTGAAAATTTCCAAATAAAACAATGTTACAAATGAACATATTTTCAACGAATACAATTCTATAAATAAACCGAGAAAGGTTACCTGTCCTAGCCAGACAAATCTGGCAGTATGCTCAGAGTACCCCGCGAGTAGGGACATATTAGACGGTCCCCCGAGGTAACCGCCCAGCTCATCGAAATCGTCATCATCGTTAACACCCTCATGTGTTGGGTGATCACCCTCTGGAACAGGAACAGGAACAGGGGAACGAGGAGGAGCAGCTGATGGAGCTGGAGTCTCCCGACGACGTCTGCGTGCGGGCTGGGACCCTGATGAACTATCAGTAGAATCCCGACGCCTCCGAGATGTAGAATTGGCGGCTGACGGAGGAGTGGCCTGAACCTGTGATGTGGAAGTGGCCTGAACCTGTGGTGTAGGATGTCCCTCAGCTGTAGGGGCTACCCCAACTCCCTCTGCGTCGGAAGCCAGGGCTGTAGACTGCATCCGCTCACGTCGGGCAGATGCGTGCTGAGCTGTCCGTCCATGTATGGTACGATCGTCTCTGTCAGCCATGTAATCTGCAAAGCATAATAAATAAATTAAATTTTGTTTAAAAATAATTAAACAAAAACAAACAAACAAGCAAAATTAAAAAAGGAAAAAAAAAAAGTCTTCCGGATGTGCACATCCGGAAGGACTCAGAATTTTAAACGTCAGGTATTTTCGGATGTGCACATCCGGAAACACTAAACGTTTCAATGTTTCCGGATCTGTACATCCGGTACGTATTTTGAAGTTTAAAAACGGCACTCATGGCCACTGTAACAACCAAAAGGGCAATTTTATGCCCTGATCGTCCGTTTGAAGCTGTAAAATTGACCTACATTGTCTCTAACCTATGTTATTCATACAACCTAACAATTTCTACACCTAAATATCTACTCTAAATCGATTACTCGAAAATTACTCCGAAACTCTAAAATTTGAAAACTTACCGATTAAAATGTGATACGGAGGATTTGGAGTGTGTTGATCGTTGTAGTAGTTGCTCTGCGCCGAACTCGAGTGGAAAAAATCGAGATTTGTGGTGATTGAAAATTTGAGAGTTTGAGAGAGTTTGAGAAGGAGTGGAAATGGAAAGGTGAATAATGAGGGGGAAGAACGTCTGACGCGAACTAATAAGAAATACTTCCGGATGTGCACATCAGAATTGTTTCCGGGTGTGCATATCCGGAACACTTCAGCGTTTTTTAAAAATTTGGTGCGTCCGGATGTGCACATCCGGAATATAGGGGCAAAAAAATAATTTCACGTGGTGCATTAAGAAATGCCCTAATTTTTAAGTTTATTTACTAACAAGTATGAGCATTTGAAATTATAGGTGTTTAAAGTCAAGACACCAAGAGACAAGAAATCAAAACACCAAGATACAATTATTTGATGTAATGATGTGTAAACTGTAGGTTGTTTTGTGCCATTTTGGTTTTGACGTAATATACAATTTTTGGATTTGATGTAATATAATTTTTGGTATGATACGATTCACAAATGCATGTTGCTATTTCTGCTTTGATACGATTCACAAAAAAACAGGTTAAAAAATGAGGAAATGTATAAAAGCAGAAATATATATGAAAAAAGCAAGTGATTTCACCACAGTTGCTAAATTTAACCGTGGTTATATGTTGAACGCATCCAAAATAATTTAAATCTCAAAAATGGTGTGATGGAAATCGAACCAAGGACCTTTAGACTTTTCACAACAATTATGTATCACAACTGTAGAAATAGGTAGCACGCATTCTAATTTTTACAACGGACACTACGTAATTGTAAATAACGCATATATAATCTCACGCTACTTAACAACAAATGATTCTCCGTGAATATATATCCTATTTTTCATAGTAGTGACAATTACATAATACTTTGTTCATTAAACCATATCCAACCAGTACACTTTTCATGGTCAAAATATTCACTTCATAATAGAAGGAAAAATAATAAATTTAGTCAAAATATTTATTTAGAAATAAAATTAAAAAAAAACTAAGATACAAAAATATACTTAAAAAGTATGAAGCATATCCGTTAACTTCATTTCCAACCGTTTGCTGACTCAGCAAAAAAAGCACTATAAAGTGTGATAGGGTTTTCTTCTTCATTCATATTTCTATTCCAGTTTGTTCCGTACCCTTTAGACCCTTGAGTCAAATTTCAACTTTTTTTCTGTACTTTTTCTCAATTGCTCTAAAACTATATATAGTCACACTTTCTTTGGTGGAATGAACATGGTGCTTAATAGTCAATATGGGTATGTTTATACTTTTGCTTTCTCACTTTACGTATTGTTCTTATTGATTGACAACCATAATCATAAGTCTATAATTCAAATTCCAGGTTGAGTTTTTGAAATAATTTGAGAAATTTGTGTAATTGTTAGTGTTTTTGTTTAGTTCGTTTATGTGTTTTTGTTTTGGTGTAATTCTTAAATATTTGTAAAGTAGTGAAGAATCTTGACGGTATCTTTTCGAGTTCCAGGCAGAATGAGAATATGGGTGTAAACAAAACAATCGATTTCGGAAGTGGAAGACATCATTACCCTCTGCCAAAAATTCATCACATTCACAGAGATGACTTCAAGAGTTTTGTTATGAAGACAACTGGAAGAGAATCAAACAGGCCTACTAGAACTCAATCTGAGTTTACTAGGTTGCAGCAAAACAGGCCTCCTCCGCTGGCCAATGTGCGGCCGTTTGTTCGGTATCCGATGCAACCACCACCTCCACAGGTGCCTTACATTAACGAACTGGCTGTCCCTCCTTTGCAGCCGATTAGTGTTTCTCCGGTTTTCGATAATTCATGGAACAATTTCGTCGAGTCTCCAATCTCAGCTTTCATGAGTAAGTTTCAAGAACCGGAGAACTGCTATGGTGGTGGTGGCGGTGCTTGGAGAGGTAATCAATTCCAGTCATACCCTCCTCCGCCGCAACAGACGATCAATAATGTTAATGTTCAATTTCAACCGCCGTATTATCCAATCCAAACAAATTTAAACAATGTTGAGCAATATAACCTATCATCTACTAGCAACCATACTTTTCCTATGAACACTGGCAATCAATTTCTGAATAATTTTCCTCCGTCAAATTACTCTATGTCGCCAACTTCTGAAAACTTGTTGGCTTCACCAACACAAAAAGTGAATGTCCTATCTCCTCAGTCACCTTACTGGCCTCTCCTGTCACCACCAAGCATTTTCTCTTTACCTTCGTCCTCGGATTCATTCGAACCATATCTTCATAATGAGCTATTAAGTCCCAACCCACCGTCTCCACTTTCGGCAGGCATATTTCCTTTCACAAGTCCTCAAAGGCCAGATGCTGATGAATAGCCTTCTCATGATCTCATTTTGTCTTCATTTATTTTACATGTTTTGTTATTGTTATGTAAGGATGCTTATTTTGAAATAAATATTGTACATGGTTTAATTCTTGCTATTTTCTTTATTTTGCACGGAAATTTTGTATGTAATACTCTTATTTGGGAAATAAAAATATAATGTACCTAGCCATTTACTTTCCTATTCTTTAAATTTGGTTTTGGAAGATTTTTTTTTTACTTGACTTGAGTAAAAATAACAAAAATCCAAACTTTCATACCAAACTAAGTGAACAGACTAGGCTTATTTTTTTATAAGTGAATTGAATAGTCTTAAACTTGATTTGGTATGTGTATTTTTAATAAAAGGAGTGAGAGTATTTAGACTTATTTATATTTTCCTAATATATTAAGTAAATGAATGTGTAGATATTTAAATTCATATTAAGAAACCAAGCATTTTTACTCTTTTTGCAAGATTCATATATCTTTTGCTGACTTCTTTAGTTTTTAAAAAGTCTTGATTACACTTTGATTTTAATTTTAGTGTTTATGACTTTGACCGTCATTTTTTCGTTTCTTTGAGATCTGGTAATCTTTTATTTTTATTTTTTTCTGAATTTATGCCATCATTTGTTATTGTGAAATCAACTCTCATTGTTTGCATGAATTTTCTCTAATAATAGAAAGTAAAACATGGATAAAGAGAAGAAAATATAAGAAAACAAACAAAAATTCATACTGAGACACCAACCTAAGGCTGCCAAAATCGGGACAAGTTAGAGCTCTTTCAAGACAGGATCAATAACAAAAACACACAAATCTGATGAAGCACAACGAGAACTCATCCAATGAGAGGCCAGTCAAATCACACTATGTCAAATCAACAATAAGCCCCCTAATCCTCGACAATCCACTAAACGAGAAAAACATCTGTAAGAGGGTCAAAACATCTCTAAGTAAAACTACACAACAACCCAATCAACTGGAAGTCTTATACCAAACCTTAGCCACAAACTCGCAAGCCATAAAGAGATGGGAAGAGGAGTAAATGAAAGATAAAAAATGGCAAGAGAATGGCCCAATTTTCAGATATATGAGAGTGACATTTCTATCCTCACTATTACGAAAACCCCATTTAACGACACCAGCTTTACCACGGTTTCGTATCCCACCGTTGTAACAGGATTAAAAATTTATAACGCCATATTTAACGACGGCTGTATTACATAACCGTTGTAATACAAGCTGTGTAACAAGCTTCGATTCCCAGCCCTATATTTTTAGTATTTTTACACGCTTGTATTAGAAGACCGTTGTACTACATGTATCACGCTTCGATTCACAACAATGTATTCTGTAGTATTTTTAAGTGCAATAGAGTATATATATAACTTTAAAAATAAAACTGTAAGGGATGGACATATATAGACATAATTTTATTTTAATATTCCATTGAGAGTACATTGATAAACATATTACATATCAAGATCATTGTCAGAGCCCATAGCATAAAATGCATCTTCATAATCTAGACATCTCTCCTCACTCCCCTCATCGAAATCATAATATACAGGCCTCATTTTCTTCTTTATCTTCTTCTTCTTCGGCTTCTTCTTCTTCTTCTTATCTTTCCTTACCCTTAAGGCATCCCTGAAGTTGGCAGTTGCTGGTTGGACGACCTCCTGGATTGGCGCCTGACGTTCCTCATTGAGGTTTCTAGGATTCTCATTTATTGAACTCATTGTTACGAAGAATATATTATTTAGATATGTAAAATTGTCTATTTATAGATGAGGTTGAAGATGAAAAGACTAATAGTTTAATGCTTGTAATGATGATAACTTGTAAACCGTTCATATTCTGGAACTATATTTTCTTGTAAACCGTTCATATGTTGGGAAGTGCAACGGTTAATAATATCACGGCGGTTATAAGTAATGACCGTAGTGATATCACTTATAATCCAGGCGTAACTTTAGGAAAATGTTGCCTGGTGTCGAACCTTATACCATGTATAAGGGGTATCGCTACGGTTATTATAACTAACCGTTGTGATATTATTAAATTAATATATAATCTATCATAACGGTTATTTAAGAAAACCGTTGTGAAACATTTACCTATATAAGGGAATTAACTTTCCCTTTTTGACAGTCGCGCCGTTTCCTTCACAGCGAAACCCTAGCACCCAAACTTAATCTTTTTTTAGAATCTGCAAAAAGAAATTCAAGAAGTATGAAGCTTTTGATTTAAGCTTTTTCCTCCTTGAATTCCTTCTTGCAGAGTCTAAAACTAGATGAACATGGTGATGATGCTGGCGTAGCAAGCGTAATGTACATATTGTTTATGGAAAATAAGGTATTCTTCCACTTCAATCTTTTTGTTAGATAGTACTCATTATCTCGTTTGCTTCATGATGTTTTTGTTGATTGTTCTCTTTTTGCCCAGATTCGACTTCAATGCTTCACAAGCAAGGTGAACTTCATCGTTATGGTACAGTCCCACTTCTTAGCGTTTTCTTTCACCTTTTGCTTGTTTTGTTTTGAATACTAACTAATTTTCTTCATTGCTTCCCACTTCTTAGGGTTTGTTTCTAATTTTGCTTGTTTTGTTTTGAATAATAACTAATTTTCTTCATTGCTTTCCCACTTCTTAGGTTTGTTTCACATGGTGATGATGATGGTGGTACATATATATATGAACTCATTCTAATAAGGTACATATATATATATATGAATTCATTGTGATATTGTACATATGAAATTTAGTTTATTATTCTGATATTGTACATATGAAATTTAGTTTATTATTCTGATATTGTACATATGAAATTTAGTTTATTATTCTGATATTGTACATATGAAATTTAGTTTATTATATACTATGTATATTGTTTATTTTACTATCCTTTTAATGAAAATGCAATCCGTTAAATTGGTATCGAAACTTATAATCTGAAATTTAAGATGTATTTGAAAACCAACCATTATCATGTCAATGTTTTTCGAATAGCAGCCATTTCATTCAGCACATTGAATGTTCCATAACGCATAATATACGATTCAACGGTCTGATTCCTTCTACACATCGATATCTTTTATATTATATAGTTTACCTTTTCATTGCCAAAAATCATCGTGGTTTTTATGATCATGATTGTTATGATGATAAAATCGCGATGATTTTGGGCGATGGAGAGGTAAACTATATAATTAAAAATATCGATGAGTAGAGTGAATCAGACCATTGAATCGTATATTATGTGTTAAGGAACATTCAATGTGCTGAATGAAATGGATGCAATTCGAAAAACAGTGGTGTGTTTAAGTTGGTTTTCAAGAATATTTTAATTTTCAGATTATATATTTCCTTACTAATTTAATGGTTGTAATTCTTTAACTAGGTGTATGGTAAAACAAGCAATATACATTTGTATATAATAAACTAAGGGTACATGTAACAACGGTTGAAACTAATATCCGTTGTGATTGATAATATATTTAACAACGGTTGAAACTAATATCCGTTGTGATTAATAATATGTTTCACAACGGTTGATACAACTAACCGTTGCAATATATAGCACGTTTTCCAGAATACAACAACGGTTTTCAGACTGTTGTAGAAACATCGAAGATACAACAACAATCTACATAACAACGCCTTCGCCCGCGTCATTATATGTCATTCTCAACCGTTGTTAAATGGGTTTTTCGTAGTAGTGCCTCTGTGATAATAATTCTGCTATATGTTTGTCTAAGAATCCTATTTTTCATTCTATAGCTAAACGTATTAAGATCAAACATCACTTTATACGTGACTATGTTCAGAAGGTGTCATACGTTAAATTTTGACCACCAAGATTTCCCATCATTGTGAGAATCATCACCACACTATGGATGTACCATAGTGCCTTATCAATCTCCTCAAGGATTGTTGAGCATTTACTACAATCAAGAATTAGGGTTTTAAGCCCCCCCAGAGCACTTAGACAAAGGATCAATAAAAAATTGAGGTCTCCCACATCAAGAATCAAGCACAAGATTGCAACATTCCAAGTGGATCAAGCCTCAAGATCGCCAGTGTCGCCAAATTAGGGTTTTGGTCGACCAAGGCCTCCAGATGAAAATTGTCGTCTAGGCATGAGCCAGTACTTCAAAACATGACCCAAAATTCTCAAAGGGACGTCATAGATCCAATCATTAAGTCAAAACAACCTCAAAGGAAGCATACATAAAAAATCAGGAATTAGGGTTTCTTGACCTAATTCATCCCTAAGTTGACTTTTGAGGCAAGGCATGAACCAAGACCTCAAGAAATGATTTGAGGGCTTTAAATACACCACATTGATCCATTTACAACAATGAATTGATCCAAGAAGCTTGATTCACAAGTTTCAATTTCATCTGGACCACAATTTGGGTTTTGAAGAAAAAGTCAACTGTATCTTGGACTTTTGACCAAGATATGTTCTCAAAGCTTGGGACATGATTCAAGACACCAAAAAACACCTACGGAATCCATCCATTAGGTTTGAATTAGGTCAAGAACTTGATTACATAGAGAATCACACACTTTAGAATTCATCTGACAAAAAGTCAACTGTGCCCAAAATCAAGTTTGACTTTTTGGGTGGTTTTGATCATCATTCATCAAGAAAAATCAAGAAAAGTGAGGTTTCTTGCCAAAGGGGCTACCTTGAGAAACTTAAAATTTTCTAAGTTATGGAACAAAATGGGTTTGGTACCAACTTTGCAAGGTCATAACTCCCAAATCCTAAGGCCTTTTCCTACCATCCAAAGCTCAAATGAAAGTTCAAATGGCATACTTCAAAATTGTCTGTCTTACCCCAAATTTTGACCACTAAGATTTCCCATCATTGTGAAAATCATCATCGCAATATGGATGGACCATCATACCTCATTAGTCTCCCCAAAGATGGGTAAGCATCCACTATAATCAAACTTAGGGTTTCAAGTCGTCTCAGAGCTCTTAGACAAAGGATCAATCAAGGAATGACATGATCTTCAACTTGTCTAAACCTGTCAAACATCCATAATGGATCAAGAGGACTCCCACATCAAGGATCAAGCACAAGGCTGCAACATTCGAAGTGGATCAAGCCTCAAGATCGCCAGTTCACCAAATTAGGGTTTTGGTCGACCAGGGCCTCCAGATGGAAATTTTCCTCTAGGCATGAGCCAATGCTTCAAAGCATAACCCAAAATACTCTAAGGGACCTCATAAACCCAATCATCAAGTCAATTTAGCCTCAGGGGGTGCATTCATAAAAAATCAGGAATTAGGGTTTCTTGACCTAATTAACCCCTAAGTTGACTTTTGGGACAAAACATGAGCCAAAACCTCAATACATGGTTTGAGGGACCCTAATACACTACATTGATCCATTTGCAACAATGGATTGATCCAAGAAGCTTGATTCACAAGTTTCAAGTTCATCTGAACCACAGTTAGGGTTTCGTGGAAAAAGTCAACTGTGTCTTTGACTTTTGACCAGGACATGCTCCCAAACCTTGGGACATGATTCAATACACCCTATAACACCTATGAAATCAATCCATCAAGTTTGATTTAGGTCAAGGACTTGATTTCATAAAGGATCGCACAATTTGGAATTCATCTGATAAAAAGTCAACTGTGCCCAAAAGTCAAAGTTTGACTTTTTGAATTTTTGATCAATTATGGTTCCCTAACCCTAAAATGATGTTAATGTGTGATTGGAATCATCATTCATCAAGAAAAATCAAGAAAAGTGGGATAACTAGTAAAAGGGGTAACCATAAGAAACTTAGAAATTTTCTAAGTTATGGAACAAAGTGGCTAGGGAACCAACTTCCAAGGATCATAACTTGAGATCCAAGCAACCATTTTGGATGATCCAAAGATGGATTTGTAGCTCTCATGGCATACATTAAATGTGTCAACTACACCTCACTCCAATTCTTCATGGATTTTTAGTTATGGAGTGACCAAAATGACAAAAACATGAAAATACCACTATTTCTAACACTTAGTGAAATTTTCACTAAGTCAGAATTTGTTTCACTTTTTTCAAAATGTAAGGGCATTTTTCATTTAGATCCAAAAAGTGTCAAGACAAACTATGATCACATATATGTTGTATCATATGAGAGCTTTCCAAAATGGCCAAGAACTCCATCAAATCCCATTTGAGCTAAGAGTTATGACAATGGCAACATGCCTTGCTGCAACTCTCATAACAAGGCAAATTTGTGCATTTTGCTCGATTTGAGCAATTTGTGCAAATGACAAACAAGTTTATCCATCTGAACACCTCAGGGGGAGACCAAGGAGGAACAAACACTAATCCATAAGCCTCCCAAGACTTTGGAACTAAAAGTAGCATGCCAAACCTAAAAACCCATAAAGAGGGGATAAGACTCCAATTTTGTTTTGGAGCATTCAACGGATGCACCCAAGTGGCATGAACTGAGCCATTTCCAACTAAATGGTCAAGGATGATCTCTGAACTAGGGATCCAAAGGCCTGTGCTCTAACCTCTAGTCAATGGCTAGAGGAGACTTGAGATTCCAATATGCTCCAATTGGCCAAAGGTCTGCAGCAGTCTCCATTCACTATTGCTTACAAAACAAACTTGCTCTACTATAAATAGAGCTCATTTGTGCTCAGTTTGAGTACACCAAAGCACTACAACACTTGCTTTCCTCAAAATCTCTTTCTCTAGGGAAAAATGCCTTCTTTAGCAAGGTAACTCTGAGTTTTTGAGTTAGAGAGCAATTCCATCACAGCTCCTGATCCAAACATATCCAATATGTCATATCTAAGTTGTCCAAACCCTCACAAGTGACCTGTAACACAAAAACCTCAAAGTCCATTCTCAAAACCTCAAAATAGGACTTTTTTTGCATTCTTCAAGCCATGTCTTGATTCAGTCACTTTCAAAACCAGATAAAGCCTCAAATACACTCTAAATATCATCCTTGAACTGCCCCAAATGGTTCCCCACATCTAGAACACCATTTGAGAGAGTTGCTATTTTGATTACTTTTTCCCCTTTTGCAAGAAAGGGCCAGTTTCCATTCCTGAGGTTTCCAACTGTTTCCAATCATCCTAAAAGCTTCCAAGAGATCATTTGAGGGTGTCCAAAGCATCAAATTATTTCTGGAACAAAGCACTTGACAGATTGCCCAAAAAGCTCCTAAAGAGGTAAGCATCACAACTTGAACTCTTCGAAATATGCATTGCTTTGAAGTCTATTGATCATACACATCTCATACATGTTATATATGTTGTGTTTGGACAAATTCATCACATAATTCATCTGAAAAAACCACCACCACCATTGGATTCCTTGTGAAATTCTTGGTAGGATAGACCTAAATTTTGTCCCAATCCATGGAGAAATGAGAAAGTTACAAGCTTCACGTTTTTGGTCAAAACCTTGTCTTGCCTTGCCTTGGCCAAGCCAAAAATAAGGCAAGCCTTGTATATTTGTTGGTGGGCTTAGATACACGGATGTATCACCACCCCAGTGGTAGGAGACGCGCACTGCACATAAGAGGTCTAGGGTTCAAATCCCCCTCGCCCCAGACCCCTTTTTAATGTTTTTTTTTTCATTTTTCTATTATTTTTCTTATTATTTTTAATGATTTGAAAAATTAATAACTCCCTCAATTTTAATAAGTTTTTATTGGTTCTTTTTGTAAAAAATCACAAATATGTCGAAATATTTTATTCCACAAAAAAATTAAATTTATATTATTTATTTAATATAGTTGGTATTTTTATGAATATATTCATTTTTAATTGTTTTTAAACATTTTAAAAGTGAATATTCATCTTGAAAAATCAAAACCAAATGAGTTTTAATTCATCTTGTGATTAAAACCTCATTTTTCAAACCTTAACTAAAAATCACAAGTTGTTTATTCAAGCTTATTTGGTGTTTTGTCATTTTTTATTGATTTTCTTTAAGAATTCACTTTTAAAAATGATGAAATTAGGGTTTTGATCGATTCTGTAACGCCCCGATTCCAATTATTCCCATTTTGTTGAGTCTTTTATTTAAATTGAGTGATAAATTATTTTATTTGTGAATTTGGTGTGTTAATATGCTATGTTGATATGTTATGATATTTTACTGTTTTTTAGAGTTTTCGGGGAAAATTAGAATGGAGGGTATTTTGGACATTTCTCAATTAATGGTAAGTTAGAAATTTAGTAAAATTGTTAGGAAAGTGTTTAAGTGTAGAATTATGTGAGGAAATGAATTAATTGAATTTTGAGTAGAAAATAGAAAAGAAAAAGAGATAAGGAAAAGAAATAGGAGAGAAAGAGAAAGAAAAGAGAAATAAGGAGAAAAAAGAGAGAAAGAAATAGGAAGAGGAGAATTGAGAAGAAAACTTGGGAAATCAAGAAAACCATCAAGAACAATCATCTAGTAAGCTTGGAATCCGGGTAAGGGTGTGAAATCTTATTATCTTATCAATGTATATCTTTATGTATGATTGTGTTGTTGTTGTTGTTGATTTTTATGAGTTTTTGTATAAACCATAAATGTAGAAAATGTTATAAATGAGGATCAAAACATGATTTTGTATGCATAAATGTGTTGTTGATGTTGTTTGAGGCTTGAATACTGATACGGATGTTATCAATTGGTGTTTTTCTGAGTTTAGATGATGAATTTGGAGTTGTTTGGTTGGAAAAACGCAGAACCGCATTCTGCAGAATTTTTCTGCATTTTGCCTGGCCATACGCGTATTTGGGTAGGCCATACGCGTATTGACTAGGGCAATACGCGTATGGTGTTGGGCATACGCGTATGGGCTTTAAAACGTGAAATTTGTGAAGGAAATGATTCTGTCCATACGCGTATGGGCATTGGTGATACGCATATGGGGATGGCGAGGAATTGGGGCCATACGCGTATGAGAATGGTGGTACGCGTATGGTCAGGCCAATTGTAAAAATGGGATTTTTCAAAATTTCGTTTTCGTTTTCGTTCGTAACTTTTATTCCGATTACCCGATTTTTACATTCTTGGTATCATTGTGAAGCTATTGAGCTGTACTATATGATTATGATGATTTGGAAATTGTTGGCCGATTAAATAAGTCAGAAAAGTCGGGAATAGTTTTATTTAGCGACTTTTACCGCTTTGAATGTGTGTTTGGATGTGAATCATACAATAGTGCATTGATGTGAATGTATATAGATTGTATGTGATTGTATGAGAAGAATGCATGAATATATTGTGAATATGTATGCATTTCAAGAATGTCTTGAGTCATTTTGTATGTGAAGCATAATGATGTACATTCTTGTGTTGAGGGATTCTAATGAGAATCCGTTGTAACATCGTGTGCCCGTGTGGGGTGTGAGCGACGGTTGGTTCCAGAGGGAATCCGCTATAACATCGTGTGCCCATGTGGGGTGTGAGCGATGATTATAGACGATCGTGTGCCCATGTGGGGTGTGAGCGATCGGGTCGTGTGCCCGTGTGGGGTGTGAGCGATCCATAAACATTGTGTGCCCATGTGGGGTGTGAGCAATGGGTGAACATCGTAGGCCCGACGGGGAGTTACATTGGTAACGAGCGATGGTTCCAATAAGTTCCTGAGTGAACTTGAGATGATTGAGTCGGTACCGCATTGCATTTGCATAGAGTCATGAGGCGGTCTCTATGATTTACATTTATCATCTTTATAATGGTGCATTGATGAATAAACATAAATGTGTATGTTTATGTGGAATGATAAGGATTGTGAATATATGCATGATGTATATGCTTGGTTTTGAATATATATACATTGTGATGTATATGAGTGATTTGTGATGAATTGTGGTGAGAATGTGGAATATGTGTATTTTTATGCTAAGATATATAATTATATGCATTGTTATTATGATAATATTTCTCACCCTTCTGCTGTTTTATGATGCTCTATGAGGCATTGCAGAGTAGGTATGCTGGTGGTCTTTTTGTGAAGCGTGTCTTCATTCTTTTGGTCGGTCGGCTCTGATATGTAGCACCGGGTAGCTAGGATGTATATGATTCTTTTGTGATACATTTGTACATGTATCTGGTTGATGAATGTTTATGTAAACATGAATTATGTTGGTGGATAATACTTGATGATACATATATGTATATATGTTGGATGTTATTCAATGTTTAGATTTTCCGCTTTTATTCTAAATATTGAGATGTGGGTGTAAGGACTAAGTTCCTCTGTTGCAAAGTTACCCCACTCTTGCATATCAATTGTTGAGCAGGTGTTGAATGTTTTAATTTCATGTATAATGTGACAAACCTTTTTTTATACTATGTTTATAATTATACTCTGACGAAATTTTTAATATGTGCCTAAATGATTATGTGATTATTTGGGGGTATAGAAAGGGGGTGTTACATTAAGTGGTATCAGAGCCAGTGTTGAGTCAGTTGTGTCTGTCTTGTTGTTGTGATGGTTGAACTGTTGTTTAACCTTGTTGTCATTTTTGGGAATGATCAGAATATGGCTGGTAGAAACGACAATGCAATGGCTGCTGCGTTGGAAGCAATGGCTAGGGCGGTGCAAGGTGCGCCGAACGTGAATGCTAATGACGAGTTCAGGAAGAATCAACCACCGGTCTTCAAAGGAAGATTTGATCCCGATGGTGCTCAGCTTTGGTTGAAAGAGATTGAAAGGATCTTCAGAGTCATGGGCTGTGAGGAGGAGAATAAGGTGAGGCTTGGGTCTCACATTCTGAAGGAGGAAGCCGACGATTGGTGGGTCGGTATGCGTCAAATTCTTGAGGTGGATGATGAAGAGGTAACTTGGAATTTATTTCGTACCGAGTTCTTGAGGAAGTATTACCCTGAAAGTGTGAAAGGGAAGAAGGAGATGGAGTTCCTTGAACTGAAAGAAGGTAGTATGTCCGTGGTGGACTATACTGCTAAGTTTGTGGAGTTGGTTCAATTCCATCCTCACTATGCCGCGATTACTGCTGAGTTCTCAAAGTGTATTAAATATGAGAATGGTTTGCATCCTGAGATTAAACAAGTTGTGGGATATCAAAGGATAAGAAGGTTTTCGGATTTGACGGAATGTTGTAGAATCTTCGAGGAAGATAACAAGGCTCGTTCTACACATTACAAAAGTTTGAATGAGAGGAAGGGAAAACAACAAGCTAGAAGTTGACCTTATGTGACACCCGCTGATAAGGGCAAGCATAGGGGAAACTTTGATAAGAGATCTGGAGGAGGAGGTTCTGGTTCCATTAAGTGTTACAAGTGTGGTGAAATGGGTCATAAATCATTTGAGTGTGGGAAGACTGTGGTGAAATGTTCTATCTGTGGAGGCCTTGGGCATGCTACTACCGATTATAGAAGGAATATGGTGAAATGTTATAATTGTGGGGAACCTGGCCACATTAGCACAAAGTGTCCAAATCCGAATAAAGCTCCAACTGGTGGGAAGGTTTTTTCTTTGGCAGGAACTCAGACTTGAAGTGCAGACCGTCTGATTAAAGGTACTTGCTTTATTAATAGTACGCCTTTAGTTGCTATTATTGATACTGGAGCGACTCATTCGTTTATTTCGTCTGAGTGCGCGAAGCATTTAAATCTTGTGTTGTCTCTGATGGATGGTAAGATGGTTATTGATACTCCAGCAATGGGGTCAGTGACTACTTCTTTGGTTTGTTTGAGTTGTCCTTTGACCATTTATGGTAAAGACTTTGAGATGGATTTAGTGTGTTTGCCGTTGGAAGGGTTGGATGTGGTCTTGGGTATGAATTGGTTACAATTTAATCGAGTTCATATAGATTTTTATCACAAGTTAGTGAGGTTTCCTTCTTTGGAAGATGATGAAGATGAGAGTTTCCTATCCACTAAAGAGTTGAAGAAACTTTTAGCAGACGAAGCTCAATTGTTCGGTTTGTTTGCATCATTGTTTGTGGATAGTCAAGTGTCCCTTGATGTGTTTCCTGTTGTGTGTGATTTTCCTGAAGTGTTTCCTGAGGATATTAAGGATGTACCGCTGGAAAGAGAAGTTGAGTTTTCTATTGATCTAGTTCCGGGTACTAGACCGGTTTCGATGCACCGTATCGTATGTCAGCATCGGAGTTGGTAGAATTGAAGAAGCAATTGAATGACTTGTTGGACAAGAGATTTGTAAGTATTGTTGGTAAAGAAGAAGGATGGGAGTATGCGGTTATGCATTGATTATCGACAATTGAACAAGGTGACAATTAAGAACAAGTATCCGCTTCCGAGGATCGATGATTTGTTGGACCAATTGGTTGGTGCGCGTGTTTTTAGCAAGATTGATTTGAGATCGGGATATCACCAGATTCGTGTGAAAGAAGAGGATATTCAAAAGACGGCCTTTAGGACATGGTATGGTCATTACGAATATTCTGTGATGCCATTCGGGATTTCTAATGCGCCGGGTGTGTTTATGGAATACATGAATCGTATTTTTCATGAGCAGTTAGATCGTTTTGTGGTTGTGTTCATCGACGATATTTTGATTTATTCTAAGTCTCCAGAGGAGCATGAAGAGCATTTGAGGATTGTGTTACAAATTTTGAAAGAGAAACAATTATATGCTAAGTTGTCGAAATGTGAGTTTTGGTTGTCGGAAGTAAGTTTTCTTGGACATGTTATTTCCGGTAGTGGTATTAGTGTTGATCCATCCAAGATTGATGCGGTGATGCAATGGGAGGCTCCTAGATCGGTTACGGAGATTCGAAGCTTTTTAGGCTTGGCGGGTTATTATCGGAGGTTTATTGAGGGATTTTCGAAGTTGGCACTTCCGTTAACGCAATTGACTTGTAAAGGAAAGGCTTTCATTTGGGATATTCATTGTGAAGAGAGTTTCAATGAGCTAAAAAGGAGGTTGACAATGGCTCCGATCTTGATTTTTCCAAATCCGACGGAACCATTTGTTGTGTATTGTGATGCTTCATTGGTTGGTTTAGGTGGTGTTTTGATGCAAGATGGAAAAGTTGTGGCTTATGCTTCAAGACAATTGAGAGTGCATGAAAAGAATTATCCTACACATGACTTAGAGTTAGTGGTCGTGGTGTTTGTTTTGAAAATTTGGAGGCACTATCTTTATGGTGCAAGATTTGAAGTTTTTAGTGATCACAAGAGCTTGAAATATTTATTTGATCAAAAAGAATTGAACATGAGACAAAGAAGGTGGTTAGAGCTTTTGAAGGATTATGATTTTGGTTTGAATTACCATCCGGGTAAGGCAAACGTGGTAGCCGATGCTTTGAGCCGGAAGTCGTTACATATGTCCTCATTGATGATGAGAGAATGGGAACTTTTGGAGAATTTTAGAGACTTGAGTTTGGTTTGTGAAATGACGCCGAGAAGTGTGAGACTTGGTATGCTACATGTTACGAATGACTTTCTTGCGACCGTATGTGAAAAGCAAAAGTTGGATTTGAAGTTCGTTGATTTGATGATGAATGAGAATGCGGATTTCAAGGTTGATAATTTTTGAGTTTTGAGATTCTGTGGTCGTATTTGTATTCCCGATGATGTGGAGTTGAAAAAGATGATATTGGAAGAAGGACACCGAAGTAACTTAAGTATTCATCTGGGAGCGAATAAAATGTATCAAGATTTGAGGAAAATCTTTTGGTGGTCCGGGTTAAAGAGAGATGTGGCTCAATTTATGTATGCGTGCTTAACTTGTCAAAAGTCGAAGGTGGAACATCAAAAGCCTAGTGGATTGATGCAACCGTTGGACATTCCGGAATGGAAATGGGATAGTATATCGATGGATTTTGTTACGGGATTTCCGAATACGCAAAGAGGTCATAATGCTATTTGGGTAATCGTTGATAGGCTTACTAAATCTGCTCACTTCATTCCAATTGATATTAGTTATCCTTTGGAGAAGTTAGCCGAGATTTATTTTCTTGTGGTTGTGAAGTTACATGGAGTTCCTAAGAGTATTGTATCGGATAGAGATCCTAGATTTACATCGAGGTTTTGGGAGAGTTTACAAAAGGCTTTGGGTTCTAAGATAAGATTGAGTTCGGCTTATCATCCGCAAACGGATGGTCAAACCGAGAGGACAATTCAATCGTTGGAGGATTTATTGCGTGCTTGTGTTGTCGAGCAAGGTGGTGCTTGGGATAGTTATTTGGCGTTGATTGAGTTCACCTACAATAATAGTTTTCATTCAAGTATAAGTATGGCACCATTTGAAGCTTTGTATGGTCGGAGAAGTCGAACACCTTTGTGTTGGCATGAAACCGGTGAGAGGACGATAGTTGGACCGAAAATGGTACAACAAACGACGGAGAAAGTGAAGTTTATTCGTGAGAAGATGAAAGCTTCTCAAAGTAGACAAAAGAGCTATCATGCCAAGAGAAGGAAAGATCTTGAGTTTCAAGAAGGCGACCATGTGTTTTTGAGAGTTACGCCGATTACGGGTGTGGGTCGTGCTTTGAAGTCGAAGAAGTTGACTTCTCGTTTTATTGGTCCGTATCAGATTTCCGCACGAGTTGGTGTTGTGGCTTACCGTGTGGCGTTGCCTCCGAATATTTCGAATTTGCATGATGTATTCCATGTTTCGCAACTTCGGAAGTATGTTTCGGATCCGTCACATGTTATTCCTATGGACGAGGTTGAAGTGAGGGATAACCTTACGGTTGAAACTTTACCGATTAGGATTTTGAACCATGAAGTTAAGAAGCTAAGAGGCAAGGATATTGCACTTGTGAAAGTAGCGTGGGGAGGCGCTACAGAAGGCGATATGACTTGGGAACTAGAGAGTAGGATGCGAGAGTCGTATCCGGAGTTGTTTGAATCAGGTAATATTTTCGAGGACGAAAATTTCTAAAGTGGGGGAGAGTTGTAACGCCCCGATTCCAATTATTCCCATTTTGTTGAGTCTTTTATTTAAATTGAGTGATAAATTATTTTATTTGTGAATTTGGTGTGTTAATATGCTATGTTGATATGTTATGATATTTTACTGTTTTTGAGAGTTTTCGGGGAAAATTAGAATGGAGGGTATTTTGGACATTTCTCAATTAATGGTAAGTTAGAAATTTAGTAAAATTGTTAGGAAAGTGTTTAAGTGTAGAATTATGTGAGGAAATGAATTAATTGAATTTTGAGTAGAAAATAGAAAAGAAAAAGAGATAAGGAAAAGAAATAGGAGAGAAAGAGAAAGAAAAGAGAAATAAGGAGAAAAAAGAGAGAAAGAAATAGGAAGAGGAGAAATGAGAAGAAAACTTGGGAAATCAAGAAAACCATCAAGAACAATCATCTAGTAAGCTTGGAATCCGGGTAAGGGTGTGAAATCTTATTATCTTATCAATGTATATCTTTATGTATGATTGTGTTGTTGTTGTTGTTGATTTTTATGAGTTTTTGTATAAATCATAAATGTAGAAAATGTTATAAATGAGGATCAAAACATGATTTTGTATGCATAAATGTGTTGTTGATGTTGTTTGAGGCTTGAATACTGATACGGATGTTATCAATTGGTGTTTTTCTGAGTTTAGATGATGAATTTGGAGTTGTTTGGTTGGAAAAACGCAGAACCGCATTCTGCAGAATTTTTCTGCATTTTGCCTGGCCATACGCGTATTTGGGTAGGCCATACGCGTATTGACTAGGGCAATACGCGTATGGTGTTGGGCATACGCGTATGGGCTTTAAAACGTGAAATTTGTGAAGGAAATGATTCTGTCCATACGCGTATGGGCATTGGTGATACGCGTATGGGGATGGCGAGGAATTGGGGCCATACGCGTATGAGAATGGTGGTACGCGTATGGTCAGGCCAATTGTAAAAATGGGATTTTTCAAAATTTCATTTTCGTTTTCGTTCGTAACTTTTATTCCGATTACCCGATTTTTACATTCTTGGTATCATTGTGAAGCTATTGAGCTGTACTATATGATTATGATGATTTGGAAATTGTTGGCCGATTAAATAAGTCAGAAAAGTCGGGAATAGTTTTATTTAGCGACTTTTACCGCTTTGAATGTGTGTTTGGATGTGAATCATACAATAGTGCATTGATGTGAATGTATATAGATTGTATGTGATTGTATGAGAAGAATGCATGAATATATTGTGAATATGTATGCATTTCAAGAATGTCTTGAGTCATTTTGTATGTGAAGCATAATGATGTACATTCTTGTGTTGAGGGATTCTAATGAGAATCCGTTGTAACATCGTGTGCCCGTGTGGGGTGTGAGCGACGGTTGGTTCCAGAGGGAATCCGCTATAACATCGTGTGCCCATGTGGGGTGTGAGCGATGATTATAGACGATCGTGTGCCCATGTGGGGTGTGAGCGATCGGGTCGTGTGCCCGTGTGGGGTGTGAGCGATCCATAAACATTGTGTGCCCATGTGGGGTGTGAGCAATGGGTGAACATCGTAGGCCCGACGGGGAGTTACATTGGTAACGAGCGATGGTTCCAATAAGTTCCTGAGTGAACTTGAGATGATTGAGTCGGTACCGCATTGCATTTGCATAGAGTCATGAGGCGGTCTCTATGATTTACATTTATCATCTTTATAATGGTGCATTGATGAATAAACATAAATGTGTATGTTTATGTGGAATGATAAGGATTGTGAATATATGCATGATGTATATGCTTGGTTTTGAATATATATACATTGTGATGTATATGAGTGATTTGTGATGAATTGTGGTGAGAATGTGGAATATGTGTATTTTTATGCTAAGATATATAATTATATGCATTGTTATTATGATAATATTTCTCACCCTTCTGCTGTTTTATGATGCTCTATGAGGCATTGCAGAGTAGGTATGCTGGTGGTCTTTTTGTGAAGCGTGTCTTCATTCTTTTGGTCGGTCGGCTCTGATATGTAGCACCGGGTAGCTAGGATGTATATGATTCTTTTGTGATACATTTGTACATGTATCTGGTTGATGAATGTTTATGTAAACATGAATTATGTTGGTGGATAATACTTGATGATACATATATGTATATATGTTGGATGTTATTCAATGTTTAGATTTTCCGCTTTTATTCTAAATATTGAGATGTGGGTGTAAGGACTAAGTTCCTCTGTTGCAAAGTTACCCCACTCTTGCATATCAATTGTTGAGCAGGTGTTGAATGTTTTAATTTCATGTATAATGTGACAAACCTTTTTTTATACTATGTTTATAATTATACTCTGACGAAATTTTTAATATGTGCCTAAATGATTATGTGATTATTTGGGGGTATAGAAAGGGGGTGTTACATTAAGTGGTATCAGAGCCAGTGTTGAGTCAGTTGTGTCTGTCTTGTTGTTGTGATGGTTGAACTGTTGTTTAACCTTGTTGTCATTTTTGGGAATGATCAGAATATGGCTGGTAGAAACGACAATGCAATGGCTGCTGCGTTGGAAGCAATGGCTAGGGCGGTGCAAGGTGCGCCGAACGTGAATGCTAATGACGAGTTCAGGAAGAATCAACCACCGGTCTTCAAAGGAAGATTTGATCCCGATGGTGCTCAGCTTTGGTTGAAAGAGATTGAAAGGATCTTCAGAGTCATGGGCTGTGAGGAGGAGAATAAGGTGAGGCTTGGGTCTCACATTCTGAAGGAGGAAGCCGACGATTGGTGGGTCGGTATGCGTCAAATTCTTGAGGTGGATGATGAAGAGGTAACTTGGAATTTATTTCGTACCGAGTTCTTGAGGAAGTATTACCCTGAAAGTGTGAAAGGGAAGAAGGAGATGGAGTTCCTTGAACTGAAAGAAGGTAGTATGTCCGTGGTGGACTATACTGCTAAGTTTGTGGAGTTGGTTCAATTCCATCCTCACTATGCCGCGATTACTGCTGAGTTCTCAAAGTGTATTAAATATGAGAATGGTTTGCATCCTGAGATTAAACAAGTTGTGGGATATCAAAGGATAAGAAGGTTTTCGGATTTGACGGAATGTTGTAGAATCTTCGAGGAAGATAACAAGGCTCGTTCTACACATTACAAAAGTTTGAATGAGAGGAAGGGAAAACAACAAGCTAGAAGTTGACCTTATGTGACACCCGCTGATAAGGGCAAGCATAGGGGAAACTTTGATAAGAGATCTGGAGGAGGAGGTTCTGGTTCCATTAAGTGTTACAAGTGTGGTGAAATGGGTCATAAATCATTTGAGTGTGGGAAGACTGTGGTGAAATGTTCTATCTGTGGAGGCCTTGGGCATGCTACTACCGATTATAGAAGGAATATGGTGAAATGTTATAATTGTGGGGAACCTGGCCACATTAGCACAAAGTGTCCAAATCCGAAGAAAGCTCCAACTGGTGGGAAGGTTTTTTCTTTGGCAGGAACTCAGACTTGAAGTGCAGACCGTCTGATTAAAGGTACTTGCTTTATTAATAGTACGCCTTTAGTTGCTATTATTGATACTGGAGCGACTCATTCGTTTATTTCGTCTGAGTGCGCGAAGCATTTAAATCTTGTGTTGTCTCTGATGGATGGTAAGATGGTTATTGATACTCCAGCAATGGGGTCAGTGACTACTTCTTTGGTTTGTTTGAGTTGTCCTTTGACCATTTATGGTAAAGACTTTGAGATGGATTTAGTGTGTTTGCCGTTGGAAGGGTTGGATGTGGTCTTGGGTATGAATTGGTTACAATTTAATCGAGTTCATATAGATTTTTATCACAAGTTAGTGAGGTTTCCTTCTTTGGAAGATGATGAAGATGAGAGTTTCCTATCCACTAAAGAGTTGAAGAAACTTTTAGCAGACGAAGCTCAATTGTTCGGTTTGTTTGCATCATTGTCTGTGGATAGTCAAGTGTCCCTTGATGTGTTTCCTGTTGTGTGTGATTTTCCTGAAGTGTTTCCTGAGGATATTAAGGATGTACCGCTGGAAAGAGAAGTTGAGTTTTCTATTGATCTAGTTCCGGGTACTAGACCGGTTTCGATGCACCGTATCGTATGTCAGCATCGGAGTTGGTAGAATTGAAGAAGCAATTGAATGACTTGTTGGACAAGAGATTTGTAAGTATTGTTGGTAAAGAAGAAGGATGGGAGTATGCGGTTATGCATTGATTATCGACAATTGAACAAGGTGACAATTAAGAACAAGTATCCGCTTCCGAGGATCGATGATTTGTTGGACCAATTGGTTGGTGCGCGTGTTTTTAGCAAGATTGATTTGAGATCGGGATATCACCAGATTCGTGTGAAAGAAGAGGATATTCAAAAGACGGCCTTTAGGACATGGTATGGTCATTACGAATATTCTGTGATGCCATTCGGGATTTCTAATGCGCCGGGTGTGTTTATGGAATACATGAATCGTATTTTTCATGAGCAGTTAGATCGTTTTGTGGTTGTGTTCATCGACGATATTTTGATTTATTCTAAGTCTCCAGAGGAGCATGAAGAGCATTTGAGGATTGTGTTACAAATTTTGAAAGAGAAACAATTATATGCTAAGTTGTCGAAATGTGAGTTTTGGTTGTCGGAAGTAAGTTTTCTTGGACATGTTATTTCCGGTAGTGGTATTAGTGTTGATCCATC
Organism: Lathyrus tuberosus; assembly: GCA_022829125.1. Classification (NCBI taxonomy): domain Eukaryota; kingdom Viridiplantae; phylum Streptophyta; class Magnoliopsida; order Fabales; family Fabaceae; genus Lathyrus; species Lathyrus tuberosus. Next base: position 20,324,413 of record JALAZF010000040.1, read on the forward strand.
CAAGATTGATGCGGTGATGCAATGGGAGGCTCCTAGATCGGTTACGGAGATTCGAAGCTTTTTAGGCTTGGCGGGTTATTATCGGAGGTTTATTGAGGGATTTTCGAAGTTGGCACTTCCGTTAACGCAATTGACTTGTAAAGGAAAGGCTTTCATTTGGGATATTCATTGTGAAGAGAGTTTCAATGAGCTAAAAAGGAGGTTGACAATGGCTCCGATCTTGATTTTGCCAAATCCGACGGAACCATTTGTTGTGTATTGTGATGCTTCATTGGTTGGTTTAGGTGGTGTTTTGATGCAAGATGGAAAAGTTGTGGCTTATGCTTCAAGACAATTGAGAGTGCATGAAAAGAATTATCCTACACATGACTTAGAGTTAGTGGTCGTGGTGTTTGTTTTGAAAATTTGGAGGCACTATCTTTATGGTGCAAGATTTGAAGTTTTTAGTGATCACAAGAGCTTGAAATATTTATTTGATCAAAAAGAATTGAACATGAGACAAAGAAGGTGGTTAGAGCTTTTGAAGGATTATGATTTTGGTTTGAATTACCATCCGGGTAAGGCAAACGTGGTAGCCGATGCTTTGAGCCGGAAGTCGTTACATATGTCCTCATTGATGATGAGAGAATGGGAACTTTTGGAGAATTTTAGAGACTTGAGTTTGGTTTGTGAAATGACGCCGAGAAGTGTGAGACTTGGTATGCTACATGTTACGAATGACTTTCTTGCGACCGTATGTGAAAAGCAAAAGTTGGATTTGAAGTTCGTTGATTTGATGATGAATGAGAATGCGGATTTCAAGGTTGATAATTTTTGAGTTTTGAGATTCTGTGGTCGTATTTGTATTCCCGATGATGTGGAGTTGAAAAAGATGATATTGGAAGAAGGACACCGAAGTAACTTAAGTATTCATCTGGGAGCGAATAAAATGTATCAAGATTTGAGGAAAATCTTTTGGTGGTCCGGGTTAAAGAGAGATGTGGCTCAATTTATGTATGCGTGCTTAACTTGTCAAAAGTCGAAGGTGGAACATCAAAAGCCTAGTGGATTGATGCAACCGTTGGACATTCCGGAATGGAAATGGGATAGTATATCGATGGATTTTGTTACGGGATTTCCGAATACGCAAAGAGGTCATAATGCTATTTGGGTAATCGTTGATAGGCTTACTAAATCTGCTCACTTCATTCCAATTGATATTAGTTATCCTTTGGAGAAGTTAGCCGAGATTTATTTTCTTGTGGTTGTGAAGTTACATGGAGTTCCTAAGAGTATTGTATCGGATAGAGATCCTAGATTTACATCGAGGTTTTGGGAGAGTTTACAAAAGGCTTTGGGTTCTAAGATAAGATTGAGTTCGGCTTATCATCCGCAAACGGATGGTCAAACCGAGAGGACAATTCAATCGTTGGAGGATTTATTGCGTGCTTGTGTTGTCGAGCAAGGTGGTGCTTGGGATAGTTATTTGGCGTTGATTGAGTTCACCTACAATAATAGTTTTCATTCAAGTATAAGTATGGCACCATTTGAAGCTTTGTATGGTCGGAGAAGTCGAACACCTTTGTGTTGGCATGAAACCGGTGAGAGGACGATAGTTGGACCGAAAATGGTACAACAAACGACGGAGAAAGTGAAGTTTATTCGTGAGAAGATGAAAGCTTCTCAAAGTAGACAAAAGAGCTATCATGCCAAGAGAAGGAAAGATCTTGAGTTTCAAGAAGGCGACCATGTGTTTTTGAGAGTTACGCCGATTACGGGTGTGGGTCGTGCTTTGAAGTCGAAGAAGTTGACTTCTCGTTTTATTGGTCCGTATCAGATTTCCGCACGAGTTGGTGTTGTGGCTTACCGTGTGGCGTTGCCTCCGAATATTTCGAATTTGCATGATGTATTCCATGTTTCGCAACTTCGGAAGTATGTTTCGGATCCGTCACATGTTATTCCTATGGACGAGGTTGAAGTGAGGGATAACCTTACGGTTGAAACTTTACCGATTAGGATTTTGAACCATGAAGTTAAGAAGCTAAGAGGCAAGGATATTGCACTTGTGAAAGTAGCGTGGGGAGGCGCTACAGAAGGCGATATGACTTGGGAACTAGAGAGTAGGATGCGAGAGTCGTATCCGGAGTTGTTTGAATCAGGTAATATTTTCGAGGACGAAAATTTCTAAAGTGGGGGAGAGTTGTAACGCCCCGATTCCAATTATTCCCATTTTGTTGAGTCTTTTATTTAAATTGAGTGATAAATTATTTTATTTGTGAATTTGGTGTGTTAATATGCTATGTTGATATGTTATGATATTTTACCCTTTTTGAGAGTTTTCGGGGAAAATTAGAATGGAGGGTATTTTGGACATTTCTCAATTAATGGTAAGTTAGAAATTTAGTAAAATTGTTAGGAAAATGTTTAAGTGTAGAATTATGTGAGGAAATGAATTAATTGAATTTTGAGTAGAAAATAGAAAAGAAAAAGAGATAAGGAAAAGAAATAGGAGAGAAAGAGAAAGAAAAGAGAAATAAGGAGAAAAAGGAGAGAAAGAAATAGGAAGAGGAGAAAGGAGAAGAAAACTTGGGAAATCAAGAAAACCATCAAGAACAATCATCTAGTAAGCTTGGAATCCGGGTAAGGGTGTGAAATCTTATTATCTTATCAATGTATATCTTTATGTATGATTGTGTTGTTGTTGTTGTTGATTTTTATGAGTTTTTGTATAAACCATAAATGTAGAAAATGTTATAAATGAGGATCAAAACATGATTTTGTATGCATAAATGTGTTGTTGATTTTGTTTGAGGTTTGAATACTGATATGGATGTTATCAATTGGTGTTTTTCTGAGTTTAGATGATGAATTTGGAGTTGTTTGGTTGGAAAAATGCAGAACCACGTTCTGCAGAATTTTTCTGCATTTTGCCTAGCCATACCCGTATTGGGGCAGGCCATACGCGTATTGACTAGGGCAATACGCGTATGGTGTTGGGCATACGCGTATGGGCTTTAAAACGTGAAATTTGTGAAGGAAATGATTTTGTCCATACGCGTATGGGCATTAGTGATACGCGTATGGGGATGGCGAGGAATTGGGGCCATACGCGTATGAGAATGGTGGTACGCGTATGGTCAGGCCAATTGTAAAAATGGGATTTTTCAAAATGTCGTTTTCGTTTTCGTTCGTAACTTTTGTTCCGATTACCCGATTTTTACATTCTTGGTATCGTTGTGAAGCTATTGAGCTGTACTATATGATTATGATGATTTGGAAATTGTTGGCTGATTAAATAAATCGGAAAAGTCAAGAATAGTGTTATTTAGCGACTTTTATCGTTTTGAATGTGTGTTTGGATGTGAATCATACAATAGTGCATTGATGTGAATGTATATAGATTGTATGTGATTGTATGAGAATAATGCATGAATATATTGTGAATATGTATGCATTTCAAGAATGTCTTGAGTCATTTTGTATGTGAAGCATATTGATGTACATTCTTGTGTTGAGCGATTCTAATGAGAATCCGTTGTAACGTCGTGTGCCCGTTTGGGATGTGAGCGACGGTTGGTTCCAGAGGGAATCCGCTATAACAACGTGTACCCATGTGGGGTGTGAGCGATGATTATAGACGATCGTGTGCCCATGTGGGGTGTGAGCGATCGGGTCGTGTGCCCGTGTGGGGTGTGAGCGATCCATAAACATTGTGTGCCCATGTGGGGTGTGAGCAATGGGTGAACATCGTAGGCCCGACGGGGAGTTACATTGGTAACGAGCGATGGTTCCAATAAGTTCCTGAGTGAACTTGAGATGATTGAGTCAGTACCGCATTGCATTTGCATAGAGTCATGAGTCGGTCTCTATGATTTGCATTTATCATCTTTATCATGGTGCATTGATGAATAAACATAAATGTGTATGTTTATGTGGAATGATAAGGATTTTGAATGTATGCATGATGTATATGCTTGGTTTTGAATATATATACATTGTGATGTATGTGAGTGATTTGTGATGAATTGTGGTGAGAATGTGGAATATGTGTATTTTTATGCTAAGATATATAATTATATGCATTGTTATTATGATAATATTTCTCACCCTTCTGCTGTTTTATGATGCTCTATGAGGCATTGCAGAGTAGGTATGCTGGTGGTCTTTTTGTGAAGCGTGTCTTCATTCTTTTGGTCGGTCGGCTCTGATATGTAGCACCGGGTAGCTAGGATGTATATGATTCTTTTGTGATACATTTGTACATGTATCTGGTTGATGAATGTTTATGTAAACATGAATTATGTTGGTGGATAATACTTGATGATACATATATGTATATATGTTGGATGTTATTCAATGTTTAGATTTTCCGCTTTTATTCTAAATATTGAGATGTGGGTGTAAGGACTAAGTTCCTCTGTTGCAAAGTTACCCCACTCTTGCATATCAATTGTTGAGCAGGTGTTGAATGTTTTAATTTCATGTATAATGTGACAAACCTTTTTTTATACTATGTTTATAATTATACTCTGACGAAATTTTTAATATGTGCCTAAATGATTATGTGATTATTTGGGGGTATAGAAAGGGGGTGTTACATTAAGTGGTATCAGAGCCAGTGTTGAGTCAGTTGTGTCTGTCTTGTTGTTGTGATGGTTGAACTATTGTTTAACCTTGTTGTCATTTTTGGGAATGATCAGAATATGGCTGGTAGAAACGACAATGCGATGGCTGCTGCGTTGGAAGCAATGGCTAGGGCGGTGCAAGGTGCGCCAAACGGAATGCTAATGACGAGTTCAGGAAGAATCAACCACCGGTCTTCAAAGGAAGATTTGATCCCGATGGTGCTCAGCTTTGGTTGAAAGAGATTGAAAGGATCTTCAGAGTCATGGGTTGTGAGGAAGAGAATAAGGTGAGGCTTGGGTCTCACATGCTGAAGTAGGAAGCCGACGATTGGTGGGTCGGTATACACCTAATACCGCATCTGGAAAGATTGAGTATACACCTAAGATAAGTGATGTCATTATACGGGTAATCTTACGGGGATTGAATCCCAGATAAGAGGTCTCGGTCAACCATCAAATCAGTGGAGATGCCCTTTGCGGATTCAATGCCTATACGACTTCGGTTGTTGAAAGCAGATTATTCCATTGGGTTATCTGAGAAGCTGAGGATTTTAGTAGACTGAAACCATTTTGTAGTGCGGAAGCTATCGGAAATAGTTGTCACACCATACTACCCTCATTTGAGACTACTCTAAGATACTGCAGCTCGCTGGCGATCCGCTTGCTGTTGTTATCCCAAGAGGGGTCAGTGATTTTGAGGACAGGTACAAAAAATCACCAGTATAAACCTTTGGGGATGGGTAGAGCCTTGACTTCATGACACCGACCCTTTGACCCCATGTTTTTTCTATGTTTTTGTGTGCTGCATTCATGCATTCATTTAAAAAACATTAAAACAAAGAAAAATCTTCTCTTCTAGTCTCTGTTTTTCAAATTAAATTAAGACAAAGATTGCAAATCTCAGATAAAGAGATTGCTAATGGATTTCGGTAGATGGAAGACTCACAAGTACACCTTCAAGGTTCCAAAATTAGAGGATTTAAGAGGTCTGGTAAGGATGATAACAACCCCTGAGGCTTTCAGAGCTAAGTATGGAGGACTGCTGTCTCTGTTGAGGGTCCATGTAATCGAAGGAATCCTGTCCACACTAATCCAGTTCTACGATCCGGTCTATCACTATTTCACATTTTCGCATTATCAACTGGAACCAACACTAGAGGAGTACTCTCACCTGACTGATTTGCATATTACTGACCAAGCTCCCTTTTCTGGACTGGAAGAAATTCCAAAGGATCAAAACATTGCAAGAGCAATCTATTTAGACGAGTCAGAAGTCAGGACTCACATGACCACTAAGGGTGGAATTCAGGGTTTGCCAGCCCAGTTCTTAATCAAGAAAGCTCTATACTTTGCTAGTATAGGGAACGTGGCCGCTTTCGAAAGCATCTTTGTTTTGCTTACCTACGGGTTATTTTTGTTTCTCAACATTGATAACTTCATTGATATCAACGCCATTAAGATTTTTCTGATTGGAAACCCTGTACCGACCTTGCTCACAGATGCTTATCGTTCGGTACACCTAAGGAATTTGTACAGCGGATGAATGATCACCTTCTGCGTACCCCTGCTGTATAAATGGCTCATTTCCCATTTGCCAAAGTATGCTGCATTTTGGGATAAAAAAAGTACTTTACGTTGGTCGCAGAGAATCATGTCTCTTACTAACTCTGACATCGATTGGTACAATCGAATCTATGACGGGATCAGGATCATTGACCGTTGTGGAAATTTCCCAAATGTACCCCTCATAGGAATTAAAGGAGGAATCAATTATCATCCAGTTCTGGTTCGTCGTCAGTTTGGATACCCGATGAGGCATGTCCTGCGTAATGCTCATCTGGAAGGTCTTTTCTTCAAGGAAGGTGAAAATGACAGGGCACTAAAGACAGAAATAGTGCATGCCTGGAAAAATGTTCATAGGAAAGGAAAAGAGTCTCTAGGAAAACCAGACTGTGTCTCGGTGGAACCTTATCTCCACTAGGTACAAACTAGAGCTCTCAAGCTGAGGATGCCTTACCCTCGTCAGGAAGTTCTTCCATTAAGGGACCCTGTCCTTTACTTTATTTTTGATATGGAAAAACTTCAGGTTACTCTCAACAGGGTTCAATAGGAAAAGAAGTCTTGGAAGAACAAGTACCGTATTCTCAATGTGGAGTGCAAGAAAATACAACAGCTGTTAAAATAAAAAGACGCTCTGATTGAGATTTTAGAGCAACACGCTGTATAAAATCAAGAGGAACAAAGGAATTTGCTCCCTCCTTTCACTTGGCAAAGGAATGACAACCCGACAACGACTCAAGAGCCTCGGTCAAAGAAAAGGAAAGCACCAGAACCAGCACCTGAGCTCTCCTCAAAGAGGACTCAGGACCCATTAGTTTAGACATTTCCTTTTACAACACTATGTAAATTACTGTATTTCCATTTCCGCAATCTTTGAATTCAATAAAACGGGGGTTTCCCCACTATTTGATATTTCCAATCCAATTGTTGAAGTTTACTTTGATTAAACAAAAAAAAATATAATTAATATAATCATTGCATATCATTCATCATTCTCACGTAACGCATTCTTCTTACCTACGAATCTCACATTTGCGTCTCGATTCTAGAGTCAAATTGTCGTATTCGTACAATACTCGGGCCAATCGACAGAAAAAGATGGATGATCTCGAGGAAGAGAACAGAGAGTTGAGGGAAGAGATCTACACTCTGAAAAAGGATCTGAGAAAGCTTCATAACGACATGCGAGCTCTAGCAGAAGCTCAGATGCAACAACAAAGGACGGTGATCTCAGAGATCACATCAACACCCAAAGTGGAAAAGTATGACCCTCGGTATACGATGCCTAAAGATCATCCCTGGGGCATGCCTATTAACTATATCCCGAAAGGATATGTTGCGCCGATCACTGAAGATCAGGGAACCGCAGCAAGAACCGTTGGGCCTGAAGGTTACAAATTTCGGGAAAGAGAAGATGCCAGGGGCATGACAGCAACTCCTGAAGGTTACGAACTTCGGGAGAGGGACTTTCAGAGATTTTGGCACTTTCAGAGATCGGTACATGGGTTTAAACCACACTAAGATCGGCACTTTCAGAGATTTTGGCGCTGCCTTCGTTCAACAATATAAGTATAACCTGGATATGGCACCAGACAGAGATCAACTCAGAGCCATGGCACAGAAGGACAAGGAAACCTTTAAGGAATACGCTCAGAGATGGCGTGAAATTGCCGCCCAGATTTGTCCATCTCTTGAGGAAAAATAGATGACAAAGATCTTCTTAAAGACCTTGAGCTCATTTTACTACGACCGAATGGTCGCCAGTGCGACCAGTGACTTTACTGAAATGGTAGGCATGGGAGTTCGTCTTAAGGAAGCAGTCCGAGAAGGATATTTAGTTAAAGACACTGGATCATCAAGTAGTAAAAAATGATACGGTAGTGCTCTCTCTAAGAAAAAAGAGCATGATATTGGCAATATCTCTCTCAGAAAGCAAAGGCGACGGTACCAACTAGTAGTAGCTGTAACTCCTGCTATCAACTATACGCCTGTTCCTACATATCAACCTCAGGTTGCTCAGAGCCAACCGAATCAACATCAATATCAGCAAAGGACACAACAGCCTCTTCAGCAGGCTCGTCCTCCATATAACAACAACCGTACAACGCGACCACCGGGGTTCGACCCTATACCATTGTTGTACGCAGAATTGTTTCCACTATTACTGGTCAAGGGGCATGTCTAAACCAAGTCTCCTCTTACAGTACCGGAAAATCTGCCTTTTTGGTTCGAAGCGGATCAGACTTGCCCTTACCATCAAGGAGGACCAGGGCATAACATAGAAAACTGTCTCAGTTTCAAATTTGATGTGCAAAAACTTGTTAGGAGCGGGGTCTTATCTTTCAAAGATATAAATCCGAATGTTCTCACGAACCCGCTGCCTCAACACGAGAAAGCCGCGGTAAATTTGATAGAGGGGGAGTCTAACAACAACTATCAAATTCATGATGTACTCTTATTGAGGGCCAACTTGGTCAAGATGCATTGTAGACAGAGCAGATACGGCCATGTGTCACCTCATAATTATCACCAGTGTGATATCTGCTCTAAAAATAATCAAGGATGTTTTGTGGTGCAATCAGCTCTACAGGAACAATTGGATCTCGGATTGATCCAACAGCACCGAATTCGTGATGTCAACATGACTTATTCGAATTCCAACATCATCCAGAATCACGACATCCGTGCAATGAATGCCAACTTGGTGGCAATGCGCTCAAGGCAAAGCCAGTATCATAATCTGCCGCGGCATGATTACAATTCCTGTTTGACTTGCTTGGTAAACAAACAGGTATGCTCTTTTGTACAAGAGGCCCTCCAGCGTCAGATGGGTCTTGGGTGGATCCATGACTACCATGATAGAAATCCTTATCAGATCAACATGATTCAAATCTTCGATATTTGTTTGATGAATACCAACCTGGTGGAGTTACACGCCAAGCAAGTCCAACTCGGTTTTCTCACTTCACATGATTATCTGAACTGTAAAGTATGTTGTGAGAGTAACCAAGGGTGCGCTCTCGTTCAAAGAACTTTACAACAATTGTTAAACCATTGGTGGCTTACGATCTATCTAGACGAAGACACACAACAAATCAGTGTGACAAACGGGAACCCTACTAGACATCAAAGTCAGGATGTCCGATCTATGGAAATACACCTAGTAAGGTTGCACTGCATTCAAAGCGGACGTGGCCAGGTGCCACCACACAATTACGAGCGCTGTAGAGTCTGCTCGGAAAATAATCAAGGATGTTACCTCATGCAAGCAGCCCTCCAAAGTCAGTTGGCTCCCAGCGAGATTCAACCGTGTCCAAGTTCTGGATCACTCAACTGGACGCCAGACTATTTCGCTGATCAGATTAAGGATGTTGTCGTGATCTCTGATCACGAAAGAACCAAAGATGTTTGTACCATCATCCCTTTACTTGACGAATCGAAGGTTCTTAACCAGGAATTGATTGAAGTTACTTACGACAGTCAGAGAAATCAGAAGGCTCCTATAGTTATCTATCTACCGGGACCATTACCGTATGAATCAACTAAGGTTATCCCTTACAAATATGGTGCAACAACAGTTGAGAATGGAAAGGAAATTCCATTACCCTCCGTCGTGAATATTGTAGACATCAGTCGAGTAACACGGAGCGGTTGAATCTTCAACAGAGGAGTTGGAGAACCTAATAGAGAAAAGAAACCTCAAATGGAAAATCCCAATCCACCAGTCGGTCAATCCAGTAATCCCGACCTTGCGAAAAATGATGATGAGATGCTGAAGCTCATCCAAAGGAGTGAATACAACATTGTTGACCAACTGTTGCAAACTCCTTCAAAAATCTCTGTATTATCTCTTTTACTCAGTTCCGAAGCTCACAGGGAGGCTCTACAGAAAGTCTAAGAGCAAGCCTTTGTGGAACAAGATGTGTCAATACGACAATTTGACAGCATTATCTCCAACATCACTTCCTGCAACAACTTGGGGTTTAGTGATGAGGAATTTCCAGAAGAAGGCAAATGTCACAACATGGCGCTCAATATCACAGTCAACTGCCAGGATGATGCTTTAGCCAGCATACTGGTAGATACCGGATCGGCTCTCAATGTTATGCCAAAGTCCACTTTGATGCGACTATCATTCAAAGGATCTCCGATGAGAGGCAGTGAGGTCGTCCTCAAAGCATTTGACCGATCCCGAAAAATAGTTATCGGTAAAGTCGACCTTCCCATAACTATCGGTCCTCACACTTTCCTATTCACTTTCCAGGTCATGGACATCCGGGCAACATACAGCTATTTGTTAGGAAGACCTTAGATACACCAGGTTGGGGCAGTCACTTAGACACTTCACCAAAAGCTGAAGTTTGTCAAGAATGACCAACTCGTCACAATCTGCGGAGAGAAAGCCTTGATCGTGAGTAACTTATCGTCGTCCACTTGTGTAGAACCAGAGGAGGTTGTTGTAACTCAGTTCCAAGCACTTTCGGTGGGCAACGAGAATCAATCAGAAAAAGGAGCATCGATCTCCTCGTACAAAGATGCTATCGAGGTGATCAAAAGTAACAATCCAAAGGGATGGGGACGGCTTGTCATTCCTACTGATAATAAAACAAAGAAGGGTCTTGGTTTTTCTGCAACCTGTACCCAGACTGCCGCTAACAGTGAAAGTCTTCATCCCATTCATAACTTTTTCCATAGTGGAGGTTTCCTTCACCCAGTGTCTCAAGAAGTACATACCATCAACGAGGGAGATTCCTCCGACACAGATGAGGAATGGAAGTCCTATCTTAACGAGGACTGTTATATGTCTCAAGAAGAGGTACCTATGCCGTTTTGCTATCCTGCACAGAGTCCGAGACTTATACCAAGGTCAGACGTCAAAATGATATACGGAGATTGTGATCCAGTAGGATGTCGTGCTCCACCAAACTCATTAAAGGAAGACACTCTGATGAAAGACAACTTTGACCACGACTATTATGGCCCAATGGATGGCTTGCCTATCTGGCAACCATACCCAGAAGACTTGGGACAAAAGAGTCAGCCAAACGACACTTATCAGCTGAGCACTATTGGAAAAATACCTGAGTTCCCACCATGTCATGGGATCAACACTCAGGTCATTCAGAAAATATCCAATACAACGATGAATTTGCAAAATTTGCAGGACTGGAATTCATCAACTATGCCTTTCCTGAGGTCAACGTCATCGAGAGAGATGACTCCTCCAGTTCCAAAGAAGTGTGGGACACCTTAGGACAACTTAGTGCAGGTACGACTTCTTGGTCAAGTACACTGCTCCTGAAAGCTCTCGTATCAAGCTCAAAGACATCCAGCCTACTGGATGGGGAGATCTGCCTGAGAGCACCAATATTATGCAAAATACAACTGAGGGATCCTCCTACGACAACTCGGCCTAGGAGACAGATTCCAATGATCCTGCTCCACCAGAAATCGGCGTTATTTCTAAAGACAACCCAAGGAAGGTACCAGACTTTGTAATTCACCGAGGAGTTCGCCGCCAATGGGTTGCAGTCGACGTTCCGAAAGTTGTTCATAAGTCAAAGTAATTGTCGTCTTTATCTTAGCCTTTCACCTTGCCCAGGTGAAACAGATGTTTTGATAGGGCTCACTTTCTGTAAATGTCCCTCTTCGCTTTGCCCAAAGTGACAGAGTTTTGTTTTATATGGTTGTAGTTTCAAGAACCAACCATTTCATAAATAAAATAACGTCATTCTGTAATTCCCGCATTAATTGCTGTTTTCTCTTTTCGCTTTTTCAGAAAATGGTAATCCTAAAAAATAATTCAAATAATAAAAACAAGCAGTAACAAAAATACACTGCACACACTCTTGTATTTCTCTCTATCTCTTCTAAAAAACAATCATCACGTCATGCAGATTGCTTGTTCTAAACCCCATTGAAACATACGATCCAATGCCTTCTCCCAACTTTGAATTCCCGGTATATGGGGCTGAAAAAGAAGATGACAAAGAAATTCCAGAGCAGATCTCCCGATTACTCAGACAATAGGAAAGGTCCATTAAACCTCACAAAGAGCCGTTGGAAACGTCAACTTGGGCTCAGGGGAAGAGAGAAAGGAGGTCAAGATTGGGGCCCTACTCAGTCCGACTGTCAAAGAAAGTTTGATAAAGCTTCTCAAAGAGTTTCCTGATGTATTCGCTTGGTCCTATCAGGATATGCCAGGGTTGGATACCAGCATCGTGGAACATCATTTACCGTTAAGATCAGAATGTCCGCCAGTAAATCAGAGGTTGAGACGGACTCATCCGGACATGGCCATCAAAATCAAAGAGGAGGTACAGAAACATATTGATGCGGGTTTCCTCGCCACATCAGAATATCCTCAATGGTTAGCCAACATAGTACCAGTTCCGAAAAAGGACGGAAAGGTCAAAATGTGTGTAGACTACAGGGATCTAAAAAAAGAAAGTCCAAAGGATGACTTTCCTTTACCACACATTGACATGCTGGTAGACAGTACAACAAAGTTCAAATTTTTCTCCTTAATGGATGGATTCTCGGGTTATAATCAAATCAAAATGGCGCCGAAAGATATGGAGAAAACGTCGTTCATCACCCCATGGGGTACCTTTTGTTACAAGGTAATGCCGTTCGGTTTGAAGAATGCTGGGGCAACCCATCAACGGGCTATGACTACTCTGTTTCATGACACGATACACAAAGAAATCGAGGTATATGTCGATGACATGATTGCCAAATCTAGAACAGAGGAGGAGCATGTGACCCACCTGTCAAAACTATTTGAGCGGTTGAGAAAGTACAGACTGCGCTTGAATCCCAATAAGTGCACATTCAGTGTCCGTTCAGGAAAACTTTTAGGGTTCATCGTCAGCCAGAGAGGCATTGAGGTTGATCTTGACAAGGTCAAGGCCATTCAAGAAATTCCTTCTCCAAAGACTGAGAAACAAGCCAGGGGATTCCTGGGACATTTGAATTACATTTCCAGATTTATATTCCTCATGACTGCGACGTGTGCGCCAATTTTTAAATTACTCAAAAAGAATCGGGATTGCGTTTGGACAGAAGACTGCCAAACCGCCTTCGACAGTATCAAGGAATACCTGTTGAACCCACCGATTATATCACCTCCAGTGGAGGGGAGACCGTTGATCATATACCTAACAGTCTTGGAGGACTCAATGGGTTGTGTACTTGGCCAACAAGACGAAACCAAAAGGAAAGAGTCAGCCATTTACTATTTAAGCAAAAAATTCACTAACTGCGAGACTCAGTATACTATGCTTGAGAACACTTGTTGTGCCTTTGCTTGGGCAGCCAAACGTCTGCGCCATTACATGATTCGTCACACTACTTGGTTAATCTCCGAAATGGATCTAATCAAGTATGTCTTTGAAAAGCATGCTCTTACGGGAAGGATTGCCCGTTGGCAGATGTTGTTATTAGAATACGACATCGAGTACCATGCTCAGAAAGCAGTTAAGGGAAGTGTTTTAGCCGATCATTTGGCTCATCAACCGATTGACGATCAAGAATCAGTCGGATTTGACTTCCCAGACGAAGATGTCATGTACTTGAAAATGAAAGATTGCGATGAACCGCTACCCAGTGAAGAGCCAGAACCAGGTTCCCAATGGGGGCTTATTTTTTACGGAGCTGTCAATCATTATGGAAACGGAATTGGGGCAATCATCATAACACCTCAGGGTACCCACATTCCTTTCACCGCCCGAATGACACTCAAGTGTACAAACAACGAGGTCGAATATGAAGCTTGTATCATGGGTCTCGAAGAAGCGATCGACTTAAGGATCAAGAACTTGGATGTATATGGTGACTTAGCCCTAGTTATCAATCAGATCAAAGGAGATTGAAACATATACCAATCAGGACTGATTACTTATAAAGATTACGCGAGAAGGTTGTTACCCTTCTTCAACAGAATTGAGTTTCATCACATCCCTCGTGAAGAGAATCACATGGCTGGTGCATTAGCCACTCTCTCTTCCGTGATTAGTGTAGGTCAATGGAATGACCTACCTAAGATTGACTTAATGCGCCTTAAAAGGCCCGCCTACATCTTTGCGATTGAAGCAATCATAGACGACAAACCTTGGTATCATGATATCAAATGCTTCCTTCAGAAACAAGAGTATCCACCTGGGGCATTAAGAAAGGACAGAAAAACCCTTAGAAGGCTGACAGGCAGTTTCTTCCTGAGCAGTGGTATACTCTATAAGAGAAATTTTGACATGGTCCTGCTCCGATGCATAGACAGACCAGGAGCAGACATGTTGATGAAAGAAATTCAGGAAGGATCCTTTGGCACTCGTGCCAACGGACACACAATGGCGAGAAAAGTCCTAAGAGCAGGGTACTATTGGTTGACCATGTAATTCGATTGCTACAAGTACATGAGGACGTGTCACAAGTGTCAGATATACTCAGACAAGATCCATGTACCGCCAACGCATCTCAAAGTTCTCTCTTCCCCATGGCCTTTTTCCATATGGGGAATCGACATGATTGGCATGATCGAACCCGAGGCTTCAAACGGACATCGGTTCATCCTGGTAGCCATTGACTACTTCACCAAGTGGGTCGAAGCAGTGTCATACGCCAATGTAACCCGGCAAGTCGTGGTCCTCTTTATCAAAAACAATATCATCTGTCGTTATGGTGTTCCGAGCCAGATCATTACGGATAATGGATCTAACTTGAACAATAAAATGATGAAAGAGTTGTGCACTGAGTTCAAGATCGAACACCATAACTCATCTCCCTACCGACCTAAGATGAACGGAGCGGTAGAAGCGGCTAACAAGAACATCAAGAGGATTGTTTAGAAGATGGTTATAACCTACAAAGACTGGCATGAAATGCTACCCTTTGCCCTTCACGGCTATCTCACATCTGTCCGCACTTCAACAGGGGCAACCCCTTTCTCTTTAGTATATGGCATGGAAGCAGTGCTTCCCATAGAAGTAGAGATCCCATCAATCCGGGTATTGATGGAAGATAAGCTAACAGAGGCTGAATGGTGTCAAAGTCGACACGATGAGCTGAATCTGATCGAAAAGAAACGAATAACGACACTATGCCATGGTCAGTTGTATCAACAGAGAATGAAGAAGGCATTTGACAAAAAGGTCCGACCCCGTGTCTTCAGGAAAGGAGACCTTGTGCTAAAAAATATACAATCATTTCTCAATGATTCTCGGGGCATATGGACTCCAAGTTATGAAGGCCCCTGTGTGGTCAAGAAAGCCTTCTCAGGCGGTACCTTGAGACTCGCAACCATGGACGGAGAGGAATTTGCCTACCCCAAAAATGTTGACGTAGTCAAGAAATACTTCGCCTAAAAAAAACGTCTCGGTGGATTGAAAACCCGAAAGGGCGGTCCAGGCAAAAATTAGAGACATAATCGAAAATCATCCCGATGGATTGGAAATCTCAAAGTACAATCCAGGAAAAAGTTAGGGATTCATGGCAGGTAACTATGTCCAGCAAAGGGGCAAATCCCTCAGCGGCAGTAAAGCCAGCCATCAGAAAAAACTCCATTCAAGGTCATCTTCGACGGAAGCTCAGGATGTCCAGAATTAAAAGTTGGTAGAAGGATAGTGGTCGTTATATTTCAATATAGCCCTTTTCCCTTAAATTACCATTTTCTAACTTTGTAAATACTCCATGGGATCACGCGTTTGGCTGATTTCCATCCTATCAATAAAATTTGGGCCCTAGTGCTTTTGTTTGTAATTCTCATTTATTTTAGCTTTACAGAATGATGTTCTGAAATGATTAACGATTCTTGAAATAAAACAAAAATGAATTTACTTGTAAAAATTTTTTCTGCTTTTAAAATAAAGATGGCTATTCTTTTGACTGTTGAACATCGAAAGAACATCGATCCCTTCTCCAGAAGTAATCGAGCTTCAAAGTGCAGAATCAAAGTACTCCTTCTAAACCAGTGCACCTGAATGAAGGATCAGCTGTGTCAGATGCGAATATTCTGTCCGACATCCCCGACAGAGTTCTTATCTCCTAATCCCGACCAACATTGTTCCCCGCAGGGACTATCTCGCATATGCAAGGTAGAATTGCCATTTTGGACCAAATGGTACTTCCTCGTCCCCAGCAGTGGCCGAGTATCCAGTCGTGTTCATTCACTAGTCTGTATGTCGCGTCAGTTTTGTCAGCATAAACATACATACATCATGCATTATTGATTTACATTCATATTCATATTGCATCACTACCATGCTAGTCGGTCTTACCCCCTAGTAATAAAAGTACTCTTGTCAATTGAGTTGTCAGTTCTTTCCTCGTCAGGAAGTGAATCATCTAAGCAATCTCTCTCCCAGTTTATTTCTGGATTAGAGACGGTCCTCGACCACTTTGATAACTTGAACCTCTGAAAGGCAAGAAGGTATTCGACAAACGTCACTCTTCGCCATTGAAGATGATATTTTCGCTTTCCCGGATCAAGGAAGATCTCCAGAGAAAGCCTCTTAATCAAAGATTCGGCAATACAGCAGTTCTTCTTCAGAAAGTTCGCTGACGAAGAGGTCATCAGCACCTCCAAATTGGATTACGTCACATGGCATTTCCTCCGAGAAGATCTCGAGGAAAAGTGTGATGTAATATCCCCAAGCAGAAATAGTCTCTCAAGAGACTCGTTTTCCCCAGTAGAGTCAACAAATGGCATCTCCGACAGAGAAGTTTGTGTACCTTTACAACTCAGACGAATGGGTTTCCCCAGCAAGTCTGACATCAAAAGTTTTTCCATCAAATGGCGTCTCCCCAGGAAAATTCGGCGGGAAGTTTGAGGAAAACTGCTACGAACAGTGTCCTTTGTCAAGAAAGTTTACTGAGAAAAGAAACTGAGACCAGTTCCTTGGTAGGAAACCAGGATCGAGGGGAAATTTATATCAGAAACTGAGACCAGTTCCTTGGTAGGAAACCAGGATCGAGGGGAAGTTTACATCAGAAACTAAGACCAGTTCCTTGGTAGGAAACCAGGATCGAGGGGAAGTTTACATCAGAAACTGAGACCAGTTCCTTGGTAGGAAACTAGGATCGAGGGGAAGTTTATATCAGAAACTTAGACCAGTTCCTTGGTAGGAAACCAGGATCGAGGGGAAGTTTATTTCAAAAGAAAACTGAGACCAGTTCCTCGGCTGAAGACTAGGATTGAGGGGAAGTTTAACTTTTCTAAGCATCATTACTTAGCAAAAGAAGATGAATGGGTAAGCTACCATTCATAGCCACTGTCAAAATTTCGGGTATTCTGATATTTAATCATCTTGCACCCCGAATGCCCGAATACCTTCGCCATTCACACCTTCGGGTCCAAGAAGATTAAATAGGGGCATCCGTCATACCCCAAATTTTGACCACTAAGAATTCCCATCATTGTTCAAATCATCATCACACTATGGATGGACCATCATACCTCATTTTTCTCCCCAAAGATGGGTGAGCATCCATTACAATCAAACTTAGGGTTTCAAGCCCTCTCAGAGCTCTTAGACAAAGGATCAATCAAGGAATGACATGATCTTCAACTTGTCTAAACCTCTCAAACATCTACAATGGATCAAGAGGACTCCCACATCAAGGATCAAGCACAAGGAAGCAACATTCCAAGTGGATCAAGCCTCAAGATCGCCAATGTCACCAAATTAGGGTTTTGGTCGACCAGGGCCTCCCGATGGAAATTTTCCTCTGGGCATGAGCCAATGCTTCAAAGCATAACGCAAAATACTCTAAGGGACCTCATAAACCCAATCAATAAGTCAATTTAGCCTCAGGGGATGCATTCATAAAAAATCAGGAATTAGGGTTTCTTGACCTAATTCACCCCTAAGTTGACTTTTGGGACAAAACATGAGCCAAGACCTCAAGACATGGTTTGAGGGACCCTAATACACTACATTGATCCATTCGCAACAATGGATTGATCCAAGAAGCTTGATTCACAAGTTTCAAGTTCATCAGAACCACAGTTAAGGTTTCGCGGAAAAAGTCAATTGTGCCTTTGACTTTTGACCAGGACATGCTCCCAAACCTTGGGACATGATTCAATACACCCTATAACACCTATGAAATCAATCCATCAAGTTTGATTTAGGTCAAGGACTTGATTTCATAGAGGATTGCACAATTTGGAATTCATCTGATAAAAAGTCAACTGTGCCCAAAAGTCAAAGTTTGACTTTTTGAATTTTTGATCAATTATGGTTCCCTAAGCCTAAAATGATGTTAATGTGTGATTGGAATCATCATTCATCAAGAAAAATCAAGAAAAGTGGGATAACTTGTAAAAGGGGTAACCATAAAAAACTTAGAAATTTTCTAAGTTATGGAACAAAGTGAGGGTACCAACTTCCAAGGATCATAACTTGAGATCCAAGCAACCATTTTGGCTGATCCAAAGATGGATTTGTAGCTCTCATGGCATACTTTAAAAGTGTCAACTACACCTCACTCCAATTCTTCATGGATTTTTAGTTATGGAGTGACCAAAATGACCAAAACATGAAAATGCCACTTTTTCCAACACTTAGTGAAATTTTCACTAAGTCAGAATCTATTTCACTTTTTTCAAAATGTAAGGGAATTTTTCATTTAGATCCAAAAAGTTTCAAGACAAACTATGATCACACAAATGTTGTATCATATAAGAGCTTTCTAAAATGGCCAAGAACTCCATCAAATCCCATTTGAGCTAAGAGTTATGACAATGGCAACATGCCTTGCTGTAACTGTCATAACAAGGCAGATTTGTGCATTTTGCTCGATTTGAGCAATTTGTGCAAATGACAAACAAGTTTATCCATCTGAACACCTCAGGGGGAGACCAAGGAGGAACAAACACTGATCCATAAGCCTCCCAAGTCTTTGGAACTAAAAGTAGCATGCCAAATCTAAAAAATCCTAAAGAGGGGACAAGACTCCAATTTTGTTTTGGAGCATTCAATGGATGCACCCAGGTGGCATGAACTAAGCCATTTCCAACTGAATGAGTCAAGGATGATCTCTGAACTAGGGAACCAAAGGCCTGTGCTCTAACCTCTAGTCAATGGCTAGAGGAGACATGAGATTCCAAAATGCTCCAATTGGCCAAAGGTCTGCAGCAGCCTCCATTCACTATTGCTTGGAAAACAAACTTGCTCTACTATATATAAAGCTCATTTGTGCTCAGTTTGAGTACACCAAAGCACTACAACACTTGCTTTCCTCAAAATCTCTTTCTCTAGGCAAAAATGCCTTATTTAGCAAGGTAACTCTGAGTTTTTGACTTAGAGAGCAATTCCATCACAACTCATGATCCAAACACATCCAATATGTCATATCTAAGTTGCCCAAACCCTCACAAGTGACCTGTAACACCAAAACCTCAAAGTCTCTTCTTAAAACCTCAAAATAGGACTTTTTTTGCATTCTTCAAGCCATGTCTTAATTCAGTCACTTTCAAAACTAGATAAAGCCTCAAATACACTCCAATATCATCCTTGGAGGCCTATTTCAAAACCACTATCAGGTTTTAAAATGGGGACCTAATCTGAAAAAACCACCATCACCATTGGATTCCTTGTGAAGTTCTAAGTAGGATAGACCTAAATTTTGTCCCAATCCATGGAGAAATGAGAAAGTTACAAGCTTCACGTTTTTGGCCAAAACCTTGCCTTGCCTTGCCTTAGCCAGGCCAAAAACAAGGCAAGCCTTGTATATTTGTCGGTGGGCTTTGATACATGGATGTATCACCACCCCAGTGGTAGGAGGCGTGCACTGCACACAAGAGATCTGGGGTTCGAATCCCCCTCGCCCCAGACCCCTTGTTAATGTTTTTTCCATTTTTCTATTATTTTTCTTTTTATTTTTAATGATTTGAAAAATTAATAACTCCCTCAATTTTAATTATTTTTTATTGGTTCTTTTTGCAAAAAATCACAAAAATATTGAAATATTCTATTCCACAAAAAAATTAAATTTATATTATTTATTTAATATAGTTGGTATTTTTATGAATAAATTCATTTTTAATTGTTTTTAAACATTTTAAAAGTGAATATTCATCTTGAAAAATCAAAACCAAATGAGTTTTAATTCATATTGTGATTAAAAACTCATTTTTAAAACCTTAACCAAAAATCACAAGTTGTTTATTCAAGCTTATTTGGTGTTTTATCATTTTTTGTTGATTTTCTTTAAGAATTCACTTTTAAAAATGATGAAATTAGGGTTTTGATCGATTCCACCCTCATCAATCATTTTCAAAAAATCTTCGGGCCTCTATTAGAGTGTAAAACTCATCCCCTTTGTAAATACACCACTATGTTGGGCCTCAGTCATTGAATAAGTCCCACTATATTTTCAAAAACAACGGCGCGATCGTCGCCTTTTTAACAAAACCAACTGGGCCTACCCTCGTGTTATAAGCCTCATTTCTTTTCTTTAAGTTTCTTTGGGCCTCTAATAGAGTGTAAGACCCGACCCCTCTTGGAAACCAAAATATTTTGGGCCTCAGTGTATTGTATAAGTCCCGATACCGTCAAAACGTTCGGCGCGATCGTCGCCTTTTTAACAAAATCAACTGGGCTTCTCCTTGAGCTATAAGACCCATCATTATTCATTTTCAAACTCTTCGGGCCTCTAATAGAGTGTAAGACTCATCCCCTTGTAGATAAAAACAATTTTGGGCCTCACATATTGTATAAGTCCCTCTGTACAGTTTTTAAAACAACGGTGCGATCATCGTCGAAATTTGGGCCTCTCCTCGAGCTGTAAGCCCCAACAATCTTTTCAAAGCACTTTCTCCTTTGATTTTGAATTCAAATATATGTTGTTATCAAAAATTTCTTTAATTTCTTTGTTGAACAACTAACAAAACAGCATGGATGCTCTAAAACGGGTAAGTGTTTATCCGCTTTCATTTACCGCTTTCATATGTATATAACTGTATTGTGGGGATGTTTCACTGTAAGTCTTCTTTCACATCCTTTTATATACTTGTCACATATCCACTGTGTAATACTAGTATATTTATTTAGAGTTTTCCCCGGCAACTACGTCTAGAACTAGGTAAAGCCCTGTTGGTCACTCTTTAAATTTAAACAAAACTAGATCCCCATAGGATTTCCAGATAGAGTATTCCCTTCTCTTGGGGTTAAACAATATGGAACAAAGAGAAAGACATTATTCTCGGTGAACCTTTTCTCAGACTGTCACCCTTAGAAATTGTCAAAGAAACTCTAACTCCCCAGAGATGATCTTTTCTCCATGAATGGCATCTCTTGAGTTTCTTCCAAATTCTCAAACTTTCCTGGAATGATCTCTTCTCTGTGAATTACATTTCTTGAACTTCTCTTGGTTTGGGGACCCACAGACTTCCTAAAAGCATCCTCGCCTCCTCTTAGGCGTTGTACAAGGACCCTTCGGCTTCTTAGAAGTTCTCGTGCCTTCTCTTGGGCTTAATACAAGGACCCTGACGACCTCTTAAAGGTATAAGACAGAACTTAGTCATCCTTTGCTAGAACAGTCTTTCCAAAGTCAAAAACTCCGGCCATTTTAGGGTTGATACTCATCCCTTAATGGTCGCGCCTCCTCTTGGGCATTGTACAAAAGATAAAACTCTAGACCTGGACAGCCTAAAACTCTTGAGTCTCAAAGACATTCTCAAGTTCCTTTAAAACATAGGAAAAAACACCGATCACTCTGGATCAATCTCCAGCAGAAACCCGGTCTCTCTCATGAGAGTTCCCCACACTTTGACCCACTTCAGGATCTCAATAATCCTCAGCAGTAAGACAACCTCCTCTTGGGCTTTGTACAAATGATTCTCCCCAGTTGAGCTAACCTTTTCAGACTCTCTTGTTGAGTCAACCCCTTTTAGCCTCCGTCTTGGGCTTTGTACAAGACATATAAAACACTCTCGTGTTGTGTATAAAAGACTCTCTTGTTGAGTCAATCTCTTTTTAGCCTCAATCTCGGGCTTCGTACGAGACAGCAAAACACTCCCTTGTTGAGTATAAAAGACTCTCTTGTAGAATCAATTTCATTTTAGCCTCAATCTTAGGCTTCGTACGAGACAGCAAAACACTCTCTTGTTGAGTATAAAAGACTCTCTTGTTGAGTGAATCAACCTTCAGACTCTCTTGTTGAGTCAATCACCCGTTCAAGACTCTCTTGTTGAGTCAGCCCTTTTTTTAGCCTCTGTCTTGGGCTTTATACAGGACAGATAAAAGTACTCTCTTGTTGAGTCAAACCATTTCAACCTCCATCTTGGCCTTCATACAAGATACATTCTTTCCAACATAGTCAAAATCCCTTTTAGCCTCAATCTTGGGCTTTGTACAAGACAGAAAGAACGTCTTCCCTGGAAAAGTCAAACTTCCAGCCTCCTCTTAGGATTTGTATAAAGAAACTCCCGGTTGAGTCAATCAATCTTTTAGCATCAAAATTGTGCTTTGCTCACAGCATACAAACATCAACAATTCCTCTTTAAAGATGACAAGTTCTCTCTCAGTCAAACCTTCAGCTTCATATCTTGGGCTTTGAACATGACACAAACCACCTTTAGCTTCATGTCTTGGACTTTGAACAAGACACCAAAACAATCTCTTTCCTCCCATAGAATAGGAGGAACTACGATCGCTTTGATTTCCCTGTTTCGTTAAACGGGAATACGTAGGCATAAGAATGCAAAATCTTAGCGAGCATACTAATCAAAAATCCAAAATCTTGTACCTTCATACATCCATCAAAAGCATCAGACCTAAACACCTTACTAGAAACCTAGCAAATAGTCTAGACACTGTTTTTAAGCAAATAACCTAAGACATGCCCCCCTTTTTGATAGCATCTGTAAACCAACAGTTTTAACTGTTTAATCTCAGTATGCAAGCAGGGTTAATTGGAGACATCTATTTTCCTTCCTTAATCAGCTTCACAGGATAAAAAATGAATCGAACTGAAGTACCAAAGCGATAGTGATTCGAAACTACAAAAATCGCGCTACAGTTTCAACTACAAGAGATTCCAAAACCTCGTGGATTTTGAGTTATGGATTGATCAAAATCACAAAAAGTGAAAATGACCACTTTTTCCAACACTTAGTGAAATTTTCAACAAGTCAGAATCTGTTTCACTTTTTCCAAACTTTGGGGTCATTTTTCATCATGATCCAAGCTGAACCAGGTCCATTTGTGAACATAAAAGTTAGAGTATGACATATGGGCTTTCCAAAAAGTACAAGAACTCCTTCTAATTCAACTTGAGCTAAGGGTTACATCCATTGAAAGTTGGTCATTCAGAACTGATTTTTACAAGACAGATTTGTGCATTTTGCTCGAGTTGGCTAAATTAGTCAATTACAAGTCTTGTTATCCATTTGGACACCTCAAGGGATAACATCCAAGGGACAATAACTGATCCAGAAGCCTCCCAAGTCCAAGGATTTAAATATAGCTATGTGAACCCTAAAAAGACTAAGAATCTCAAAGACTCCAATTTTGTTTCAATGCATTCAATGGATTCACAAGGTGGCAAGCATCAAGACATTGCTAACTGAATTGAGTCAAGCCTTATCTCTGAACCAAAGGACTCATAGCCTGTGCCTTAACCTCAAGTCAATGGCTAGAGGAGACTTGATTCCATTTGATCACCATGGGCCAAGGGACTGTTCAAGCCTCCATTCACAATTGATGCCAAAACAAATTTGTTGCACTATAAATAGACATCAATTGTGATCAGTTTGTGTACACCAAAGCACCCAAACTGATGCTTTCCTTAAAATCACTCTAAAAAAACCAGATTTTCCTTCTTTTTCAAGTCACTATCGAATTTTGAAATAGGAAGCAATTCAAACCAAACCAATCAAGACAACACCTCATATACATCATATATTAGTGATCCATGTCCTTGAAACACATCTGGAATCTCAGAATCACAAAGTCACCATCCATTTGCTCAAGCTTTTGGTCTGTTTGCAGTTCAGGTGCCACAACAAGTTCTGAGCTAATTCAATCCATTCCAAGCTTTCAAACACATTACTTGAGGTCCATTGGAGCTGTCAAGATCATTACACAACATCTGTAACACCTCCAACATAAAATTCGATCACCAGCTGCAAGAGGTAAGCATGAAGCCTTCAAACTCCAGATTACCTGCATCATAAATGAATTTTTTAGTTACCATCTTGTTTCTGCATGTATATAGAATGATAACCCTCAATCAATTTCTATGTATGAATCGTGTATGGAATTTCATAGTGTTCATGCTGAAATTAGGGTTCTTGAGTTTATTCTCTGATTTCTCACTCCATACTTAATATAAATGCAATTAATCTATATGGTTGTGATCCTTGTTCAAAAACGAGTGAGATTGGTGTTTGAATTGTGCAAAAACATTGAGTAATCAGAGAGAAAAGTGAGAAAATGCAAATATGGGCAAAACAGGGCACGCGGGAAAAAACAAGTGTTCTTGGCGCCCTTTTTCAAATTTTCAAACTTTTGAATTTTTTATCTTTTATTTAATTGATTTCAAAAATTAATTTCTCTCTCATTTTTTATCATTTTTTATTGGTTCTTTTTTTAAAAAGTCACAAAAATGTTAAATTATTTTATTTTGCAAAAAAATCCAATTTATATCATTTATTTAATATAGTTAGAATTTTTGTAATTAATTTCATTTTATTTGTTTTTAAACATTTTAAAATGAAATTCTCACTTTGATCTTTTCATTTCAAATGAATTTAAGCTTTTATGTGATTAAACATGATTTTTCAAACATTTATCCAAAATCACAATTTATTTTTTCAAACATGTTTGATAATTTTGATCATTTAAAATGTTTTTTTATTCAAATTAAAATACATTTTTAATCAAACTAGGGTTTTGGTTATTTTTACCCTTAAAAACATTTTTCAAACACTTTTGGGCCTCTAATAGAGTGTAAGACCCTTCCCTTTGCAAACAAAACCTTTTTTGGGCCTCAATCATTGTATAAGTCTCGATACGATTTTAAATATCTCGGCGCGATCACCGTTTTCAAACAATTTTAATTTTGGGCCTCCCCCTGTGTTGTAAGTCTCATTTTTCTTCTTTTTCAAACAATTTTTGGGCCTCTAATAGAGTGTAAGACCTAACCCCCTTTGTACATAAATAATTTGGGCCTCAGTCATTGTATAATTCCTGGTACAATTTTCAAAATAACGTTGCGATCGTTGTTTTCCATATGGGCCTCTCCTTGAGTTGTAAGCCTCATTTCTTGTATAAAAATAAACTCTTGGGCCTCTAATAGAGTGTAAGACCCACCTTTTTTTGTAAATACAATAAATTTGGGCCTCAGTCATTGTATAAGTCCCTCTGTGGTTTTCAAAACTACGACACAATCGTCGCCTTTTCAAAAGAATTCATCTAGGCCTTTCTTTGAGTATAAGCCCCAAACTTCCTTTTAAAAACAACTTTCCTTTTGATTTAGATTCAAATTTATAGTTGTATCAAAACCTTCTTCAATTTCATGAATAACTAACCATACACCTATGTTTATAATGCTGGAAGCTTGCTCACCTGTAAGTTCTACCATTTTCTTTCATATACTTGTTATGTTTTTTATCTGTATATGTATGTCTGTATATACATGCTTAGAGTTTTCCCTAACAATTAGGTCTAAGATTAGATCAAACCAGTGGTTATTCTTTCAACACAGTCAAAACTAGTTCCCCATAGGAAATTCGAGACACAGTCTTGCCTCATCTTGGGCTTATACAATATGGAACAGAGAAAGGAATTATTCCCGGTTAAACTTTTCTCAAGACTGTCACAACTTAGAAATATATGTACAAGAAATTCATTTCCCCAGAGAGGATTATTCCCTGTGAAACCTCTCTTGAATTTCTTCAAACCTTAGAACTATTCACTAAAGAAAGGATTATTCCCGATGAAACCTTTCTTGAACTTTTCTCAGGCTTGGAACGACAGGCTTCCTAAAAGCATCCCCAACCTCCTCTTGGGCTTTGTACAAGGACCCTCAGGCTTCATAGAAGTTCTCGGTCTCCTCTCGGGCTTAGTACAAGGACCCAAAGACCTCCTACAGGTATAGGACATAACCTAGTCATCTTTTTCTAGTTCAATCCTCTAGAGAGTCAGAATCTCAAAACATCTGAACAATTTAGGGTTGATTCTCATCCCTTAAAACATCAACCTCCTCTTGGGCATCATGCAAAGATCAACCTTCTCATACTAGTATACTTGAACAGTCTCATCTCCTCTTGGATCTCAAAGAAACCCTCAAGTTTCCTAAAAACACAGGAAATACCCTGATCATTTCTTCAATTTCCAACAGAGTTAAAACCTCCATAGGTTTCAAAACTCAATCTTTAAACTCTCACTTTAAATTTCCCCATATAGGGTCAAATTACTATCAATAAATCCTCTGTCAGAACCTCAAGGCATTTGATATTTCAACTCTTCTTCACTCCTCAGTAAGAGTTGATTCCCCAATTTGGACCTGTCTCTGGATCTCAATAATCCTCAACAAAAGCTAACCTCCTCTTAGGCTTCATATAAGAAATTCCACAACTAGCCTCCTCTTAGGCTTTGTATAATGACCATCCCTTAGCAGTTTTAGCCTCAATCATGGGCTTGGTACAAGAAAGATGAAATATTCTCCAGCTGAGTCAATCAATCCTTTTAGCCTCAATCTTGGGCTTTGTACAAGACAGATACAACCTCTCCCCAGTGGAGTCACTTCTTTTAGCCTCAATCTTGGGCTTTGTACAAGACAGACAAAATATTCCCCGGAAGAGTCAATTCCTTCTAGCCTCCTCTTAGGCTTTGTATAATGATCTCCCTAAGCAGAGTCAATCTCTTTTCAGCCTCAATCTTCGGCTTTGTACAAGACAGATATAAAACTCCCTAGTAGAGTCAACCTTTTAGCTTCAACCTTGGGCTTTGATCAAGGCACACAAAAATAAACTCCCTTTAGAGGAAATAAAAAATCTCTCTGTAGGAAGACATTTCTCTGTACAATCACACATCAAAACAGACAATAAAAAAACCCTAATCCCAGATAACTGATGTAAGTGGCACACTTGTTGATTCAAAAATCCAAGTTGTAGTCCATCTCTTATCCTGGTAAACTCATTCTTTCATCTAATTGATGTAAGTGGCAAGCCTCTGGATTATGTACATCCAAGCCAATGTCCCCCACTTAGCATGGAAGACTCCTAAGGAAAAATGGCATTGCTCTTCACTGAGTTAAAGTTTTCTCCTTCAGGACAAATCCCTTATAAAGGAAAATATGGCATTACTGGATTCCCTACATTCCAGTTAAAGTAATTCTCCTTTATAATCAGTTACCGCAACAACTGTGATAAACAGGTGAGATATCTCCCTTTAGAGATGACAATTCTCTCTCAAATACCCCTTTAGCTTCAATCTTGGGATTTGAACAAGACACAAATACTCATCTAGCTTCAAACTTGGGCTTTGAATAAGACACCAAACATCTTTACTCCCATAGAATAGGAGAAACTACGATTGCTCTGATTTTCCTGTTATCTTTACGGGAATACGTAGGCATAAGATTGCAAAATCTTAGCGAGCACACATAACAAAAACATTAGGTCCAGTACCTTCACAAAAACATCGAAAAACCCGAAAAACAACAAAAATACTCTCAACTTTCCCAAAGAAGAAACTTTCCCAAATTTACGACAGATAAACACCAGTAAGTAGATAACAGAAGAAAATGCTAAACGATCTATGGATAACCATATATACGCTAGGTAATTGACAACTCCCCATTGTATAATCTGACCCCGGACCCCCCCAATCTCTTAGCATTTGTTAAATAAAACATTTGTGTGCAAGGTTAATTTTAGATAGGTTCCCTTTCCTTTCCAGCCTCATAGGATAAATAAGAAATCAGAAAGTAGCACCCAATTCCAACCATTGCGGTAAGGTGGTCGCATCACCGACAAAAATCGCACGCTACAGAAAAATGGTCACTCTGTTTGGGAGTCTTTAGGATTAAAGTTCCTAAGAGGTCTAGGTTGTTTAGCAATTTTTCTACATACTATATACTATATATATATATACATACATACATATATATATATATATATATATATATATATATATATTTACTGTTATTCTTACTTGATATCCGTGTTTAATTTTCTGTCAAATGGGAATGCAATTAATACGCACGTGGAAAGTTTGAGAGAACATTAAGATAATGGTGGCATAGACACTCAAATGAGATTCATCCTAGAATATTACAGCTCGCTCGAGTGAATCCTCTTGTTGTCGGTATCCCTAGGGGGGTCAATGACTTTGGGAACCTTAGAACCCGTTCTACAGGTACAAAAATTGACCAAAATAGTACAACCTTTTAGGATGGGTAGAGCCATGTCTCCATGCTCGTGACGTTGAACCCTTGAACCCATGTTTTCAAATGTTTTTGCGTGTTGCATTCATGCATTCATCTAAAAAACTCTTTTCAAACAAGAAAAAATCTTTTAAAAAAAAATCACTCTTTCAAAATAAACTAAAACAATATATGCAAATATCAGAGATTGCGTTATGGATTTCGGTAGAAGAAAGACGCACAAGTACACCTTCAAGGCTCCGAAACTAGAAGACTTAAGGAAATTAGCAAGGATAATTACCAATCCCGAGGCTTTCAGAGCTAAGCACGGAGGGTTGTTGTCTCTGTTAAGGGTCCACGTAGTTGAAGGAATTCTGTCTACGTTGAATCAGTTCTACGATTATATTTATTAGTGCTTCACATTCCTGGATTACCAACTGGCACCAATGCTAGAAGAGTACTCTCACCTGATTGATTTACCTATCACTGATCAAGCTCCATTTTCTGGACTGGAAGAAATTCCAAAGGATCAGGCCATTGCAAGAGCAATCTCTTTAGACAAGTCAGAATTTAGGACTCACATGACCACCAAAGGAGGAATCCATGGTTTACCAGCTAAATTCCTGTGGAGAAAGCTATATACTTTGCTAGTATAGGAAACGTAACTGCCTTTGAAGACGTCTTCGTTCTGCTCGCATATGGGTTATTCCTTTTTCCCAACATCGACAACTTCGTCGATACCAACGCTGTTAAGATATTTCTGATTGGGAACCCCGTACCAACCTTGCACCGAGTTTGCCAAGGCAGTTGGCATTGAAAGGCCCAACACCTTGGACGTGCTCCTCCACAAGGTTCAAGCATACATCAAGTATGAGGAGATAGAGGTTGCACACTCTGCCCGCGACTCGCGGAATCAAGAGGGAACCAAGAGCTCCATGCACGAGGATTCTACCGCCCCCCGACGAGGCGGGTAGAAAAGAAGATAAGACCGGACTTGAGACTCTCGAGAACCGAGGGGACTAGCAGGCCATTTCACTGAGTACACGCTACTCACCGCTCCCCGCAAGCGCATCCTGGCCGAGTGCATCAACTCAGAATTCCAGAAAGGAGGTGTCTGCTTCCCGAAGCCAACGCCCCCTAAACCAAACGTCGACAATTCCAAATACTGTAGGTTCCACAGGAGCCACGAGCATGTCACGGAAGATGGCATCCGCCTCAAGGATGCAATAGAAATCTTGATCAAAGAGGGCCACCTCAAGCAATACACGAAGAGGAGCGAAGCCCCCCGACAAGAGAACCGGGAGAAGAAAAGGGTCTAGGAGGCAACCCCATCCCCTAGCGAGAGCGGACTACAAGTCGCCCTGTGTGTCACCTTATTGGAGGACTTTTACTTCCCCTGCGAGCAAGACACGCCTGTGACCGTTCGCAGCCCATGGGAAGGTTTCCCCAGTGCAATTGGTCGACCAAGGGAGCTCGGTGGACATAATGTATGCCCACCTATTCACTACCCTCCAGCTTGACGAGACACATTTGACCCCTTACGTGGGCTCAGGACTGCAGGGTTTCAACGGCACCACCACCAAACCATAGGGCTTTGTCGAGCTGATGGTCACGTTCGGGAATAACGACACTGCGCGACAAGTTAAGGTCCGCTTCTTGGTAGTGGAGTGCCCCTCTCTATATCAATGCATTCTGGGAAGGCCGACTCTGGCCGAGCTCAGAGTTGTGCCATCTACAGTTCATCTGAAGATGAAGTACTACACGACCAGGGGCCGCGTCTTAACCCTCCACGGGGATATTGAGGCTGCTAGGAGATGCTTCGAGGCTGCAACCAAGGGTTTGAACTTAATTAACATCAAGTCCAAGACCACAGGGATGTCATCCCTGGATGAAGCACTACTACAAAACACGTAAACAACGATGCCATGCTCACAACGTTTCATCCCTACACCGTTGTGACATATCTAGACTAAGGCGCGGTTGTATTTTATTTGTTTATTGAATAAAAATTATCTGTATATAACAAGGGTTGATAAACCAACCGTGGTGATTATCTGTATATAACAACGGTTGATAAATCAATCGTGGTGATACCATCAAGCTTTCATGTGTTCGAACCTCAACGCCATCATATATATTATTCCTTTTATATTAAAGCGCGCCTTTTCTTTTTTATTTACTTTTAATTAAAAAAATTAAAATTTATGACTACGGTTATTTATTTACACCGTTGTGATATATTTTGTATGTTTTTTTATTTATTTTTAATTCTAAATATAACTCTCTGGCGCTTTAATATGAAATTTCATTATGAAAATAATATATCATAACGGTTTACAATGTTGACTGTCGCCGTAGCTTTTCAACATTCTCCGAGCTATCTAGTTTCATTGTCTCTTCAGTATCCTTTTTTCCATTGAAAATAGAAACCAGACGAAACGTTACACGATTTCAACCCTAAACCCTAACGTTCAATACTGTGAAACAATACACGATTTCAACCAAAGCTTGCATCATCAGTATCCATTCTTCACCGTGTTGTTGTCATTTTCGTCATCATCGTCACGATATCGAAGAAAATAGAAGATTACGCACCTACCAACACCGTCGTCATCATCGTCACCGTCGAGAAGGAAGATAACAACAACATCGTCGTTGTCATAAGGAAGGAAGACAACAACAACACCAACACCAACAACATTTACTTAGTCGTCACGTTTAGGGTACGTAAAATATTTTCCCTATGCATCTACAGTAAACTCATTTGCCATTGTTGTTCATTTTGTTGTTGTTGTTTTTGAACATAGATGTCGACCTTGTCGAGTTCTACATCAGGAAGCAACGAAGATGCTCAAACGATTGAGTGTTCTACGAATACAACTCAAACGATTGATACTCAGTCAAAAAGAGCACAAAGAGGTGTCACAATGATGCCCCAATTTACATCAGTCCACAACTCATCTGGTGTAAAAATTCCGATCGAGTTTGATTCGCACTACAGATTAGTGGATTGTCTACATTACGCTACTTTTAGGAGTTATGTTGCGTTCCTTGCACGTAGCGAAGTCAGTATACTGATTGATGATTGGAGAGAAGTGGATGTTAATGTCAAAGACAGCATATGGACAGACGTTAAGGTATTTCATACTATAATTTTCATATATTTGATATCACTACCTATATTTTCTAATTCATACTTATATATTGATTTAATGTAGTTGAATTTTGAGTTTACCGATGACTCAAAATTGAAAAGAAAGTGGATAACTTATGTTGGTGTTCGTTGGAGGGGATTTAAGTCACGGCTCACGGCTGACTACATTACGAAGCCTAAGAGCGGCTTCAACCTCCATGGATTTGGTATAGTTTTTTATCGAAGAAGGTGTGGCATAAGTTTGCGAAGAAACATCGTTCTGAGGAATTCAAGGTTAGTACTAGTCTTATGTAACCTATAACGTTATGCTAATGAGTTATAGATACTAATCATACACATTTTTCACTATGTTAATAACATGCTAAAAGCGAAGTAGGAATTCAGAACAAGGCGAAAAACATGTACCCCCATAGATTGTCTCGTGGGGGTTACAGGAAACTTGAGAAGAGGATAATGCAGGAAAAACAATAAGAAGAAGGAGATGGTGACATTCCATCTCCACCTTCAAGACATGAGAAATGGAAGAGGGCTCGATTAAGACCTAATGGAGAGTACTCCTCTGAGGCTTGAAGAGTAGTTGCTGAGAAAATTGTAAGTATATGTTTTGTTTAAACGCGTTTGCTTATGTAAGTTGCTCATTAGTTGTTATTTAAATGCGTTTGCTTATGTAAGTTGCTCATGAGTTGTTATTTAAATGCGTTTGCCTATGTAAGTTGCTCATGTTGTGCAGGATAATTTGGTTGTGGCGGCCCGTGAGGGCACATTTGTTCTGGAAGCACGACATGACATATTAGTCGAAGCTATCGGAACAGCTGAGCATGGAGGTCGTGTCCGTGGTGTTGGAGATGGTGTCGGCTTGAGGTCATACTTTGGACCTCAAAGAAGAAGCACCGAAACTGCTGAATTTCTTGCTCAATGACAAAAGGTTGAGAATGTTGAGAAGCAATTGGCAAAGCAAAGGAGGATGTTTGAAGAGGAGAGGGAAAAAAGGGAGAAAGAAGTGGAAAAGTTACAAGAGTTGTATTCGGTATGTGTCGTAAATCGCGCTTATTTTTGTATGATATATATTGTATGTTCTAATTGAATATATTGTGCTTATTTTTGTTTTATGTTCTAATTGAATGTTATGATGTAGAGATTAAGTGAAAGCCTCGAACAACGAACTAATAATGAAGATCATCATTGCGTTGGTGATGATCAAACTCCAAGTAGAAGTGTCGTAAATCACGCTTCTACAAAAGGAAGTAATTGTACAGCCCCTCCCCCCTGTACATAACTGCAATGGGATATTGGACCCTAATCCAAATTAAATAACAAGTTTATACTTGTCCATTTCAACAATAGACCTTGCGCAAGCTCTCCCGCTAGAACATTGTCCGAAATTGGATTTAGTGTATTACACTCCTGAAGATGTGAGGGATTTTCTCGCAGGATTTAAGTAGCTCGACATAGCTATTTTACAAGTTTGGTGCACGTAAGTATATAGTCAAATATACATGTCATTATAGAACATTATAATTTTTTTTGTATTTTCTCCCTTAATTTATTCATTTTCTTTTACCATTTAGGTACATTCACCGTGTTTGTATAAAATTGAATAAATCAAGTACCTATGGAATCTGGGATCCAAGTTTTATTTCTTGGGCGTATAATGATAAAATTATCAGAGAAAAGTACTTGAAAAGTCGGCTAAATGATGGAGGAAAAGAATGTTACCTTGCACCATTCCTCTGTGGGTTAGTATGGTTGTAATTTATTTCTATATTCTATATTTAGTGTTTTGTTTTAGTAACAACTAATAATATATATATATATATTCTCGTGTTCATTCAGTGGTCATTGGCAATTGATCATAATATCGTTTAAGACAAATACGGTGACATTACTGTGTTCCTTGCACGATTCACTCCACAAACCAATGAAAGATCTTGTATTAATGTAAGTGTCTTTGTTTAATAATATCATTTTCTGTGGCATTAATTGTAATTAGTTTACCATGTAATATGTTTAATTCAATTTTCAATGTGCAGTATTGTGGAGCAAGTTAATATAATGAATAATGTTAGGAAAAAGCCCACATACCTTGCTCTTAAAGTAAGTGGCCTGATTACCTGTTTATTTCATTTACATTCATGCATGTATGGTTGTATCCAATTTTTTATATTCATGTAATTTGTAGACGAGGAAACAACGCGGGAGTTACGAGTGTGGGTATTTTATCATGAAGCACATGTTAAACATTGTCCTTGCCGGCACTATTGATTCATGGAATACGGTATATATGCCATAAAATGTTTACATATATTAATATATAAGTTGACTATTGAATTATTATCATGCATGATCTTCAATTTTTTGCTCTTATGTAGATGTTTAACGACGAAACCCCATTCCCTGTTGAGGACTTTGTGGATCTTCGTAAAAGGATAGAAAAAGCGCTGCTAAAGGGCCACTTTAGAAAGCGCATTTTCAGTTAAAAGCACTGCTAAAGGCCTACTTTAGAAAGCGCTTTTAAAAGTAAAGCGCTGCCTAAAGTAGGCCTTTAGAAACGCTTTCTCATAAAAAAAAGCGCTGTCTTTACCTACGGCAGCGCCACCTTAGGCAGCGCTTTTAAGCGCTGTTAAGGCCAAAAAAAGCGTGCCTTTTCCTTTCTTTGGCGTAGTGTGTAGGGAGTTCTTTGAGTTCCCAACGCCGAACTCAAAGAAATCGATACAATCACTAAATGGGATGCTCACCTCATTGTCACGCTTCGTGGCCAAATCGGCGCAACACGCACTTCCATTTTCAAACTCCTATGCATGGAGGCCACATTCAAGTGGACCGAGGAGTGCGAACAGGCGCTCCTCCACCTCAAACAAGTCCACTCGCAGCCCCCAGTCCTCTCGCGACCAGAAGACGGGTAGACGTCGTACCTGTACCTCGTTGTCACGACCGATGCGGTCAGTGCAGCTCTAATTACGGAAACCCCCGAAGGGCAGAAACCAATATACTTCACCATTAAAGCCCTCCAAGGCCCCGAGCTTAGGTACCAAGAGATCGAAAAGGTCGCTCTGGCCCTCGTCACTGCGACCAGAAGTCTGCGGCACTACTTCTTGTTCCACACGATCGTGGTAAGGATGGACCAACCCGTGAGATAGCTCCTCAACCGACCCGACATGGAGGGCAGGATGATCAAATGGTCGCTCGACCTTTCCGAGTTTGACGTACAATACGACGGTAGGAAGGCCCTAAAGGCTCAGGTACTAGCCGACTTCATCACGAAGATGACCATCCCAAAACCTTCGACCGATGGATCCCAGAAGTGGACGATCTACGTTAACGGGGCATCTAGTTCGATGGGAAGCGGAGCAGGCATCATCCTAGAAAACAAGGAAGACATCTTGATCAAGGTCTCTCCCACATTGTCCTTCACGGCATCTAACAACTAGGCCGAATGCGAGGCCTTCCTCGCTGGGCTACGCCTAGCCGAGGACCTCCGCGAAAAAGAAGTAAAAATATTCACCGACTCCCAACTCGTGGCCTCCCAGGTGCGGGGAGAGTACCAAGCCAAGAACGACAGCCTCATGGATTACCTGGCCATGGTAAAAAAGGGGATGAAAAAATTCGTCTTGGAAGAAGTGAGTCACGTCCTGCGCGAACACAATACTCGGGCAGACATCCTATCTAAGCTAACGAGCACGAAGAAAAAAGGCAGGAACAAATTTGTTATCCAAGAGGTGCTTCCTTGGCCGAGTATCGAGAAATCTACCTAGACCTCCGATGTGAATGCCATTGGTGACAACTACTGCTGGATGACCCCGGTATACGAATACCTCAGCACAGGGAAACTACCCGACGACCACAAGGATGTCGGCGTAGTCAGGCGAAGTTCGTGCTCGTATACTATCGTCGAGATCAAGTTATACCGGTGTTGCACCCCAAATTTTACCCTCAGATCTGTCTAATCATTATCATATCTTTTTTATCAGCGATCTTTCGTTTTTAGCCATTTTATAATTTCATTCTAGAATTTGCCTTATTTTAAAAATTTATTTAGGATATGACTAAAGTTTACTTTTTTAGTTTAATTATAACTTAATTATTCTTAATTTAGTTCACATTTTAATTAAAGTCCATTAGTTTAATCTTTATCAATTTCATTTTCTTTTGTTTTTAATTTAATATTGAAATTACTTTAGTTTATATCTTTTCAATTAATTTTAACTTAAATTATAACATAGATTTAGTTTTATATAGTTCATCTAATTTTTCTTTAGTCATTTTGTCTAAGCAAATTACAAAGCATGTACTTTTATTTATTTATGGAATATTACAAGGTAAGTAAAGGACAACGTCTCTCTCTCACCCAGCTCATCACGTGCATGTTGTGAACCATCAAACCTAAAACTTTACAGCTACAATAATATGATAATTCTTATTAAAATACATTAATGTGTTACATTAGTATCCTTTTGTACAATAGCAGTAGCTTTTTAGCCTTTTTCCGTCTTTGCTCATCGTACGACCAACACTAGCTCCCCAAACTTGCTGAGATGTCCTGAAGCAACAGCAACAACACATGCTGCCATACCCTGCCAAAGTGTACGCACCCAGACTCAGCTGCTCTCCAACGTTAACCTGCAAACCAAATGGTCAATTTTCAAATTGGAAATTAAGAACAAGCTCTTATGAGAAGAGAAAGGGACGAACAAAGGAGAGGGGACGCGAAGAAAACCAAGAGGAAGACACATTCAAAATTACAAAGTTTTAACGTCCCTACCACCACATTCATAACCAGAAGACAGAAACACAAACCTGAAAAAACTCTCCTCATCATTTTTCAATCAAAATCGATCAACTTCACTTCTCTTCAACAACTTCAATAACTGAACTCAGAGCTTCACCACCTTGTTGCTTCCTCAAGAACCATCTTCATTTCAAACAGAAATCAGCTCCACCGTTCCACTTTTCTTTGCTTGTTGAACATCATCTCTAACCTGTGGAAAATCAAGAATAGTCAACAACATCAAATTCAGAAAGGTAGAGGAAGAAAACGCATAATCACACGGATCACATCAATTGAAAGCCTCTTCATTCTTCTGCAACTGAATTGAAACCAGAATCGCCACAAGTCGTCGACCTTCAATCTTCTTGGCATCACCATATGACCTACAAACTCCACCAAACACCAATAACTAACACAAACATCAATCCAACAACCTATCACCAGAAAATTCCCCACAACCAAACTAACAACTTCGCCTTCAGCCTTCTCTTTTTCACACCCTCCGCCGTCCTCATTCACACAACAAAACCAACACTAAGACACTTTTGGCTTCTTAGAGCCTTGACCAAGCTCGCGTCAACCTTAACCATAACAACAACAACTTCCCTGCGCCCTTCACTAACCATAACCTTCAACAAACGAAAATCATTCACTCCAGGAAAAACCGTAAGAATTTACCCAACACACGCATCAGAACAGTATGAGCAACATACCCTCAAGTTCAGAAATACACCAACGCACGTACAAAGAATTCGACGGAAAAAGAATGGAGTCAAACGCGAAGGAAAGAAGGTAGAAAGAGGTCACCTGATTTTGCGACCACCACCGCCGTTGAAAGGTCACCGGAACCACTCCGTTAGGTAAGCTCCCTCTTTCTCGTTTCCCTCATTTGCCGCAATCCATGCTTGTTTTGTCCGTTGGACTCGTTCCCCCTTTTTTCCATGGCGCGATTCAATGATTTAGAGCTCCCCTGCTTTGATCTCATATTGCCTCTCGGTTGCAATTTGGGGATTGTTGGTGGAAGGTTCGTGCGTGAGAAAGATGATTTAGGGTAGATAGAGGGTTCCGCGCCGGAACTGGAGGTCTCCGCCGCCGCGAGTCTTCTTCCCCACCGCCTTGTTTGTTCCGCGTGTTAGGTCTGAAGTTTTTAGAATGAGAGAGGTACAAGGAGAGAGGGAAAGAGTTAAGATTTTGTAAATGAGCTTGTTTCCTCTATCTCTTGGTCTTCATTTGCTTCATTTCTTTTACGTGAGAGATTGTTGAACGTGTTTCGTCATCACCAATAACATGTGTCACCGGTTTGTGGGGTTCCTTCTGTTCCTGTGCAGCGCATTGTAGGGTAGCACATGTGGTCCCTCCGTTTAGTTTTTTGGTTTTGTTGACCCGTAGTCAGATCTTGGATCAGGTGGTTACCGTGTGAGGCTCACGGTAGAGCTTCCTTGGACATCCTCCACTGGATCAGGCGATCCCTTTTTGTTCTTGGGCTAGGTTTGGTTTTCCTATTTGTAAACCTCTGTTACCGGCCCATCAGGTTCTTTTTCTTGAAAGCTTGCTGTCTACACCCTTGTTTCTCTTTTTTAATTTATTTTAGGTTAGTTCTTAGCTTAATTTAATTTTTTAATTTAATCAATCTAGTTTTTACTCTTCTTGATTAAGAGTAGGATTATTATTTATTTTAATTAATTTGGTTTAATTTATTTAAGATAATTATTTTCTAATTAGGTTTTTTTAATCACTAACAAGATAGTTTAATTAATAAACTAGTTGGATTTAATTAACTATTTAGTTAATTATTTCCCTTAAATTTATTTAGTTTTAATTAATCATTTTAATTAGGATTTCATTTTTTGTTTATCTTTAACCTAATAAGATTTTAAATCATCTAGTTTTTTTTTACTTAACCTTTAAAAATAATTGTGTTGTTAATTGTTAGCTCTTTTAATTTTTAATTACCATTGTGTTCTAATTGTTAATTTTAATTGTGTTATCAATTGATTATCAATTTTGGTTTAATTGCTAATATCATTTATAAGTACCTTTGTTGATCTTGAATGATTCGCTAATGGCTTGTTTAATTCTTGAATTAATTTATCTATGCTTGATTTTTATATGAATATTACCCTTCTTTAATTGTCATCTTTTATATCATTCTATATGTTTGTCTTCCTAAAGATTGAAGCATATTGATTGCCATCTTTTATATCATTCTATATGTTTGTCTTCCTAAAGATTGAAGCATATTGATTGTCATCTTTTATATCATTCTATATGTTTGTCTTCCTAAAGATTGAAGTATATTGATGTACTCTCTTAATCTTGTTCATCTTATCCATATCTTTGTCATAAACACATTGCCATCCTCATGCTTATGTTGTTTTATCTATTATATCAATGTTCTAGTTCTATTTATTGTTATATTATCAACTGTTTTCCCCCTATTCCAAAGGAAGGTTAATAGTGTTGACTCTTAAAGTCATAGCCCCCATCTTGACCTAAGTAACCTCTTAGGAAGAAACCTTGTTTCTTGGCCTCATCAGCGCCATA
Source organism: Lathyrus tuberosus (assembly GCA_022829125.1). Classification (NCBI taxonomy): domain Eukaryota; kingdom Viridiplantae; phylum Streptophyta; class Magnoliopsida; order Fabales; family Fabaceae; genus Lathyrus; species Lathyrus tuberosus. The sequence goes on from JALAZF010000040.1 coordinate 20,363,414, forward strand.
GAAATTATAACTAGCTTTAGGAAGAGTTCCTCAACTCTTAGTGATATTCATCTTAATGAATTTATCACTTCCCCTACTGACTAAAACTTCAACATAGGTCCATTTCAACTAGATCTAGAGAGTTCTTGAACTCTACAATGAGCTTGTACTCATTTCCCTTCTGAATATTGACCATAGTCAATAGTTCAGTAGAAGTAGAACTACGCATACTCTGATTCTATTCCCGAGGATACGTAAGCATAAAGTGCGATGCTTTATCGAGTATCCTTAGATACGAACCCCTAGGGTTTTCAAGCCTTTAGCATAGAACCTTTAGCAAACATAAGATAACATTAACAAGAGGTTCCCGTAGAGTACTAGGGATACATAGGGTGCTAATACCTTCCCTTTGTATAACCAACCCCCGAACCTTAGATCTTCCCCTTTAGGTTTTTCTAACGATCTTGAACCTTTCCTTTGGATAAATCAAAGTCGGTTGTAAAAGAAACTGATGCAAATTAATTAATAATTTGTTATCTGATTTTCACTGCAACAGAAATGGCGACTTCACTGGGGATGAAGGAGAGTTAGACCTATTGTTGGTCCTCTCCTAAGAGGGTTAAGCCTATCTTGTTTTTATGTTATTCATGTTTTGCTTGTTTGCTTGTATATGCTTGTATGTCATATTTGCTTATATACCTGTCATATATGTTCTATGTTTTGATTACCTTGTTTGATTTGGGTTGATACCTTTGAATAAGATAAATCCTATACCCGGATTTGAGTGTACACTTATTATAGGACGATGGTATTCAAGGAGACTTTGAGGGAGTCGAATCCTGAAAGGTTGAATTGATAAACACCATCACTCAGTTGAGGCCCTCTCAAGAGTCTAGTTATGTTGAACGAATTCGTTCGTGAAAGCGTGCTGCGCTCGACCTGGGTGCCCGGGATATTGAGAACCGTAGTTACCAAACCCAACTTAAGCCTTTTAGATGTTGTGCGGAGACCACGATGGAGTCTATTTCTGACTTGGTTGTCACGTGATACTACACTCAGACGAGATCCTCTGGAGAATTTTATCGATTACCAAGTCATCTGGGAAGTCTTTAAAATCCAAAAGATGGATTGTAGACTCTGGGAACTCTTTAGAACCTTGTTTGGCAGGTGAAAACCTGTAGTACATACCTATTGGGATGGGTAGACCTTTGGCTCCATGCTCGTGGCCCCTAAACCTAGGACTTGTGTGCTGTTGTGTATGCATGTTTGTGTTTTTGCGTGCCCGTGTTTTGTGCATTGCATACATCTCATGATAACCATTTGGTCTCAATGAACTCAGACATTTTTTTTCCGCAAAGATCAATCGGGATCTTAGATTTTAAAACAAAACTTTTCAGTTTTCCAAAATGTTTGCAGCTCACCTTTGAGTTCCTTGAAACCATTTGGTTCGCATTAGCATTGCATGCGCATTTGCATTGCATTTGCATTTCTCGGTCTTAAGTCTCCTCCGTTCTTTGTTTGTAACCCAGCTAACCTTCCTGAAACCAGCATTGGACTTGAAGAAGCTTTTGAGGGATCATGAATTCAGAGGAGCAGAACCAGTTTGTGACCAGAGCAGATTTCGACTTGTTAAGAAACTAGTTGGATCAGGTTATGGCAGCCTTGGCAAAAAGAGATGCCAATATCCAGGGTATGAACAATGTTGCCCAAGCTCAACCTGTGCAGACTCCTGTTAGGAACCAGTTTATACAAGAACATGATGTTGTCCGAGACGAACATTCTTCTTCTATTGATGCTACGGAATACCGTAGTTTTACATTCTCCGAGTCAGATTCCCGAGAAGTGGTCCCTGCGAAGAAAACTCAGGATCCACAAGACATTGAGCTAATGGAAAAATGTCGTGCCTTAAAAAAGAAGCTTGATGCCATTGCAGGTCGTGATACTATTGATCTGAATGCTTTGGGCATGTGTTTGGTGCCCGATCTTGTGATACCTCCTAAGTTCAAGACGCCGAAGTTTGAGAAGTATAAAGGGGATAGCTGTCCAAAACAGCATTTGGTGATGTTTTGCAGAGGAATGACTTCACATGTCCTCAATGACAAACTCATGATCCATTGTTTCCAAAACAGTCTAAGTGGAGCATCACTACATTGGTATATGCAGCTAGAAAGTAGTCATGTCCAATCATGGTCAGACCTAGCCAGTGCCTTTGTGAAGCAATACAACTACAATCTTGATTTGGCTCCCAGCCGCCTACATTTGCTAGACTTATCTCAAGAGGAAAATGAGTCCTTCAGAAAGTATGCTCAGAGGTGGAGAGAAGTAGCTGCTCGTGTTCAACCACCACTTTCGGATAAGGAATTGGTTGACTGGTTCGTGGATACTTTGCAAGGTATATACCGAGAAAAGTTGTTTAGCACTGTGACGTCAAACTTTGCTGAATTGGTAAAAACTGGAGAACGCATTGAGAGTGGTCTCCAAAAAGGAAAGATCCGAGGCATCTCGAATATCCCGGTCGGTGAGAATAAATTAGTTGTCAGTTCTCAAGAAGAATGGGAGAAGGAAAGTAATCCTATATGGGAATCCCAAATACCTCAGCGCTTCTACAACTCAAGTGTTCAGCGTCAGCAACCTTTTGGGTCTTTGAATCAGACACCAGTCTCTCCACGTGGGCAATATTCTGCTCCAAATCAAAGACATCCTCTATATCAACGGTCCTACCGCCGTCAGCCACGTCAGCATGCACGACAAAGGCCAAGGAAGCCAGAGAGGAATTTCACTCCATTGCCAATACCATACAGTCAGTTCTTACCAGATTTAATCAAAGGGGGATTGATAGTGCCAAAAGGGATAGATCCAGTGATCCCTCCCTACCCACCAGGCTTTGATGTCAACGCTCGATGTGACTACCACGCTGGGGCACAGGGGCATTCGACCGAAGACTGTAAGGTACTCAGAAGCAAGGTTTAGACGCTGCTTGATTCTGAGATAATCTCATTCACGCCTCAAGGCATTCAAATCAACAGTCCTTCACCTAATCGAGCAGATTCATCAGACCCTAAAGAGGAAGAAATTGTCGAGAGTGGATGTGAAGATAATTCTCAGACGGATTTCGACAGTGAGTTTTGAAGATGACTATTTCCGTTTGGCAAGTCAAGAAGGAAAGCCCAGTTCCCTGAGGCTGGTAAACTTTAGACTGTTTCAGCATTTCTCTTGTATTTTCTTTGCATATTTGAATCTGTTTTGCTTATAAGCAGTATTGTACTTTCAAATTGGCAAGATTAGTGAAATATTTATGCATCTTTTGGTTAAATCCATTCGTTTCACTCATTTACTTTTATTTTCATAAAAGCAAAAATATATATCTTTTTCACTCCCTTTTTAACTATTTGGTTAAGCAAAGATTAGGGAGGATGATGAAAACCTCATATTCATAATTGTTGTGGTATACTTTCAAATTAACCTCGCCGAGGATGTAAGGCATTGTTTCAATTCATCCCTTGTTAATCCTTCGAGCCTAAAAGTAGGAGTTTTCTTTCTTTGTACAAAAAAAACCTTAAATCTCAACCTTGGGGCAGGGTAGTTCTAAGTTTAACTCGGTTATGCATTCAAACACGAGCGCTTCACATAAGGCGCCAGTCAGCTTTCAAATCAAGTGACTTCCTATTTTCGGAGATTTAAACGTATATCTTGAGTTAACTGAGCGTAGGATTTGAGCATTTATCTTTTGTTTCATAAACCATGAACCATACCACATTACAACCCCTAAAAGGCCTAATTGAGGTAAGGTTGTTTTGAAAAGCATGCTACAGCAAGGTTGAGTAACCTGACTCCTAATAATCTTTGCTATTTCGCGTGTGTTGATCACTTCTTCTATAAATGATCTGATCCACCTTTATTCTTGATTTAATCAATCAGCATTTTTTATCAAAGCTCCGTTTTCGAACTTTGCATTAAAAACTTTGCATAAAATTTTGCCAATTTTAATGAACAACGCTTGTTTGCAATACCATTCGACATCAAGGAATCCCAACAAGTGCTGTCAGTCAAGGAATTCAACTTGATAAAGGAATTTGACTCAGTCAGGGGCAACCAAGTGTGAGTTGACAAATCAGAGGCAGAATTCTGCAAATTCAGAATATTGGGGCAAATATTCTTGAGATCATCTTATGACAAGTTTTGTCTGCAGTAGCCCATCAGCAGGGGCAAATCTGTTCCCCAGTATTTTCTACTAGAGTTTGAGTATCTCGATTATAACTGAACAGAAACAGCTACGTCAAGATTCAAAAGTTGGAAGATATTGAAGTATCTGATATTTCAATCCTTCTGTAAAATTCTTTTGATTATTCAAGTTGGAAGATATTGAAGTATCTGGTATTTCAATCCTTCCGTAAAATTCTTTTGATTATTCAAGTTGGAAGATATTGAATCATCTGGTATTCCATTTCTTCCGTAAAATTCTTTCGATTATTCAAGTTGGAAGAGATTGAATCATCTGGTATTTCATTTCTTCTGTAAAATTCTTTTGATTATTCAAGTTGGAATATTTGAATCATCTGGTATTTCATTTCTTCCGTAAAATTCTTTTGATTGTTCAAGTTGGAAGATATTGAATCATCTGGTATTCCATTTCTTCCGTAAAATTCTTTTAATTCTTCAAGTTGGAAGATATTGAAGTATCTGGTATTTCAATCCTTCCATAAAATTCTTTTGGTTATTTATCCCCTAATCTGGGGCAGTTTTGCCGAGATCTCTCCAAGAGTTTGAAGATATTGAAGCACCCTGTATGCCATTTCTTCTATAAAATCCTCTTGTTATCGTCTTAGCTTGGGGCAGACAAAATTCGAAGATGATCATCATATAAGTTAGAATGCAGGATTACTCTGTTCTTGTGATATCTTTTGCTAAGCTTTCCAGTAAGCTGTTACTTCGGCTAATCTTGACAAATTCTCCATGGATGATTCTCTGCCAGCAAAGAGATCAAGCTCACAATGACAATCCTCATGATGTCATACCTCAAGTGGAATACTCTTTCCACCAGTGAAGTTGTTGATTCTTCTTCATCCCCAGTATTGGTCTAACCTGTTGAGTTTGGCTGGGTATCCTTGTCGAAATGTTTTATTTCATCTCCAGTCTCGCTTCCTTTTGTCTGTTTTGTCAGCATAAGCATAAGCATGAGCATGGCATAAGCACTCATATGCATAACATCTTTGCAATTCTGTTTCTTTTTCTGGTGTTTACCTGTTTTGGGTTCACTTTGGCGTTTGTCCCCCCAAGTGACTGGGTGTGTCTATTCTCTCCAATAGAAAGTCAGCCCTAGGCATAAAATGCCCATCCATTCTTGAAATCCCCCACGGAGTTATATCCTCATGGATGATGGTTGTTTCAGTTATCTTTTCCACATTTGGATAAGATAAATCCCATTTGAGCTCTTTCCTCAATTGGAGTCTTGTTTGGTCGTTTCTTTCTAGCTTGTTCCTAGATTGAACTTTGGTCCCTGGCAGGTGTGGTTTCCGAACCTACTTTTGATAGTACATTTATTTTGCACCGTGTCTCGCAGGAAGATTCTTTTACGAATCCCCATTGAAGACAAAGTTATTTCTCCATCATTTTTGTAATACCAACATATCTCTGGAATTCATACCCAACAGCAAGTGATAATCTCCTTTATAAGCTTGTTTTGCTATACAACAATTAGTGGCAATCTCACCCATGAGAAGCTTATCCGTCCTTGGTTTTATTCATACTTCTACAGTTACCAATAGTTGCTTTCTCCATCAACCCTTTGATGATGCCATCCAACTGCTTTCTCCATCAACCCTTTGATGGTGCCATTCAACTGTTTTTTCCGTCAACCCTTTGACGATGTCAGTTTTTCCATCAACCCCTTGATGATGTCATTCATTTACTTAAATCAACTGCTTTTTTTCGTCAACCCTTTGACGATGTCAGTTTTTCCATCAACCCTTTGATGATGTCAATCAACCGCTTTGGCGATGTCAGTTTTCATACCATCAACCCTTTGATGATGTCAACCTTTATCTAAATCAACTGCTTTTTTTCGTCAGCCCTTTGACGATGTCAGTTTTTCCATCAACCCTTTGATGATGTCAATCAACCACTTTGGCGATGTCAGTTTTCATACCATCAACCCTTTGATGATGTCAACCTTTATCTAAATCAACTGCTTTTTCTGTCAATCCTTCGACGATGACAGTTTTCTTCCTTTGGTAATGTAAATCTTCGATTCAATTATCCCTTACCGTCTATCCTTTGATGATGTGAACCTTTACTTCCCCCGTGAAGTAAAAACATTCTCGGTATATCCAAAATCTTTGCCTAAGCTAGGTTTACATTCGGTCACCACCTTTGAGTGCCAGTTTTTGACTCCTTGTGCTTTGATTCGCTTGTGGTCTTTTGTCGGCGCTCGTCTTAATTTCCCCAGTGAAGTAAAGACATTCCTGGTTTGCTTTGTGTCGTGCTTGTTCGGTCTTAACCTTTGCGCGCCAGATTTGAATCTTTACAATCTTTTTGCTGTTCCCCAAGAAGTTTAACTTTAGAGATTTTGGAAAACTGTTCTCGTTTGAATCGTGTCAAACTTGAACTTGGACTTTGTTTGAATCGTGTCAAGCATTGTCTTATGTGTTCTTGTTTGAATCGTGTCAAACTTGAACTTGGACTTTGTTTGAATCGTGTCAAGCATTGTCTTATGTGCTCTCGTTTGAATCGTGTCAAACCTGAACAGAGTCTTTGTTCGAATCGTGTCGGACACTGACCCTTGTTTTAAAACCGCTCCTGTTCGAATAGCGTCGAACTTGAATTGGGACTTTGCTTGAATCATGTCAAGCACTGTCTTTTTGTTTTAAAACTGTTCTTGTTCGAATCATGTCGGACATTGAACCCTTATCTTGTTTCTTTTCTAAAATTGCTTTAAGCTAAGTTTCTTGGAACAAATTTATTCAACTTTAAGACTCCTATCTGGTGCGCAGAGTTAGTCTGTGTCTTCCTGGCTTTTCTTGAAGATCCCATTTTGAACTCTTCAGTCCAAGAATCCCCAGGAAGTCTTTGCTTGGTTGTCTTTCTTTTTAGGCTGATCCCTGGTGATCATGTTTTCTTTCTGGTTTCATGCCCAAAAAGAAGGTGGGTTTGTTTTTGTCCCCAGTAGTCCATCTCCCTGGATCTTTCCCCAGTGGAGATTGTATTTTGGTTTTCCCCAGTGTTTCCTTGGAGTCTCCCCAGTGAGTCTCCTTTGTTGGTTGGTCTGTATCCCCAGTGAGTTTTTCTCATGGGTACTGTAACCTTCGTCCTTCCCCATTGAAGCTCATCTTTTGCGTCCTGTTTGTCCTTTGGTGTCTCGTTGTGTTTGCATCTTTGCATCTTCTTTGGCATCTTGGCATCATGTTGTTGCATTGCATGTTTGCGCATCTGAGGGCAAAATTTTTGGTTATCTGTATTTAAATATCCTTCCCTTTTGATTCCATGAGGATCTTCATCTCTCATGTCATCCGGTGAAGATATTTAAATAAGGGCAACTGTTGCACCCTGTCGCTCCCGGGATTTTCATCCAAGTACAAACGCGAAAGTGGCACCGAAACAGAGTCGCCAGCAATGTGTATTTATCCCAAGAGAGGGAAAGGAAACACCGCGTAAACCTGAGAGAAAGGAAAAGCATGGTCTTGCGACCAAGAGAAATGGGTTCGGGAGTCGGTTACGCGAGAGGAAGGTATTAGCACCCCCTCGCGTCCATCGTACCCGATGGGATCCACGCTTGCTTGTTTCGATCAAAGGGTGATAGAAAGGAATACTGGAAGAGGAACTAGAAAAGGAATGGAAAGAGAAAGAGAAATAAATGTAGGGAAAATAAAAGAAGTGCTCGCATGGGCCCTACCCCACTGCCTACGTATCTCATCGGGAACATGAGAATCAGAGCGACGTAGTTCCCCTCACTGGGGATGAATTGTGTTTTTTAGAGAACGGCTTACGTTCTAGCTCAGGTGTTGCAGGCTCGCTGGTCCGAGTGCGTTACCATCTTGCAAAAGAACGAGTAGAAGCGCGTTCGTGCGTTGAGAATGAATGAGATGAGAAAAGAATTCCCGAAGGAAAGACGTTATTGTTTGTTTTTGTCTTTTAGAAGGAAGTGTTTTGGATTTGTTTGCATACGACAGTGTATCTGGATCTTAGTCATTGGAATGTGTACCTTCTCACATTCCAAGATGGAATGGGTAAGAAAGCACACTAAGGGTGAAGAAGACCCTCACACTTAGTTCCAATTATCAAGGTTCAAACACACTAGCATACTTGTGTTTATTAAGTGTTTTGTTGATTATGAAGTGAAGAAGTGTTTTTTATTATTTGCACCTTCAACAAGTATTGCATTTAAGTCCCTCATACAAGATCAAATATGTAACACATTGACCTAAGATGGGCCATATGCTACACATCTTAAGATTATAAGAGAAGACCCCTTATAATCTTTTCTTTATATGAAAGGCCTAAATGCAATAAATGCCTACCTTTATTAGATATTTTGAATTTTCTTTGAGATGAGAAAAGAGACTCAAGGGAGGATAAAGGTAAAAATCTATATGGACTAAGACTCAATCCTAATTGATTAGTTAAGGGAGTGATCCTAAGGTTTGTGAGGTTTCAACCTAAAGTCTAAAGAAAGAAAGAATTAAACAATTCACTTCCAAAGTAGAAGATGAATTGTAATTCAAAAAGGGAAAGTAATGAGTTATTAAAAGAAAGCACATAAGTGCTTAGCAAAACACAAAATGGAATTGTAAAAGAGAAAGGATAGAAGTTGAATGTGGATTCCTTATCCACACTCAATTGAAACTTACCGAAGTCCCTACATGGTTAGTAAACATGTATAAGAAGTATAAGAAGTAAAAGAACATGTAATGCATCATAAAACTCACAAGAATTAAATGAGAAAACAAATCCTAGAACCACAACCAGAATGGGCATCATATGGAAACCAATGGTTATTATCATACAAGTGCAAGTGAATAAGCAACCATCATCACCCATTAGCATTTAAACATGTTACAAGAAGAAGGGGTAGATGAAAGATGGAAAGAAATGAAGAGGACATGCATAAATGGAACATGTAAATCAACAACCAGAATTGAAACTAAATGGAAAAGGGTTTATAAACATCTCAAAAGTATTTATGAGGTAACTTCAAGACATTCAAGAAGTAATATAAGAAGAATTGAAATGAAAGTTCAAAAGAAAGGGCAAACAATACATGTTAATGATGCACAAAGTTCAAATTGAAATGAACATGTAAAGATGACCTATAATGTGTATCAAAGACCTATAATATCATATGAATGACTCATAACATATGCAAATGCTCATACAAATGTGCACAAAAGAATTCATGCAAACATGCACTAAAGATTACAATGATATAACATGTCATAATGCTTTAAATGAAATGCATCAAGCAAAAATCAAATTTCCTCATGAAAATTATGAAAACATGGTATTGGAGTTCACTAATCAGAGATGAATCACATATCAAAATAGCATATCAAAATTCAAAGCAAAATGACTTCAAACAAAGCAATTAGGTCAAATTGAAACATCATGCAAAGTGGTGCAAATATAGGCATCAAAACATGTAATAAAGTGACCTAAAAAATCAAACAAAAATCATCTAACATGCTTCAATGTATTAGTGAATCAATGCAAAAAGAAGAGCATCACAACAATTGGTAATAAGCAAGAACAAAATTAAACAAATTCATGTATCATGCTTAGAATGCATCTAAGTGGAAATTCAAAGAAAATTATGGAACAGGGGTAAAAAGGTCATAAAATCAGAAAATAAAATCATGAAAAATTTCCTAAATGTTTTAAGAATACACATGAATTTTTGTAGAATTTTCCAATATGTTTTGGTATTTTTAAAAATTAGAAATCAAACGTGTAGAAAGAAATAAAAATGAAAAATAAATGCAAAATGCAGGGGGGTATGAACATAGCAATTGGACAGTTCAAAATCATTGGGCTTGAAAAAAGAGAAGGTGCAAATAGCATTCAGGTTAGGTCCATTAAGCACGCAGAACATACTAACAAGCATGGAATCTCAGTCAACAAAATTGACTCACTCATGGCCATTGGATCAAGTCACAGTCAAACCATAGTCAAAGTAAACAACATCAACGCGCACATGTGAATGTCCACACTCCCTATCGTGTACCATGCCATACAAAGTTTAAGTGAGTTCAGAAAATTTGCATGTGACTTGCACGCTTTTTTTTATGTGTTGGCACATTTTGGAACGTAGGATTAAGAGCAATCAAAGGCCACGATTAAAACATAGTGAAACCCTAGCAATTACAGTCACCGGCCGGAGATGACCTCCGGTCACCTTCTCCGGTCACACCTCCACCGTCTGCAACCTCAATTCTCACCAAAATGCACAAATGTGGTATCAAAATGAAGCTTACGCTATGCACATCGTGAATCTAACATCATTTTCCACATAACAATCACACACAGAGAAAACAGAGGAGATTAAAGCAAGCCCTAAGTTGTGCACTATACCTCTAAAGGCCTATCAACTAGCCGGACAAGTTCTTGAGCTTGTAAGAAGCTTCAAGAACCTGAAAACAACTTCACATTAGGTCTATAATGGTGGAGATTCGTACCTGAAGTTTTGAAACTTTGAAGTGTTCTTCAGAAAACCAGAGGTCTTGTCTCTTCTACAATCTTCACTTGGCCAAATAAAGGCTGAGATGTAGAACTTGATGATGATTCAATGGAAGTGAGCGAAATCCAAGCTTCAAGAACAAATGCACTGTTGTGAAATTGAGAGAATCAAGGAAAGTGTTGAAGTGGAATGAGCAAGATGAGCTCGAAAATTCTTGGCAATGGTGATGTTGAGAGTAAAGCAGAGAGAGTTCTTTGGAGAGAATGTGAAAGAATGAAGTTCCAAAATGAAATTAGAGAGTGAGGTTTGGCTTTATAGTAAACTCTAACCATGGTTTAATGAGTGAGTTAACTGAGTTATGTGGAGTTAAGTGAGTCATCCCTAACTAACTGAGTCAAGTTAGTTAGGGAGAGCAATGATATGGTGCAGCTGGTTTATGATGTGTTACCATGTTCTTGCTGCTAAACTTCTATAGCAAGCTTCCAACCTTTCCCTCTTCATGTATAATTCGAGCAAGGGTGTGAGAGGTGCAGATATGTGTTGGTCTTAATGAGGCAGCACACATAAAACCTCTGTCATGTATTTGATGTATGTTTGAACCAAAATATTATGCAGCAAATCATCATGGTAACAGTGGGTGTTTGAGGGTGAATTTCTCCATGGTTAGTGAATGAAACAATGAAACATTGATGTCATTAGAAAGATGGTACATTGGGGAACAACATTGGTTTGCAAGTTGAAGTGAAATGAGGTCTCAAATATGCCTAAAAACAGCTATGAATGCATTGGTTCAAAACTGGTTGGTGGGCATGGCCAGAGGTTGGCTGGCATGGCAACTTGGCACACAAAATTTCAGCACAAACAACATGACTTTGAACCCTCCAAACTATCTCATAACTTGGTTAAATCAAAATTTTCACAACATCAACATTGAAGATGACACTACAAGGAACAACTTTGATGTTGGAAACTTTTCCATTCGAGGCTTTTATCTTGATGAAAAATAGGTGTACATTTGGCCCACCACATGCTTGTAAAAATGACTGCGCGCGTGCCCTGAAAATCTTGGTCCTGACCTAGTTTTGGACCTACTTTGCTCAAACTTTGATCAATCATATCTCACTCAATTTTTATCCAATGGAGATGTTCCACATATGGATGTGAAGCTTAAAACAAGATCTTTTGTTGTGGCCGAGTGGAATTTTCATTTGGTGCTTCAATTTTAAATGGCCTTGGTTCAAACTCTGATGCAAAATGGCCAAAACTTGCTATTTTTAGTAACCCTTCCTCTTCCAAAAATGGCAACTTTCCACCTCTTGATTTTTTCATGATTCCTTTGGAGTTTCTTGATCAAATTTTGTACATTGGACATATGTAACATGAATTTCATGATTTTGGGCTCAAAAATTCAAGAGTTGACTTTTTCCCCTGATTATTTGACTTTGCCCCAATTTCCTGATTTTTGATCTTTCTTCCAATTGAACCACCTCCAAAACCAATTGAGATGCAATTTTCCACATACATACACTTAGGGACATATGGAATACCATGACATCAAGTTTTGTCCAAAAAATCAAAGATACCCTGATTTAATTGGAAACCCTAATCTTGACCCCCTCTGGTTAGGAGGAAAAAGTGCAGTCTTCAATTTCAAATTCCTCAGAGTATGTTGTGTATCCCTTTAAAGGATGATGGGATATGCCACTTGAGGATGATTTTGAATCAATGAGCTATCTCTTTTGAGGATTTTCCTTCAATTTTTGGACTTCTTGCATAGTGTAGGATGTAATGCCTCAATCTCCTATTGTATCTCTTATTCTTGAGGTTGTGGATGATCAATTGAGATAGTATGAGACATGAAAGGCTTCTTGGCTTGCCTAGAGCCAACTTGATTGACCTTTTTGTGCTTTGAATGATTCCTTGATTGTCCACCTTCCCCCTGATCACATGCCCTGATGGTAAGAAGGATGCCATGCTTCATTTTTCTATGTTAAATGCAATGTAATGTTAATGAGGTGGATATGATATGATAAATGATAATGCCATGCTATGATGACAAAGAGGGAGAGCAAATTTTGGGGTATTACAGCTGCCCCTATTCAAGCGCTGTAGACCTGAATGCCTGAAAGCAAATGCTTTCGAACTTTCAAGGTATATAGTGATTGAATACCAAAAATAACCAAAAATTTGCTCTGGGTGATGAAGAAGAAAAGGGATATAAACCCAACGAGACTGCTGGATTGAATCTTCGATGAAACGTCGGAGAGATCTGTCTTTTGAACGACGCCAGACGACTACTGGCTTGCCACGCTGATGGTGGACTTTAATACTGTCTTTTATGCAATTCCAGACGACTACTGGCCTGCCACACTACTGGTGGACTTTGGAAATGTCTTTTATGCAATTCCAGACGACTACTGGCCTGCCACACTACTGGTGGACTTTGATAACGTCTTTTATGCAACTCCAGACGACTACTGGCCTGCCACGCTACTGGTGGACTTTGCAGCCTCGTGCCACCCGAAGACGGACTTTCGCCAATCCACTGTTGGACTTTTGCCACCCGAAGACGGACTTTTGCCAATCCACTGTTGGACTTTTAGAATTTGCCACCCTTAGATGGACCTTTCGCCAATCCACTGTTGGACTTTTGCCACCCGAAGACGGACTTTTGCCAATCCACTGTTGGACTTTTAGCTGCTTTGCCACCCGAAGATGGACTTTTGCCAATCCACTGTTGGACTCTTGCCACCCGAAGACGGACTTTTGCCAATCCACTGTTGGACTTTTGCCACCCGAAGACGGACTTTCGCCAATCCACTGTTGGACTTTTGCCACCGGAAGACGGACTTTTGCCAATCCACTGTTGGACTTTTGCCACCCGAAGACGGACTTTTGCCAATCCACTGTTGGACTTTTGCCACCCGAAGACGGACTTTTGCCAATCCACTGTTGGACTTTTGCCATCCGAAGACGGACTTTTGCCAATCCACTGTTGGACTTTTGCCACCCGAAGACGGACTTTTGCCAATCCACTGTTGGACTTTTGCCACCCGAAGACGGACTTTTGCCAATCCACTGTTGGACTTTTGCCACCCGAAGACGGACTTTTGCCAATCCACTGTTGGACTTTTGCCACCCGAAGACGGACTTTTGCCAATCCACTGTTGGACTTTTGCCACCCGAAGACGGACTTTTGCCAATCCACTGTTGGACTTTTGCCACCCGAAGACGGACTTTTGCCAATCCACTGTTGGACTTTTGCCACCCGAAGACGGACTTTTACCAATCCACTGTTGGACTTTAGCCACCCGAAGACGGACTTTTGCCAATCCACTGTTGGACTTTTAGCTGCTTTGCCACCCGAAGATGGACTTTTGCCAATCCACTGTTGGACTTTTGCCACCCGAAGACGGACTTTTGCCAATCCACTGTTGGACTTTTGCCACCCGAAGACGGACTTTTGCCAATCCACTGTTGGACTTTTGCCACCCGAAGACGGACTTTTGCCAATCCACTGTTGGACTTTTGCCACCCGAAGACGGACTTTTGCCAATCCACTGTTGGACTTTTAGCTGCTTTGCCACCCGAAGATGGACTTTTGCCAATCCACTGTTGGACTTTTAGAATATGCCACCCTTAGATGGACCTTTCGCCAATCCACTGTTGGACTTTTGCCACCCGAAGACGGACTTTTGCCAATCCACTGTTGGACTTTTGCCACCCGAAGACGGACTTTTGCCAATCCACTGTTGGACTTTTGCCACCCGAAGACGGACTTTTGCCAATCCACTGTTGGACTTTTGCCACCCGAAGACGGACTTTTGCCAATCCACTGTTGGACTTTGCTAACGTCTTTTAACAATGCCAGACGACTACTGGCTTGCCACACTACGGGTGGACTTTCGCAAAATTCCAATACTGGATTACACTCTGCATCCGTGTCAGACATCTCTGCCGACTTTGCTGAGGAACAATGATCAATGACTTGACTTTAGAGGTTCCTGAGAGGATAGCATCTCTGCTGGATAATGAATGAACAATCCGTCTGCTCCGAATTGTCAAGTTTGCCAAAAATAAATTGGACTTGAAGAATAATAGATCTGCCAGTAATCACTTCATCTGCTGGGGGAATGAATTCTGGTCACAGCGACTCCGCTGGGGATAAGAATTTCTTTGCATGGCGTCTTGCTAAGGAAGAAAAGTCATAAAAAAAACTCTGTTTGGGGATCTATCCAATCCAAGACCCTTTGTAGGGGTTATCCACCTTTTGACCCGGCTGGGGAAAGACTGTGCCATCCTTGTTGAGGAATAGATTCTGCCGATCTTATAAACCTCTGCGGGGAGAACAACAACTCAGCTGGGGAGTATTGCTGACAAGATTCGATGCTGACCTCTGTGGGGGATCATTACCAGAGACACAAACTTGCTGGGGACCAGGGCTACTTTGACAGGGATATGCGAATCCTGGTTAGAACATTCCCCTGCAACTTGCTAGGAAAGAGTCCTTAGAGATCTGTTGGGGAAACCCAAAGCAAATCCACAGTAGTCTGCTGAAGAATATGACTGTCAAGCTTAGGATAAGTACCACAATGCCCCATGTTAGGCGAGCTTCCCTTTAGAAAATTCCGTTAGGGATGACGAGTTTATAACAAACTCTGCTGGAGGAAACTGCTTTAAAACGTCTCGTGCTGGGGAATGCCTTTTGAGAGGATTTTACAGAAGACCAACTGTCCTCGAACTCTACTGGGGATGATCAACACTTCATGATGGGGAAACAAACATGCCCCATGCTTGGACAAACCAACAATTTGTCCCCGAAGAAGATGTCATAAGAGGATTTTACAGAAGATTTAGCCTCTTCAAACTCCTGCGACTTCACTGGGGATAATGACCATCAGTTTCGGTGTCGACGAGACCACTCTTTTGGGGAACCTGTGACCGTTATCGACACAGAAAAGCTTGTAGCTGTTGGAAGGACTGAATAAGAGAATCGACTTAATAAGATACCACGATACCCAGTTGAGCTCAATTCGTTGATATCGAATCGTCGTGACCGACCGTCGACCGAATGATGGACTTAATCAGTGAACATTGTGACAAAAGGGTGACCACCTTTCTCGAACATGATTGCCCCAGTCTTCTGCATGGAAGTAAGTGATTACTCGTCTAGAAGACATGATCCCGTGATCTCGCAAAGGCTTCAATTTTGCCTTTGAGCCTAGTATGAGGCTGCTACCTGCAAGCAAAGGATATGCACGTATACCCCGTGCGAGATATGACTTCTGCAACTGAGAAAATCTTACTCTGAACCACCACTTGTTGGGGAGAAAGGTTTGCATGCAATCTCTTGCTGGAGAACATTATTAATGAAGCCTACTGAAGACGGGGACCAAAAATGCCTTGGGTTGGAATGCCCCTTAGTTTCACTCCTTTTGGCTGATTGACTGCATATGCGTGACCAACTGTTTTTCTTCACTTGTCCCAAACCAACATGGTCCACCGGAAGAAATTGTCCCAAGAGGATTTTACAGAAGACTTGACATCCAAAAAGCTTCAATGTCTTCAAACTCTCGTAGAGATTCGTTGGATCTCGCCGTAACTGCCCCAGACCGCATGGATTACTTAGAAGAAGTCATCGCATGAGGATTTTACAGAAGACTTGGCAAGCTCAATGCTTCAGTGTCTTCAAACTCTTGTAGAGATTCGTTGGATCTCGACGTAACTTCCCCAGACCGTATGGACTACAGAGGAATTCGCCTTGAAAAGATTCATGAACAATCTCATACCACCGTGGGATATTCTGTCCCAGTATTCTGAACTCTGGATAGGCTGATTAGTCGTTTGGATGGACTAACTTCTCGTGCTCTTGGTATAGCTTGCCCCAGTATGAACCTTGAAGTGGTTTTGCCCCTGACTACTGATCTTCGAAGGAAAACCAAAAATGCTTGCATTTGTAGGGATTTGAATCTCGCAATAATTGCCCCAGTTTGGTTGAACTTTGAAGAGATTTCTCAACGTGATTGGCTCAGATGAGCTACACCTTAAAGAGATGGTTCGACGTGATTGCCCCAGATCGACTACGTCTTAGCACAACTTGTTGGGAAAGCCCCTGCCCAACAAAGTTTCCTGAGGAAGTACCATTGGATATGGCTGCCCTTCGGGAGTTTCAGGATCCTCAACTCGACAAGATTAAGCTTCTGGACTGAATTTCCATATGTAAACTTCTTTTGATGTCAAACAAATATATGCAAGCAGAAAATGTTTTATTTTGAGAATGAAAATTCTAATGCAACACAACATGTTAATCTCGAAGTTTTACTAAAAAGATGTAGCAAACCCTTTTGTGAGCGAATCACGGGTTAGGATACGACATTAATTTTTGAAAGAAATAATGCAATGCACATGCAACACCAACAAATATCTTTTAGCACAACTGATAGGAGTCAGGAACGCTATCTCTTGGTAGTATGCCTTTGAAATAACCCTGTTTCAATTAGGACTTTTGAGGGTTGTAACGGGGCCTGGTTCACGGTTTTGAGAAAAAAGGATTTATGGCTCAAAGTTTATTGGTGCCCACCCACTCTTCGTGATGTTCTCCAGTCCTACGTTCAGCTAATTTGCCTCTCAAAAGATTTCGTGATCTTTAAGGAACCCATGCATCTGATGGTTTGACACCTAATGAGGCTATGGAGTAACAGTCACCCCTTTTGTCTTTTGTGCGTAGTCACACGACTTTGTTCTTGCTCGAGGATTTTCTTTTGTAACCCTTTTGGTTTCACATTCTTTTGCTTTTTGATCCCTAATTTTTGCCTGGACTGATTCTTTTGAATCTTGGATTTCGGAGTCCAGCGGGATGCCCTAACTTTTGCCTAAGTTGCTTGTTTTCAAGTTTCAACTTAGCGGGCTTTTTCATTTTTTCTTCTTTTTCTTTTTCTTGAACACGTCGTGTGACACTGGCTTGTCTTGACTTTGTTGAAAGGGTTGTGACTGCCTCACTCTTTGATTGTTGATGGATAACCATTGTGGTTTCACATCTCTTGACCTCTCAGCGGTGAATTAAAAGGTAATGGATCCTCAGATGCACAATCCTTTTGAGGTTTGAACGCTTGGTCAAACTAACTGACGCCTACCCTGCCCCTGGGTTAAATGTGAGGGTTTTTTCATACGAAAGAAACTCCTACTTCAAGGCTCAAAGGGGTTAACGAGGGTCTATCTCCCTTATATCTCCAGTGTTTGAGGAGTTGAAACAATGCCTGTACATCCTCAACAGGGTTCTTATTCCAAAGCACACCGTTAGAGATTTTTGCGTTTTCAGACCATCATTCTCCCTCATAGAGTTTGAGCAAGAAAAATGGTATTGCAGTACACATTAGCATTAAATGAGTAAACACAAATGAAATTCTTCAAGAAAACATATTCATTGCATTAAAATCCGCATACCAAACACAAACAAATTTTAACATGCGAACAATGTCTGAACGAACAAATAAAGACTACATATGAAAATGCAGCAAGGAAAATAAAGATTTTCGTTGTTGAGGAGGCTTGGCTCCGTCTAGACTGACCACTTCTGGTGATGTTCTTGTAACTTTGAGCACTCACCATGGTACAGAAGCTTCACCTTGTGGGGTACCATCTGGGGTGATAACCTTTGAGTCAATCAAATCCTGCACCTTGTGCTGGAACACATTACAGTTATCAAGTGTGTGCCCAAACGTTCCTGAATGGAACTCACAGCTAACACTCATGTCATAGTCCAGAGGAATGGGGTATGGCACAGGCATGGCCTTTCTCAGCTGGATTTGCGAACTTTTGAGCAAACGAGCCAACAACTGACTGTACGGAATAGGAATAGGATCAAATGTCCTCTTGGGCTTCCTTGGTCTGAGTAGCCTCCGCTGCTGATAATCTTGCTGCTGCTGGTTCGGGCGCCCAACCTGGCCCTGCACTTTCCTTTCTGCATTCGATTGAGGCACAAACAAGGGTTGCTGACATAGGTCTTCTGCAACACAGGGTTGTGGAAGAGATCCCTGACGCGAGGTGGACCCTTTGGAAAAGGAGAGAGTCCTCAGTTCCCTTGCAACAATGGGCGTGACATCACTTGGTTTACCAGCACCAACTGATGCAAACTTGATTGTCCCTGAATCAATTAGCTCCTGGACTTTATGCTTGAACCTGGTACAATTCTCAACATTGTGACCAGGTGCCCCAGAATGGAACTCACATCTAGCCTTAGCATTAGGTCCCAGAGGAATCTTCGTGGGCAACAGTCCCAAACTAACACGCTCAACCAGCTTGAGCTCGAGCAAGTAAGAAAGCAATTGCGCGTACGGAATCGGAATGGGATCGAACTTCCTCTTAGGCCCCCCTGACTTAGGATCCTCTTGAAAATCAGGAAGTGACTGCTGATGAGAGAGCTCTGAACCTTTAGCTTTCAGAGGGGATTCACGAAGCAATCCATGATCTAGAGCATATCCCAAAGAGATGGGAGGAGTAGAGACCTCTGTTGTGGAAGCAGGCACATGATCATTTTCCTTTTTCAACACCTTATTCAAGATTTCCATGACCAGGCCCATTTGAATCTTCATCTGGTTGACTTCCTCCCTCAGTAGTTCCTGACCTCGAGACAACGCCTGAATGTCCCCCATAAAAGGCCCCAATTGGGCCCTCACCCCAGCCAAATCCTTTTGCATTTGATCCATGATTCTTACTTGATTTCTTCGCGTCGAATATCGGTGAATATAATTCTCAGCTATACTGCCTGAAACCAAATAAAGGTTAGAGACCCTGCAACGAATACCTGAAAAGCAAGCAACATAAATGCAGAATGATATGCAATGCCATGCAATGTTATGTTTATCATTTCCAAAGTGCTTTACACCCTGATTCCAATCCAAACCACAGAAATCTGAAGACCAGAAATCGTGATATAAAGAGACGTGTCGTGGTCATGTGCTTGTGTATAGATATCTGATAAAGCGTAATTGTGAATAAACTGCTCATACTCATTCGACAAAGTATTCAAGTATTTAAGAAAGGCTCATCCGCCAATGCAATACAAGGAAAAAATGGATCCATCAACAAGCCTGATGGTAACCATTAACAACAAAATATAAGGAAAAGAACATCAGTCTGACAATTCCACATCCTTCAGCTTATCACTTGAGTATTTGATCTCCTCAAAAAGTATACGGGTACGCTGGTGATTCGGCTTTTCAATCATCTCTTTGATCAAGACATCCCTTTTCTCAAGAGCTTCATTTAAAGAACCCATATGCAGCATCAGAGCCTCGTCATCACACACTCCTTTGTGTCTCTTTATGCCGGCTTGCGTCTTGAGTATCTCCCTTTCTATCATGACTTCTTCAAGCTCTTTCTTGGTATTCCTCAGCTCACCTCTAGCTTCTTCTAGCTGTTCTTGACTCTTACCGAGGCTTTCCCGATACTTTCTCCTCTGCTCATGC
The DNA here is from genome assembly GCA_022829125.1 of Lathyrus tuberosus. Lineage (NCBI taxonomy): Eukaryota > Viridiplantae > Streptophyta > Magnoliopsida > Fabales > Fabaceae > Lathyrus > Lathyrus tuberosus. Next base: position 20,383,526 of record JALAZF010000040.1, read on the forward strand.
GCCTTTTCAAGCTCTTCGTCCTTAATCTGCAACTGTTCCTGTAATTCAGCATTCTCTATCCTAACTTCGTCCCAAGCGTGCTGAAACTTTGTTAACTTTTCTTTGGTCTGTGCTAACGCCTGTTTGGTTTGCTTGTGGGCTTGAGTAGCATCATCAGCACCTTTACTAATCTTCCGGAAATGTTGGGCTCTTCCAGCAAAGTCTTTTTCTTTTGCAGTTAGGATTTGTTCAGCATCTTGGGCTTTCCGCTCCAGCTCTTTGTTGGCATGTAGAGCATTCTGAAGACGGCTACTCAACTCGGAATTCTCTCCTTGGAGCTTTTTCACCAAGGCTTGCAACTTGTCAACTTCTTCCATAGTAGCAATGCTTTTTGCTTTCTCCTTCTCTGGATACAAAAGGGGTGCCTTACCAAAAGGCAAGAGAAAATCTTCAACTCTTTTCTTCACCCACTCTTCATATGCTGGATAAACCCGGTTGTTAGGCTTGCCTAGGGTAACTTTCCCCTTTTTCAGTATGCTACCCCAGCTTTCAGAAGCTTTCTGTGCTGCTTCCCAACCATCTGATGTATGAAAATAGAGGGACTCCTCCACATCTCTCTTAATAGGCGGACCTGTCAGGGCATACCCAAATTGTCGAATGGCCAAAGAAGGATTGTAGTTAATCCCACCCATTCTTCCTATCAGTGGAACGTTAGGGAACTTACCACAGCTGTGGATAATATTCTTGCCAATCAGCCCATGATCTACCCATACGATGTCCTTGGCCACCAATCCCATTAAACGCTGTTTCCACTCTAGAGAATCTTTGGAATCCACAAAAGCCCCTGATTGTGGTAAACGGCCTGCAAACCACTTATAGAACAAGGGTGCACAACAACGAATTATCCCTCCTCTTTTCTTTTCGTTTCGGTTGTACAACGAGTAGTGAAGATCTCCCAGTAGCGTTGACACCGGGTTCTTCATCATGAATATTCGTATAGCGTCCGTATCAATGAAATCCGGCTCGTTGGGAAACAACACTATGCCGTATATACAAAGGGCTAGCAAAGCATTAAAAACAAGCCAATTCTCGCCTTTAGCTGCTTCCTGGGCCTTCTTAATCAGATATTCCAGCTTGTAACCACGAATCTTTCCTTTGTTGGAGACATTGGCGTCTAACTCTGATTTGCTCAAATAAAGAGCACCAGCCACCTTTCCAAAGTCAAGATCCCCCACCGATCCAAAGAAAGGGGGCTCCTCCTTGATAGCAATCCCCAACATGTTGGAATACTCCTCCAAGGTAGGAACCAACACATAGTCTGGAAATACAAAACACCTCAGAGGCGGATCATAGAACTGCATCAACGTATGGAGACCTCTGGCTTCATAATCACTGACATTACGGACCATAGATAAAATCCACCCATATTTCTCTTCAAAAGCTTCTCGTGCTGCAGGGCTCGCCATTCCCTTCAGCATAACAATAGGGCCTAAAGTAGGCGTAAGGAACTTATAGCTAATGATATTCTTCCTCTCTTTAGTGTTCATCTTTGCAGGGACCTGATGACTGGAATCAAGGGTAATATATGCACCTGGAAATGAATAAACATGTATGTTAGGATATGATAATGCAATGCAAAGGGCAATGTGATCAGGTAATCAGGTGTCTGTGCTGAACTGTGAACGGTGTCAGTGTAGCTCTGAGACTAATATAGAACCATAGATAAGAACCATCTGAATACAATAGGATGAAACTTCCTTTTGGCGCAATGATGATAGAAAACCGGGTATGTAGGAGGTCATGGTTACCTGCAAACCTGTAAACAACCCGCCCTTCTCACATGTGGGTACTAGGATGTTCAGTATCCCGGGCTCTCAGGTCGAGAAATGATGATACGTTCACCATTTCTGGTTTGGCATCATCATCAATCGAGGAGGCCTCAACTGATTCTCCAAAACAAAAAGGTCCTCAGCTTCTGGCACTGAGGTCGGGAAGCAATAGTACATTCATCCCTCAGGGTACAGTACTATCGCCAATCGAGGAGTGCCTCCGCTGATTCTCTTTCAAAAAGGGATGTCCTATAGCAAGTTCCCAGCATTGGGTCCTCGGATCGAGGATGTGCAATGGGTTTGCCACGGAATGTGGTCTGCCACTGTCACATCTCGGGAGGAGTGCCGCAACTGAGTCCTCGGGAATGGTCACCAGAGTCAACAGTTCCTCAAGAGAATAACCACTGGCCTGCATAACATGCAGTAGCAGAAAGCTCCTGATAGAACCTCGTCTGGTTGTGGGTCTCATGAACAACAATACGTGGTCACCACCACGCAAGCGTCACGACTATCCACTCTAGTACCTATGGGTGTACTCAAGCCTTGGTAGTGGGCTTATCTCTCAGAACACCCATCCCGCCAAACAGAAAACAACACAGTCCAGTATAGCATAATATATCATGTGAAATGAAAATGCTAAAATGCGGTAAATACAGTAATGTACAGTAAAGCAGTAAATAACCATACAATAAAACAGTAAATACAGCACAACAGTAAACACCCAACGAAAGAAAAACAAACAAGCACTAGGATTGACTCGCTAAGGAAACCAGAGATTCTGGGTTCGATCCCCAGCAGAGTCGCCAGCTGTCGCTCCCGGGATTTTCATCCAAGTACAAACGCGAAAGTGGCACCGAAACAGAGTCGCCAGCAATGTGTATTTATCCCAAGAGAGGGAAAGGAAACACCGCGTAAACCTGAGAGAAAGGAAAAGCATGGTCTTGCGACCAAGAGAAATGGGTTCGGGAGTCGGTTACGCGAGAGGAAGGTATTAGCACCCCCTCGCGTCCATCGTACCCGATGGGATCCACGCTTGCTTGTTTCGATCAAAGGGTGATAGAAAGGAATACTGGAAGAGGAACTAGAAAAGGAATGGAAAGAGAAAGAGAAATAAATGTAGGGAAAATAAAAGAAGTGCTCGCATGGGCCCTACCCCACTGCCTACGTATCTCATCGGGAACATGAGAATCAGAGCGACGTAGTTCCCCTCACTGGGGATGAATTGTGTTTTTTAGAGAACGGCTTACGTTCTAGCTCAGGTGTTGCAGGCTCGCTGGTCCGAGTGCGTTACCATCTTGCAAAAGAACGAGTAGAAGCGCGTTCGTGCGTTGAGAATGAATGAGATGAGAAAAGAATTCCCGAAGGAAAGACGTTATTGTTTGTTTTTGTCTTTTAGAAGGAAGTGTTTTGGATTTGTTTGCATACGACAGTGTATCTGGATCTTAGTCATTGGAATGTGTACCTTCTCACATTCCAAGATGGAATGGGTAAGAAAGCACACTAAGGGTGAAGAAGACCCTCACACTTAGTTCCAATTATCAAGGTTCAAACACACTAGCATACTTGTGTTTATTAAGTGTTTTGTTGATTATGAAGTGAAGAAGTGTTTTTTATTATTTGCACCTTCAACAAGTATTGCATTTAAGTCCCTCATACAAGATCAAATATGTAACACATTGACCTAAGATGGGCCATATGCTACACATCTTAAGATTATAAGAGAAGACCCCTTATAATCTTTTCTTTATATGAAAGGCCTAAATGCAATAAATGCCTACCTTTATTAGATATTTTGAATTTTCTTTGAGATGAGAAAAGAGACTCAAGGGAGGATAAAGGTAAAAATCTATATGGACTAAGACTCAATCCTAATTGATTAGTTAAGGGAGTGATCCTAAGGTTTGTGAGGTTTCAACCTAAAGTCTAAAGAAAGAAAGAATTAAACAATTCACTTCCAAAGTAGAAGATGAATTGTAATTCAAAAAGGGAAAGTAATGAGTTATTAAAAGAAAGCACATAAGTGCTTAGCAAAACACAAAATGGAATTGTAAAAGAGAAAGGATAGAAGTTGAATGTGGATTCCTTATCCACACTCAATTGAAACTTACCGAAGTCCCTACATGGTTAGTAAACATGTATAAGAAGTATAAGAAGTAAAAGAACATGTAATGCATCATAAAACTCACAAGAATTAAATGAGAAAACAAATCCTAGAACCACAACCAGAATGGGCATCATATGGAAACCAATGGTTATTATCATACAAGTGCAAGTGAATAAGCAACCATCATCACCCATTAGCATTTAAACATGTTACAAGAAGAAGGGGTAGATGAAAGATGGAAAGAAATGAAGAGGACATGCATAAATGGAACATGTAAATCAACAACCAGAATTGAAACTAAATGGAAAAGGGTTTATAAACATCTCAAAAGTATTTATGAGGTAACTTCAAGACATTCAAGAAGTAATATAAGAAGAATTGAAATGAAAGTTCAAAAGAAAGGGCAAACAATACATGTTAATGATGCACAAAGTTCAAATTGAAATGAACATGTAAAGATGACCTATAATGTGTATCAAAGACCTATAATATCATATGAATGGCTCATAACATATGCAAATGCTCATACAAATGTGCACAAAAGAATTCATGCAAACATGCACTAAAGATTACAATGATATAACATGTCATAATGCTTTAAATGAAATGCATCAAGCAAAAATCAAATGTCCTCATGAAAATTATGAAAACATGGTATTGGAGTTCACTAATCAGAGATGAATCACATATCAAAATAGCATATCAAAATTCAAAGCAAAATGACTTCAAACAAAGCAATTAGGTCAAATTGAAACATCATGCAAAGTGGTGCAAATATAGGCATCAAAACATGTAATAAAGTGACCTAAAAAATCAAACAAAAATCATCTAACATGCTTCAATGTATTAGTGAATCAATGCAAAAAGAAGAGCATCACAACAATTGGTAATAAGCAAGAACAAAATTAAACAAATTCATGTATCATGCTTAGAATGCATCTAAGTGGAAATTCAAAGAAAATTATGGAACAGGGGTAAAAAGGTCATAAAATCAGAAAATAAAATCATGAAAAATTTCCTAAATGTTTTAAGAATACACATGAATTTTTGTAGAATTTTCCAATATGTTTTGGTATTTTTAAAAATTAGAAATCAAACGTGTAGAAAGAAATAAAAATGAAAAATAAATGCAAAATGCAGGGGGGTATGAACATAGCAATTGGACAGTTCAAAATCATTGGGCTTTAAAAAAGAGAAGGTGTAAATAGCATTCAGGTTAGGTCCATTAAGCACGCAGAACATACTAACAAGCATGGAATCTCAGTCAACAAAATTGACTCACTCATGGCCATTGGATCAAGTCACAGTCAAACCATAGTCAAAGTAAACAACATCAACGCGCACATGTGAATGTCCACACTCCCTATCGTGTACCATGCCATACAAAGTTTAAGTGAGTTCAGAAAATTTGCATGTGACTTGCACGCTTTTTTTTATGTGTTGGCACATTTTGGAACGTAGGATTAAGAGCAATCAAAGGCCACGATTAAAACATAGTGAAACCCTAGCAATTACAGTCACCGGCCGGAGATGACCTCCGGTCACCTTCTCCGGTCACACCTCCACCGTCTGCAACCTCAATTCTCACCAAAATGCACAAATGTGGTATCAAAATGAAGCTTACGCTATGCACATCGTGAATCTAACATCATTTTCCACATAACAATCACACACAGAGAAAACAGAGGAGATTAAAGCAAGCCCTAAGTTGTGCACTATACCTCTAAAGGCCTATCAACTAGCCGGACAAGTTCTTGAGCTTGTAAGAAGCTTCAAGAACCTGAAAACAACTTCACATTAGGTCTATAATGGTGGAGATTCGTACCTGAAGTTTTGAAACTTTGAAGTGTTCTTCAGAAAACCAGAGGTCTTGTCTCTTCTACAATCTTCACTTGGCCAAATAAAGGCTGAGATGTAGAACTTGATGATGATTCAATGGAAGTGAGCGAAATCCAAGCTTCAAGAACAAATGCACTGTTGTGAAATTGAGAGAATCAAGGAAAGTGTTGAAGTGGAATGAGCAAGATGAGCTCGAAAATTCTTGGCAATGGTGATGTTGAGAGTAAAGCAGAGAGAGTTCTTTGGAGAGAATGTGAAAGAATGAAGTTCCAAAATGAAATTAGAGAGTGAGGTTTGGCTTTATAGTAAACTCTAACCATGGTTTAATGAGTGAGTTAACTGAGTTATGTGGAGTTAAGTGAGTCATCCCTAACTAACTGAGTCAAGTTAGTTAGGGAGAGCAATGATATGGTGCAGCTGGTTTATGATGTGTTACCATGTTCTTGCTGCTAAACTTCTATAGCAAGCTTCCAACCTTTCCCTCTTCATGTATAATTCGAGCAAGGGTGTGAGAGGTGCAGATATGTGTTGGTCTTAATGAGGCAGCACACATAAAACCTCTGTCATGTATTTGATGTATGTTTGAACCAAAATATTATGCAGCAAATCATCATGGTAACAGTGGGTGTTTGAGGGTGAATTTCTCCATGGTTAGTGAATGAAACAATGAAACATTGATGTCATTAGAAAGATGGTACATTGGGGAACAACATTGGTTTGCAAGTTGAAGTGAAATGAGGTCTCAAATATGCCTAAAAACAGCTATGAATGCATTGGTTCAAAACTGGTTGGTGGGCATGGCCAGAGGTTGGCTGGCATGGCAACTTGGCACACAAAATTTCAGCACAAACAACATGACTTTGAACCCTCCAAACTATCTCATAACTTGGTTAAATCAAAATTTTCACAACATCAACATTGAAGATGACACTACAAGGAACAACTTTGATGTTGGAAACTTTTCCATTCGAGGCTTTTATCTTGATGAAAAATAGGTGTACATTTGGCCCACCACATGCTTGTAAAAATGACTGCGCGCGTGCCCTGAAAATCTTGGTCCTGACCTAGTTTTGGACCTACTTTGCTCAAACTTTGATCAATCATATCTCACTCAATTTTTATCCAATGGAGATGTTCCACATATGGATGTGAAGCTTAAAACAAGATCTTTTGTTGTGGCCGAGTGGAATTTTCATTTGGTGCTTCAATTTTAAATGGCCTTGGTTCAAACTCTGATGCAAAATGGCCAAAACTTGCTATTTTTAGTAACCCTTCCTCTTCCAAAAATGGCAACTTTCCACCTCTTGATTTTTTCATGATTCCTTTGGAGTTTCTTGATCAAATTTTGTACATTGGACATATGTAACATGAATTTCATGATTTTGGGCTCAAAAATTCAAGAGTTGACTTTTTCCCCTGATTATTTGACTTTGCCCCAATTTCCTGATTTTTGATCTTTCTTCCAATTGAACCACCTCCAAAACCAATTGAGATGCAATTTTCCACATACATACACTTAGGGACATATGGAATACCATGACATCAAGTTTTGTCCAAAAAATCAAAGATACCCTGATTTAATTGGAAACCCTAATCTTGACCCCCTCTGGTTAGGAGGAAAAAGTGCAGTCTTCAATTTCAAATTCCTCAGAGTATGTTGTGTATCCCTTTAAAGGATGATGAGATATGCCACTTGAGGATGATTTTGAATCAATGAGCTATCTCTTTTGAGGATTTTCCTTCAATTTTTGGACTTCTTGCATAGTGTAGGATGTAATGCCTCAATCTCCTATTGTATCTCTTATTCTTGAGGTTGTGGATGATCAATTGAGATAGTATGAGACATGAAAGGCTTCTTGGCTTGCCTAGAGCCAACTTGATTGACCTTTTTGTGCTTTGAATGATTCCTTGATTGTCCACCTTCCCCCTGATCACATGCCCTGATGGTAAGAAGGATGCCATGCTTCATTTTTCTATGTTAAATGCAATGTAATGTTAATGAGGTGGATATGATATGATAAATGATAATGCCATGCTATGATGACAAAGAGGGAGAGCAAATTTTGGGGTATTACACACCCCAAATTTTACCCTCAGATTTGTCTAATCATTATCATATCTTTTTTATCAGCGATCTTTTGTTTTTAGCCATTTTATAATTTCATTCTAGAATTTGCCTTATTTTAAAAATTTATTTAGGATATGACTAAAGTTTACTTTTTTAGTTTAATTATAACTTAATTATTCTTAATTTAGTTCACATTTTAATTAAAGCCCATTAGTTTAATGTTTATCAATTTCATTTTCTTTTGTTTTTAATTTAATATTGAAATTATTTTAGTTTATATCTTTTCAATTAATTTTAATTTTAATTATAACATAGATTTAGTTTTATATAGTTCATCTAATTTTTCTTTAGTCATTTTGTCTAAGCAAATTACAAAGCATGTACTTTTATTTATTTATGGAATATTGCAAGGTAAGTAAAGGACATCATCTCTCTCTCACCCAGCTCATCACGTGCATGTTGTGAACCATCAAACCTAAAACTTTACAGCTACAATAATATGATAATTCTTATTAAAATACATTAATGTGTTACATTAGTATCCTTTTGTACAATAGCAGTAGCTTTTTAGCCTTTTTCCGTCTTTTCTCATCGTACGACCAACACCAGCTCCCCAAACTTGCTGAGATGTCCTGAAGCAACAGCAACAACACATGCTGCCATACCCTGCCAAACCGTACGCACCCAGACTCAGCTGCTCTCCAACGTTAACCTGCAAACCAAATGGTCAATTTTCAAATTGGAAATTAAGAACAAGCTCTTATAAGAAGAGAAAGGGAAGAACAGAGGAAAGGGGGCGCGGAGAAAACCAAAAGGAAGACACATTCAAAATTACAAAGTTTTAACGTCCCTACCACCACATTCATAACCAGAAGACAGAAACACAAACCTGAAAAAACTCTCCTCATCATTTTTCAATCAAAATCGATCAACTTCACTTCTCTTCAACAACTTCAATAACTGAACTCAGAGCTTCACCACCTTGTTGCTTCCTCAAGAACCATCTTCATTTCAGATAGAAATCAGCTCCACCGTTCCACTTTTCTTTGCTTGTTGAACATCATCTCTAACCTGTGGAAAATCAAGAATAGTCAACAACATCGAATTCAGAAAGGTAGAGGAAGAAAACGCAGAATCACACGGATCGCATCAATTGAAAGCCTCTTCATTCTTCTGCAACTGAATTGAAACCAGAATCGCCACAAGTCGTCGACCTTCAATCTTCTTGGCATCACCATATAACCTACAAACTCCATCAAACACCAATAACTAACACAAACATCAATCCAACAACCTATCACCAGAAAATTCCCCACAACCAAACTAACAACTTCGCCTTCAGCCTTCTCTTTTTCACACCCTCCGCCATCCTCATTCACACAACAAAACCAACACTAAGACACTTTTGGCTTCTCAGAGCCTTGACCAAGCTCGCGTCAACCTTAACCATAACAACAACAACTTCCCTGCGCCCTTCACTAACCATAACCTTCAACAAACAAAAATCATTCACTCCAGGAAAAACCGTAAGAATTTACCCAACACACGCATCAGAACAGTATGAGCAACATACCCTCAAGTTCATAAATACACAAACGCACGCACAAAGAATTCGGCGGAAAAAGAATGGAGTCAAACGCGAAGGAAAGAAGGTAGAAAGAGGTCACCTGATTTCGCGACCACCACCGCCGTTGAAAGGTCACCGGAACCACTCCGGTAGGTAAGCTCCCTCTTTTTTCGTTTCCCTCATTTGCCGCAATCCATGCTTGTTTTGTCCGTTGGACTCGTTCCCCCTTTTTTCCATGGCGCGATTCAATGATTTAGGGCTCCCCTGCTTTGATCTCAGATTGCCTCTCGGTTGCAATTTGGGGATTGTTGGTGGAAGGTTCGTGCGTGAGATAGATGATTTAGGGTAGGTAGAGGGTTCCGCGTCGGAACTGGAGGTCGTCGCCGCCGCGAGTCTTCTTACCCACCGCCTTGTTTGTTCCGCGTGTTAGGTCTGAAGTTTTTAGAATGAGAAAGGTACAAGGAGAGAGGGAGAGAGTTAAGATTTTGTAAATGAGCTTGTTTCCTCTATCTCTTGGTCTTCATTTGCTTCATTTCTTTTACGTGAGAGATTGTTGAACGTGTTTGGTCATCACCAATGACATGTGTCACCGGTTTGTGGGGTTCCTTCAGTTCCTGTGCAGCGCGTTGTAGGGTAGCACATGTGGTCCCTCCGTTTAGTTTTTTGGTTTTGTTGACCCGTAGTCAGATCTTGGATCTGGTGGTTACCGTGTGAGGCTCACGGTAGAGCTTCCTTGGACATCCTCCACTGGATCAGGCGATCCCTTTTTGTTCTTGGGCTGGGTTTGGTTTTGCTATTTGCAAACCCCTGTTACCGGCCCATCAGGTTCTTTTTCTTGAAAGCTTGTTGTCTACACCCTTGTTTCTCTTTTTTAATTTATTTTAGGTTAGTTCTTAGCTTAATTTAATTTTTTAATTTAATCAATCTAGTTTTTACTCTTCTTGATTAAGAGTAGGATTATTATTTATTTTAATTAATTTGGTTTAATTTATTTAAGATAATTATTTTCTAATTAGGTTTTTTTTAATCACTAACAAGATAGTTTAATTAATAAACTAGTTGGATTTAATTAACTATTTAGTTAATTATTTCCCTTAAATTTATTTAGTTTTAATTAATCATTTTAATTAGGATTTCATTTTTTGTTTATCTTTAACCTAATTAGATTTTAAATCATCTAGTTTTTTTTTTTTACTTATCCTTTAAAACTAATTGTGTTGTTAATTGTTAGCTCTTTTAATTTTTAATTACCATTGTGTTCTAATTGTTAATTTTAATTGTGTTATCAATTGATTATCAATTTTGGTTTAATTGCTAATATCATTTATAAGTACCTTTGTTGATCTTGAATGATTCACGAATGGCTTGTTTAATTCTTGAATTAATCTATCTATGCTTGATTTTTATATGAATATTACCCTTCTTTAATTGTCATCTTTTATATCATTCTATATGTTTGTCTTTCTAAAGATTGAAGCATATTGATTGTCATCTTTTATATCATTCTATATGTTTGTCTTCCTAAAGATTGAAGCATATTGATTGTCATCTTTTATATCATTCTATATGTTTGTCTTCCTAAAGATTGAAGCATATTGATTGTCATCTTTTATATCATTCTATATGTTTGTCTTCCTAAAGATTGAAGCATATTGATGTACTCTCTTAATCTTGTTCATCTTATCCATATCTTTGTCATAAACACATTGCCATCCTCATACTTGTGTTGTTTTATCTATTATATCAATGTTCTAGTTCTATTTATTGTTATATTATCAACTGTTTTCCCCCTATTCCAAAGGAAGGTTAATAGTGTTGACTCTTAAAGTCATAGACCCCATCTTGACCTAAGTAACCTCTTAGGAAGAAACCTTGTTTCTTGGCCTCATCAGAGCCATAGAAATTATAACTAGCTTTAGGGAGAGTTCCTCAACTCTTAGTGATATTCATCATAATGAATTTATCACTTCCCCTACTGACTAAAACTTCAACATAGGTCCATTTTAACTAGATCTAGAGAGTTCTTGAACTCTACAATGAGCTTGTACTCATTTCCCCTCTGAATATTGACCATAGTCAATAGTTCAGTAGAAGTAGAACTACGCATACTCTGATTCTATTCCCGAGGATACGTAAGCGTAATGTGCGATGCTTTATCGAGTATACTTAGATACTAACCCCTAGGGTTTTCAAGCCTTTAGCATAGAACCTTTAGCAAACATAAAATAACATTAACAAGAGGTTCCCGTAGAGTACTACGGATACATAGGGTGCTAATACCTTCCCTTTCTATAACCAACCCCCGAACCTTAGATCTTCCCCTTTAGGTTTTTCTAACGATCTTAAACCTTTCCTTTGGATAAATCAAAGTCGGTTGTAAAAGAAACTGATGCAAATTAATTAATAATTTGTTATCTGATTTTCACCGCAACAACCGGTGGGGTTTCTCTATCACCATCCTTAGATGCGTCGAGGATTCTAAGGTCCCCGGCATACTCCAGGAGATCCCCGGCGGACGGTCCCTAGCCCGTAAAGCATTACGGGTGTGGTACTACTGGCCCACCATGCAGCAAGATGCTAAAGAGGATGTCAAGAAGTGTGATAAATGCCAGCGACATGGGGACATGCACCTGGCCCCACCCAGTGAGCTCAAAACACTCTCATCCTTGTGGCCATTTGCCTGGTGGGGATGGACATCCTCGGGCCCTTCACCATAGGGTCGTACCAAAGCAAGTATTTGATAGTCGGCGTCGACTACTTCACTAAGTGGATAATGGCCGAAGCCTTGGCCAAAATCATGGACCACAACATACTTCACTTCTACAAGAGGAATATACTTTCCCGGTTCAGCTTACCCCAAGCGATCGTCATCGACAACGGAACACAGTTCACCGACAAGAATTTCCAGGACTTTGTTACCAAGATGGGTACGAAGAAACACTTCGAGTCAGTCGAGCACCCGCAAACGAATGGGCAAGATGAAGCCGCGAACAGGGTGATCTTGCGAGGCCTGAAATGAAGAGTGGGCGACGCCAAGAAAAGGTGGGTCGAAGAGTTGTAAAGTGTGCTCTGGGCCTATATAACAACCTCGCAGTCGACTATGGGAGAAACCCCGTTCCGACTGACCTTCGGAACCGAGGCAGTGATTCCAGTAGAAATAAGGGAACCCTCCAGGAGGACTGAGTTCCCCCTTGACGAGAAAGCCAATGACAAGGCCCTGATGGAGGAGCTCGACCTAGTCGAAGAGAATCGGTCGGAGGCATCCCTCCGCGAAGCCTCACTCAAACAGAAGATAACTTTGCGACATGACAACAAAGTCATCAAACGCGGATTTCAGGTGGGCACCCTGGTCCTGCGACGGAACCAGAAGGATTCGCGCGAAGGAAAACTCGTCGTGAACAGGGAAGGCCCATATCGCGTCCGTGCAAAAACGGGGACAGGAGCCTACTACCTCGAAAATCGACACGGGGAGGAACTTGCTCGACCATGGAACGCTGAAAAGCTTAAACAGCACTACAGTTAAGCACTGTCCGCGACCTATTCACATCGCGACCACAGGAGTGCACTAAGGTACAAGAGAAACTCCTACGACTCAAAGCAAAAAGACAAGGGCCCCCTCTTGTGTGAGCGAGCGAACTCTTGATCCGATGGGGGACACCTTTACCGAGCTCCACAGTCACCGTACCAACTAGGCAAAACACCTAGCCCGCGATGGGAAGTTCACGCCTCAGAGCAAAAACCTCGATCGAGCTCTTAGCTTCGTCGAAGGTCGGAACCCAACTCTGACCACTCGGCCAGTTCCCTACACTGTCAAAAACCAACAACGTCGAGCAAAGGCCCCGAATACTTAGAAAAAACATGCAAATATAAAACATGTATTCGACGTACATACAACACACACAACATATAAACATATCAAAACAAAAATAATGCATTAAAGCAGGCAAAGCCCATTGTTCGAACAGTACAAACCCATGGCACGCAGGCCGGGCAAAGTCAATCTACAAAATCATGGCACGCAGACCGTGAAGAACAATAACCCAAAAATGGTACACAGGCTGACTAAACGAAAAATCAAATAGCCTCCACTTCAAGCCGGGTTCCCCATTACCTCGACCATCTCGCTCGTCAGTTTCCCCGGGGACGACCACCCTGTCGTAAACCACTTGGTGGAAGGGACTGACCCTCTCCAGAGCAAGCTGGACCCCTGGGTTCTCGACCTGGACTTGCACCAAAGCGCTGTTGAAGCCCACCTCGAGAGCCTCCAAGCAGTCTTGCTCGAGCTTCCGGATCCGGGCGACCAGAGCACCATAGGCCACAAGAGCTTTCTCCTCCTCCGTCTCGTCCTCGGCCGGCTTGGCAGCAGCTTCAAGCTCGGTGACTTTGGTCTGAAGGCGACCCCGCTCCTCTTTGGTTTTCTTCAGCTCTTCTTGCAGCTCGTTCATATCGTAGAGGAGGTGGACTTGGGCCTCATACCTCGTCTGGGCCTCTTGTAGACCGCTCTCTGCCTTGTTTTTCTCCGCTTCGAGGACGACGTTCTCGACTCACAGCTTCTTCAGCCCAGAGAGCCTCATCATAGCGGCCATGTCCTCAGTCAGCACTTTTCTTCTGGGCGCCCTGTCGACCCCCATAATCGCTTTGATCTCGGCCTCAGCCACAGTAGGGGAATTGGCCCCGGAAAATAAATCCCGATGGAGGTGGCAAGGGGGTGCAAGAACGTCTCCGCAGGCGTACTCTCCTCAAGGTCAACGAGAATGGGCTCCTCAGTGCGCGACCTCTTGGAAAGGGTCTCCTGCAGATCCGCTTTGAGGGGAGGTAGAGCGCTTGCCCCGTCGTCGAGCTTCACCACCTGTTGGACTAGGGAGACTTTACCTTTGGTCTTCTTCGGGTGCTTTATGGCCGCCAGCTTCATGATACGCTCGTGTATGTTCGATATTTGGCCTGCGACAGTGAACAGAAACGTCAGTATAAAAAAAAGAGAAAATGAGCAGACGCCCGAACAAAACAAGAGACCACTACCTAAGACCTCATGACAGCCTCGTGGGACTCGCATTCGAGGAGGGCCTTAGTGTTAATAAATCAGGGCTCACGACAAACTTCCCCGCAATCTTCGAGGATGAAACTCCCATCCTTGTTAACGCATTTGGCGGGGGTGAAGTCGGTGACAAAGTCGACTATCTTTTTGTATGACTTCTGGTCGTCAGTATCCAGGTCACCGTGCTTCACGATGTAGCTTTACATGCCACTCTTGAAGTGCTCCTGCTCCCACTCAAGGGGACACTTCGACACCAGTTTCTCCTCGTCAGCCTCGTCGACCACAAGGTTGTATAGGAAATCAAAGACTGTGTACGAGATGGGCTTGACAACGTAAAACCTGTCCTTGAAGGAGCAGACAAAATCTAGGTACGCCTTGAACAGTTTCCTCGGCTGCTTCAAGGAAACCCAGCTATGACGACCATTGACTGATGATCGTTGTAGATGGAAAGTACGGAAGAACAGGGGAAGCGTAACCCCGACGCCAAGATGTTCGCAAACCAGCTAGAATTTTCGCACAAACGCCAGTTCATTAGGGTGAAGTTGGGAAGGCACCAGACGCAACCAGTGGAACACCCCCTCTAAAAATCGCTGAAGGGGAGACGGATTCCCACTTCCCGGAACGCGAACTCATACATCAGAAACCTCATCCCCCTGAATCTCAAGCAAATGCGATGTTGTTCCTTGGGTTTGTAGACCATCCAGTTCGGAGGAGAACCCACAACGATATCCTCAACTGTCACGAAAGCATCGGTGTAATCCACGACAAAATGTGACCCGACATTTAGAGGCTCGTCCCCGACCCAGTCTTCGGGCGTGCGGACTCGCTCGACCCCGGCTTGCTGAACATGCGCGTCATGCTCGAGCTCGTTGTCATATGGATTACCCCCTCGAGCCGTACAACTATTTTACCTGAAAAGCAGAGGAAAACGGTGAATTCGACTTCCGAAATCAAATCCACCCTTCCACCGCAAATAAAGTGAAAGGGCGAAGAGAGGGACGAAGAGCCCAGACAAATTCTCCCCGACACAGGGTTACGAGCCCTCCTCGACGGAGAGACTCATCGACGGAGAAATCCCCGTCAACATGACGCGGCGAACCTCCTCGACAGGGAGGCTCCTCGCACGGGGAACTCTTCGACAGAGACCCCCTCACAATAATCATACACAAGCGGGGAGCGAATCTCCCCGAGACCCTGGTCTCAGCTCCCCGAGGCCTTCAACTCAGCTCCCCGGGACCTTCATAAGGAAATTCATGAAGTTCCCGGAATCCTCATGAACTCCCCGACGACTTGGTCGAAAACATCATGAGCACGGCCAGAAAACTCATAGTTCCACCGAAAACTTCATGAAAGTCACCAGAACACTCATGCATCACCTCTAAAATCCTACGTCCTCCCCGGCAAATCAACGTAAAATTCATAATACTGGAAATACATGACGAAAACTGACTTGAGGAATGTAGATCTGGACGACGAGGAGCAACTAATGACGGCGGCGACGGCGGCGGTGACGGCGGAGATGGGCTGAAGAACTTGAAGGACTTGGAGAACTCTGATCAGTTGAAAGGAAATGATGAAAATGAAAGGGGCTCCCTTCCTATTTATAATCCTTGCACGGGAAGCGAGACAGCCCTAGGCACTTAAGTGCCCCTACACGTAGCCGCCCTTGGCATTAATTACGCATGACATGTGGCGCTGAAGACACCGTCTACGTCCTCTAAGCTTCCCCTCGTGCCCGCAGACCGGGCATGCACGTTTCTTTCAGCCTCCCCCGCATCGTCGATCAAATTTCCAAAGGGAGACATGCCTAGAAGAGAGGTGGCCTATAGAACATCTGACGGACAAACATCCCCGCGAACTCCTGTCTCGTCGAGCATCTCCTACTCCTGGCCACACGCATCATCCACCAGCTCGATGTTTTGGGCACACTGACGCCCCACTGGACGGGTCCTCGACGATTGTGCAGACTCTTTAGTCATTACTCCTCTACTTTTGAGAAACAACTTGGGGGCTCCTGTTCAGTACTGGGCCTAAGGTTGGCCCACCGCCGGGGACGGCCCAACCTAAGTCTTCGTTGGGGAGGGCCCAAGTAATGTCCATCCCATCTACACGACCCGGGAACCCATACACGTCTCCCCCACGAACTCCACGTGCCCCCCCCCCCCCCCCCCCGCAGGGACACGTCATCAGGCAACTATCCACTTCTGGAAGAACTGGTCAACCCACCTTCTGAAGATCACAGGGCAGTTGATCCAGGGCGAAGACCACGTGCTGGTCTTCTCTACGCCACGTAAGCCCTAGAAGTTACTCTTATTGGGCCTTGCGACCCAACCCAATGCAAAGTAACAGTTGGCCCTGCGTTGGGGGCACACTACAAATACCCTCTTTCACGAGAGGATCATATTCCATTGTTTACACTCTTTCTATGTACTTGCACTGCTTACTCCGTCTCTAACTTTGGTATCAGAGTATCTTGTAGGTACACCCCCACCTCTTCACCACCACTAGGGGTGTGCAAAAAAACTGGTTCACAAAAGCCAATTTTAAAAATATGGTGCATCTATTTTAAATGTCCATATTACTTGGATTAAAACTAACCCAGATCCATTTCATTAAAACCATAAAAAAACAATAGCCACTTTTTAAAACCAATACATAAATGGTTAACCAATTTATTATTTACCTTGTCTTTAATTCATGGTCATAAATTAACGATATAAATAACAAAAATAATAAGTATTTGAGTAAAGTAAAATAAAAATGTAATTCATATTTGATTTCCTGAATTGAAATCTAACACAATGTTTTAACAATTTTTTAATATATTTGTTTCATATTGTTAGTTATTAATTCAATTTAATATTCTATTGATCTATGTAGTTTTATTACTACCTCATTCTATGTATTTTAAAATATTTTATAGTAAAAACATTTAGATTTTCAAGTCACAATGCATTTTTGTTTTGTTATGGTTTGATATTATGTTTTTTTTGCTCTTTCTTATTATTTCTATTGATTCTATATTATTTCAAAAATCATACTATTGTTGATCATATTTCGTAAATATCATAATTGAGATTTAAGATGTACCACCATCGAGAGATTATTGATTTCAAAAATGGATTTAAAACGATTGTATGGCATTAGAAAAAGGTTGTTTGAATTGAAAACTGAGTTTTAATCAAAACAAGTTTGAGAAAATTTGGTTTTAAAAATAGTCCAACCAAAAACCAGTTTTTGGTATAAACCAGTTTTAAACCAAACCAATCCAAATATAAACCAGTTTTTAAAAAATAAAGCAGTTTCATTAAAGTGGTTTTAAGAACCAAACTGAACCATATATTTGGTTCAATTTGGTTTGGTTTATAAACCATGCACACCCCTAACCACCACAGATGGATAACAGAGCTCACAACGTGTTGCTGACTGCTGATCTATTTCTGAGCAGGTACGATCAAATAATTTAAAATATCTAACAACTACTAAATATTTTACAATCGCACAGTACTTTATTCATTAAACCAAATCCAACCACTACTCCTATCACGGTCAAAATATTAACTTGCTAGAACACAATAGAAGGAAAATTAACAATTTTAGTCAAAAGATTTATTTAGAAATACAATTAAAAAAAACTAAGAAGACACAAAAATATACTTAAAATTTTTTAAATATATTGATAAACTGATATATTTTCTACTCAATTAATAGTTTCATAATAAAGAAATGATAAACATTATGCAAACCATTTTCACTATAAATAAGTTAATATTGTCTACTATATCAAATAAAAAAACTCATCATAAAAAAACATTGTTTGTTAAAAAAAATTGTAAAATAGGGCTCACGATTTTCATTCATCCTAAAAAAAGTTGATAAAATCGAAACAGTAAACTACCTTGGTTATTCATTTCCTACGGTTTGCTGACACAGCAAAAAAGCTCTATAAAGTGTAGTCAAGTATCAACCTTTTTCTCAAGGGTATGTTTATACTTTTTCTCTCTCTCTTTAGGTATTCATCGACGATTTCGGATTTAGTTTTTGTAATAATTTGAGAAATTTGTGTAAATGTTAGCGTTTTTGTTTACTTCATTTCTGTGTTTTCTTTTGGTGTAATTCTTAAATATTTGTAAAGTAGTTAAAAGAATCTTGACTGTATCTTTTCATGTTACTGGCAGAATGAGAATATGAGAATTTTTTTTACGTACATGCCACACATTTGAAAAATATGTACTAAAAGGCCATTACTTGAAAAAAAAATACTAAGGTGCCACTATTTTACTTAGGGCTCGGCCAATGATTGGACGATTCATTGATGCAGTTTTCTCTCATGTATGGACTCGGTTAATGGTTGGCCGAGCCATTGAAAAAAAAAAAGGCCGTTTAATTGGTTCGGTCAACCATTGGCCGAGTTCATGCATACATATATTTCTCTTCATTGGTTCGTCCTTTCTTTGGCCGAACCCTAACTAAAATGATGGCAATTTGTTTTTTTTTTTTTTATGTTGTGGCATTTTGGTATTTTATATTTCAAACAGTGGCATGTAGGTAAAAAAA
The DNA here is from genome assembly GCA_022829125.1 of Lathyrus tuberosus. Lineage (NCBI taxonomy): Eukaryota > Viridiplantae > Streptophyta > Magnoliopsida > Fabales > Fabaceae > Lathyrus > Lathyrus tuberosus. Next base: position 20,402,504 of record JALAZF010000040.1, read on the forward strand.
TCGAATATGTGTGTAAACAAAACAGGGAAGACAACTAGAAAGAATTCATCACAACAAACAATCAATTTCGGCAGCTGCAGACATCATTTCCCGCGGCCGAAAATTCATCACATTCTCAAAGATGATTTCAAGAGTTTTGTTATGCAGACTACTAGAACTCAATCTTAGGTTACAAGGTTGCAGCAAAACAGGCTTCCTCTGTTGGCCAATGTGCGGCCGCTTGTTCAGTTTCTGATGCAACCACCACCTCTGCGGGTGCCTTACATTAATAGACTGACTATCCCTTCTTTTCAGCCGATTAGTGGTCCTCCGGTTTTCGATCATTCATGGAACAATTTCATCGAGTCTCCGATCTCAGCTTTCATGAGAAAATTTCAAGAATCAGAGAACTACTTCTGTGGTGGTGGCGGTGCTTCAAGAGGTAATCAATTCCAGCCATACCCTCCTTCTCAACAACAAATGATCAATAATGTTAATGTTAATGTTCAATTTCAACTGCAATATTTTCCGATTCAAACTCAAATGGTTAACAATGTTGAGCATCATGGTTTTAAATTGCAGCTGTGGATGCGGGTGATGCGGTTGCGGTCATTGCGAATGTTGTGATGCGCATTGCGGCCATTGCGGTGTGAATTTTTATTGGGAGGTGTTTGAAATACAATGTTGAGAAACACGTAATATTAAGTTTTTTCATTACATAACAAGTAAATTGAATTTTAGGATTTTAATATTTTAATGTTTGATAAAAATACATGAAGAAACATGATTGAAATTGTCTGATGTGGTTCCAAATATAATCGAAGGTGTAATTTTTAAATCACACCGCAATTGCGGTCCGATGCGGTTGCGGTCCGATGCGGTTGCGGACCGCAATTTAAAACCATGTTGAGCATTATAACCTATCATCTACTAGCAACTAAATTATTATGAATCTTAATCCTTCCGCGTCTATTATTGGCAACCAAACTTCTGAATACTTGTTGGCTTCGCCAACATAAAAAGTGAATGTCCTATCCCCTCAGTCACTTTTTGCAGGCATATTTTCTTTCACACGTCCTCATAGGCCAGATGATGTTGAATAGCCTTCTCATAGTTCATCCATGGTGCTACTACTGTTAAACATCATAGTTTATGGGGTTAAATAAGTATTAGGTCCCTGAAAATAACCCAACATTCAAGTTTGGTCCCTAGAAAAATTTTCTTCAAGGTTTGGTCCTCCTAAAGTTTTCCGTTTCTAATTGTAGTCTCTCCCGTTAGTTTCCACTAACGGAGGATGATGTGGCACGCCAAGTTTGCAATAATCCCTTGCCAACTGTGTATTCTTATGCCACGTCAGAAATGATTTTCTCCTTCTATCCACCTTAACAAAAGCAACGGTGGATGAAGCACCAATCATTTGCCAACAAAACCCCTTCTCTCTCCACCTATCCCTCTCCTTGAATACTCCTTTCTCTCTGCAACTAAACAAATGCCTAAACCCTAAAAACCCACCGTCCTCCTCCGTCCAAGGCTGCAACTACAAGATCTGAGACGAGGTGTTCGTACCCACGAGCGGAGCAGAGACGGAGGTGAACAGACACCGCACAGCAACGCGACGGACGAAGGGATTTCGCCGGAGGGAGCACGAGATCGCTGAAGAAGAGCAAGGAAAATTGGAACTGAGAGAGAACACAGTTGGATTTCTTAATCCTTCATTTACATTTTGATTTCAATCTCAATAGTTTCGGCCTAAATTGTTTGAATCGTTCAAACTTTTCAACATCATTCGTCCGAATCTCAACTGTTGCAGCTCGCTAAAATCACTCAAAGTTTCAACATCTATTGTTCGAATCTCAACACCTACAACATTAATCGTTCAAATTTGAATATCGCTCAGTAACTCAAAAGCTGTAGATCTGAACTCAATCTTATCAGAGGTTTGACAATACAATTTAAAAGAAAGAAAAGAGATTGAACATATTGAAAGAAAAGGTGGGGTTTCTCTGTATCCTTTTGTTTGTCTTTGTTTGGTGTGCGGTTGAACTGTGTTGAAGTGTTAATAACAACAACAATTTTAAAATACCTCAAAATTGCTTTGTTTTTTCATGATTTATTTGCAAATGTTGTTGCTACTTGACTTTTCTCTTTCTGAAACATACTTGAAAAAAGATATAGGCCATGGAATTTAACGGATATGCATCTCTTTACAATTCTCTTTTATGCTCATGTACTATTTGAAACCATGGAATTTAACGGATATGCATCTCTTTACTCCTAAGCCTTGACTGAAGGATTTCTTATCTTATCAATATTCATTTCTATTGCAGTAGTTGATTGATTAGGGAGAAGTCCGCAACTCATCACCAATCGAATTCAAGTGATTATATGTCAGGTTAGAGAACTATTTCCTTACTGCAAATTCCAATTATGCACACGAGAGCCATGACCTTAGTTAATAATGCTAGAAGCTGAAAGTGGTATTTCATGTTTTTAGGTGCATGCCATTTTTCCTTTTTAATTTTCTTTAGTTTAACTTATGTTTGATTTTGCTGAATAGGTTGACGAGAAAGGCCTGCGGTGGTTTTTGCTGAATATAATGGTTTATGCAAATACCTTTCACAGCTACTGTGTTGCTCTAGTTGTTGCTTCACATCAGTCCCTTGAAAAGTGGGCACAAGAATCTGGTATTGAATACAAAGATTTTAATGATCTGTGCAACAAACCTGAAGTTGTCACTGAGGTCCTGCAGTGTATTTCCAAGGTTGTGCTTATGGTTTGAGATTTGCTTTCAGATTTATGTTTATGGTTTGAAATCTCCTTCTTCACCATTGTTTTGTACAGGGTTGCCTAAGGTTAGAAGCACTTTGAGTGATGCAGTTATTCTAGCAGAAACTTTTCTTTCTATCTTTTCACAGGGTTGACTTTAGAAAACATTAGCCTAGAGACTAGACGGTTTCTTGAATCTCTTTTCTTTTGCACAGGGTGTGATGATGACACATTGAAATATCGTAGCAACCGTGTCTGCTGTAATGACAATTATTCCTAACATTGGGAAAAATGACGTATATCTAGCATACTTACCAATGGCTCATATCCTTGAATTAGTAGCTGAGGTATGTGTATCCAGTAACACAAATTTGTTTGCATTTTATTTTCCTTTGTTTCTTATCTTTCATGTTTTTGACAAATTCAACTCCTTGTTTTAGAATTTACTTCCAGCTGTTGGAGGCTCTATAGGATTCGGAACTCCTTTGACTCTAACTGATACATCGAACAAGGTAAAGAAGGGGACAAAGGGGGATGCCACTGCATTAATGCCAACTCTGATGGCATCTGTACCAGCAATTCTTGATCATAAATATCTACAAGCTTATAGGAACCTCTCATTTAGAACCTCTCTTATTTATTACATTTGTAAGAAACTGTTGTGTATTTGTTTGATAAAATATCTGTTTAAATATTCATGAAGCATCAACAAGTTCATTGAAACAACATCATGTAGATTATGTTTATTTTTGTTTTTGTTTTGGTTTAGGTTATGTTATTTGGAGCAATGTTATAAGATGACAGTAAAACTATGTTAGATAATTATAAATGGTATTATGTTTTTGCAACACTGGGGTTATAATGAGAATTAATGAGTTGTGTATTACTAATATAATTGTGTGTTTAAATTAGCTAGACATTAGCTATGAATTAACTATAAAAATGGTGTGTTTAAATTAGCTAGAGATTAGCTACAAAAATTGTGTGTTTAAATTACCTAGAGATTAGCTAGGAATTAGCTAGGAATTAGCCAGGAAGTAGCTACAGATTAGCTACCATTTATGGGTTCAATTATGACATTAATATAAAAAAAATTAAAATTGAAACAATTGCCACGTGGCATACATGTCAGCAATTTTTGCCACGTTGGCATTGCCACATGTAAGCCACGTCATCAAAAAATTTCCACGTGGTATGCCACATAAGCCACCGTTAGTGGAAACTAACGGGAGGGACTACAGTTAGAAACAGAAAACTTCAGGAGGACCATGAAGAAAATTTTTATAGGGACCAAACTTGAATGTTGGGTTATTTTCAAGGACCTTATACATATTTAACCCTAGTTCATGAACTCATTTTGTCTTTATTTCTTTTACTAGTTTTGTTATTGTTAAGTAAGGATATGTTCTTTTTTAAAAATAAATAATGTAATATACTTGCCATTTATCTTAAGCATTTTTGTTAATGTTAATTAACAAAATACCTTTAATTCTTCCGATTTTCTTTATTGTGTATGGAATATTTTATTATGCATTGATCTTATTTGGGAAATAAAAATATAATACACTTGGCCATTTATTTTCCTATTCTTTCAATCTGTTTTTGGAAGATTTTCTTTGTTGATTTGACTTGAGTAAAGATAACAAAAATAAAACTTTCTACCAAATTGAGTGAATTGAATAGACTTATCACTACTACAAAACGCACAAACAATATGACGATATCGTAGCCATGTTACTACGACCTTTGAGTCTAGAATTCCACGCCTTAGCATGATTTAAGTAGGTCGAATCTGTAATAATCTCGATGTCCAACCAGTTGCTAACCTGCCTCCAAACCAGTATAGAAAAATAACAGGAAAATAAGAGATGATTCAAATCTTCTAAAGCTTGAGAGCAGAAAACACACTTCTTATCAATGTCAGTAGCAATAATCTTCCTAGCGGCCAAATTAACTCTAGTAGGTAACCTATCTAGACACAATCTCAACCCAAAAAGTTTTATGTTAGGAGGGAGACCAGAATTCCACATCAACTGAAGTAATATCTTGTTTTCCAACTCATTCCCAAGAATAACAGAATTCGTATTCAGGATAGAGTAATACGAGCTCACCGAAAAAACCAAGGAATCGCTCATAAACCACTTCCATTCATCCTTCTTGTTTTTCTTCGGGGAAAGACCTTAAAGGAGTTGACTGCAATCAAACCAGTCCTGATCCAGTTCCTGATCTTCAAAATAAAAATTGTCGAAAATTTTCCACTTCCACCTTTCCCCTTCCCACTCCCCCATCTGACTAACCGAGCAGTGCTGCTTCCTACATGCGAGATACAACTCAGGAAAACGGTCCTTCAAAGCTTCATTACCATGCCATGTAGTATGCCAAAAATCTACGTTATTCCCGTCACCGATAGAACAATCCAAGAGCTCTCTAAATGAAGAGGAAGATTCAGACTTAGAGCTGGCCAAAGTGTCCCTCATCCACACCGAATCTAGTCTCGAACTACCAACTTCGTAATATCTTTGGGATTTCAAGCTCAGACTGCCGTACCTAGATTCCAAAAAATTCCTCCAAATTTCGTCTCCGCCTGTGTGGAGTTTCCAGATCCATTTAGCAAGAAGGGCCTTATTGAAAAGGCCAACATGTTTTAGACCGAGGCCTCCCTTGTCCTTCATTTTGCAGATTATTTTCCAAGGAATCCAAGGAATGTATCTTTTTTCTGCTGCACCAATCCACAGAAATCGTCTTTGGATCGCTATAAAGTCCTTCACAATCTTCTTAGGCGCCTTGTAGAAAGCAAGATGGTGGATTGGAAAGTTAGCGAGCACCGAATTAAGAAGCGTGACTCTGCCTCCGATGGAAAGATTACGGTTACTCCAACTGGCTAGCTTCTTTTTCAGACAAAATAATATGGGATCCCAAAATTTTAACCTCCTTTGGTTCCCTCCAACCGTCAGTCCAAGGAAATTGAAAGGAAACTTTCCAGACTTACAATGCAGGAAATGTTCAGCAGCAGAAATCAGCTCAGTATCAACGCCTATACCAAAGATGCAACTCTTGGAATAATTGATCTTAAGCCCGGACGAAACTTCGAAGGCTCTGAGAATAGATTTGAAGGCCCAGATGTTGCGCACGGATCCTTCTCCTAAAAGTAGAGTGTCATCTGCGAATTGCAGAATGCTCGGAGAAAGACAGTCATTAATTTTGAAAGGAGTCAAAAGATTGATGTCTATGGCAGTTCTAACTAAACTCGCCAAGCCCTCTGCAACTATAACGAACATGAAGGGGGCAAGAGGATCCCCCTATTTCAATCCTCTTCCAGCCTTAAAATCCCTAGAAGGACTACCGTTAATGAGAATTGACAAGTGACTGTTGAAAACAATACCACGAATCCACATCATCCATTTAGGACCAAATCCCATCTTTAAAAGCAAGCTATCGAGGAAACTCCAGTCCACACTATCGTAGGCCCTAGCAAAATCAACTTTAAGAAAAAGGCAAGCCTTCTTACATCTTTTGGCATAGTCTACAACCTCATTAGCCAAAAGAACACCGTCGAAGACTTGCCGACCTAGGATGAAAGCTGTCTGAGAGGGAGAAATGATTTTGTGAATAACCTTGCCCAGTCTTGAAGCAAGCATCTTAGAAATAGTCTTAGCAATGCTGCTCACGAGGCTGATAGGTCTGAAGTCCTCGAATCTTTGAGGGTTGTCAATCTTCGGGATTAATGTGATGAACGACGAAACAAATATTTTAGGCAAAGATCCGGATTTGAAAAACTCATCAATACAATTATAGAACTCCTCTCCAACGATATCCCAACAGGATTTGATAAAAGAGAAGTTAAAGCCATCGACCCCGGGACATTTGTTGTTGTCGCAGCTGAAAACAGCCTCTTTCACGTCTTTAAAAGAAAAATCAGTCTCGAGAAAACATCTATCAACCTCTGCAAAACAGGAAAAATTGTAAGTGTTAAGCCTTCTGTTATGCACATCCAGGCTCTGGAACTTAGAATCAAAATATTTCGCTGCTTCATCCTTAATTAAATCAGGTCCCTCGATAAGATCGTCCCCCACTCTCACAACTGCAATAAAATTAGACCTTCTTCTCGCTTTAAGGTAATTATGGAAGTATTTCGTGTTGCTGTCACCATCACACAACCAACGAACTCTAGATTTTTGAGCTATCATGCTTTCCTTTATCCTCAAATTAGACCACAACTCCTCTTGAACTTTGAGTCTCTTCTTGAAATCCTCTTCATCAATCATGGAACTATCTATCGCTGACACATCCTCAATCTGGTTGAGTTTATGAACCCCATCCTCTATGTTCAAATCCAACCACCCAAACGTATTAATATTCCAATTTCTCAGGTCCATTTTGAGTGCTTTAATCTTTTTGGACAGAATAAAGCTCGCAGAACCAGAGAATTGGTAAGACTCCCAAGAATTCTTAACAAAATTGTGGAAATATTTATGATTCTGCCAACAATTAAAGGTCCTAAATGGTTTAGGGCCCCAATTGATTGAATTGGAATTCAGCCACACCGGACGATGATCAGAAACGTCTCTAGCTCCAACTGATTGATTCTTAAAAGACAGAATATTAATGGCTGCATCATTCACCAGGAATCTATCCAATCTACTCCTGCTCAAACCATTAGAATTAATCCAAGTAAAACGATTACCAGTAACAGGAAGGTCTATCAGATTCATGTCCTCAATAAAATCTTCAAACTCCTTCATACCACTGCTAGAATAATCTCTAATTCCCATTCTTTCATCCCTTTTCTTAATGGCGTTGAAGTCGCCCCCCACAATCCACCCTCCTCCAGGAACTCTACTCTTAGTTTCAAGAAGATCCCTCCACAATCTCTTTTTATCTGTAAGTCCACACGGGGAGTAGACGTTAACTACTGTAAGTTGGTAACTCCTCCAAAAGAATTGAATGCCAATGAAACTGTGGCCCCTAAAACTAGAGCAAGCTTGCAAAACTTTACCATTCCACATCGTGATTAAGCCACCTGATCTCCCATTAGAGTTAATTCCCGACCATTCCATGTCCTGGTTGTCCCAAAGACTAGAAGCTAGTTTGGAATTCAGCTATGAGATTTTAGTTTCCTGAATAAGGCAAATATCGGCTCGGCCTCTTGAAAGGGTTTGAGATACTCTCCTCCTCTTAAGAGAACTACAACACCCACGAACATTGTAAGCAACAATATTCATAATCCACCTGTAGCTACAGTCTTCTTTCCTTCTCTTCTCAACTTATCTTCTGAGTCCAACTTCCTAAGAATACTGTCCAGACCAACAATGGCGTTATCATCTGCAATTCCCAGTTCCTTCAAAGAATCTCGAAGTTTCGATGGAACTTCATCTAAAGTTTTACGGCATCTCCTGTTACTTCTAATAATATATGTTTCTGTAATAGACTCGTAGCATAAAAGAGCATTACTAGACTCATAGGATTTGCTTTTGATTTCTTTTCTTCTGGCCGCTGACCTAGCCGGATTCTTATCAGTTTGAACATCTGTTTCACTCAGGGCAGAATGAATGAGGTTAGAGAAAAAGGAGGGGGTGTAGGGAATTTTGATGCAATTGTACACCTCATGAAGAGGTTTCTTCTTCCTGACGTTGCTCCAATTGGAGGGACCAACTAAACCACCTGGTGGGCCTGAGATAGGAATTGGGAGGCCCAAGTCCACAACAAGTTCGCCCTTATTTAAGTTACAATTATCAAACTTAACTAACTGTTCTTGTTCGCATCTAACGGGGGTTTCGGAAACTGTTACTTTGGATTGAATGGTTTCCTTGGCAACACCTTTACAAACTAGCTTTAAAGACCCTACTCTGTTCTCCGTACTAGCTGTGCAAGCCACAGAGTGAAAATCGCCAAAGACGCTATCTTCTGACCCAACCGAGGTTGCACGAGTCTCAAAGCTATCACCAACCAAGGAAAGTCTTTCAGAGTTTACATCGTGAATCGGATTAGAAATGCTCCTTTTAGAAACGTGTCCCTTGGGATTAGTTTCTCTCTCCACATGCTTGTCTTTCGAACCGCTAGAATCCTCACTCTCAGCCTCTACACCTGAATCCCACGCGCCTTCATCTTCTGAGGAATACGATGACTGTGCTTCATCTGAGTCTATCAATTCATCCACTTCCTCACCACAAGAGCAAGTTCTTCCACTGCTAAAATCTTCAGTAACAGATAAAGTGTATTTAATGTTATGAACTTCCACCCTGATCTTCATGTTAATAATCACCTCTATATTGGTTTTGATTAGAAATCTTGCTGCGTCTAGTTTCGACTTGCTTCTAGTATTCTCATCACATTGGAAGTAAGTACCCAACGAGGAGGCAACAAGACTAAAATTCATCTCACTCCAAGCAAAGCAAGGTAATCCATAGCAGTTAATCCACACAAATCTGTCAGTGTCAATCTCCTCAGGAGACCATTCTCGAATATCTCTGAACCAAACATCCAACCACTCCTTAGCTTCATTAACAAAAACACCCATGTCTCCCCCTGAAGTATCTTCCAACAGGCACATAGAGGCACCTAGAGGCGTGACCTTGATATTGAAGTGGCCTTCTTCGTTGAAATTTATTTGAATGTTGAAAGCATTCCCATCTTCCATCACCACCCCAACTCTCATACGATTCAGATTCTCCAAGTTGATGCTATCTTCCTTCAAGGAGATACACTTATCACTATCCTTCTCAACCCTTTTACCAAGACGATCTGAATTACTCACCACTCTAGCATAGGATCTCTCGTGAATGGAGGAACTCCCGATTCTAGCAGGTATCAAAGGGGTCTCATTCTGCTTCGTATGGAACTTACGAGGAACTTTCGAAAAGGAATCCATATTAAATCTCGGAATGTTAACGAAAATCTTCTTACCTTCAATCACTATACTATCAAGATTACAAGCTAGAATGCGAGAATCATGAACTTTCCTGAATTTCGCAAAACCGAAACGTCTTCCACGCTTATTCCTTCTTGCGGAAATGAAAACTTCAGAAATTACTCCATGTACCTTGAAAATCTCGAGCAAATCTTTGGCGTTCATACTCTCCGGAAATTCTGTAACATAGAACGAAGTCGTACTTTCTCCAAAGGGTGCTCCTTTACCTCTATTTTCCTTCCACACTGAAAATCCTCCATTGTTGCTTTGCTTCTTCCTATTGACCTTCACCCAACTCATCTCTTCGCATGAAAAAAGGACTAACAACTACTTCCTACACCTTCAGTTCGGACACAAGCAATCCCGCCCGAAATGAGAACTAAAATGATACCAAGGCCCCTAAGCTCGAAAGCTAGGAATTTAAGCCAAAGATATCACAATAGGCACACTTGACCAGGACCACCGCCGACGAGCAGAGAACGGAAGGAATTAGAAAAGACAGGACGCCGGTGAGGAATTAAAAGAGGGGGCAAGTGGAAAGGTAGAGAGGGATGGGAGTTTCTCTCTCATCTCACCATTAATAATTAATATTATTGAAAAAAAATTTTGTCAAATCAATTTTATTTTTTATAATCCAATTATTCTACAACAGGGTACTAGGGGTAGCCCAACTCACTTACATTCAACAATCCAACATAATTTATACCAATATTATGTAAAATCAAATGGTTGTTTATACCAATGATAAATATTACAACAAAGTTTATCCTTAGATAAAGTTAGAATCCACCACCAAGATAAATACATGGTTCTTACCACGATCGACTCGAAGTCTTCAACCGCATTATTGAACATTACGTAGTTTCTAGCTCACCAAATGCTCCAACAAACAACCATCCATAAACTACAAGCAATCCTTTTGGAACACATGCCTCTAAGCTTTTCCATTCAAGACAACAAATTTTTTGATGTAGTTTTCTCGTTATGCCCTCGAATTTCTAACCAATCATGAAATTTGTTCCAAACAATCTTCGTAAAAGGAAAAGTAATAAAAATGTGGCTTGAATCTTCCATTGAACCAAAGCAAAACCCATAAACAAGATCATGAAGGATTGAAATGATGCCACAGCAGAAAAGATTAGCTCTCGTAGGCAAACAATCGATAAAAAGTCTCCATCAAAATACCATTACCTTTGAAGGTGTGATGGCTTTCCACAAGCAGTTTATAGCTGCCATAGTATGTTCCTCCAAAACCTCTTCACCCACGTCCAAAGACAAAATGGAATAGAATAACTTAACAATGAAACAATTAAACTCACCCATAGGCCATAACACCACATCATCCACATTCTTGGTTGGGAAAAAAATCCTGCAACAGTAACATTAGTCCTCGGTAAACATCCTGTAATATTTGTTAGAATACTTGAAGTTGTAATTCCAACCTCCAAGTCCATCTATTATCGTCCTAAACCTTTATCTCAGATAGAAAGATACCCCGTCTTGCAGTTGAGGCTAAAAGTCTAAGAAATTGCTCTTTTAATGTTACGCCACCCAACCATCTTGCCGTCCAAAATAGAGTTTTTGTATCGTCACCCAATCGAATAATAATTAGATCCGCAAAAGGGACAACAACAGTTTTAGAATTTAAACGTAGTACATTCTTCCACCACAAAGAACCTTTGTTTTTTATGGAACATCCTCCCTCGACAAAATAATTTTTGAAAAGTCGCCGTATTTTTCACGCAAAATCCCATACCAGATTGCATGAGGTTCAATTAGAACACGCCACAACCACTTGGCTATCAAAGACAAATTAAACAACCTTAAATCTTTCAATATAAGACCTCCCTTCTCCTTAGTCTTGCAAATAGAATCTCAACTTACGCAAGTCATGCCTTTACGTTCATCCGATCCGTGCCTCAAAAAGATTCTTTGTATTGAAATCAATTCGTCCAAAACTTTCCTTGGCGCATTGAAAAATGAAAAATGATGTATTGGTAAACTTCCCAATATCGAATTAATTAACGCGTAAAATATATGTTTGTTAATATATAACTATATCTAAAGAAAAAACTTGTTTTTGGTGTAGCTTTTTTTTTTCTAATTATATCCTTTTCAGTTTTTTTATTAAATCTCAACTTCTCTTTTATTAACCGATATATGGTAGCTTGGATATTTTTTTCATTTTACTATTTTTTTATTTTATAAATAATTTAATTAATCTATAACAATATATAAAGGGAAAACTTGTTTTTGGTGTAGTCTTTTTTTTCTTCTTCCAATTATACCCTTTTTCAGTTTTTTTTATTAAATCTCAACTTCTCTTTTATTAACCGCTATATGGTAGTTTGAATATTTCTTTCATTCTACTATTTTTTATTTTTTATTTTTTATTTTTTTAGTAAGCAAGTAATATATTAAACAGAGTACAAAGGGTACTCCAACCTGATTACAAAAGAACCGAGACACATCTTGACAGAAAAGAAAAATTACTAACCAATTAAACCTATGAAAGATAAAACAAAGGCGCTTTGTTGAATTCATAAAAGTTGCAATTGGGATGAGTAATTTCTCCGATAAAAACCTATCTCCAAACCGTGTATTTAACCATCCAAACCATATCATTTACGTTCCAAACGACATTCTCAAAAATGATACCGTTCCTGAGGATCCATAAATTCCAACACACTGAAAGCCAAAAAAACACCTTCTATACCGGACCTCACCTTCATTAATTTACCGAAATTATACCAATCTAAAAAGGACTCTTAAAATCAACTCCTCCGAGTCTCGAAAAACCGATCCACTCCGTTACCTCTTTCCAAACCAGTTTAGCAACGTCACACTCCATGAGAGCGTGATTCAAAGATTCCAAGTGACGGTCACAAAAAACGCACTTGTTCTCGCAATCCGGAGGCAAAATTCCTCTAACAATATGAAGGTCCTTCGTCGGGAGTTTATTGAGGAAACATCTCCAACCGAAGGCCTTGATTTTCAAGGGCGCTAACACCTTCCACACCAACTCAAAAACGATATCAACCCGATTTGCCGGCCCGAAGGGAGATTTAAAAGCTAAAGTTTTTCTAAAAAAGGAACTAACCGAGAATTTACGATTAACTTCCAGCTGCCACTCAACACTATCCTTCACCTTGTAGTCTAACGACACACCTTGAAGGATTAAGCGCAAATCCTCCAGCTCCCGTTGCACGGCAAATCTAGTAACAGCAGCAGTAGCCCGAGGCAAAACGCTGAGCTGTTGCTGCACATCAGACATGCCAACCGAAATAGCAGCAGGGCTCACTCCCGTGTTTGCAACAGAGCCGGCCAGCAGCACATCCGAAACCAGACCCCCCTCTCAGAAATAGTACCGGTCTGCGATGTAGCAGTTAGCTCGACCTGCTCAGGATTAATCCTATGATCCACAAATACGTCACCAGTAAGCACACCGAAATCACCCCACCTCCACCCGTTGTTCGACCACCCCCCATAGTACCTACTGAAACATCACGTAAATGGGAAAGAAAGTACAAGGTGGGGAATTGAAACTTCAAAACACCGCAACTAGACCAATTCACATGCCAAAAAGGGGTGGCAAAACCGTCACCGATTCTAAACAAAATGTTCTCCATCAAAATATCCGTAGGAAAGAATTTAAAAATGGAGAGTAAATCCAACCACCAATTTGAATAAGAACTCCCTCTTGATCGATAACCATCACACCCCGACATTTGAAGCCTTATGTCACCATACCGCGCCTTCAACACCTTAAACCAAAGCTCCTCCGATCCTTCTAAAATTCTCCACCTCCACTTATGGAGGAGAGAGATGTTGAAATCCTCGATCCTTCTAAGATTCAAACCCCCTTTCTCGATTGGTAAACACAAAGAATCCCAACTAATCCAATGCGTCCTCCTCTTAGCCTCCGAACTTCCCCAAAGGAAACTACTTTGAAGTTTGGTAATTTCCTTATGAACTTTCACCGAAACCTTGTAAAAGGATAGTTGAAAGATGGATAAGCTACTAAGAACGGATTTGAGAAGAGTAATTCTCCCTCCGAAGCTAAGAAACTGATTATTCCAACTATAAAGCCTCCTTTCCATCTTAGATACCAAAGAAGTCCAAGTAGATATCCTCCTAGGATTGGAAACGATAGGCATTCCAAGGAAAGTAAATTCTTTCTTCTCCGTTCTGCACGCTAAAAATAAAGCCGCCGCTTCAAGATTAATGAAAGGGACATTGATTCCAATTAACTTGCTCTTATGAAAATTAATACCAAGCCCCGATATTAATTCAAAACCTCTCAAAATAGTCTTGATAGCCCACATGTGCCTCCAACTCCCATCGCCAACCAAAAGAGTATCATCCGCAAATTGAAGGACATCAATGAAACAACTAGCATTCAAATTACACCCCGCAAACTCTCCGACTAGAACCGACTTCTTAACCAATTCCGTTAACCCCTCCGCTACCATTACAAAAAGGAAGGGAGAGAGTGGATCTCCTTGCCTCAATCCTCTCTCCACCACAAACTCCTTTGTCGGACTACCATTTACCAAAACGGACATTTTGCTCAAAAAAATTGTGGCCTCCATCCACCGTAACCAACGATCGCCAAAACCCATTTTACTCATCATAAATCTAAGAAATCCATAACTAACTTTATCATAAGCTTTCTCAAAGTCCACCTTAAAGAGCGAGACAACCTTTTTCTCTTTGACCGCAAAATCAACCAACTCATTAGCCACCAACACTCCATCAAGTAATTGTCTTCCCGGAACGAACGCCGTTTGACAATTAGAAATGATAGAGTTCAAAACCAACTTCAATCTAGCCGCCAAGAGCTTAGTTAAAGCTTTATACAAACTACTCACAAGGAAAATGGGTCTATACTCGTCGAGGCCCAAAGGATTCTCATTTTTGGGTAAAAGAGTGAGAAAAGAAGAAACTATGGCCTTAGACAAGACATCCCCACTATAAAAATCGTTGAAAAACCGGCAAAAATCGTTTTTAAGAAAGTACCAACATTTCTTAAAAAACATATAGGAATATCCATTCGGACCCGGACTTTTAGACCCTTCACAACTCCAAATCGCCACTTTGACTTCCTCTTCGGAGAAAGGTTTGTCAAGAGCAAACCTATCCTCCTCACTAAGCTTCTTAAATTGGACATTCTCCAAAATAGGGCGGTTTAACTCCGGTTCCGCAAATGTACTAGCGAAATGATTTCTCGCCTCTTCCTTAACCTCCTTGATCGACTCCTATACTCCCCTATCCGTATTAATCGAACCAATAAAGTTACGCCTTCTCCTCTCCTTCATGATACTATGAAAGAAACGGGAATTGTTGTCGCCGTCATTAAGCCACTTCAACTTGGCCTTTTGAATAAGCATGTTTTCCTTTATTTTCAAATTCAACCAAAACCGACCCATAACTTTCTTTCGATCTAAAATGAAATCGTCCGAAACTAAACCATTGTTCATATCGGCCTCAAAGTCTCCTTCATTGATCTCCTTTACACACTCATCTATGTGTAAATCGTGCTTCCCAAAAACTTCAACGTTCCACCTTTTAAGACTACCTTTAAGAATTATAAGTTTCTCTTTCAACACAAAATCCCCTCTACCTTCAATGTGAATATTTAGCCATTCCTTTTCCACAAAAGGAATGAAACTCTTATCTCTAAACCATTCGTTGTTGAATTTGAACGTTTTTGGACCCCAATCCGACGAATCCACCATCAGCCAAACCGGACAATGATCCGACAAATCTCTCTCGCCAATAAATTGACCCACCACTCCCTACCTCTCAATGGTGTCTTCGGTGAGTAAAAATCTATCAATTCTACTCATCGTCGAACCATCACCACTAAACCACGTAAAATTCTTCCCCTTACAAGGAACATTAATTAAAGCATTACTCACTATAAAATCCTCGAACACTTTCATCTCCCTTTTACGATGAACCGTAGCGCTTCCCTTTCTCTCCCTAGAACTAATGACCGCATTGAAGTCCCCTCCGATGCACCATTCCCCATCCGAAAAATGATTCTTTAACTCCCCCAATTTCCTCCAAAGATTCCTTTTCAAATCCAACTCACAAGGAGAATAGACATTAACAATGTAGTAGAAGTTGTTCTTCCAACAAATTTTAACTCCAACATAACCATCACCTTTAAAACTACTCAAAACCTCTGTCCTACCTTCTTTCCAAAGAACAAGAAGCCCCCCGGAGGAGCCCGTGGCACTAGAGTAAGTCCAACCTAATTCCTCCTTAGACCAAAAACTACTAGCTATATTACTGTTAATGGTTTTCAGCTTCGTCTCTTGAATTAAAAACATGTAAGCTTTTCCTTTATTAATTATGCTGCTTATTCTTTTCCTTTTGGTCCTACTACCTCCCCCTCTAATATTGAATGATCCTAAAATCATTTGCAAATTATTGAATTCTCCTTCCTTCCCTCCTTTCTCTCCTTATCATTCCTTTCCATTTCGTTCAATCTAGAATTGTAATCCCTCTTTAAATCGGTCGCCACCACTCCAAGCAGTGACATAGCCTCCCATAATTTGCCTCCAACATTTGAGTTCAAATTCTTCCACATTCTGACATTACTTCTAAAAATATCCGACTCCGCTGAATTATTCCCGTGGTAAGCCGAAGCAAAAGACAACTCATTTACACCTTCCCTATTCTTATTATCACCACCATCCAAAGAATCACGGTTCAGTTTTTTACCCCTCCTTCTGTTTCTGAGAGGGTGCTTCACCCCACTAATACCATTAGGCCCACACATATTTTTAAATTTAATTTTCTTAAAAAATCTCCTTCTATTAACTTGGCCCCCACTCTGAGAATTTCCAAGAGTCACTAAAGTATCTGGGACCCATATTCAGCCGAAACTGTAGGACTGATGGACTTGAGCTGGGAAGCCACACCATCCGTACAAAGGCCTGTAGGACAAAAAGAGGCTTTTGCACATTCAATTGCAATGTCGAAATCTCCCACGGATGCCTGCTCCTCTGAGGCTCCTATCATAACTTCTGAGTCTACACTCTGGGGTCCACCTAATTCCTTTTCAAGGCTTTTCACAGAACTTTTCACCAGACCAGTCTCAATCACCGTCCTGTCACTCTCATACGCTTTTACCTTCGCCCTAACCTCCCCCATCCCGCCCGAAACATCTCCGGAACAGAATGGATCTTCATTCGGAATTCCAGCAAATTCCTCAGACCACGCGTCAATCGAGTCCGACGAGGAAGAGCTGCAGTTTTCAACCGAAGGTCCGTTCGTTGTTAATCTCAACGGACCAAAAGAGTCTTCCCGTAACAATACTTCGTAGTTCTTGTCGTTAATGCTAACGGTGACACTTTTCGGTAGACAAAAGGAGATTTGCACTCTAACCAGAACCCAAGCAATATCCAAATTAGAGCGCTTCGCCGTCGATTCATCAGAACAAACATAAGTGCCAAAGCAATTTGCCAGCTTCTCAAAGAAATTAAGATTCCAACCATGACAAGGAACACCTATGACTCTGATCCACATCATCCTCTCTTCATCAATATCCTCCTCCCTCCACCTCCGAATTTCGCTAAACCATTGAGACCACCAATTAGAACCATCCGAAATTAAATCCTCCAAAGCTCCTTCCTCTAACTCCTCCAATAAACAAAGTTTGGATCCCATTGGAGTTACCTTGATATAGAAGATCCCCTCCATTTCGAAACATCTCTGTACATTGAAAGCCATTCCTGAACTGTGAGTGGATCCGACATACGCCTTGCTCAGCCTACTAACGTCCTCAAAGCAAGATGAGTACTTTAAAAGAACCGGAACAGGGTTGGAGGTCTAACAATCTTGATTGCAAAGAACCTCCATGAACGACTTGTTTCTGTCAACGAACCTACCTCCTTTAGAGCTCCAATCCGCCCACCCCTGATCCCTGTGCAGAAATTTCGAGTCACCTTGATTAACTTTCCTCTCTATCTTGCCAATTCTGTTTACCACCCCACCTCTCTCAAATCTAGGTGGGTTTGTGTCATACCCCAAATTTTGACCACTAAGATTTCCCATCATTGTGCAAATCATCACCACAATATGGAGAAACCATCTTGCTTCATCAGTCTCCCCAAAGATGGGTGAGCATTCACTACAATCAAAATTAGGGTTTCAAGCCCTCTCTGAGTGCTTAGACAAAGGATCAATCAAGGAATGACATGATATTCAACTTGTCTAACCTCTCAAACATCCACAATGGATCAAAATGACTCCCACTTCAAGGATTAAGCACAAGGCTGCTCCCTTTTAGGTGGATCAAGTCTCAAGATCGACAATGTCACCAAATTAGGGTTTTGGTCGACCAGGGCCTCCAGATGGAAATTTTTCATCTGGGCACAAGCCAATGATCCAAAACCTAACCTAATATACTCCATGGAACCTCATGAACCCAATCATCAAGTCAATTTTGCCTCAGGGGATGCATTCATCAAAAATCAGGAATTAGGGTTTCTTGACCTAATTCACCCCTAAGTTGACTTTTAGGGCAAATCATGAGCCAAGACCTCAAGATAGGGTTTGAGGGTCTCTAACACACTATATTGATCCATTTGCAACAATGGATTAATCCAAGAGGCTTGGGCAACAAGTCTCAATTTCATCTGCACCACAATTAGGGTTTTAAGGAAAAAGTCAACTGTAACTTTGACTTTTGACCAGGACATGCTCCCAAGCCCTATGACATGCATCAATATACCCTATGACACCCATGGAACATGTCCATCAAGTTTGATTTAGGTCAAGGACATGATTTCCTGAAGAATTGCACAGTTTGGAATTCATCTGATAAAAAGTCAACTGTGCACAAAAGTCAACTTTGACTTTTTGAGATTTTTCACCAAAATGGATTTTTAACCCTAAAATGATGTTAATGTATGATTTGAATCATCATTCATCAAGAAAAATCAAGAAAAGTTGGATAACTTGTAAAAGGGGTAACCATAAAAACTTAGAAAATTTTCTAAGTTAAAAATAAAGTGGCTAGGGTACCAACTTTGGAGGGTCATAACTCCTAAACCACAAAGCCATTTTCTCCCATCCAAAGCTTGATTTGTAGATCTCATTGCCCTCTACAAAAACTTCAACTAGACCTAACTCCAATTCATTGTGGATTTTGAGCTATGAGTGAGCCAAAATGGCTGAAAATATGAAAGTACACCATTTTCCAACACTTAGAAAAAATTCTGTCCAAGACAGATTTTGTTGAAACACCAAAACTTGTGAGATCTTTTCACATAGATGCAAGCTGAATCAAATCCAAAGTTAAACATCAATGTTGTTGCATATGTTGCCAAGAATTCAAAGAGCCTAACAACATGAATTGATTCAACTTGAGCCAAGAGAAATCCATGCCCAAAGTCATGCTGCTGCAAGCTGTTTTGGAAAAATCAGTTTGCATGTTTGCTTGCCACACACGATTTTGATCCAAAAACTGAGGATCAGCATGCCACATGTATTCAAACCAATCACATTGCATCTAATCCAACTGATAAATCTGAGTCAAAAAGCCAAGGAATCTTCCAACTTGAAATTCATCCACTTTGACACATTTTGCCTTGAATTCAAAGTGCATTAATGTGGAATAGTGCATTGTCAAGGTAGCTACCCTACTCAGTCAAATTCTCTGATTAAACAACAATAAAAACATCTGAGGAATGTGATTTTGGTCAAGGCATAGCCCTGCTCTTGGGAATAGCTAGCTTGCCTTGCTTGAGAAGAAATCCTCCAAGCCAATCCAGCAGCCATTCACTATTCCTCCAAAACAAAAGTTGATCACCTATAAATAGAGGTCCCAATGGATCATTCAACTCACACCAAAGCCAGTTACATCACTGCTTTCTCTCATTCTTCCTTAAACCTCAAGTTTTTTGGCTTATTGAGTAATCACTATCGGGTATTGAGTTGCAGCCTTAGGCAATCAATTCCAATTGCTCAAACACATCACATATGATGTATTTGAGGTGTCCAAACACTTAAACACTGACTGTAACACCTCAGGCTCAAAATCACCCTTCAACCAAGCCATTATGCCTCAATAATGCAGGTGGAGGTCTCCAGCTTGATCCAAAGAGTTTCAAAGTGTTCCAGAGCTTGTAATACACTCTATAACATCCATTGAAGCTGTAGGGATCATTAATTCACGACTGGAACAAAGTTTGTGCAGAGTTCCATTTCAGCTTGCATCAAGGTAAGCCTCAAAACTCAAACTCCATGATCCATGCATATTTCCTCGCATGATATTTTTGCCAATTGCTTGCCATCATATGCTGATTGTTTTCCCTCAGAAAATTTGATCATTGCACTCATAATCATGCCTACTCGATTGCTTTTGCAAAATTAGGGTTCATACGGCCACAATGATATAATTTTTTATACACTGAAAATGAATAAAATTGGGTATTGCCATCTTCTTCCTTGTGAAAAAACGCATGAGTTTGGTGTTTGAATGATGTCCAATAGTTGAGAGATGAGTTAGATATGGTGCTTCATGCACGAGCTCGAGGAAGAAGATGGCCATGGCGCCATTCTTCAGGTTTTCCAACTAAGTTTGATATATATTTTTCACTTGCCATGTTATATTTGAATTGGCATTGCGCCCCAGCGGTTCATCAGCTGGTTTTGTGTGTATTGGCAAGCGAGAGGTCTGGGGTTCGAATCCCCCTCTCCCCAGACTTCTTTTTATCACTTGTTTATTTTGTTATTTTTTTCATATTATTATTTTTAATGATTTGAAAAATTAATAACTCCTTCAATTTTTATCATTTTTGATTGGTTCTATTTGCAATAATTCACAAAAATGTTGAAATATTTTATTCCACCAAAAAATTAGATTTATATTATTTATTTAATATAATTAGTATTTTGTGAATAAATTCATTTTTAATTGTTTTTAAACATTCTAAAAGTGAATATTTACTTTGAAAATCAAAACCTAATGAGTTTAAATATTCCTTGTGATTATCCCTCATTTTTTTCAAACCTTAAACAAAATCATAAATGGATTATTCAAATTTATTTTGTATTTTTGTTTTATTTTCTTTAAATATTTACTTTTAAAGATTAAAATTAGGGTTTTTGATTAATTCAACTTTCAAAATTGATTTTCAAATACACTTGGGCCTCTATTAGAGTGTAAGACCCAACACCCTTGTACAGAAAACATGTTGGGTCTCATTCGTTGTATAAGTCCCTCTGTACATTTTCAAATAAACGGCACGATCGTCGCCTTTTCAAAATAACCCTGGGCCTACCCTCGAGTAGTAAGACCTATCTCTTTTCATAAAACTCACTTGGGCCTCTATTAGAGTGTAAGACCCAATCCCTTTTTAACCAAAACCATTTTTGGGCCTCACTTATTGTATAAGTCCCTCTGCGTTAAAAGAAAATCTCGGCGCGATCGCCATTTTAAACGAAAAATCATCTGGGTCTACCCTCGAGTAGTAAGACCCATCTCTTTTTCTTTAAACTTTTTTTGGGCCTCTTAAGAGAGTGTAAGACCCATCCCTTTGTACAGAAAACCTTTTTGGGCCTCGGTCACTTGTATAAGTCCCTTTGTACAAATTCAAACAGTGCGCTCACTATAAAACCCTGGGCCTCTCCTTGAGCTGTAAGCCCCAAATCTCTCCTTTTCAAAGCACTTTCTCCTTTGATTTTGAATATACTGTTGTTTTCAATCTTTCCTTATTGAACAACTATCCAAACAGCATGGAAGCTCTACAACCGAGTAAGTGGTTATTGCTTTCATTTACCGCTTTCATATACATATAACTATATTGTGGGGCAGTTTCACTGTAAGTCTTCTTTCATAAACTCATATCAACTGTGTAATAATAGTATAGATATTTAGAGTTTCCCCGGCAACTACGTCTAGCATTAAGCCCGTTGATCACTCTTAGAAATAGTTTAAACTAGATCCCCATAGGATTAGCAGACACAGTCTTCCCTCCTCTTGGGGTTAAACAATATGGAGATATGAAAGGCAACATTCTCTGTGAACCCTTACATAGACTGTCACTCATAGAAGTTGTCAAGAAACTCTATTCCCCAGAGATGATCTTTTCTTCGTGAATGGCATCTCTTGAGTTTCTTCCAAATTCTCGAACTTTCCTGGCTTGATCTATTCTCGGTGAATGGCATGTCTTGAACTTCTCGGGGTTTGGGGACCCATCGGCTTCTTAAAAGCATCGGCCTCCCCTTGGGCATCGTACAAGGACCCACAGGCTTCCTAAAAGCAACCCAGCCTCCTCTTGGGCTTAGTACAAGGACCCTACGGCTTCTTAGAAGTAATCATAGCCTCCGCTTAGGCTTCGTATAATGATCTCTTCCTCCGGGAATGATAGCCTCCTCTTGGGCTTCATACAAGGACCGATCAACTTTTTAAAAGTTTCCAGCCTCCTCTTGGGCTTCGTATAAATTGTCCCGACGACCTCCTAGAGGTATAGGAACAGAACTTAGTCATCTGCATAGAACAATACTTTCATAGAGTCTACTAATGTTTCTCAAAGCATAGTACAAAAGATGACACTCTAGACTTGGACAGTCTGATTTCCTTGAGTCTCAAAGACATTCTCAAGCACCCTTCAAAAAATAGGAAGAAAACCCGTGGACTCAGACAGTCTCAATACCCTTCGGATTTCCCGCTTTCGTAAAGAACAAGAATAACCTGGATCCTCGAATCAAATCCATGAGTACAGTGTTGCTCATATAAGAACTAATTTTCTCTTTAAAATCAGTATACTGGACCTGTCACTTAACTGAAACAACATTTAGCCTCTCTCTCGGGCTTTGTACGAGACACATAAGAGACTCCCTCGTTAAGTCAATTACCCCTTTCGCCTCCATCTCGGGCTTTATACGAGATACAAAAAGGTTCTTATTGAGCCAAACAAACAACAGCCTCCATCTCGGGCTTCGTACGAGATACAAAAAAACTCTCTTGTTGAGTCAATTAGCCTTCACCTCGGGCTTTATATGAGATACCAAAAGACTTCATCGTCGAGTCAAAACTTTTTAGCCTCTCTCTCGGGCTTTGTACGAGACATATACTAGCCTCCTCTTAGGCTTTGTATAAGAAAACCACTGGTTGATCCAATCAACCTTTTAGCATCAAAGTTGTGCCTCGTTCACAGTACACAAACATCAACAACTTTTTCCCCTTCATCTAATCGCTGTAAGCGGCAAGCCTCTGGATCATCTACATCCATGCCACTATCCCTCTTTTAGCATGAGAAATTCCTAAGGAAAGATAGAATTTCTCTACACTGAGTTAAAGTCTTCTCCTTCAGGTTAAAATCCCCTATAAAGGAAATTATGGCATTGCCGGATTCACATATCCCGGTTAAAGTAATCCTCCTTTACAGTCAGTCACCCAACAGTTGTGACATACAACCCCCTCTTTAGAGATGACAAATTCTCTCTAAAGTCAACACCCTTTCAGCTTCATATCTTGGGCTTTGAACAAGATACAAATAGACCCTTCAGCTTCACATCTTGGGCTTTGAACAAGATACAAATAGACTCCTCGGCTTCACATCTTGGGCTTTGAACAAGATATAAACCACCTTTCCCTTCACGTCTTGGGATTTGAACAAGACACCAAAAACACCCATTTCCTCCCATAGACTAGGAGGAACTACGAACGCTCTGATTTCCCTGTTTCGGTAAACGGGAATACGTAGGCATAAGATTGAAAGAAAAATCTTAGCGAGCACCCTAAACAAAAACCCAAAATCCCATACTCTCATGTATCTATCAAAAGCATTAGTCCTAACATCCTAATCCTCGTTCCCCACCAGAAAATCCAAGAAAGAGAAAAAACCGTATTGGCGAAAATACAAATAACCAGTACAAAGGCCCCCCCACATTAATAGCATTCGTAACCTAACAGACCACTGTTTAAACTCAGTATGCAAAGCAGGGTTAATTGGAGACATCTATTTCCCTTCCTTCATCAGCTTTAATAGGATAAAAAATGAATCGACATGTAGTAAACTCAACCGCAGAGAGCGACCAGCGCTTAAGAACCGCGTCCAAAATCGCTCGCTACAGAAAAATGGCGCCCACCGTGGGGCTCTATTTCTTTTTTCTCTTCACTTGTGTGAATACCACAGATTGGGGCTTCCGCCGGGGAACCCAATTTCTGTCAGGAACTTAGGATTCATAGCTTTAAAGGTCTAGGATAATTAGGACAAATATATATACTGCTTTTCCTAATTGCTATACGTGTGTATTTTTTTGCTAATGGGAATGCGTGTGATGCCGCATGTGGAAAGATTGAGTATACACTTAAGATAAGTCATGGCGACGAGGTCGACCATCAACCTCAGTGGAGGCTGACCAATGCAACCCATTCTCTCACCTAGACAATGGGCCGATTGTTAAGTCTGAGAAGCTGAGGAGCCAAACCCTTTCGTAGTGCGGATACTATCGGGAATAGTTGTTACGCGATACTACCCTCATTTGAGGCTGGTGATATATTCTCGGTGAATCGCACTTACTCTAAGATTGCTCTACAACTCGCTGGCGATCCGCTTGTTGTTTTGCTTTCCTGGGAGGAGCTGATGATAATGAGTACAGGTACAAAACTCACCCAGTATAAACCTTTAGGGATGGGTAGAGCCTTGACCTCATGACAACGACCCTTTGACCCCATGTTTTTTCTATGTTTTTGTGTGCTGCATTCATGCATTCATTTAAAAAAAACATTAAAACATTCAAAAAAGATTTTCTCTTCTATAGTCTCTGTTTTTAAAATTAAACTGAGATTGTGATTGCAAATATCAGAGAAAAGGATTGCACTAATGGATTTCGGTAGAAGGAGAACTCATACGTATACCTTCAAGGTTCCAAAACTAGAGGATTTGAGAAGGGTAGCAAGGATGATCACTAACCCTGAGGCTTTCAGAGCCAAGCACGGAGGTCTGCTACCACTGTTAAGAGTCCATGTGATTGAGGGAATCATGGATGCGCTCATTCAGTTTTACGATCTGGTTTATCACTGTTTCACATTCCCGGATTACCAGTTAGCACCAACGTTGGAGGAGTATTCTCATCTGATTGATTTACATATCACTGATCGAGCTCCATTTTCTGGACTGGAAGAAATTCCAAAGAATCAGACCATTGCAAGAGCAATTCATTTGGACGAGTCTGAGGTCAGGACTCACATGACCACTAAGGGTGGCATCCAAGGTTTGCCAGCCCAGTTCTTAACAAAGAAAGCCCTGTATTTTGCCAGTATAGGAAACGTGACTACTTTTGAAAGCGTCTTTGTCTTGCTCACCTACGGGTTATTTTGTTTCCCAACATCAATAACTTTGTCGATATTAACTCTATTAAGGTTTTTCTCATTGGAAACCCTGTGCCGACTTTGCTCGCAGATGCGTATCATTCTGTACACTTGGGAAATTTGTACAGCGGAGGGGAGATCACATGCTGTGTACCTCTGCTTTACAAATGGTTTATCTCTCACTTGCCCAAGTCTGCTGCTTTTTGGGATTGTAAGAGTGCCTTACATTGGTCGCAGAAGATCATGCCTCTTACCAACTCTGATATAGATTGGTGTAATAGGATCTTTGAGGGAATCAGGATCATTGACCATTGTGGAAACTTCCCCAACGTACCCCTTATAGGAACTAAGGGAGGAATCAACTATCATCCAGTTCTCGTTCATCGTCAATTTGGATACCCGATGAGACACGTCCCACGGAGTGTTCATCTGGAAGGTCTTTTCTTCAAGGAAGGAGAAAACGACAGAGCACTAAAGATGGAAATAGTGCACGCTTGGAAACATGTTCATAAGAAAGGATGAGAGTCTCTGGGAAAACCAGACTGTGTCTCGGTGGAGCCTTATCTCCACTGGGTACAAACTAGAGCTCTCAAGCTAAAGATGCCTTATCCTCGTTACGGAATTCTTCCACCGAGGGAATCTGTCACGTACTTCATGACGGAAACTGAAAAGCTTCAGGTTACTCTCAACAAAGTTCAAAAGGAGAGAAGGTCTTCAGCAGGCTCGTCCTCCATATAACAACAACCGTACAACACGGCCACCAGGATTTGATCCTATACCCGTGTCGTACGCAGAGCTGTTTCCATTACTACTGGCTAAGGGGCACATTCAGACTAAATCTCCTCTTACAGTACCAGAAAATCCGCCTTTTTGGTTTAAGGTGGATCAAACTTGCCCTTACCATCAAGGAGGTCCAGGGCATAACATATAGACTTGTCTCAATTTCAAGTCCGACGTGCAAAAACTTGTTAGGAGCGGGGTCTTATCCTGCAAGGATACGAATCCCAATGTTCTCACGAACCCGCTGCCTCAGCATGAGAAGGCTGTAGTCAATTTAATAGAAGGAGAGACTAACGATGTCTATCAAATTCACGATGTACTCTTGTTGAAAACCAATCTGGTCAAGATGCATTGTAGACAGAGTGGAAATGGCCATGTGCCACCTCATAATTATCATCAATGTGATGTCTTCTCTAAGAGCAATCAAGGATGTTGTGTAGTGCAAGCAGCTCTACAGGAATAGATGGATCTCGAATGGATCCAAGAGCACCGAGTTCGTGAGGTTAACATGGTTTACACGAATTCCAACGTCATTCAGAACCACGATATACGTGCGATGAATGCCAACTTGGTGGCGATGCACTCAAGGCAAAGCCAGTATCATAATCTGCAGCGGCACGATTACAGTTCCTGTCTGATTTGCTCGGTAAACAAATAGGGATGCTCTTTCATACAGGAGGCCCTCCAGCGTCAGATGGATCTTGGATGGATCCAAGACTACCATGATAGGAATTCCTATCAAATCAACATGGTTCAGATCTTCGATATTCGCGTGATGAATACCAACCTGGTAGAGTTACATGCTGAGTAGGTCTGACTCGGATTCCTAATATCACATGACTATCAAAGCTGTAAAGCGGGTTGTGAAAACGATCGAGGTTGTACCCTTGTCCAGGAGGCACTTCAGCACTTGTTAAGTCACTGGTGGATGCCAATCTATATGGATGAAGATACTCAGCAAATTAGTATCGGCAACAGGAATCCTACTCGGCGTCAGAGTCAGGATGTCCGATCAATGGAAGCTAACCTAGTGAGGTTACATTGTATTCAAAGTGGGCATGGCCAGGTGCCACTACACAATTATGACCATTGTAGTATCTGTTCGGAAAGTAACCAAGGGTGTTACTTTGTGAGAGCAGCTCTTCAGGGTCAGGTGGACCGTGGAGAAATTCGTCCATATCCGGGTTCTGGACCCATCAACTGGACGCCGAACTACCTTGCCAGTCAAGTCGAGGATGTTGTCACAATCTCTGGTCGTCACCAGACCAGGGATGTTTTTGCCATCATCCCTCTACTTGACGAATCTAAAGTTCCCAACCGGGAACGGATCGAGATTACTTACGATGGTCAGAAAAATTAGAAGGTTCCCATAGTCATCTATCTACCGGGACCACTACCGTATGAATCAACTAAGGCATCCCTTACAAATACGGTGAAACAACCATTGAAAATGGAAAGGAAATTCCATTACCCTCCGTTGTGAATATTGCAGACATCAGTCGTGTAACACGGAGTGGTAGAATCTTCAACCGAGGAGTTGGAGAACCTAACAAGGAAAAGGAACTTCAGACAGAAACTCCCGATCCACCAGTCGGTCAATCCAGTAATCCCGACCTTTCGAGAAATAATGATGAGATGCTGAAGCTCTTCCAAAGGAGTGAATACAACATTGTTGATCAGCTATTACAGACTCCTTCAGAGATCTCTGTGTTATCACTGTTACTCAATTCAGAAGCCCACAGGGAGGCTCTACAGAAAGTCTTGAAGCAAGCCTTTGTGGAATAGGATGTAACAATCAGACAGTTCGATAACATTGTCTCTAACATCACTTCCTGCAATAATTTGGGATTTAGTGATGAGGAATTACCCGAAGAAGGTCGCCGTCATAACATGGCGCTCAACATTACAGTTAACTGCCAGGACGATGCTTTAGCCAGCGTACTGGTAGACACAGGGTCAGTCCTGAATGTTATGCCAAAGTCCACTTTGATGCAATTATCATTCAAAGGCCCTCCGATGAGAATCAGCGAGGTCGTCGTCAAAGCGTTCGACGGATCCAGAAAAACAGTTATCGGCGAAGTTGATCTTCCCATAACTATTGGTCCTCACACTTTCCAAGTCACTTTCCAGGTCACGGACATCCGGGCAACGTACAGTTATTTATTAGGAAGACCTTGGATACATCAGGCTGGAGCGGTCACTTCGACCCTCCACCAAAAGCTAAAGTTCGTCAAGAACGATCAACTTGTCACAGTTTGTGGGGAACAAGCCTTGCTTGTAAACAACTTGTCATCATCTACTGGCATAGAACCCGAGGAGGTTATTGGAACTCAGTTCCAAGCACTGTCGGTAAGCAAGAACAATCAGTTCAAAGGAGGAACCTCGATTTCCTCATACAAAGATGCTATCAAAGCGGTCGAGAGTACCGATACAACAGGATGGGGACAGCTTGTCATTCCTATTGACAATATAACAAAGAAGGGTCTTGGTTTTTCTGCAAGCTATACCCGGACAGCTGCCAACGATGAAAGTCTTCATCCCCTTCAGAACTTCTTCCACAGTGGAGGTTTTCTTCACCTGGTGTTTTAAGCAGTACATGTTATCAATGAGGAAGATCCCTCTGACACAGATGAAGAATGGAAGTCCTACCTTAACGAGGACGGTTATATGTCTCAGGAAGAGGTGCCTACACCATTTTGCTTTCCCGCACAGAGTCTGAGATTTATACCCCGGTCAGACATCGAAATGATATATGGAGATTGTGATCCGGAAGGATGCCGTGCTCCGCCAAATTCATTAGAGGGAGACACTCCGATGAAAGATAATTTTGACTACACCTACTATGGCCCGATGGATGGTCTGCCAATGTGGCAACTTTATCCAGGAAACTTGGGGCAAGAAAGTCAGCTGAACAATGAAAATCAGCTGACCATTATTGAACAAAATACCTGTGTCCCCACCATGTCATGGGATCAACACTCAGGTCATTCAGAAACTACTCAACATGAAGATGAATTCGCAACGTTTGCAGGACTTGAATTCATCAACTATGCTTTTCCCAAGGTCAACGTCATCGAGAGGGATGACTCCTCCAGTTCCAAAGAAGTTTGGGACACTCTGGGAGAACCAAGTGGAAAATACGACTATAGGGTCAAGTATACCGCTCCCGAATTCTCTCGTATCAGGCTCGAAGATATCCAATCTACTGGACGGGGAGATACAGCTGAGAGCACAAATGCTATGCAAAATACAACTGAGGAATCCTCCTACGGCGACTCTGCCTGGGAGACAGATTCCAATGATCCTGCTCCACTAGAAATTAGCGTTATTTTTGAAGACAAATCAAGGAAGGTGCCAGACTTTGTGATTCACCGAGGAGTTCCCCGCCAATGGGTTGTCGTCGAGGTTCCGAAGGTCGTTCACCAGTCAAAGTAATTGTCGTCCTTTAACCTTTCACCCTGCCCAGGTGAAACAAATGTTTTGATAGGGCTCGCTTTCTGTAAATTTTCCCTCTCCGCTTTGCCCAAAGCGACAGAGTTTTGTTTTATAGGGCTGTAGTTTCAAGGATCGACTTGTTCATTAATAAAATAATGTTGTTCTGTAATTTCTGCATTTATCGCTGTTTTCTCTTTTTGCTTTTTCAGAAAATGGTAATCCTAAAAAATAATTCAAATAAAAACAAGCAGTAAAATAAATACACTGCACACACTTGCATTTTCTCTATCTCTTATAAACACGAATCATCACGTCATGCAGATTGCTTGTTTTAAACCCCGTTGAAACATACGATCCGATGCCTTCTCCCAACTTTGAGTTCCCGGTATTCGAGGCTGAAGGAGAAAATGACGACAAAATTGCAGAAGAGATCTCCCAATTACTCAGACAAGAGGAAAGGTCCATTGAACCTCATAAAGAACCGTTGGAAACGGTAAACTTGGGTTCAGAAAAAGAGAGAAAAGAAATCAGGATTGGGGCACTGCTCAGTCCAACTGCCAAAGAGAGTTTGATAAAGCTTCTCAGAGAATTCCCCGATGTATTCGCTTGGTCCTATCAGGACATGCCAGTGTTGGATACCAGCATCGTGGAACATCACTTACCGTTAAGATCAGAATGTCCTCCAGTAAAGCAAAGGTTGAGACGCACTCACCCGGACATGGCCATCAAAATCAAGGAGGAAGTACAGAAACAGATTGACGCAGGTTTCCTCGCCACATCAGAATATCCTCAATGGTTAGCCAACATCGTACCCGTTCCCAAAAAGGACAGAAAGGTCAGAATGTGTGTTGATTACAGAGATCTGAATAAGGCTAGTCTAAAGGACGACTTTCCTTTACCGTACATTGACATGCTGGTAGATAGTACAGCAAAGTTCAAAGTATTCTCCTTCATGGATGGATTCTCGGGCTATAACCAGATCAAAATGGCGCCGAAAGAC
This sequence comes from Lathyrus tuberosus, assembly GCA_022829125.1. Taxonomy (NCBI): domain Eukaryota; kingdom Viridiplantae; phylum Streptophyta; class Magnoliopsida; order Fabales; family Fabaceae; genus Lathyrus; species Lathyrus tuberosus. The sequence continues at coordinate 20,432,708 of JALAZF010000040.1, forward strand.
ATGGAGAAAACTTCATTCATTACCTCATGGGGTACCTTTTGTTACAAGGTAATGCCGTTCGGTTTGAAGAACGCCGGGGCAACCTATCAAAGGGTCATGACTACTCTTTTTCATGACATGATACATAAGGAAATCGAGGTATATGTCAATGATATGATTGCAAAATCAAAAACAGAGAGTGAGCACGTTGAACATCTGTCAAAATTGTTCGAACGTTTAAGAAAGTTCAAGCTCCGCTTGAATCCCAACAAGTGCACCTTCGGTGTCCGTTCAGGGAAACTATTAGGGTTCATCGTCAGCCAGAAAGGAATTAAGGTTGATCCTGACAAGGTCAAGGCCATTCAAGAAATGCCTTCTCCGAAAACTGAAAAACAAGTCAGAGGATTCTTGGGACGTTTGAACTACATCTCCAAGTTCATATTCCTTATGACCGCCACGTGTGCGCCGATTTTCATATTACTGAAAAAGAACCAGGATTGCGTTTGGACAGAAGATTGTCAAACAGCTTTCGACAGTATCAAGGAATATCTGTTGAATCCTCCGATTCTATCACCTCTAGTGGAAGGAAGACCACTGATCATTTACCTCACAGTTCTAGAGGACTCAATGGGATGTGTACTTCGCTAACAAGATGAAACTAAACGGAAAGAGTCTGCCATCTACTATTTGAGCTAGAAATTCACCGACTGCGAAACTCGATACACCATGCTTGAGAAAACTTGTTGCGCTTTGGCTTGGGCAGCCAAACGTCTTCGCCAGTACATGATTCGTCATACTACTTGGTTGGTCTCCGAAATGGATCCAATCAAGTACATATTTGAAAAACCTGCTCTCACGGGAAGAATTGCCCGTTGGCAGATGCTATTATCAGAATATGACATAGAGTACCATGCTCAGAAAGCCGTTAAGGGAAGTATTTTAGCCGATCATTTGGCTCATCAACTGATTGACGATCAAGAATCAATCGGGTTTAACTTCCCAGACGAAGATGTCATGTATCTAAAAATGAAAGATTGCGATGAACCTCTACCCAGTGAAGGGCCAGAACCAGGTTCCAAATGGGGACTTATCTTTGACGGAGCAGTTAATCATTATGGAAACGGAATTGGGGCAATCATTGTTACCCCTCAGGGTACCCACATTCCTTTCACTGCCAGACTTACGTTCAAATGTACGAACAACGAGGCCGAATACGAAGCTTCTATTATGGGTCTCGAAGAAATGATTGATTTAAGGATCAAAAACTTGGACGTATACGGTGACTCAGCCTTGGTTATCAATCAGATAAAAGGATATTGGAACACATACCAATCAGGACTGATTCCTTACAAAGATTATGCAAGAAGGTTGTTACCTTTCTTCAACAGAGTTGAGTTTCATCACATCCCTCGTGAGGAGAATCACATGGCTGATGCATTATCCACTATCTCTTCCATGATTAGTGTAGGTCAATGGAATGACATACCTAAGATTGACATAATGCGCCTTGAAAGGCCCGCTTACATCTTCACGATTGAAGCAGTCATAGACGACAAACCTTGGTATCACGATATCAAATGCTTCCTTCAGAGACGAGAGTACCCACCTGGGGCATCCATGAAAGATAGAAAGACCCTCAAGAGATTGGCTGGAAACTTCTTCCTGAGCGGTGACACTCTCTATAAGAGAAACTTTGACATGGTCTTGCTTCGATGCGTAGACAGACCAGAAGCAGACATGCTTATGAAAGAAATTCATGAAGGATCCTTTGGCACTCATGCCAACGGACACACAATGGCGAGAAAAATTCTCAGAGCAGGGTACTATTGGTTGACCATGGAATCCGACTGCTACAAGTACATGAGGAGGTGTCACAAGTGTCAGATATACTCCGACAAAATTCATGTACCGCCATCACATCTCAAAGTTCTTTCTTCCCCGTGGCCTTTTTCCATATGGGGAATCAACATGATTGGTATGATTGAGCCCAAGGCTTCAAACGGACATCGGTTCATCCTGGTAGCCATTGATTATTTCACCAAGTGGGTCGAAGCAGCGTCATTCGCCAATGTGACCCGACAAGTGGTGGTCCGATTTATCAAAAACAATATCATCTGCCGTTATGGTGTTCCAAGCGAGATCATTACTGACAATGGATCTAACTTGAACAATAAGATGATGAAAGAGTTGTGTGCAGAGTTCAAGATCGAACACCATAACTCATCTCCCTACCGATCCAAGATGAACGGGGCGGTAGAAGTGGCTAACAAGAATATCAAAAAGATCGTTCAAAAGATGGTTGTAACCTACAAAGACTGGAACGACATGCTACCCTTTGCTCTTCACGGTTATCGCACATCTGTCCGCACTTCAACAGGGGCTACCCCTTTCTCTCTAGTGTATGGCATGGAAGCAGTGCTCCCCATAGAAGTAGAGATCCCATCAATCCAAATACTGATAGAAGCTAAGCTCACCGAAGCTTAATAGTGTCAAAGCCGACACGACAAATTAAACCTGATCGAAGAGAAGCGAATCACGGCACTATGCCATGGTCGGCTGTATCAACAGAGAATGAAAAAGGCATTCGACAAAAAGGTCCGACCTCTTGTCTTCAGGAAAGGAGACCTCGTGCTCAAGAAGATACAGTCATTTCTCACTGATTCGCGAGGTAAATGGACTCCGAATTATGATGGCCCCTATGTGATCACAAAAGCTTTCTCGGGCGGAGCCTTGAGACTTGCAACCATGGATGGAGAGGAATTTTCCTACCCCACGAATGTTGATGTAGTCAAGAAATACTTCGCCTAAACTAAAAAAAAACGTCTCGGTGGATTGAAAACCCGAAAGGGCGGTCCAGGCAAAAGTTAGGGACATGAAAAAAATCATCCCGTTGGATTGGAAACATCAAAGTACAATCCAGGAAAAAATTAGGGATAATGGCAAGTAACTATGTTCAACATAGGCAAATCCCTCAGCAGCAGCAGTTACATCATCTGTCAGAAAACTCCAGTCAAGGTCATCTTCTACAGAAGCTCAGGATGCCCCGAATTTAAAGTTGGTAGAAGGATAGTGGTTGTTATGTTTCAACGTAGCCCTTTTCCCTGTAAATTACTGTAATACCCCAAATTTTGACCACTTAGATTTCCCATCATTGTGAAAATCATCATCAAAATATGGATGAACCATCATGCTTCATCAGTCTCCCCAAAGATGGGTGAGCATTCAATACAATCAAAATTAGGGTTTCAAGCCCTCTCTGAGTGCTTAGACAAAGGATCAATCAAGAAATGACATGATCTTCAACTTGTCTAATCTTTTAAATATCCACAAAGGATCAAAAGGACTCCCACTTCAAGGATTAAGCACAAGGATGCTCCCTTCTAGGTGGATCAAGCCTCAAGATCGCCAGTGTCACCAAATTAGGGTTTTGGTCGACCAGGGCCTCCAGATGGAAAATTTTCATCTGGGCACAAGGCAATGATCCAAAACATGACCTAATATACTTCATGGAACCTCATGAACCCATGCATCAAGTCAATTTTGCCTCAGGGGATGCATTCATCAAAAATCAGGAATTAGGATTTCTTGACCTAATTCACCCCTAAGTTGACTTTTGGGACAAACCATGAGCCAAGACCTCAAGACATGATTTAAGGGTCTCTAATATACCATATTGATCCATTTGGAACAATGGATTGATCCAAGAAGCTTGAGCAACAAGTCTCAATTTCATCTGCACCACAATTAGGGTTTTAAGGGAAAAGTCAACTGTAACTTTGACTTTTGACCAGGACATGCTCCCAAACCCTAATACATGATTGAATATACCCTATGACACCCATGGAACATGTCCATCAAGTTTGATTTAGGTCAAGGACATGATTTCCTGAATAATTGCACAGTTTGGAATTCATCAGATAAAAAGTCAACTGTGCACAAAAGTCAACTTTGACTTTTTGAGATTTTTCACCAAAATGGATTTTTAACCCTAAAATGATGTTAATGTATGATTTGAATCATCATTCATCAAGAAAAATCAAGAAAAGTGAGATAACTTGTAAAAGGGGTAACCATAAAACTTAGAAATTTTTCTAAGTTAAAAAATAAAGTGGCAAAGGTACCAACTTTGGAGGACCATAACTCCTAAACCACAAGGCCATTTTTTCTCATCCAAAGATGGATTTGTAGCCCTCATTATCACCTACAAAAACTTCAACTACAAGTCATTCCAATTCATTAAGGATTTTGAGTTATGGAGTGATCAAAGTGGCTGAAAAGTGAAAATGTCACTTTTTCCAACACTTAGTGAAATTTTCACTAAGTCAGATTCTGCCTCACTTTTTGCCAAATGTAGGGGGATTTTTCACTTGGAATCAAAAGAGGTCAAAACCAAACTTGTTTAAACAGTTGTTGTATCATGTAAGAGCTTTCCAAAATGGCCAAGAACATTGCCAAATTCAACCTACACCATGAGATACAACATTGCCAAGTTGCCTTGCTGAAATCTGTCAAAGGCAAGGCAGAATTTGCAACTTTGGTCGATTTGCCAAAATCAGCCAAATTCAATTGCTCCTATCCACTTGGACACCTCAGAAGATTGAATCTAAAGGGGACAATCACTGAGCCAAGCCTCCAAGGTCCAAGGAACAAGAAATATCATGCTGAACCTAGAATGGCCAAAATAGGGACAAGACTTCAAATTTGGAATGGGGCATTCAATGGAACCATCAAGGTGGCATGGACTAAGCCATTCTCATCTGAAATCAGTCAAGACTTATCCAAGACCAAGGGGACCAAAGCTCTGAGCCCTAACCTCTAGTCAATGGCTAGAGGAGACTTGAGATCCCATTGGACAACATTGGCCAAACCTACTTACCAGCTGCCATGCACTATTCCTTGCAAAACAAACTTGCTCTACTATAAATAGAGCTCAATTGTGGTCAGTTTGAGTACACCAAAGCCATCTAACAGATGCTTTCCTCAAAATCTCTTTCTCTTGGCAAAAATGCCTTTCTTAGCAAGGTAGCTATCGGGTTTTGAGTTTGAGAGCAATTCCAATCAAACCAATCACTCACACACCTCACATACATCACATATGAGCTGATCAAACACTCACATAACATCTGAAACATCAAAATCTCAAAATCACTTGCCATCCACACAAGTTTGAAGTGAAGTTGCAGCTGAGATGCCATAAACTGATCCAGTCCATTTCAATTCAATCCAAGTGTTCAAACACACTCCATATGGTGTAGGGAAGCTGTCCAGATCATCACAACTTGTCTGTAACACCTCCAACTCAAAATCACATCTGCTCTTGCTGTCACGACTTGGAGGTAAGCCTAAACTTGGTCATCTCTCAATCTATGCATATTTCCTCGCACAATAATTTGGCCATATGTTCATAATCATGCATGGAATGTTTTCCCTCAATTAATTGCATTGTTTGAATCGTGTATCAAAAATCCTAGCCTTCATGCAGAAATTAGGGTTCTTGAGCTCTCTTCGTGATTTCTTGTTGTATGTTTAATTTAAATGAAATTAAAGTACATAGACATGATCGTGAGGTTGAGGCGAGCATAATGATATGTGGATTGCATGATATGATTACGTATTCATGGAGATTGGATAGAAAACGCAAATCTGAGAAACCAAGAACACGCGTGTGTTCTTCAGCTGTTCTTGGCGCCATTTTTAGAAATTCAAATATTTGAATTTTGTGATTTTGTTTAATTGATTCAAAAATTAATTTCTCTCTGAGTTTTAATGATTTTGAGTTGATTCTTTTTTTAATAATTCACAAAAATGTTAAAATATTTTATTTTCACAAAAAATCCCAAAAATATTATTTATTTCATATAATTGATATTTTTGCAAAGAATTAATATTTTAATTGTTTTTGACATTTTAAATATTTTTTCTACATTGATTTTGCAACTTTTAATGCTTTCTAATTATTTTGTAGGTCAATACTTAATTTTTGAAGCATTAATCCAAGATCACAATTTGTTTTCCATGTGTTAAACAATTTTTTATCATTTTAATTGAATTTTTATTCAATTAAATACATTTTGAAAACAAATTAGGGTTTTGGATTAATTCAACCCTCATAAATCATTTTCAAAACTTTTTGGGCCTCTTGAGAGAGTGTAAGACCCATCCCCCCTTGTACAAAAACTTTTTGGGCCTCACTCATTGTATAAGTCCCTCTGTACAAGTAAACGGCACGATCGTCGCCCGTTTAAAAAATTCAAAACACTTTGGGCCTCTATTAGAGTGTAAGACCCAATCCCCCTTTTAACCAAAACATTTTGGGCCTCACTTATTGTATAAGTCCCTCTGGGTTAAAAGAAAACCTCGGCGCGATCGCCATTTTTAAACGAAAAATCATTTGGGCCTACCCTCGTGTTATAAGCCCCACTCTCTTTTCTTTAAACCTTTTTGGGCCTCTTGAGAGAGTGTAAGACCCATCCCTTTGTACAGAAAACCTTTTCGGGCCCCAGTCACTTGTATAAGTCCCGCTGTACAAAGTCAAACAGTGCGCTCACTGATAAACCCTGGGCCTCTCCTTGAGCTGTAAGCCCCAAATCTTTCTTTTTCAAAGCACTTTCTCCTTTGATTTTGAATATACTGTTGTTTTCAATCTTTCTTTGTTGAACAACTAACCAAACAACATGGAAGCACTACAACCGAGTAAGTGGTTATCGCTTTCATTTACTGCTTTCATATTATAAACTGTATTGTGGGACTGCTCACTGTAAGTCTCCTTTCATAAACTCATATCTACTGTGTAATAATAGTATAGATATTTCGAGTTTCCCCGGCAACCACGTCTAGAACTAGGTGACGCCGTTTCATTTATTCGTAGAAATAGACGCCTAGATCCCCAATAGGAGCACCAGATACAGTCTTCTCTTCGGCTGTCCTCCTTAGGAATCATCAAGAAGCTCTACTCCCCAAGATGAATGTATTCTCCGTGAATAGCATCTTTGAGTTTCTTCCAAATTCTCGAACTTTCCTGACTTGATCTATTCCTTGTGGATAGCTTGCCTTGAATGTCTCGGGGTTTGGGTACCCACTACGGTCATAATCTTGGACCTTAACTAAGGAACCCTCTTTAAAAGCTAAAAGTCGCTGGATAGTAAACCTCGCACATTTACCAGTGGTTTTTATCTTTAAAAGAGTTATCTCTCCTAATGGAAAGGAGATGATAGACCCATGGGCTTCTTAAAAGCATCGGCCTCCTCTTGGGCATTATACAAGGACCCACAGGCTTCCTAAAAGCAACCCCGCCTCCTCTTGGGCTTAGTACAAGGACACTACGGCTTCTTAGAAGTATTCACAGCCTCCTCTTAGGCTTCATATAATGATCTCTTCCTCCAGGAATGATAGCCTCCTCTTGGGCTTAGTACAAGGACCCGTCGGCTTCTTAAAAGTTTCCAGCCTCCTCTTGGGCTTCGTATAAATTGTCCCGACGACCTCCTAGAGGTATAGGAACATAACCTAGTCATCCTCATAGAACAGTCCTTTCATAGAGTCTACTACTGTTTCTCAAAGCATAGTACAAAAGAAAAAAACTCTAGGCTTGGACAGTCTAACTTCCTTGAGTCTCAAAGACATTCTCAAGCACCCTTCGTTAAATAGGAAGGAAACCCGCAGACTCGGACAGTCTCAATACCCTTTGGATTTCCCGTTTCCTCAAAGAGAAGGAAATATCCCTGATCTTCAAATCAAATCCATGAGTACATTGACGCTCATATAAGAACTGATTTTCTCTTTTAAAATCAGTATATTGGATCTGTCACTCAACTGAAACAGTTACAATAGCCTCCATCTCGGGCTTCGTACGAGATACCAAAATTCTCCCCAGTGGAGTCAAATAACCTTTTCGCCTCTCTCTCGGGCTTCGTACGAGACACATCAGAGACTCCCCCGTTGAGTCAATTACCCTTTTTGCCTCCATCTCAGGCTTCATACGAGATACAAAATCACTCTCTTGTTGAGTATAAAAGATTCTCCTGTTGAGTCAACCCTTCTCGCCTCTCTCTCGGGCTTTGTACGAGACACAAATTAGCCTCCTCTTAGGCTTTGTATAATGATTTTCCTAGCAGAAATTAGCCTCCTCTTAGGCTTTGTATAATGATTTTCCTAGCAGAAATTAGCCTCCTCTTAGGCTTTGTATAAGAAAACCACCGGTTGATCCAATCAACCTTTTAGCATCAAAGTTGTGCCTCGTTCACAGTACACAAACATCAATAACTCCTTCCTCTTCATCTAATCTCTGTAAGCGGCAAGCCTCTGTATCATCTATATCCATGCCACTGTCCCTCTTTTAGCATGAGAAATTCCTAAGGAAAGATGGCATTGCTCTACGCTGAGTTAAAGTCTTCTCCTTCAGGTTAAAACCCTTTCTTCGGAAATTATGGCATTGCTCGGATCCGCGTATCCCAGTTAAAGTAATTCTCCTTCTCCCATCTTTAGAGATGACAAATTCTCTCTAAAGTCGAGGTATTTCAGCTTCACGTCTTGGGCTTTGAACAAGACACAAATAGACCTTTCAGCTTCACATCTTGGGCTTTGAACAAGATACAAACTACCTTTCGCTTCACGCCTTGGGCTTTGAACAAGACACCAAAAACCAATTTCCTCCCATAGAATAGGAGGAACTACGAACGCTCTGATTTCCCTGTTTCGGTAAACGGGAATACGTAGGCATAATATCGAAAGAAAAGATCTTAGCGAGCGCAATCAACAAAAAACCCAAATCCCATATCTCCATCAATCAAAAAGCAGTAATTCAAAAGCATCAGTCCTAACATCCTAATCCTTATTCCCCGTCAGAAACCCTCTGCCCAGGTAGAAAGAAAGAAACCTGTATTGGCGAAATACGAATAACCAGTACAAAGGCCCCCCCACATTGATAGCATCCGTAACCTAACAGACCGCTGTTTAAACTCAGTATGCAAAGCAGGGTTAATTGGAGACATCTATTTCCCTTCCTTATTCAGCTCACAATAGGATAAAAAATGAATCGACCTGTAGTCAAAGCTCAAACCGCAGAGAGCGACCAGCGCTTAAGAACCGCGTCCAAAATCGCTCGCTACAGAAAAGTGGCGCCCACCATGGGGCCGATCTTTCTTTCTTTCTGTTTTCCTTGTAAATGGTGACTCTGCTGTGGAGTCTCATTTTCTGCCTTAGGGCATCATCCCCGTTTTCTACGGAAAATGGGAACTCTACCGAAGAGAAAGATTGACCTATGCTGGTCCATCTCTTAGGCAGAGAACCACAGATTGGGGCTTCCGCCGGGGAACCCATTTTCTGTCAGGAACTTAGGATTCATAGCTTTAAAGGTCTAGGATGTTTAGGACAAATATATATACTGCTTTTCCTAAATGCTATACGTGTTTATTTTTCTGCTAATGGGAATGCGGGTGATGCCATATGTGGAAAGATTGAGTATACACCTAGAAAAGCCAACCCTTTCGTAGTGCGGAAACTATCAGAAATAGTTGTTACGCGATACTACCCTCATTTGAGGCTGGTGATCTATTCTCGGTGAATGGCACTTACTCTAAGATTGCACACAACTCGCTGGCGATCCGCTTGTTGTCTGCCTTCTTGGGAGGAGCTGATGATAATGAGTACAGGTACAAAAATCACCCTAGTATAAACCTTTGGGGATGGGTAGAGCCTTGACTTCATGACAACGACCCTCTGACCCCATGTTTTTTCTATGTTTTTGTGTGCTGCATTCATGCATTCATTTAATAAAACATTAAAACATTAAAAAAACTTTCTCTTCTAGTCTCTCTGTTTTTCAAATTAAACTAAGACTGTGATTGCAAATATCAGAGAAAAAAATTGCATTAATGGATTTCGGTAGAAGGAGAACTCGCCAGTATACCTTCAAGGTTCCAAAGTTAGGAGATTTGAGAAGGTTAGCAAGGATGATCGTTAACCCAGAGGCTTTCAGAGCCAAGCATGGTGGTTTGCTGCCACTGTTAAGAGTCCATGTGATTAAGGGGATCATGGACGCGCTCATTCAGTTCTACGATCCGGTTTATCACTGTTTCACATTCCTGGATTACCAGTTAGAACCAACGCTGGAGGAGTATTCTCATCTGACTGATTTACCTATCACTGATCGAGCTCCATTTTCTGGACTGGAAGAAATTCCAAAGAATCAGACTATTACAATAGCAATTCATTTGGACGAGTCTGAGGTCAAGACTCACATGACCACTAAGGGTGGCATCCAAGGTTTGCCAGCCCAGTTCTTGACAAAAAAAGCTCTATACTTCGCTAGTATAGGGAACGGGACTGCTTTTGAAAGCATCTTTGTCTTGCTCACCTACGGGTTATTTTTGTTTCCTAACATCAATAACTTCGTCGATATCAACGCTATTAAGGTTTTTCTCATTGGAAACCCTGTGCCGACTTTGCTCGCAGATGCATATCATTCTGTACACTTGGGAAATTTGTACAGCGGAGGGGAGATCACATGCTATGTACCTTTGCTTTACAAATGGTTTATCTCTCACTTGCCCAAGTCTGCTGCTTTTTGGGATTGCAAGAGTGTCTTACGTTGGTCGCAGAAGATCATGTCTCTTACCAACTCTGATATAGATTGGTGCAATAGGATTTATGAGGGAATCAGGATCATTGACCATTGTGGAAACTTCCCCAGCGTACCTCTCATAGGAACTAAAGGAGGAATCAACTATCATCCAATATTAGTTCTTCGTCAATTTGGATACCCGATGAGACACATCCCACTGGGTGTTCATCTGGAAGGTCTTTTCTTCAAAGGAGAAAATGACAGAGCACTAAAGACGGAAATAGTGCAAGCTTGGAAACAGGTTCATAAGAAAGGACGAGAGTCTCTGGGAAAACCAAACTGTGTCTCGGTGGAGCCTTATCTCCATTGGGTACAAACCAGAGCTCTCAAGCTAAAGATGCCTTATCCTCATTACGGAATTCTTCCGCCGAGGGAATCTGTCATGCACTTCATGACGGAAACTGAAAAGCTTCAGGTTACTCTCAACAAAGTTCAAAAGGAAAGAAGATCTTGGAAGAACAAGTACCGCACCCTCGACGTAGAGTGTATCCAAATACAGCAACTACTAAAAGAAAAAGATGCTCTGATTGAAATTTTGGAGCAGCATGCTGTAGAGAATCAAGATGACCAAAGGAATTTGCCCACTCCTTTCACTTGGCAAAGGAATGACAACCCGACAACGGCCCAAGCGCCCCGGTCAAAGAAAAGGAAGATACCAGAATCAGCACCCGGTTTCTCCTCAGAGAGGATTCGGGACCCATTAGTTTAGGTTTCTGTTTCTGCACTTTGTAATCTACTGTATTTCCATTTCTGTAATCCTTTGGAATTCAATAAAAAAGGGTTTCCCCACTGTTTGATATTTGCAATCTAATTGTCGAAGTTTATTTTGATTAAACCAAAAAACAACAATTAATATAATCATTGCATTCATCATTCTCACATCGCGTATTCTTCTTCCCTACGAATCTCACGTTTGTGTCTCGATTCTAGAGTCAAACTGTCTCATTCGTATAATACTCGGGCCAATCGTCAGAAAAAGATGGATGATCTTGAGGAAGAAAACAGAGAGTTGAAAGAAGAGATCGACGCTCTGAGAGAGGATATGAGAAAGCTTCGTAACGACATGCAAGCCATGGCAGAAGCTCAGCTACAAAGAACTGTGATCTCAGAGATCACCTCAACGCCCATCATAGAAAAGTATGATCCTAGGTATCAGATGCCAAAAGATCGTCCTTGGGGCATGCCTGTTAACTATATCCCGGAAGGATATGTTCCGTCGATCACTGAAGATCAAGGAATCGCAACAGAAGCCGCTGGGCCTGAAGGTTACAAACTTCGGGAAAGCGAAGATGCCAGGGGCATACTGAAGACTCCTGAAGGTTACAAACTTCGGGAGGCGCCAAGACTTACTGCCGTAGTCACGGTACCACCCCCTGTGGTGCACACTGTCCCGGAAGGACAGATTCCATAGACACCTTCTGGTAAGAAGGAAACTATGTTCGATAGAATGGATGAATTCCAGGAGAAGTTCTTGGAAATGCAGAAAGAGCTACAAGCCATTCGCGGTCAGGATCTATTTGGAAAGGACGCCGCAGACCTCTGCTTGGTCCCAAATGTGAAAGTCCCGCACAAGTTCCAAGTGCCCGACTTTGAAAAATACAAGGGTAACTCTTGCCCTCAGAGCCATCTGGAGATGTACGCTCGGCGGATGTCAGCTCAGACGGAGAATCAGGACCTACTGATTCACTACTTCCAGGATAGTTTAACCGGTGCCGCACTCAAATGGTACATGGGTTTAAACCATACTACGATCAGTACATTCAGAGATCTTGGTACTGCCTTCGTTCAACAATACAAATACAATTTGGACATGGCACCCGACAAAGATTAACTCAGATCAATGTCACAAAAGGACAAGGAAACCTTTAAGGAGTATGCTCAAAGGTGGCGTGAAATTGCCGCTCAAATTTGTCCACCTCTTGAGGAAAAAGAGATGACAAAAATCTTCTTAAAGACCTTAAGCTCATTTTACTATGACCGAATGGTTGCCAGTGCACCCAGTGATTTCACCAAAATGGTCGGCATGGGTGTACGTCTTGAGGAAGCCGTCCGAGAAGGACGTTTGGTAAAAGACACTGGATCAACGAGCGGTACTAAAAAATATGGTAGTGCTCTCCCTAAGAAAAAGGAGCAAGATATTGGGAATATCTCTCTCGGAAAGCAAAGGCGTCGTTATCAGCCAGTAGCAGCTGTTACTCCTGCAATCGGCCCCGCGCCTGTTCCTATGTATCAACCTCAGGTTCCGCAGAGCCAACCTGACCAACAAAGGACACAACAGCCTCTTCAGCAGGCTCGTCCTCCATATAACAACAACCGTACAACACGGCCACCAGGATTTGATCCTATACCCGTAACGTACGCAGAACTATTTCCATTTCTACTGGCTAAGGGGCACATCCAGACTAAGTCTCCTCTTACAGTACCGGAAAATCTGCCTTTTTGGTTTAAAGCGGATCAGACATGCCCTTATCATCAAGGAGGTTCAGGGCATAACATTGAGACTTGTCCCAATTTCAAATCCGACGTGCAAAAGCTTGTTAGGAGCGGGCTCTTATCTTTCAAAGATACGAATCCTAATGTTCTTACGAACCCGCTGCCTCAACATGAGAAAGCTGCAGTCAATCTAATTGAGAAAGAGACTAACAATGTCTATCAAATTCACGATGTACTCTTGTTAAAGACCAATCTGGTCAAGATGTATTGTAGACAGAGTGGATATGGCCATGTGCCACCTCATAATTATCACCAGTGTGATATCTGCTCTAAAGACAACCAGGGGTGTTCTGTAGTGCAAGCAGCTCTACAGGAACAAATGGATCTTGGATGGATCCAAGAGCACCGAGTTCGTGGAGTTAACATGGTTTACACGAATTCCAACGTCATTCAAAACCACGACATCCGTGCGATGAATGTCAACTTGGTGGCGATGCACTCAAGGCAAAGCCAGTATCATAATCTGCCGCGGCACGATTACAGTTCCTGTCTGATTTGTTCGGTAAACAAACAGGGATGCTCTTTCATACAAGAGGCCCTCCAGTGTCAGATGGATCTGGGATGGATCTAAGACTACCATGATAGGAACTCCTATCAAATCAACATGGTTCAAATCTTTGACATTCGCGTGATGAATACCAACCTGGTAGAGTTACATGCTGAGCAGGTCCGACTTGGATTCTTAATATCACATGACTATCAAAATTGTAAAGCGTGTTGCGAAAACGATCGAGGTTGTACCCTTGTCCAGGAGGCACTTCAGCACTTGTTAAATCACTGGTGGATGCCAATCTATATGGACGAAGATACTCAGCAGATTAGTATCAATCACAAGAATCCTACTCGTCGTCAAAGTCAGGATGTCCGATCAATGGAAGGTAACCTAGTGAGGTTACATTGTATTCAAAGTGGGCGTGGCCAGGTGCCACCACACAACTATGACAGTTGTAGCTTCTGTGCAGAAAGTAACCAAGGGTGTTACTTTGTGAGAGCAGCTCTTCAGGGTCAGATCGATCATGGAGAAATTCATCCATATCCAGGTTCAGGACCCATCATTTGGTCACCGAACTACCTTGCCGAGCAAGTTGAGGATGTTGTCATGATCTCTGGTCATCACAGGACCAGGGATGTTTTTGCCATCATCCCTCTACTTGACAAATCTAGAGTTCCCAACCGGGAACGGATCAAGGTTACCTATGATGGTCAGAAAAATCAGAAGGTTCCCATAGTCATCTATCTACCGGGACCATTACCGTATGAATCAACTAAGGCAATCCCTTACAAATACGGTGCAACAATAATTGAGAATGGAAAGGAAATTCCATTACCCTCCGTTGTGAACATTGCAGACATCAGTCGTGTAACATGGAGCGGTCGAATCTTCAACCGAGGGGTTGGAGAATCCAACAAAGAAAAGGAACTTCCAGCAGAAATTCCTGATCCACCAGTCGGTCAATCCAGTAATCCCGACCTTTCGAAAAATAAAGATGAGATGCTGAAGCTCATCCAAAGGAGTGAATACAACATTGTTGATCAACTGTTACAGACTCCTTCAAAGATCTCAGTATTATCACTGTTACTCAGTTCAGGAGCACACAAAGAGGTTCTACAGAAAGTCTTGGAGCAAGCCTTTGTGGAACAGGATGTAACAATCAGACAATTCGATAGCATTGTCTCTAACATCACTTCCTGCAATAATTTGGGATTTAGTGATGAGGAATTACCGGAAGAGGGTCGCCGTCATAACATGGCGCTCAACATTACAGTTAACTACCAGGAAGATGCTTTAGCCAACGTACTGGTAGACACAGGGTCAGCCTTGAATGTTATGCCGGAGTCCACTTTGATGCAATTATCATTTAAGGGCCCTCCGATGAGAGTCAGCGAGGTCGTCGTCAAAGCATTCGACGGATCCAGAAAAACAGTTATCGGCGAAGTTGATCTTCCCATAACTATTGGTCCTCACACTTTCCAAATCACTTTCCAGGTCATGGACATCCGGGCAACATACAGTTGTTTATTAGGAAGACCTTGGATACATCAGGCTGGAGCGGTTACTTCAACCCTCCACCAAAAGCTAAAGTTCGTCAAGAATGATCAACTTGTCACAGTTTGTGGGGAACAAGCCTTGCTTGTGAGTAACCTATCATCATCTGCTTGTGTAGAACCCGAGGAGGTTATTGGAACTCAGTTCCAAGCACTATCGGTGAGCAAGAACGATCAATCCGAAGAAGGAGCTTCAATTTCTTCATACAAAGATGCTATCAAAGTGGTCGAGAGTACCGATACGACAGGATGGGGATGGCTTGTCATTCCTATTGACAATAAAACAAAGAAGGGTCTTGGTTTTTCTGCAACCTGTACCCAGACAGCCGCCAACGATGAAAGTCTTCATCCCCTTCAAAACTTCTTCCACAGTGGAGGTTTTCTTCACCCAGTGTCTCAGACAGTTCATGCTATCAATGAGGAAGATTCCTCTGACACGGATGAAGAATGGAAGTCCTACCTTAACAAGGACGGCTATATGTCTCAGGAAGAGGTGCCTATGCCTTTTTGCTTTCCTACAGAAAGTCTGAGATTTATACCAAGATCAGATGTCGAAATGATCTACGGAGATTGTGATTCGGAAGGATGCTGTGCTCCGCCAAATTCATTAGAGGAAGACACTCTGATGAAAGAAAATTTTGACTACACCTACTATGGCCCGATGGATGGTCTGCCAATGTGGCGACCTTACCCAGGAGACTTGGGGCCGGAAAGTCAGCCGAGTAATGAAACTCAGCTGAGCATCATTGAACAGAATACCTGTGTCCCCACCATGTCATGGGATCAACACTCAGGTCATTCGGAAACTACTCAACATGAAGATGAATTCGCAACATTCGCAGGACTAGAATTCATCAACTATGCTTTTCCCGAGGTCAACGTCATCGAGAGGGATGACTTCTCCAGTTCCAAAGAAGTTTGGGACACTCTGGGACAACCAAGTGGAAAATACGACCTTATAGTCAAGTACACCGCTCCTGAAAGCTCTCGTATCAGGCTCGAAGATATCCAGTCAACTGGATGGGGAGATACAGCTGAGAGCACAAATGTTATGCAAAATGCAACAGAGGAATCCTCCTACGACAATTCTGCCTGGGAGACAGATTCCAATGATCCTGCTCCACCAGAAATCAGCGTCATTTCTGAAGACAAATCAAGGAAGGTGCCAGACTTTGTGATTCACCGAGGAGTTCGTGCCAATGGGTTGCCGTCGAGGTTCCGAAGGTCGTTCGTCAGTCAAAGTAATTGCCATCTTTAACCTTTCACCCTGCCCAGGTGAAATGGATGTTTTGATAGGGCTCGCTTTTTGTAAATTTCCCTCTTCGCTTCGCCCAAAGTGACAGAGTTTTGTTTTATAGGGCTGTAGTTTCAAGATTCGACTTGTTCATTAATAAAATAACGTCGTTCTGTAATTTCCGCATTAATTGCTGTTTTCTCTTTTTGCTTTTTCAGAAAATGGTAATCCTAAAAAACATTCAAATAAAAACAAGCAGTAAAATAAATACACTGCACACACTTACATTTTCTCTATCTCTTCTAAACACGAATCATCACGTCATGCAGATTGCTTGTTTTACACCCCATTGAAACGTACGATCTGATGCCTTTTTCCAACTTTGAGTTCCCGGTATTCGAGGCTGAAGAAGAAAATGACAACGAAATTTCAGATGAGATCTCCCGATTACTCAGACAAGAGGAAAGGTCCATTGAACCTCACAAAGAGCCGTTGGAAACGGTAAACTTGGGTTCAGAAAAAGAGAGAAAAGAAATCAGGATCGGAGCACTGCTCAGTCCAACTGCCAGAGAGGGTTTGATAAAGCTTCTCAAAGAATTCCCCGATGTATTCGCTTGGTCCTATCAGGATATGCCAGGGTTGGATACCAGCATCGTGGAACATCACTTACCGCTAAGATCGGAATGTCCGCCAGTAAAGCAAAGGTTGAGACGGACTCACCCGGACATGGCCATCAAAATCAAAGAGGAGGTACAGAAACAGATCGACGCGGGTTTCCTCGCTACATCTGAATATCCTCAATGGTTAGCCAATATCGTACCCGTTCCTAAAAAGGATGGAAAGGTCAGAATGTGTGTTGATTACAGAGATCTAAACAAGGCAAGTCCAAAGGACTACTTTCCTTTACCACACATTGACATGCTGGTTGACAGCACAGCAAAGTTCAAAGTATTCTCCTTCATGGATGGATTCTCGGGCTATAACCAGATCAAAATGGCGCCGAAAGACATGGAGAAAACTTCGTTCATTACCCCATGGGGTACCTTTTGTTACAAGGTAATGTCGTTCGGTTTGAAGAATGCCGGGGCAACCTATCAAAGGGCCATGACTACTCTGTTTCATGACATGATACACAAAGAAATCGAGGTATATGTCGATGATTTGATTGCAAAATCAAGAACAGAGGATGAGCACGTTGAACATCTGTCAAAATTGTTCGAACGTCTAAGAAAATTCAAGCTCTGCTTGAATCCTAACAAGTGCACCTTCGGTGTCCGTTCGGGGAAATTACTAGGGTTCATCGTCAGCCAGAAAGGAATTAAAGTTGATCCTGACAAGGTCAAGGCCATTCAAGAAATGCCTTCGCCGAAAACTGAAAAACAAGTCAGAGGATTCTTGGGACGTTTGAACTACATCTCCAGATTCATATTCCTTATGACCGCCACATGTGCGTCGATCTTCAAATTACTCAAAAAGAACCAGGATTGCGTTTGGTCAGAAGATTGCCAAACCGCTTTCGACAGTATCAAGGAATATCTGTTGAATCCTCCGATTCTATCACCTCCAGTGGAAGGAAGACCACTGATCATTTACCTCACATTCCTAGAGGACTAAATGGGATGTGTACTTGGCCATCAAGACGAAACTAAACGGAAAGAGTCTGCCATTTACTATCTAAGCAAGAAATTCACCGATTGCGAGACTCGGTACACAATGCTTGAGAAAACTTGTTGCGCTTTGGCTTGGGCAGCCAAACTTCTTCGCCAATACATGATTCGTCATACTACTTGGTTGGTCTCCGAAATGGATCCAATCAAGTACGTTTTCGAAAAACCTGCTCTCACGGGAAGGATTGCCCGTTGGCAGATGTTACTATCAGAATATGACATAGAGTACCATGCTCAGAAAGCCGTTAAAGGAAGTATTTTAGCCGATCATTTGGCTCATCAAAAGATTGACGATCAAGAATCAATCGGGTTTGACTTCCCAGACGAAGATGTCATGTATCTAAAGATGAAAGATTGCGATGAACCGCTACCCAGTGAAGGGCCAGAACCAGGTTCCCAATGGGGACTTATCTTTGACGGAGCAGTCAATCATTATGGAAATGGAATTGGGGCAATCATTGTTACCCCTCAGGGTTCCCACATTCCTTTCACTGCCAGACTTACGTTCAAATGTACGAACAACGAGGCCGAATACGAAGCATGTATCATGGGTCTCGAAGAAGCGATTAATTTAAGGATCAAAAACTTGGACGTATACGGCGACTCAGCCTTGGTTATCAACCAGATCACAGGAGATTGGAACACATACCAATCAGGATTGATTCCTTACAAAGACTATGCAAGAAGGTTGTTACCCTTCTTCAACAGAGTCGACTTTCATCACATCCCTCGTGATGAGAATCACATGGCCGATGCATTAGCCACTCTCTCTTCCATGATTAGTGTAGGTCGATGGAATGACATACCTAAGATCGACATCATGCGCCTTGAACGGCCCGCTTACATCTTCGCGATTGAAGCAGTCATAGACGACAAACCTTGGTATCACGATATCAAATGCTTCCTTCAGAAACAAGAGTACCCATCTGGGGCACTCAGAAAAGACAGGAAAACCCTCAGAAGATTGGCTGGAAACTTCTTCCTGAGCGGTGACACTCTTTATAAGAGAAATTTTGACATGGTCTTGCTCCGATGCGTCGACAGACCAGAAGCAGACATGCTCATGAAAGAAATTCATGAAGGTTCCTTCGGCACTCATGCCAACGGACACACAATGGCGAGAAAAATTCTCAGGGCTGGGTACTATTAGTTGACCATGGAATCCGACTGCTACAAGTACATGAGGAGGTGTCACAAGTGTCAGATATACTCCGACAAAATTCATGTACCGCCATCACATCTCAAAGTTCTTTCTTCCCCGTGGACTTTTTCCATATGGGGAATCGACATGATTGGTATGATTGAGCCCAAGGCTTCAAACGGACATCGGTTCATCCTGGTAGCCATTGATTATTTCACCAAGTGGGTCGAAGCAGCGTCATTCGCCATTGTGACCCGACAAGTGGTGGTCCGATTTATCAAAAACAATATCATCTGCCGTTATGGTGTTCCAAGCGAGATCATTACTGACAATGGATCTAACTTGAACAATAAGATGATGAAAGAGTTGTGTGCAGAGTTCAAGATCGAACACCATAACTCATCTCCCTACCGACCCAAGATGAACAGAGCGGTAGAAGCGGCTAATAAGAACATCAAGAAGATCGTTCAAAAGATGGTTGTAACCTATAAAGATTGGCACGAAATGCTACCCTTTGCTCTTCACGGTTATCGAACATCTGTCCACACTTCAACAGGGGCAACCCCTTTCTCTCTAGTATATGGCATGGAGGCAGTTCTCCCCATAGAAGTAGAGATCCCATCAATCCGGGTATTGATGGAAGCTCAGCTCACCGAAGCTGAGTGGTGTCAAAGTCGACACGACGAGCTGAACTTGATCGAAGAAAAGAGAATCACGGCACTATGCCATGGTCAGTTGTATCAACAGAGAATGAAGAGGGCGTTCGACAAAAAGGTCCGACCGCGTGTCTTCAGAAAAGGAGACCTTGTGCTCAAGAAGATACAATCATTTCTCACTGATTCTCGGGGCAAATGGACCCCAAATTATGATGGCCCCTATGTGGTCACGAAAGCTTTCTCAGGCGGCGCCTTGAGACTTGCAACCATGGACGGAGAGGAATTTGCCTACCCAACGAATGTTGATGTAGTCAAGAAATACTTCGCCTAAACTATAAAAAAAAAAACGTCTCGGTGGATTGAAAACCCGAAAGGGCGGTCCAGGAAAAAGTTAGAGACATGAGAAAAAATCATCCCGGTGGATTGGAAATCTCATAGTACAATCCAGGCAAAAATTAGGGATAATGGCAAGTAACTATGTTCAACAGAGGCAAGTCCCTCAGCGGCAGCAGTTACATCATCTGTCAGAAAACTCCAGTCAAGGTCATCTTCGACAGAAGCTCAGGATGCCCCGAAGTCAAAGTTGGTAGAAGGATAGTAGTCGTTATGTTTCAACGTAGCCCTTTTCCCTGTAAATTACCATTTTCTAACTTTGTATATACTCTTTGGAATCACGCGTTTGGCTGATCTCCATTTTATCAATAAAATTTGAGCCCTTGTGGTTTTGTTTGTAATTCTTTACTTGTTTTAGCTTTACAGAACGACGTTGTTTAAACTTAATCAACGATTCTTGAAATAAAACAAAAACGAATTTACTTGTTAAACTTTTTCTGCTTTTAAATTAAAGATGGCATTTCTTTTGACTGTTGAACATCAGAAGAACATCGATCGCTTCTCCCGAAGTAAGCGAACTTCAAAGTGCAGAATCAAAGTACTCCTTTTCAACCAGTACGCCTGAATGAAGGATCAGCAATGTCAGAGACCATGTTTCGTCTGACATCTTCGGCCGAGTTCTCATCTCCTAAGCCCGATCAACATAGCTCCCAACGGGACTATCTCTCCTAAGCAAGGTGGAATTGCTATTTTGAATCAACGGTACTTCTTCGCCCCGCGATGGCCGAGTATCCAATTGTGTTCATCTCTTAGTCTGTATGTCGCGTCTGTTTTGTCAGCACATACATACATACATCATACATTTTTTATTTTCATTTACATTTCATATTGCATCACTATCACTCTAGTTGGTCCTGTCCCCTATTGGTAGAAGTCCTCTTAATCGAGTTGTCAGTTCTTGCCTCGTCAGGAAATACTGTGTCTGAACAACCTCGCTTCCAGTTAATTCTGGAAAGAAGTTGGTCCTTGACCACTTTGATAACTTGAACCTCTGAAAAGCCAGAGAAAACTTTCAATAAGCATCACTCTTCGCCATTGAAGATGATATCCTTGCTTTCCCGGATTAAGGAAAATCCACAGAGAAAGCCTCGTGGTCAGAGATTCGGCAGCACGCCAGTTTTGCTCCGAAAAACCACTGATGAGAAGGTCATTGACACCTCAAAATTGGATCCCATCATATGGCATTTTTCCGGGAAGATCCCGAGAAAAGTATGATGTAACCCCAAACGAAAACAGTCTCTCAAGAGACTCGCTTTCCCCAGTAGAATCGACAAATGGCGTCTCCAAAACAGAGGAGTTTGTGGACCTCTACAACTCAGACGAGTGGGTTCCCCAGCAAGTCTGACATCAAAACTTTTTCTACTCAAATGGCATCTCCCCAGGAAAATTCGGCGAGAAGTTTGAAGGAAAACCGCTACACATAGCGTCCCTTGTCAATAAAGTTTATTGACAAAAGAAACTAAGACCAGTTCCTTGGTGGGAAACCAGGATCGAGGGGAAGTTTATTTCAAAAGAAACTAAGACCAGTTCCTTGGTAGGAAACCAGGATCGAGGGGAAGTTTAAATCAGAAACTGAGACCAGTTCCTTGGTAGGAAACCAGGATCAAGGGGAAGTTTAAATCAGAAACTAAGACCAGTTCCTTGGTAGGAAACCAGGATCGAGGGGAAGTTTATTTCAAAAGAAACTAAGACCAGTTCCTTGGTAAGAAACCAGGATCAAGGGGAAGTTTACCTTTTCTAAGCATCATTGCTTAGCTAAAGAAGATGAATGCGTAAGCTACCATTCATAACCACCATCAAAATTTCGGGTATTCCGATATTTAATCCTCTTGCACCCCGAATGCCCGAATCCCTTCGTCATTCACACCTTCGGGTCCAAGAAGATTAAATAGGGGCATCTGTAATACCCCAAATTTTGACCACTTAGATTTCCCATCATTGTGAAAATCATCATCACAATATGGATGAACCATCATGCTTCATCAGTCTCCCCAAAGATGGGTGAGCATTCAATACAATCAAAATTAGGGTTTCAAGCCCTCTCTGAGTGCTTAGACAAAGGATCAATCAAGAAATGACATGATCTTCAACTTGTCTAATCTCTTAAATTTTCACAAAGGATCAAAAGGACTCCCACTTCAAGGATTAAGCACAAGGATGCTCCCTTCTTGGTGGATCAAGCCTCAAGATCGCCAGTGTCACCAAATTAGGGTTTTGGTCGACCAGGGCCTCTAGATGGAAAATTTTCATCTGGGCACAAGGCAATGATCCAAAACATGACCTAATATACTTCATGGAACCTCATGAACCCGTGCATCAAGTCAATTTTGCCTCAGGGGATGCATTCATCAAAAATCAGGAATTAGGATTTCTTGACCTAATTCACCCCTAAGTTGACTTTTGGGACAAACCATGAGCCAAGACCTCAAGACATGATTTGAGGGTCTCTAATATACCATATTGATCCATTTGGAACAATGGATTGATCCAAGAAGCTTGAGCAACAAGTCTCAATTTCATCTGCACCACAATTAGGGTTTTAAGGGAAAAGTCAACTGTAACTTTGACTTTTGACCAGGACATGCTCCCTAACCCTAATACATGATTGAATATACCCTATGACACCCATGGAACATGTCCATCAAGTTTGATTTAGGTCAAGGGCATGATTTCCTGAAGAATTGCACAGTTTGGAATTCATCTGATAAAAAGTCAATTGTGCACAAAAGTCAACTTTGACTTTTTGAGATTTTTCACCAAAATGGATTTTTAACCCTAAAATGATGTTAATGTATGATTTGAATCATCATTCATCAAGAAAAATCAAGAAAAGTGAGATAACTTGTAAAAGGGGTAATCATAAAACTTAGAAATTTTTCTAAGTTAAAAAATAAAGTGGCAAAGGTACCAACTTTGGAGGACCATAACTCCTAAACCACAAGGCCATTTTTTCTCATCCAAAGATGGATTTGTAGCCCTCATTATCACCTACAAAAACTTCAACTACAAGTCATTCCAATTCATTAAGGATTTTGAGTTATGGAGTGGTCAAAGTGGCTGAAAAGTGAAAATGTCACTTTTTCCAACACTTGTGAAATTTTCACTAAGTCAGATTCTACCTCACTTTTTGCCAAATGTAGGGGGATTTTTCACTTGGAATCAAAAGAGGTCAAAACCAAACTTGTTTAAACAGTTGTTGTATCATGTAAGAGCTTTCCAAAATAGCCAAGAACATTGCCAAATTCAACCTACACCATGAGATACAACATTGCCAAGTTGCCTTGCTGAAATCTGTCAAAGGCAAGGCAGAATTTGCAACTTTGGTCGATTTGCCAAAATCAGCCAAATTCAATTGCTCCTATCCACTTGGACACCTCAGAGGATTGAATCTAAAGGGGACAATCACTGAGCCAAGCCTCCAAGGTCCAAGGAACAAGAAATAGCATGTTGAACCTAGAATGGCCAAAATAGGGACAAGACTTCAAATTTGGAATGAGGCATTCAATGGAACCATCAAGGTGGCATGGACTGAGCTATTCTCATCTGAAATCAGTCAAGACTTATCCAAGACCAAGGGGACCAAAGCTCTGAGCCCTAACCTCTAGTCAATGGCTAGAGGAGACTTGAGATCCCATTGGACAACATTGGCCAAACCTACTTACCAGCTTCCATGCACTATTCCTTGCAAAACAAACTTGCTCTACTATAAATAGAGCTCAATTGTGGTCAGTTTGAGTACACCAAAGCCATCTAACAGATGCTTTCCTCAAAATCACTTTCTCTTGGCAAAAATGCCTTTCTTAGCAAGGTAGCTATCGGGTTTTGAGTTTGAGAGCAATTCCAATCAAACCAATCACTCACACACCTCACGTACATCACATATGAGCTGATCAAACACTCACATAACATCTGGAACATCAAAATCTCAAAATCACTTGCCATCCACACAAGTTTGAAGTGAAGTTGCAGCTGAAATGCCATAAACTGATCCAATCCATTTCAATTCAATCCAAGTGTTCAAACACACTCCATATGGTGTAGGGAAGCTGTCCAGATCATCACAACTTGTCTGTAACACCTCCAACTCAAAATCACATCTGCTCTTGCTGTCACGACTTGGAGGTAAGCCTAAACTTGGTCATCTCTCAATCTATGCATATTTCCTCTCACAATAATTTGGCCATATGTTCATAATCATGCATGGAATGTTTTCCCTCAATTAATTGCATTGTTTGAATCGTGTATCAAAAATCCTAGCCTTCATGCAGAAATTAGGGTTCTTGAGCTCTCTTCGTGATTTCTTGTTGTATGTTTAATTTAAATGAAATTAAAGTACATAGACATGATCGTGAGGTTGAGGCGAGCATAATGATATGTGGATTGCATGATATGATTACGTATTCATGGAGATTGGATAGAAAACGCAAATCTGAGAAACCAAGAACACGCGCGTGTTCTTCAGCTGTTCTTGGCGCCATTTTTAGAAATTCAAATATTTGAATTTTGTGATTTTGTTTAATTGATTCAAAAATTAATTTCTCTCTGAGTTTTAATGATTTTGAGTTGATTCTTTTTTTAATAATTCACAAAAATGTTAAAATATTTTATTTTCACAAAAAATCCCAAAAATATTATTTATTTCACATAATTGATATTTTTGCAAAGAATTAATATTTTAATTGTTTTTGACATTTTAAATATTTTTTCTACATTGATTTTGCAACTTTTAATGCTTTCTAATTATTTTGTAGGTCAATACTTAATTTTTGAAGCATTAATCCAAGATCACAATTTGTTTTCCATGTGTTAAACAATTTTTGATCATTTTAATTGAATTTTTATTCAATTAAATACATTTTGAAAACAAATTAGGGTTTTGGATTAATTCAACCCTCATAAATCATTTTCAAAACTTTTTGGGCCTCTTGAGAGAGTGTAAGACCCATCCCCCCTTGTACAAAAACTTTTTGGGCCTCACTCATTGTATAAGTCCCTCTGTACAAGTAAACGGCACGATCGTCGCCCGTTTAAAAAATTCAAAACACTTTGGGCCTCTATTAGAGTGTAAGACCCAATCCCCCTTTTAACCAAAACATTTTGGGCCTCACTTATTGTATAAGTCCCTCTGCGTTAAAAGAAAACCTCGGCGCGATCGCCATTTTTAAACGAAAAATCATTTGGGCCTACCCTCGTGTTATAAGCCCCACTCTCTTTTCTTTAAACCTTTTTGGGCCTCTTGAGAGAGTGTAAGACCCATCCCTTTCTACAGAAAACCTTTTCAGGCCCCAGTCACTTGTATAAGTCCCGTTGTACAAAGTCAAACAGTGCGCTCACTGATAAACCCTGGGCCTCTCCTTGAGCTGTAAGCCCCAAATCTTTCTTTTTCAAAGCACTTTCTCCTTTGATTTTGAATATAATGTTGTTTTCAATCTTTCTTTGTTGAACAACTAACCAAACAGCATGGAAGCACTACAACCGAGTAAGTGGTTATCACTTTCATTTACTGCTTTCATATTATAAACTGTATTGTGGGGCTGCTCACTGTAAGTCTCCTTTCATAAACTCATATCTACTGTGTAATAATAGTATAGATATTTTGAGTTTCCCCGGCAACTACGTCTAGAACTAGGTGACGCCGTTTCATTTATTCGTAGAAATAGACGCCTAGATCCCCAATAGGAGCACCAGATACAGTCTTCTCTTCGGCTGTCCTCCTTAGGAATCATCAAGAAGCTCTACTCCCCAAGATGAATGTATTCTCCGTGAATAGCATCTTTGAGTTTCTTCCAAATTCTCGAACTTTCCTGACTTGATCTATTCCTTGTGGATAGCTTGCCTTGAATGTCTCGGGGTTTGGGTACCCACTACGGTCATAATCTTGGACCTTAACTAAGGAACCCTCTTTAAAAGCTAAAAGTCGCTGGATAGTAAACCTCGCACGTTTACCAGTGGTTTTTATCTTTAAAAGAGTTATCTCTCCTAATGGAAAGGAGATGATAGACCCACGGGCTTCTTAAAAGCACCGGCCTCCTCTTGGGCATTATACAAGGACCCACAGGCTTCCTAAAAGCAACCCCGCCTCCTCTTGGGCTTAGTACAAGGACACTACGGCTTCTTAGAAGTATTCACAGCCTCCTCTTAGGCTTCATATAATGATCTCTTCCTCCGGGAATGATAGCCTCCTCTTGGGCTTAGTACAAGGACCCGTCGGCTTCTTAAAAGTTTCCAGCCTCCTCTTGGGCTTCGTACAAATTGTCCCGACGACCTCCTAGAGGTATAGGAACAGAACCTAGTCATCCTCATAGAACAGTCCTTTCATAGAGTCTACTACTGTTTCTCAAAGCATAGTACAAAAGAAAAAAACTCTAGGCTTGGACAATCTAACTTCCTTGAGTCTCAAAGACATTCTCAAGCACCCTTCGTTAAATAGGAAGGAAACCCGCAGACTCGGACAGTCTCAATACCCTTTGGATTTCCCGTTTCCTCAAAGAGAAGGAAATATCCCTGATCTTCAAATCAAATCCCTGAGTACAGTGACGCTCATATAAGAACTGATTTTCTCTTTTAAAATCAGTATATTGGATCTGTCACTCAACTGAAACAGTTACAATAGCCTCCATCTCGGGCTTCGTACGAGATACCAAAATTCTCCCCAGTGGAGTCAAACAACCTTTTCGCCTCTCTCTCGGGCTTCGTACGAGACACATCAGAGACTCCCCCGTTGAGTCAATTACCCTTTTCGCCTCCATCTCGGGCTTCATACGAGATACAAAATCACTCTCTTGTTGAGTATAAAAGATTCTCCTATTGAGTCAACCCTTCTCGCCTCTCTCTCGGGCTTTGTACGAGACACAAATTAGCCTCCTCTTAGGCTTTGTATAATGATTTTCCTAGCAGAAATTAGCCTCCTCTTAGGCTTTGTATAAGAAAACCACTGGTTGATCCAATCAACCTTTTAGCATCAAAGTTGTGCCTCGTTCATAGTACACAAACATCAACAACTCCTTCCTCTTCATCTAATCGCTGTAAGCGGCAAGCCTCTGGATCATCTATATCCATGCCACTGTCCCTCTTTTAGCATGAGAAATTCCTAAGGAAAGATGGCATTGCTCTACACTGAGTTAAAGTCTTCTCCTTCAGGTTAAAACCCTTTCTTCGGAAATTATGGCATTGCTCGGATCCGCGTATCCCAGTTAAAGTAATTCTCCTTCTCCCCTCTTTAGAGATGACAAATTCTCTCTAAAGTCGAGGTATTTCAGCTTCACGTCTTGGGCTTTGAACAAGACACAAATAGACCTTTCAGCTTCACATCTTGGGCTTTGAACAAGATACAAACTACCTTTCGCTTCACGTCTTGGGCTTTGAACAAGACACCAAAAACCAATTTCCTCCCATAGAATAGGAGGAACTACGAACGCTATGATTTCCCTGTTTCGGTAAACGGGAATACGTAGGCATAAGATCGAAAGAAAAGATCTTAGCGAGCGCAATCAACAAAAAACCCAAATCCCATATCTCCATCAATCAAAAAGCAGTAATTCAAAAGCATCAGTCCTAACATCCTAATCCTTATTCCCCGTCAGAAACCCTCTGCCCAGGTAGAAAGAAAGAAACCTGTATTGGCGAAATACGAATAACCAGTACAAAGGCCCCCCCACATTGATAGCATTCGTAACCTAACAGACCGCTGTTTAAACTCAGTATGCAAAGCAGGGTTAATTGGAGACATCTATTTCCCTTCCTTATTCAGCTCACAATAGGATAAAAAATGAATCGACCTGTAGTCAAAGCTCAAACCGCAGAGAGCAACCAGCGCTTAAGAACCGCGTCCAAAATCGCTCGCTACAATTACCATTTTCTAACTTTGTAAATACTCTTTGGAATCACGCGTTTGGTTGAAGTCCATCTTATCAATAAAATTTGAGCCCTTGTGCTTTTGTTAGTAATTCTTATTTGTTTTAGCTTTGCAGAACGACGTTGTTAACATGATTAAAGATTCTTGAAATAAAACAAAAAAATGAATTTACTTGTTAAAACTTTTTCTGCTCTTAAATTAAAAACGACAATTTCTTTTGACTGTTGAACATCAAAGGAGCATCGACCGCTTCTTCAGAAGTAAGCAAACTTCAAAGTGCAGAATCAAAGTACTCCTTCTAACCCAGTACGCCTGAATGAAGGGACCAACTGTGTCAGAGACCTTGTTTCGTCTAACGCACCTCGGCCGAGTTCTTATCTCCTAAGCCCGACCAACGGTAGCTCCCAACGGGGACTATCTCTCCTAAGCAAGGTGGAATTGCTATCTTGAACCAGCGATATTTCTACACGCCCCGCGATGGCCGAGTATCCAGTCGTGTTCACTCGTCAGTTTTTATGTCGTGTCAGTTTTATCAGCATATACATACATACATCATGCATTATTGATTTGCATTCACATTTCATATTGCATCACTATCACTCTAGTCGGTCTTGTCCCCTAGTGATAACAGTCCTCTCAATCGAGTTGTCAGTTTTTGCCTCGTCAGGAAATGTTGCGTCTGCACTACCTCTCTCTTCCAGTGTATCTCTGGATTAGAGTCGGCACTCGACCACTTTGATAACTTGAACCTCTGAAAAACCAGAGGAACCTTCAGTCAACATCATTCTTCGCCATTAAAGATGATATCCTTGCTTTCTCAGATTAAGGAAAATCCACAGAGAAAGCCTCGTAATCAGAGATTCGACAGCACGCCAGTTTCGCTCCGAAAAGATTGCTGATGAAAAGGTCATCGGCACCTCAAAATTGGACCTCATCATATGGAATTTCTCCGGGAAGATCCCGAGAAAAGTATGATGTAAGATCCCAAGCGACAGCAGTCTCCCAAGAGACCTGCTTTCCCCTAGTAGAAACAAATGGCGTCTCCAATAGAGAAGTTTTTGCAACTCTACAACTCAGACGACTGGGTTCCCCAGCAAGTCTGACATCAAAATTTTTCCATCAAATGGCATTTCCCCAGGAAAATCCGGCGAGAAGTTTGAGGAAAGCCTCTACAAATAGCGTCCCTTGTCAATAAAGTTTATTGACAAAAGAAACTGAGACCAGTTCCTTGGTAGGAAACCAGGATCGAGGGGAAGTTTAAATCAGAAACTAAGACCAGTTCCTTGGTAGGAAACCAGGATCGAGGGGAAGTTGACAAAAGAAAACTGAGACCAGTTCCTTGGCTGAAGACCAGGATCGAGAGGAAGTTTACCTTTTCTAAGCATCCTTGCTTAGCAAAATAATATGAATGCGTAAGCTACCATTCATAACCACCATCCAAATTTCAGATATTCTGATATTTAATCCTCTTGCACCCCGAATGCCCGAACACCTTCGTCATTCACACCTTCGGGTCCAAGAAGATTAAATAGGGGCATCTGTCATACCCCAAATTTTGACCACTAAGATTTCCCATCATTGTACAAATCATCACCACAATATGGAGGAACCATCTTGCTTCATCAGTCTCCCCAAAGATGGGTGAGCATTCACTACAATCAAAATTAGGGTTTCAAGCCCTCTCTGAGTGCTTAGACAAAGGATCAATCAAGGAATGGCATGATATTCAACTTGTCTAACCTCTCAAACATCCACAATGGATCAAAAGGACTCCCACTTCAAGGATTAAGCACAAGGCTACTCCCTTTTAGGTGGATCAAGTCTCAAGATCGACAGTGTCACCAAATTAGGGTTTTGGTCAACCAGGGCCTCCAGATGGAAATTTTTCATCTGGGCACAAGCCAATGATCCAAAACCTAACCTAATATACTCCATGGAACCTCATGAACCCAATCATCAAGTCAATTTTGCCTCAGGGGATGCATTAATCAAAAATCAGGAATTAGGGTTTCTTGACCTAATTCACCCCTAAGTTGACTTTTAGGGCAAATCATGAGCCAAGACCTCAAGAGAGGGTTTGAGGGTCTCTAACACACTATATTGATCCATTTGCAACAATGGATTAATCCAAGAGGCTTGGGCAACAAGTCTCAATTTCATCTGCACCACAATTAGGGTTTTAAGGAAAAAGTCAACTGTAACTTTGACTTTTGACCAGGACATGCTCCCAAGCCCTATGACATGCATCAATATACCCTATGACACCCATGGAACATGTCCATCAAGTTTGATTTAGGTCAAGGACATGATTTCCTGAAGAATTGCACAGTTTGGAATTCATCTGATAAAAAGTCAACTGTGCACAAAAGTCAACTTTGACTATTTGAGATTTTTCACCAAAATGGATTTTTAACCCTAAAATGATGTTAATGTATGATTTGAATCATCATTCATCAAGAAAAATCAAGAAAATTTGGATAACTTGTAAAAGGGGTAACCATAAAAACTTAGAAAATTTTCTAAGTTAAAAATAAAGTGGCTAGGGTACCAACTTTGGAGGGTCATAACTCCTAAACCACGAAGCCATTTCTCCCATCCAAACCTTGATTTGTAGATCTCATTGCCCTCTACAAAAACTTCAACTAGACCTAACTCCAATTCATTTTGGATTTTGAACTATGAGTGAGCCAAAATGGCTGAAAATATGAAAGTACACCATTTTCCAACACTTAGAAAAAATTCTGTCCAAGACAGATTTTGTTGAAACACCAAAACTTGTGAGATCTTTTCACATAGATGCAAGCTGAATCAAATCCAAATTTAAACATCAATGTTGTTGCATATGTTGCCAAGAATTCAAAGAGCCTAACAGCATGAATTGATTCAACTTGAGCCAAGAGAAATCCATGCCTAAAGTCATGTTGCTGCAAGCTGTTTTGGAAAAATCAGTTTGCATGTTTGCTTGCCACACACGATTTTGAACCAAGAACTGAGGATCAGCATGCCACATGTATTCAAACCAATCACATTGCATCTAATCCAACTGATAAATCTGAGTCAAAAAGCCAAGGAATCTTCCAACTTGAAATTCATCCACTTTGGCACATTTTGCCTTGAATTCAAAGTGCATTAATGTGGAATAGTGAATTGTCAAGGTAGCTACCCTACTCAGTCAAATTCTCTAATTAAACAACAATAAAAACATCTGAGGAATGTGATTTTGGTCAAGGCATAGCCCTGCTCTTGGGAATGGCTAGCTTGCCTTGCTTGAGAAGAAATCCTCCAAGCCAATCCATGCAAATGTGATCTGATCCAGCAGCCATTCACTATTCCTCCAAAACAAAAGTTGATCACCTATAAATAGAGGTCCCAATGGATCATTCAACTCACACCAAAGCCAGTTACAGCACTGCTTTCTCTCATTCTTCCTTAAACCTCAAGTTTTTTGGCTTATTGAGTAACCACTATCGGGTTTTGAGTTGCAGCCTTAGGAAATCAATTCCAATTGCTCAAACACATCACATATGATATATTTGAGGTGTCCAAACACTTAAACACTGACTGTAACACCTCAGGCTCAAAATCACCCTTCAACCAAGCCATTATGCCTCAATTATGCAGCTGGAGGTCTCCAGCTTGATCCAAAGAGTTTCAAAGTGTTCCAGAGCTTATAATACAGTCTATAACATCCATTGAAGCTGTAGGGATCATTAATTCACGACTGGAACAAA
The DNA here is from genome assembly GCA_022829125.1 of Lathyrus tuberosus. Taxonomy (NCBI): domain Eukaryota; kingdom Viridiplantae; phylum Streptophyta; class Magnoliopsida; order Fabales; family Fabaceae; genus Lathyrus; species Lathyrus tuberosus. The sequence continues at coordinate 20,464,521 of JALAZF010000040.1, forward strand.
GTTTGTGCAGAGTTCCATTTCAGCTTGCATCAAGGTAAGCCTCAAAACTCAAACTCCATGATCCATGCATATTTCCTCACATGATATTTTTGCCAATTGCTTGCCATCATATGCTGATTGTTTTCCCTCAGAAAATTTGATCATTGCACTCATAATCATGCCTACTCGATTGCTTTTGCAAAATTAGGGTTCATACGGCCACAATGATATAATTTGTTATACACTGAAAATGAATAAAATTGGGTATTGCCATCTTCTTCCTTGTGAAAAAACGCATGAGTTTGGTGTTTGAATGATGTCCAATGGTTAAGAGATGAGTGAGATATGGTGCTTCATGCACGAGCTCGAGGAAGAAGATGGCCATGGCGCCATTCTTCAGATTTTCCAACTAAGTTTGATATATATTTTTCACTTGCCATGTTATATTTGAATTGGCATTGCGCCCCAGCGGTTCATCAGCTAGTTTTGTGTGTATTGGCAAGCGAGAGGTCTGGGGTTCGAATCCCCCTCGCCCCAGACTTCTTTATATCACTTGTTTATTTTGTTATTTTTTCATATTATTATTTTTAATGATTTGAAAAATTAATAACTCCTTCAATTTTTATCATTTTTTATTGGTTCTTTTTGCAATAATTCACAAAAATGTTGAAATATTTTATTCCACCAAAAAATTAGATTTATATTATTTATTTAATATAATTAGTATTTTGTGAATAAATTCATTTTTAATTATTTTTAAACATTCTAAAAGTGAATATTTACTTTGAAAATCAAAACCTAATGAGTTTAAATATTCCTTGTGATTATCCCTCATTTTTTTCAAACCTTAAACAAAATCATAAATGGATTATTCAAATTTATTTTGTATTTTTGTTTGATTTTCTTTAAATATTTACTTTTAAAGATTAAAATTAGGGTTTTTGATTAATTCAACTTTCAAAATTGATTTTCAAATACACTTGGGCCTCTATTAGAGTGTAAGACCCAACACACTTGTACAGAAAACATGTTGGGCCTCATTCGTTGTACAAGTCCCTCCGTACATTTTCAAATAAACGGCACGATCGTCGCCTTTTCAAAATAACCCTGGGCCTACCCTCGAGTAGTAAGACCCATCTCTTTTCCTAAAACTCACTTGGGCCTCTATTAGAGTGCAAGACCCAATCCCTTTTTAACCAAAACCATTTTTGGGCCTCACTTATTGTATAAGTCCCTCCGCGTTAAAAGAAAATCTCGGCGCGATCGCCGTTTTAAACGAAAAATCATCTGGGCCTACCCTCGAGTAGTAGGACCCATCTCTTTTTCTTTAAACTTTTTTTGGGCCTCTTAAGAGAGTGTAAGACCCATCCCTTTGTACAGAAAACCTTTTTGGGCCTCGGTCACTTGTATAAGTCCCTCTGTACAAATTCAAACAGTGCGCTCACTGATAAAACCCTGGGCCTCTCCTTGAGCTGTAAGCCCCAAATCTCTCATTTTCAAAGCACTTTCTCCTTTGATTTTGAATATACTTTTGTTTTCAATCTTTCCTTATTGAACAACTAACCAAACAGCATGGAAGCTCTACAACCGAGTAAGTGGTTATTGCTTTCATTTACCGCTTTCATATAGATATAACTATATTGTGGGGTTGTTTCACTGTAAGTCTTCTTTCATAAACTCATATCAACTGTGTAATAATAGTATAGATATTTAGAGTTTCCCCGGCAACTACGTCTAGCATTAAGCCCATTGATCACTCTTAGAAATAGTCTAAACTAGATCCCCATAGGATTACCAGACACAGTCTTCCCTCCTATTGGGGTTAAACAATATGGAGATATAAAAGGCAGCATTCTCTGTGAACCCTTTCATAGACTGTCACTCATAGAAGTTGTCAAGAAACTCTATTCCCCAGAGATGATCTTTTCTCCGTGAATGGCATCTCTTGAGTTTCTTCCAAATTCTCGGACTTTCCTGGCTTGATCTATTCTCGGTGAATGGCATGTCTTGAACTTCTCGGGATTTGGGGACCCATCAGCTTCTTAAAAGCATCGGCCTCCTCTTGGGCATCGTACAAGGACCCACAGGCTTCCTAAAAGCAACCCAGCCTCCTCTTGGGCTTAGTACAAGGACCCTATGGCTTCTTAGAAGTATTCATAGCCTCCTCTTAGGCTTCGTATAATGATCTCTTCCTCCGGGAATGATAGCCTCCTCTTGGGCTTCATACAAGGACCGATCGGCTTCTTAAATGTTTCCAGCCTCCTCTTGGGCTTCGTACAAATTGTCCCGACGACCTCCTAGAGGTATAGGAACAGAACTTAGTCATCTGCATAGAACAGTCCTTTCATAGAGTCTACTACTGTTTCTCAAAGCATAGTACAAAAGATGACACTCTAGACTTGGACAGTCTGATTTCCTTGAGTCTCAAAGACATTCTCAAGCACCCTTCAAAAATAGGAAGAAAACCCGTGGACTCAGACAGTCTCAATACCCTTCTGATTTCCTGCTTCCGTAAAGAACAGGAATAACCTGGATCCTCGAATCAAATCCATGAGTACAGTGTTGCTCATATAAGAACTGATTTTCTCTTTAAAATCAGTATACTGGACCTGTCACTTAACTGAAACAACATTTAGCCTCTCTCTCAGGCTTTGTACGAGATACATAAGAGACTCCCTCGTTGAGTCAATTACCCCTTTCGCCTCCATCTCGGGCTTTATACGAGATACAAAAAGGTTCTTATTGAGCCAAACAAACAACAGTCTCCATCTCGGGCTTCGTACGAGATACAAAAAAACTCTCTTGTTGAGTCAATTAGCCTTCACCTCGGGCTTTATACGAGATACCAAAAGACTTCATCGTCGAGTCAAAACTTTTTAGCCTCTCTCTCGGGCTTTGTACGAGACACATACTAACCTCCTCTTAGGCTTTGTATAAGAAAACCACTGGTTGATCCAATCAACCTTTTAGCATCAAAGTTGTGCCTCGTTCATAGTACACAAACATCAACAACTCTTTCCCCTTCATCTAATCGTTGTAAACGGCAAGCCTCTAGATCATCTACATCCATGCCACTGTCCCTCTTTTAGCATGATAAATTCCTAAGGAAGGATAGCATTGCTCTACACTAAGTTAAATTCTTCTCCTTCAGGTTAAAATCCCCAATAAAGGAAATTATGGCATTTCCGGATTCACACATCCCGGTTAAAGTAATCCTCCTTCACAATCAGTCACCCAACAGTTGTGACATACAACCCCCTCTTTAGAGATGACAAATTCTCTCTAAAGTCAACACCCTTTCAGCTTCATATCTTGGGCTTCGAACAAGATACAAATAGACCCTTCAGCTTCACATCTTGGGCTTTGAACAAGATACAAATAGACTCTTCGGCTTCACATCTTGGGCTTTGAACAAGATATAAACTACCTTTCGCTTCACGTCTTGGGCTTTGAACAAGACACCAAAAACACCCATTTCCTCCCATAGACTAGGAGGAACTACGAACGCTCTGATTTCCCTGTTTCGGTAAACGGGAATACGTAGACATAAGATTGAAAGAAAAATCTTAGCGAGCACACTAAACAAAAACCCAAAATCCCATACTCTCATGTATCTATCAAAAGCATCAGTCCTAACATCCTAATCCTCGTTCCCCGCCAGAAAATCCAAGAAAGAGAAAAAACCGTATTGGCAAAAATACAAATAACCAGTACAAAGGTCCCCCCACATTAATAGCATTCGTAACCTAACAGACCGCTGTTTAAACTCAGTATGCAAAGCAGGGTTAATTGGAGACATCTATTTCCCTTCCTTCATCAGTTTTAATAGGATAAAAAATGAATCGACCTGTAGTAAACTCAACGCAGAGAGCGACCAGCGCTTAAGAACTGCGTCCAAAATCGCTCGCTACAGTTTGCATGGATCTTCTTCCCTTCAATCAGAACGTTATCCAATTTGATTCCTAATAACTTAACATCCTCAACATTCCTAAACCTCGCGAAACCGAAACATTTTCCCAACTTGTTCAATCTTGGCGAAATCGCGACTTCAACCACCTCGCTTATACATCCAAACAAACCAAAGATGTGTTTGGCTTTTGTGTGACTCGGGATCTCAGAAAAATAAAAAGAAGTTAACCCAACCTTCCCTCTTCCAGCTACATCTTCACCGAGAGTGAAAACGTCCCATTTACCATTTGAAACGTTCGGCATTCTTTTCCGGCCACCAACCAAGTTCCACGCCATGGAAGCCAAAGGGAACAAAAGCGAAAAAAGACTACCCAGGACACAACCCACCTCAACCAAGGCCCCTAACCCTAAGGTTAGGAATTTAAGACGAAAATTTCAGTAAGTTTGTCTAAGCCATCCCCTTCGTTTTGCAGTGCCAGGAGAAGAATGGCGGTCGGCGTGGAAAAACGGAACTATGATGCGAACTTAAAAAACCTTAGAGAGAAGTTGGACTCTCTCTCTTCCCTTTAACATTAATTGATGTTTTTTATTTTATAAATAATTTAATTAAAATAAAAAATAAATACGTGAAAAATACCGTTTATATTTTAACTTGTCTGTGCATTAATAAAAAACTCGTGCCCGTCTGGACGCTAGTATTTGTTAAAGAAAGAGAAAGATAAACAAAATTTTGAATCATGTGAGATGTATTAAAAATAAAGAAGAAAAAAATGTAATTTAGAAAAATGTTATAACGGTCTGATAAAAAATATTTCCACAATTTATTTATTAAATGCTATGAGATCTTATCAAATTTTAATAAATTAAACATTGAAGAAGATAAATAATAGAATGAGCGTTCGGATAGACAACATACTAATTTAACTAAAAAAAATGTTAGGAAAAATTATCACTATAAAATTATGAGAAGTATTTAGTTTTTTTTCTTTAATTAATACATTATCACTATTATACATTGTGCTATTTTTCTTTTCAAAGAAAACATTGTGCTATATTTATTTTGAAAAGTACTACTATAGTTTTTCCCTCTTTTGTACCCTTCTTTTTATATTTAGATTTATATACCATTCAAAAAATATATCACTATTCTAAAAATTACATTTTTCTATTTTGTTTTTATCAATTCATGAATCATATCCTCAGAATACTTTAAAATATTTTTCCAAAAAAGAACTTTAAAATATTTAGCAATATACTAAATATTTCACACACTGCTACAAAATATATCTTTGATAATATTATATTACCACGCGCATTCATTTCACTGTTGTAATATCTCAAATTAGAAGTACTGGATTTTTTATTTTTTTTATTAGAAGACATTTCATTACAACTGGGTAAAAGAACCGTGATGATAAATTAAGTGTTACAAGTTTCGAATTGCAACAACAATATTTTTTCATTTTTAGTATTAAAAAGCGTGTGTCCTTTAAATTCATAAGTTAAACAAAAATTAAAAAATGTTTAACTTTGGTTCTATTTATCCACCTTAGTAACATGCTCTCTATTTCACTATGGTACGATTTATCAACCTGGTGAAAAGCTTTCTTGTCAATTAAAACAAAATAGATTATTTATTTCCTTCGTAACCTGCCCTAAGCGAACCAAACGATAGCGATAGCGAACTCCTCATCTTCACCATCTTCATTTTACGTTCACCATCTTCATTCATTTTGAACGAAAACTTTACCATCTTCATTTTGTGTTCACGATCTTTATTCAAATGGAACAAAAATCTTCACCATCTTCATTTTGTGTTCACCGTCTTCATTCATTTGGTCTATTCCTCCTCTTTGAGTACGGTACATTACTTTTCATGGATGATGTTCATTGCTTTAATTTCTTTTTTGTTGATTTTATTTTTAATTTTCATGGCTGATTTTCATTGCTTTAATTTTGTTTTTGAAACCTTGTGTTCATATTGTTCCTGGTTCATAGTTCATTGCGTTTTTTGTTGTTAAATATTATATTGTGGTGATGGATATGCATATACTTTAGGTTTGGATATGCTTTAGGTTTAGGTTTTTCTGAGCCATTCACATTATTCTTTTGATATAAATTTTAGAATTTATTATGGATCGTAGTTGGATAAAAGCTGATAGATTAGGTTTGATATATGAGAAATGAGTTCTTGAATTTCTTGAATACAATGAACAAAAATCTTTCCAGAAATAATGGTATCCTTTGTTGTCCTTGTGTTATTTGCGAGAGTATCAATAAAGGTACAAAGGAAGAAATATTCCATCACATATGATGTGATGCTATATGTCAAAATTATAGTATATGGACGAGGCATGGTGAAATGGATATAAAGCGAAACAAGGCGCCACAAATTCATGAAGTTGATGAGGATGAAGATGTGGATGATTGACTAGAAGATATGTTCCATGATATTGGAGAATCTTCTTTTTGGAAAGCCCATATTTATGATACTTTATGTAGTGATAAGGATACTCTTTTATATAAGGGGTGCAAAAGTTTTAGAAAATTGTCTGTAGTGTTTAAATTGTTTAATCTGAAGGGAAAAAATGGATGGAAGGATAAAAGTTCCACGGAATTGCTTGAATTGTCTTTGGAAAGAGAGAAAACGAAAAAAAACCTGTTTAGAAATAATATATGGAAAAAAGGGTATGTGTTCTTTGATCTTCCATATTGGTCAAATGTCGATGTAAGACATTGTCTTGAGGTGATGCATGCGGAGAAAATATATGTGATAGTTTGATTTGAACACTTTTAAAAATTTCAGGAAAGACTAAAGATAGTAAGAATTCTCGTCTCGATATGGAGGCGATGGGTATATGAATTCAACTGGCTCCAATAGAATCAGGAAAAAAATGTATCTGCCTCCGGCATGTCACACTCTATCTAAAAAGGAAAATAAATTTTTTTGCGAGTGTTTGCATGGTATGAAAGTTCCCTGTGGCATCCTACCGAAAAATGCGAGAGTAACTATAATTAGATTGTGCTTATTTTTCAATGCTATATGTAATAAAGTTATTGATTTAAAAAAAAAAAATAGATGAATCAGATGAGGCTGCCATAATATTATGTCAATTAGAGATGTATTTTCCTCCATCCTTTTTTGACATTATGGTTCACTTACTTGTACATCTAGTAAAAGTAAATAGATTTTGTTGTCCAGATTATTTAAGGTGTATGTATTCAATAGAGCGATACACGAAGATATTTAAAGGATATACGAAGAATCATCAACCACTGGAATTTTCGATTGTTGAAAGGTACATAACAAAAGAAGTTGTTGAGTTTTGTACAAACTATTTGTCTGACCAAAGTCTCGTCATGCTGACAGCTATGAAGGTAGAGGACGTCAAGGCTTAAATGTTAAGTCAATGACTTGGGATGTAGTTCTTCAAGCACATTTCAATATATTGAATAATCTTGATGAAGTTTAACCTTACATAACTACTCACAAAACATTTATGAAGAAACAAAATCCCCGAATGAGTGAGAAGTTGTTCTTGACTGAGCATAGCAAGAAATTCATATATTGGTTTAATGAAGAAATATTTAATGATGATAGTGCAGCCGAGACAATTAAATGATTGTTGTACATGCCAAAACTTTAAGTGATAACTCAAACTGAATACGACATTGGTCTTTTTTCCTTTTATACAAAATCAAAAGAAGACTGTAGTATATACTAGTACCGAAAGAGGCGTTCACACCCATTTTTTAGACATTTTACATCCGATATTAGAGGGTGTAAATTCAAAGGGTGATAAATGTCTTACAAATTTACATTCGTTTTAAAACAGATGTAAATAAAGGGTATATTACAACTTTTTTTAAGAAAAAAAATGAGTGTAAATTGTTACATATATACATTTAAATCAAACAAACTTACACCGGATTTTATAAAAATCGGATGTAAAATGAATAATGATTACTAAGAATCTCAAAAAATATACACCTTATTTTAAAAAAATAGGGTGTAAAAATATGATATATTACACCTTACTTTAGTTATCCCAGGTGTAAAATATTTGATAATTATATTATATTTAATTTAATTTACACCATATTTTATTCAATCAAATATTTTTGTATAACGCTGGACATTCAATAAACAAATATCTTATAAGGTGTTTAAAAAAACTCAATTTATTTTTTAATGTTATTTTTAAAAAATCATTAAATGTGAAAACTATCTAGAGTTAGTCTAAATTATTCATTAACTATCTAGAGTTAGGCTAAATTAAAATAAAAATAGTAACAGGCCCAATGAAAATAAAATAGTCATATTTATACCTCTTATATGCAATAATATAGAAATATCTCATAAATGTGAAAACTTTATTGTAGTAACTAACCATTTTTCATACTAATTTGACATACATACAGATTTAGGAACAAGATCAAAGTAATATACATTAAAAATAAGACAAGTCGTCATTATAAGATCAAATGATTCATCACCAATAGGGGTGGAAATAAGCCAGACTGATAAAAGGGCCTACGACCTAGCCTACATAGGCTCAGGCCAGACCAAGTTTTTTTTTTAAATAGAAAAAGCCTAGGATTTTTTATAAGTCTGTTTAATTAAAAAGGTTAGGCCTCAGACCATGAAAAAAGTCTTTTAAGCCTATCAGACTGGCCTATTTAAATAAAAATGAATAATTTTTTATTATCATTGTGTTATGTTATATACTTTGAATTAAAATACATAAATAAAAATTTGTTATCTTGGAGAACTTATGAAAATAAGATGAAAACACCTTTTGAACAATGTTATAAGTTATTTTCATAAGTTATCTTAAACAAATAGTCTCACAAAACTTATGCTAATAGGTAAGTTAAAATAAGTCAATGCAAACAACATTTTAGTCTCATTATTTGTTTTTTACTAAAATGAAACTGATGTTGATGCAATTTTATACACCTAGGGGCTCTTGATCTCAACTGGTATTTTCGGCTTAAATTCCAAGTGCAAGGGCTTGGGGCCTTGGTACTGGTTCGGGGTTCTTTAGCTCCTGGTTGTGTCTTTCTGCCTCGTTCTCTTGCTATTTTACCTTTCGCCTGGTTTTTTTTTTTGTGTCAACAATGGAGTGGAGTGTGGTTAACAGGAAGAAGCTTAATGCTAACATGGTTAGGGCCTCTGTTTGGAAAGAAAGAAGTGGCAGAGGTGCAGAAGGGGGAGACTCCTTAACCTCGTTCTTCTTTATGGAGTTCCCTGAAAGTATGGGTGCTAGAGATATGTTCGAAGTGTTTAAAGCGTATGGGCTGATATCTGAAGTTTTTATTCCAGCTAGGAAAGATAAGAGAGGAAGGAGGTTTGGTTTTGCAAAGTTCAGGAAAATACAGGATGCTAGGATCATGGCAGTGAAACTAGATAACATCCAACTGCAAGGTAAAAATATATTCGCCAACATTCCAAGGTTCAACTGTGGCTTTGGGGTCAGGCATGATCTATTGAATAGGCAATCTGGGGGTGGCGACCCCATTCCTTTTCAAGGTTCGCCTAAGTATGTGGATTCGGGTTGTTCCTTCACTCACGCTGTTCAGGGAGGAAGGAATTATGAGTCGAACGGGTCTAACAAGGATCTTCCCAGGAGATTAGTTCAGGTGGAAGTGAACCAGGAAGATGTGTTAAGATTTGATAAAGCACTCATTGGTACTTTGGTCGACGGTGGAGATCCTTGGGAGATTCAACATCTCCTCCATGAAAAAGGTTTTTTCAATGTGAAAGCTACACCGTTTGGGGCCAATAAGTGTCTGCTAGAAGATTGCATGGGAGGTGGTTTAGGTAGTTTTGCTCAGGAGGCGGTAGAGTGGATAGGGAAAAGGTTTAGTGAGGTTAAACCTTGGACTCCTGCTGTTGTTGATACAGGTAGATTTGCTTGGATCATGTGTTTTGGTCTTCCATGTCACGCATGGAACAACTCTTCTTTTGAGAGGAATGTTAGAGTGGTAGGGAGGTTTATTCACTGTGATATTACTACCGTTAAGAAAGAAAGATTAGATGTTGCCATATTTCATGTGAACACTGAACAAGAATGCTACCTGGATGAGAAAATCAAGGTTGAAATCAATGAAGTTACCTTCGAGGTTCATCTGGTGGAAGTTGTTCGAGACTTTGTGTTAGTAAACAAGAAAGTTTTCGAAGAAGATGGTACGTCTTCCGGCTGCCGGGAATTTTCCGGTCAGGAAGGTGAAGTAGGTGAAGGAGGCTTTTCTGATGCTTCTGACAGCGTGGAGGATACCAATAAATCAGGGGCAAGGTTTGACAGTGAAGATTCATGCAATTTGATAGGGACAACTTTTCGGATGGGTTTGTCAGATAACTTTTCACATGTTAGTGAAAGTTTGGAGGCAGGTGCAGGAGGGGAGTTTGTGTGCTCCAAGGTTAATGATGATCATTCTGAAAAGGAACACCTTGGCGTGTTGGATATTGACTTATCCTCAAAACGATATGATAGTAAATTAATGTTGTTGGGTCCCACAAATCAGGTAGGTCTGTGTGCTGGCAAGTATTGTCCTTCTAGTGTAGATTCCCCTACTGTTAGTGTTCCTTTGGTCCCAAGCGTTGAAATGGGTTGTTCTATTAAGCCCAGTGGAAACATTTCTGAAAGCGTGGAGAACTTTGACCGTGTTGTTGGGCCTAAAGGAAAAAAATAGTTGGTTGATATATACAAAGCCCAATTTCCTTTCTCCCCTTCTTTCTATGCCTCCCTCATCAATTCGTCGCCAGTTGTAAGGCCGAAGAGATTCTCATCCAAAATCAAAAAACATCTTAAGCTAATTTAGAAGGGTCAACTTTCTTTACCTCCTATTGTTGAAGCAATTGAGCCCCCTGTGGTCTCAGGTAATTCATACTCGATAGACGAATCAGACATTTGTAGGGGTAATGCAAGATGCAAGGAGGACTTGGACAACGTTTCTGGAAAGGTTTTGGAATCAGTAAAATCTTTGGGGATTGAAGCTGAGGAAGATGAGGAGGCCTTTGAGGGCGTTATCAAAGGACTTGAGAACCGTGACAGGATCCATTTTGCAGGAAGCAAGGGTGTGAAAGTCAGTGTTCAATGGTCATTGTGTCTTACAATGTTCGTGGGTGTAATTTGTCTCTGAAAAGGAGTAGAATCTGTAATTCTCTATCAAAAGGTAATGTGGATTTGTACTTTTTTCAAGAAAAAAAGGTTCCTTGTATTTCTGATTCGATGGTTAGAAGTATGTGGGGTAAAGGAGGTTGTGGCTGGTCTGCTAGTGATTCTGAGGGCGCAGCAGGTGGTCTTTTGACAGTTTGGAGGGAAGGTGTTTTTCAGCTGGTTTCAACTGTTAAAGGTAATAGTTTTTTATGTTCAATTCTTATGTGGAGGAACATTAACCTGTATGTAATCAATGTCTACTCCTCCTGTGGTCTAAGGGAAAAACGTAGACTTTGGACAGACCTTGTGGATTTTAAAAATCGTAACCCTGGTGGTAAGTGGTTAGTTGGGGGGATTTTAACTCTGTTAAATTCAGTGATGAAAGGAAGGGTGGGAGTATTTCTTTAACTAGAGAGTGTGTTGAGTTCAGCATCTTTATTGAAGAGCTGGCATTAATAGATTTACCATTCGTTGGTAATCGCTTTACTTGGTTTAACACTAATGGTGAGAGTTGTAGCAGGCTGGATAGGATTCTAGTCGATGATTTTCTTATAGATTGTTGGGAGTTCAGGGCTCAAAAAGTCGGTAAGCGCGATATCTCAGATCATAGGTCCGTTTGGGTTAAGTCCTTTGGTTCTAATTCGGGTCCAAAACCTTTTAAGCTTTTCAATTGCTAGTTGGACCATAAGGGTTTCAAATCTTTTGTTCGCAAATCTTGGGATTCCTTCTCCATTTACAGTTCTCCGACATTCGTTTTGAAAGAGAAGTTGTTTGCTCTTAAAGCTAGACTGAAATGGTGGAATGTTAATGTCTTTGGCTGGTTGGAACTAAAGATTGAGAGTAATATTGATTCTATCTACGAATTCGATGAGGTTACGGAGGGTAGATTGGACAGGTTATCAGAGAAGGATCTCAAAAAGAAAGGGGAGGTTCAGCAGGAACTGTGGCGTAACCTTCGTATTCATGAAAGTATGATTCACCAAAAGAGTAGATCTAAGTGGCTGAAAGATGGGGATGTTAACAACAAGTTTTTCCATGCTGCTATGAAATCTAGGATCAGGTCGAATTTTATAGCTGCTGTCGGCTCGGGTGAAAATCTTCTTGAAGATCCTAAACAACTAAAGGAGGAGGCTCTCAAGTTCTTTAAAGCAAAATTCAAACGAGAGGATTACTCTAGACCAGTAATGGACCTGAGTAATATTACAAAGTTAAGTTCGGAGGACAGCTGTAAGTTGGAGACTCCTTTCTCTCCGGATGAAATTCATGAGGCTGTTTTTGCGTGTGAGGGTGGTAAATCTCCTGGTCCCGATGGATATTCCTTTAAGTTCATCAAAGATTAATGGGATATAATTGATCCTGACTTTATTAAATGCATCCTGCATTTCTCCGCCACAGGTCTGCTGCCTAAAGCGATATCTTCGTCTTTCCTTCCTTTGCTCCCTAAAATCTATAGTCCTCTTGATTTTGGGGACTATAGGCCTATTAGTCTAGTGGGTTGCATATCAAAAATCATCTCCAAATTGTTGTTGGCAAGGCTCTCTCCTTTTATGTCAGACTTGGTTTCAACGACCCAAACGACGTTCATTCCTGGGATAAACTTGTTGGATGGTGTTCTTTTAGCAAACGAAGTGATCAATTCGGCTAGGAGACTTAAGAACCAGTGTCTTCTTCTTAAGGCCGATTTCACGCAGGCTTATGATTGCGTTGATTGGAACTTTTTGATCCACATTCTTTAATCTATGAATTTTAGACCTAATTGGATTAAGTGGATTCAAGGCTCAGTTTGTACTAGTTTCGTTTCTGTTCTCATTAACGGCAGCCCGACGGTGGATTTCCACTTCTAGAGAGGCCTTAAGCAAGGTGATCTGCTTGCTCATTTCCTTTTTGTTTTGGTAGCGAAAACGCTGGCTGTTATGGTCAGACGCGCTTCAAGTTCAAACTTGTTGACTGGTTATGGTATTAACGACTGAGTGGTTGATATTCTGCAATTCGCGGATGATACACTGTTAGTTTGTAATGGTGGTTACCCTAATCTTTGGGCCTTGAAGATTGTTTTGAGGGCTTTTGAGACAATTTCGGGTTTAAAAATTAACTTCTCCAAAAGCTGTATCTTTGTCGTTGAACTCGACCGGCTATTTATCGAAGCTGCTGAAAATTTTCTCTTCTGCAATTCTGGTGCATTACCTTTCAAGTTTCTTGGAATTAAAATTGGCGGTAACCATAGGAGAACGTCATTTTGGCACCCAGTTTTGGCTACGTTAAAGGCAAGGCTTAATTCCTGGGCTAGGAGGAACATGTCTATAGGAGGCAGGGTTACTATGATCAATTATGTTCTTGCCAATTTGCATATCCATCATCTATCCTTCTTCAAGGCTACTTCCAAAGTTATTAAAGATATAATAGCAATCCAAAGGCGATTTCTTTGGTCTGGTTTGTCGGTTAAAAGGAGCATTGCTTGGGTTAAATGAAGCATGGTGTGTAAACCTATTGAGAAGGGTGGTCTCAGTATTAAACACATTGGAGTTTTCAATGAATCTCTTATGACGAAATGGCTTTGGAAATTCTTAACTGGTGGAGAAGAGGTTTGGAGGTCTTTTTTAAATTGTAGGTACCGTAAGCTCGATTCCCTGGTTTTGCAGCCCGAATCATCTTTTGTTCCTAACTCTACTTTGTCGTTATGGATGCGAGACCTCCTTAACCTTAGAAAAGTTTGGCTCTTCTAATAATTTCTTGACTGCTGTCGTGCCTGTTGTCGGGCGTGGAGATAGAATTCCTTTTTGGACCTCTCAGTACTACGAAAAACCCATTTAACGACTCCAGGTTTACCACGAATTCGTATCCCAACGTTGTAATACGTTAAAAAATTTATAACGCCATATTTAATGACGGTTGTACTAAAGAACCGTTGTAATACAAGCTGTGTAACAAGCTTCGATTCCTAGCTACTACATTTTTTTTCCATATTTTTACATTTTAAACACGGTTGTAGTAAAACACCGTTGTAATACATGTAACAAGTTTCGATTCCCAGTAACTATATTTTTTGTTATGTTTTTGTATTTTAAACATATATTTTATTTCTTTTGTTAGTGTTACGGGGATAAATTTAAAAATATATATTTTAAAAACTCAAAATATATTTTAAAAACATATATTTTAAACATATATTGTATTTTAAAACTCAAAATTCATCATTGTTTTTCTTTTAAACATATATTTTATTTCTTTTGTTAGTGTTTTTAAGTGCAAGAGAATAGTATATATAACTTTAAAAATAAAACTGTAAGAGATGAGCATATATAAAATAACATTTTATTAAGATTCCATTAAAAAGAGTACATTGATAATCATATTACATATATTAATCAATGTCGGAGCCCATTGCTGCAAATGCATCTTCATAATCCAGACATCTCTCCTCACTCCCCTCATCGGAATCATAATAAACTGTTCTCCTTTTCTTCTTTATCTTTTTCTTCTTCAACTTCTTCTTCTTCTTCTTATCCTTCCTCACCCTTAAGGCATCCCTGGCCGCTGGTTGGACCTCCTCTATTGGCGCTTGACGTTCCTCGTTGGTGATTCTAGGATTCTCATTTGTAGAACTCATTGTTACGAAGAATATATTATGAAGAAATGTAAAGTTGTCTATTTATAGATGAGGTTGAAGATGAAATGTCTGATAGTTTAATGCTTGCAATGATGATAACTTGTAAATGGTTGATATTCTGGAATGATATTTTTTGAAAAACGGAGAAAATTTTAAATCATTATGGCTAGAGTGTTCTCTACTCCGGGAAGCGCAAGGGTTATAATATTACAACGGTTAGTAATAATAGCCGTAGCGATACCCTTTATAATATTACAATATTTTTCTATTTTACGTAATTATAGAAAAATGTTGTTGCCTAGAGTCGAACCTTGTACCAATTAGAAAGGTTATCGCTACGGTTAATATAGCTAACCGTTGTGATATTATTAAAATAATATATATACTTATCATTACGGTTATTTTAGAAAACCGTTGTGAAAGATTTACCTATATAAAGGAATTAACTTTCTATTTTTGACAGTAGCGCCGTTTCCTTCACAGCGAAACCCTAGCACCCATTTTTGGCAGCAAACTTCATCTTTTTATAGAATCCGCGAAAAGAAATACAAGAAGTATGAAGCTTTTGATTTAAGCTTCTTCCTCCTTATATTTCTTCTTGCAGAATCTAAAACTAGATGAACATGGTGATGATGCTGGCGGTAGCAAGCGTATTGTACATATTGTTTATGGAAAATAAAGTAGTCCTCTACTTCAATCTTTTTGTTAGATAGTTCCCATTATCTCGTTTGCTTCATGTTGTTTTTGTTGATTGTTCTCATTTTGTGCAGATTCGACTTCAATGCTTCACAAGCAAGGTGAACTTCATTGTAATGGTACGGTCCCACTTCTTAGGGTTTTGTTTCAACTTTTGGTTGTTTTGTTTTGAATACTAACTAATTTTCTTCATTGATAGGGTTTTGTTTCAACTTTTGGTTGTTTTGTTTTGAATACTAACTAATTTTCTTCATTGCTTCCCACTTCTTATTGTTTGTTTCACATGGTGATGATGATAGTGGTACATATATATATGAATTCATTCTGATAAGGTACATATATATGAATTCATTGTGATATTGTATATGAAATTTAGTTTATTATATACTATGTATATTTCTTGTTTCACTATCCTTTTATTGAAAATGCAATCAGTTAAATTGATATAGAACATTAGTTTATTATATATATACTATGTATATTGCATATAGTTAAATTGAATACTAACTAATTTTCTTCATTGCTTCCCACTTCTTAGGGTTTGTTTCACATGGTGATGATGATGGTGGTACATACATATGAATTCATTCTGATAAGGTACATATATATGAATTCATTCTGATATTGTATATGAAATTTAGTTTATTATATACTATGTATATTGTTTGTTTCACTATCCTTTTATTGAAAATGCAATCAGTTAAATTGATATAGAACCTTATAATCTGAAAATTAGGATGTATTTGAAAACCAACCTTTATCATGTCAATGTTTTCCGAATTGCATCCATTTCATTCAGCACATTTAATGTTCCTTAACATAAAATTTATGGTCCAATGGTCCGTTTGCTTCAATTCATCGATATCTTTTCTTATAATTTACCTCACCGTCGTCACTAATCATCGTGGTTGTTAAGATCATGATTGTTATGATGATAAAATCACGATGGTTTTTGGCGATGATGAGGTAAACTATAATAAAAGATATCGATGGATTAAAGGAAACCGACCATTGAACCATAAATTTTATGTTAAGGAACATAAAATGTGCGGAATGAAATGGATGCAATTCGGAAAACAGTGGTGTGTTTAAGTTGGTTTTCAAGAATAGTTTAATTTTCAGATTATATAGTTGTTAGATGTCAAACATGCTATATATTTGTATATGATCCTTGGCATTTTTCAACACTTTTCTATGTTTAAATGTTGATTTTTGGAGTTAATTGTTGTTGTTCTTCATGCATTGTATTTATACCTTTGGTGCTTGTAATGGATGTGTTATTATGCAGAAAAGTGCACTAATTGATCAAGGAATTGAGACACAAAGAGATGAAACAAGCTGCTAAAGAAAGAGGAAAACAACAGGGTGTTCGCTTTGCGAACTCTGGTGAAGGTGCCAGCGAAGGTTCGCTTTGCAAACAGCGGCGAGTCTCCCAGCGAAGGGCTCCAGAATGTCATGGATGGAAAAGAACCTAAAGTTCGCTTTTCAAACTCCCAGTGAATGTTCGCTGGTTTGCCCGCTTTGCGAAGGACCTGGCGAATGGAGGCAGGGGAAAAAGGACCCTAAATTCGCTTTGCGAATATGTTGGCGAATGGTTCGCTTTGCGAATGAATTGTTCGCAGTGCGAACCCGCGACAACAGCCTGGGGCGGTTTAACTCTTAGAAGCACTTAAGGTGCCATTTTCTTTCATTCGCAGTGCGAATGCTGCTGAATTCAAGTGTGTTATAAATAGATTTTTCACTTTCTTTGGGATCATAACTTGCTATTTTCACACAAAAACATACTTTTCTGAGTTTTGATCATCCAAGAGTGAATTTTTACATAGAGAAGCTGAAGTCACATCCAATCTCGATTATTCTACTCGGATGTTGTTTCATCTCCTCTTGAAACTTGTCATCCAGGCTACCATGAGAATGTGTAGCTAAACACTCTTGTGTTAAGGTTAGATGTAGTTGATCTTGATCATATGTATTTCTTTTGATCTTTTGTATATTAACAAGGTTTTTGATCAATATCGATGAAGTTATTTGTTCTCAATGATGTATGTGTGGTTTGTATTTCTCTAGACATGGATTTTGCAAATCATGACCTAATATTTTCATCTCCTAAAAACCAAACTCTAGACATAGATTTGGGATTTGTTATTCGCTTTGTGTTAATCTTAAGGATTGTTGTTTCGATTGTTAGCGTGAGACATCATCTAACGGTCTAAACAACGATACTCACGACCTTGCTTTAGACATAAACTTAGTCGAGAGAATATGCGGTTGTATTGGTCGAAAACTAAGTTTATATGCTTGATTAATCGGATATGTGTGAAAAGGATTAGCGAAACCTAACCTTGACATGCTTTTCTAAAACCTTACAAACTCTTTTCTACAAATTTACTCTTTGCTACAAATTAATGTTAAACAAAATCAAGAACCATTTGAAACTCTTTAACTTAAAACATTGTGACTATTGAACGGCAAGCATCAAATATCGCACAATTCATGTGGAGATGATAAAAACACCCCCTAATACTGTTTCAACAATAGTTCTTTACCAATTTTAATGGTTTTATTTCTTTAATTAGGTGGATGGTAAAACAAGCAATATACATTTGTAATTAATAAACTAATGGTACATTCCACAATGGTTGAGACACATAACCGTTGTTTTAGTTAATATATATGACAACGGTTAATACTCATAACCGTTGTGATAGTTAATTGATATTACAACGGTTGAAATACCTAACCGTTGCAAAATATCACGCGCTTCCAGAATACAACAACGGTTTCCAGACCGTTGTAGAAACGGCAAACTTACAACAACAATCTACATAACAATGCCTTCGCCCGCGTCATTATATGTCATTCCCAACCGCTGCTAAATGGGTTTTTCGTAGTAGTGTCTACATGGTGTGGGGACGTCTTGCTTAAAGACTTATGGCCAGGACTTTTCGCTGTTGCTGTCACAAGGCCAGTGCTGTTGCGGATCATGGATTTTGGGTTCAGCAGAGCTGGGAGTGGTCTTTGCAGGACTGTTGGAGGGATGGAGTCGTTTTTTATCCGGAGTCTATTTCTGAGTTACAGAATCTGGTTTCTAGACAACAAATTAAACATGACGTTCTGGATGTTTGGGTGTGGCGGATGGATCCTTCTAACATGTTTATGGTTGGTTCTTGTTATGCTCTTCTTACTGCTGATCCGCAGGGTTCTTTTCCTCCTCATTCAGAGGCTTTGCTTCTTAAGGTGGTTTGGAGAACTCATATCCCTCTGAAGATAAAGATCTTTTGTTGGAGGTTAATTTGTGATAGACTCACGACTCGTGCTAACCTTGCTCGTAAAGGTATTGTCGTATCTCCACACGAAAAAGTTTGCATTTTTTGCTTTCACGAAGACGAAGAAGCTGTGCACCTATTCTTGAATTGTCCTAAAGTGCAGTCGTTGTGGCTTAAAGTCGCCGATTGGCTTGATTACCCTCCGATCTCCTCCGATACTATTTGTAATCATGCTCTGTTGTGGTTTTTGGCTCTATTTGGGAAAGGCAAAGAAGACATGAGTTGCTACGTGTAGTTTATCTCGGCTTGGTGTATTTGGAACACTAGGAATAACATCATTTTTAACGATGTTGTATTTGATGTGGATGACTTTTTTAATTGTATAGTTATCCTTTCGTGGAGATGGTTGGAATTCGGACGTAGAAGTTATAGTTTTACGATTGGATGAAACATCCCAATGATTTCTTGTAAGTTTAGGTTGATTTGAGTTTCATACTCTTTTGATTGGTTTTTTGTATCGGGTTGGAGAATCCCTGTTTCTCCCTTTTAATACAAATTGCTTATAAAAAAAAAGTATAATTTTAATTGCTTATTTACATATGTTTAAAATAATAGGTTTTTATGTAGGATAACAGGCTAACTAGGCCTTAAAAAAAGGCCAGACTCAGGCCTAAAATAAGCCTATGACAGGCTACAGTTCAGGCTTAGGCTTCAATTTTTTTGGCAGGCCAGGCTTAGGCTTGGCAAAGCCTAGCTCGGCCCAGCCAATTTCCTCCCCTAATCACCATAAGTTCATTTCTGACTTACAATTATGTGAGAAGTAAACAATTTCCCAGCATAATGAAGTTTGCAAAACTTAGTAAGGGAAAAGAGCAACAATAAATATTCATTCGTATAACTTCAATTTTAAATTCTCTTATTTCTTAAAATGTCAACATAAGCACCCACACACAAAATATAGCTTAAATGTCATCAAAAACCTTTGTCTTGGTAAACCCTTTAAATTTGAAGCATCACATATATCTCTCTGGCTTCCTGCAACACACAAAGATCCACGAGCCCATAAAATCAAAATATTGTTACAACAACAAACAAAATAAATTTAAGAGAATAGAATATAATTGAATTGAATGAAAGATACAACAACGTAAGGCTTTTGGATATAAAATATTAACCAAACAACTAGATATTTACTTGAAATTTGAGGTTTCCATTGGTCAAAATAGTTATTGTTAGGGCACTGATGACAGATACCCCCCTTGCATCTCATGCAGCTGGTATATTCAAGTGGAGTTGAAGTGGTAAGTGGCAACAAGGTTCTCATTTGGGTGCATGAGAATATGACTTAAAGTATACATGGCAAATTTTTTCCATGGGAAAGACAAGAACTGATACCAACAACGAGGAAAAGAAAAATAAAGGAAAATGCTTTTAACAGATGGAGAATTCCTTCTTGGATAAAAATTTATTACAAGTGTTGCATTATTCATTTACTCTTACTCACAAATTATAATATGGTCTTTTCACACAGTGTAAGTTAAGCATTAAAGTCATGCCACTTTTACACATGTTACATAGTTCCTAAGCAGATTTGGTAACATTCTAGTATTCTACAACTAAAAATATCATCATATAAGATGCATATAAAATAAATACACATAAAATTAAAGAGGATTAGAATCAAATGAATAAGTTTTCTAAGTATAAAATTTTTAATCACTACTAAAAAAAACTCATATAACAACGGTTGCGAAAGATCTATAATAACAGTTGAACAACTGTTGTTAGGTATGGTGTGGTTGTAAGTAGGTTATTTACAATCACGGTTTATTGCCCGTGGTAGTAAACTGGATAGCGCGCTACATACAACCAACCGTTGTTGTATGTCTTTTAATAAAATATAAGAATGCAGTAGTAGAACAACAATAGCAGTAAAAACAGCCCTAAGGCTAGGACTTTAAACCAAACCCAGACGGACCAAACAGAAACTTAACCCTAGAACTCAAGGATCCCATTCACACCTTCATACTATGCCACATTACTTCTAGCAGAGTGCTCCCACTTTAATGGACTGTCCTCACTTTTGTCCTGCAGGTAACAAGGATGGTGCTGAAGCTGACCTAGATTATACCCCTGTTCATTCTGTTTCCTCTCCAATTGACAATTCCATTGGAGATTCTGGTCATATGCATAATAACTCTCGGATCAAGAAAAAACTGGAAAATCTGCCCGCGAGAGTTTGGGGTTCAATTAAAAGACTTGGAATTGAAGCGGAAGAAGACGATGAAGTGTTCGAGACCATTCTACGTAATTTGGAAGATGAAGACAGGAAGCCCAAGAAGTGTAAGAAGGCGGCAGCTAAGGAATTCTTATGAATATAGTTACTTACAACATCAGAGGGTGTGGGGGTGGTTTAAAGAGGAAAAGAATCAGCGATAGCATTAAGAAAGGTGGTGGCGAGCATCAAAGAAAGAAGAGAGTTATGGTCCAAGATTCTAGAAAAAAAATCTAGAGCGGAACCCGACGAATGGATAATAGGTGGAGATTTTAACTCGATAAAAAAACCGAGTGAACAATTTGGACGCACGAGTCACAAAGGGAGACACATGGCTGAGTTCACGGAGTTCATTAATATGTGCGGTTGTGTGGATACCCCTGTTTCTGTTGCAAGTTTTCCTGGTTCAAACCTAGAGAGAAGTCATGTTGCCGCCTTGATAGGATCCTTGTTTCACCTGGAATTTTAAATGAATGGAACTCAGTTAACCAGAAGAGTGGGAAGCGGGACGTTTCGGACCACAGACCAGTCTGGCTTTCTGCTAGAAACATTAACTGGGGTCCTAAACCCTTTAAAGTTTTGTCGTGTTGGTTCGACCACCCTAGTTTCATGACATTTATGAAAAACCAGTGGGAAGCTTGCACCATGACTGGGAAGGCCTCGTTCATTCTATCTAGAAAACTTCAAATGTTACGGGAGAAATTGAGATGGTGGAACGTAAACATTTTTGGCTGGATCGATACAAGAATCAAGATGGATGTAGGAGTTATCAACGATGTGGAGGATTTCTTTGAGTCTGAGAATGAGCATATTTCCACACAGGTCGTTGCTGTGAGGAACGAAGCTGAGGACAATCTATGGAAAAACTTAAGGTTTAAGGAAAGAATCCTTAGACAAAAATCTCGGTCAAAATGGATTCAAGACGGGGATTTCAACACAAAATACTTTCACGCTGCATTAAAAATTCGAAGTAACTTAAATTCGATATCCTCTGTTTATGGTAATAATGGATTGGTCGAGGATGTGGCAGGGGTAAAAGGAATTATTAGAGATCATTTCTTAAAGAGATTCAGCAGAAATCCAAGACCTCTTCCTCTTGTTGGTAGTAGTGGCTTTAAAAGATTATCAGTCCAAGACAGCGGGGAACTCGAAAGAGATGTTGATTTGAATGAGATCAGAGGCGCGGTATTCGATTGTGCTGGCGATCGGAGTCCGGGTCCTGACGGATTTAGTTTTGAGTTTTTCAAGAGGTGCTGGAATATAGTAGGACAGGATTTCTCTAAGTGTATTCTTGAATTCTTCGAGGGCGACAAACTTCCAAAGGTTCTCGCGTCTTTCTTTTTGGTTCTCATTCCAAAAAATGACAGTTTGAAAATGTTAGACGATTATAGACTAATAACACTTGTTGGTTCTGTATACAAAGTGGTGTCAAAGGTCCTTGCTAATAGGCTTAAAGGCAGAATTGGTAGTATTATCTCAAAATCACAATCGGCTTTTATTGAAGGTAGGAATATACTCGACGGTGTCTTAGTGTTAAACGAACTTCTGGACTTAGCCCAAAGATCCAAGAAAGAGTTAACTCTTCTCAAGGTAGATTTCTCTAAAGCCTGTGACTGTGTGGAATGGGATTATTTGCGTGAAGTAATGCAGATAATGGGCTTCGGTGAAAGATGGATGACGTGGATGAATAACGGGGTTTTCAATTGCTACACTTCTGTTTTGGTTAACGGAAATTCCACCAAGGATTTCAAAGTTACTAGAGGTTTACGACAAGGAGACCTGTTGGCTCCATTTCTTTTCACTATTCCTGCCGAGGGTCTTGCAGTGTTAATGGACAGAGCATTGGCGAACGATACTTATTCTGGTTTCAAGGTATCTGATGGTGCTTCTTTTCATATACTCCAATATGCAGATGACTCAATGTTTGTGGAGGATGGAACGTGGAAGAACATATTGGCGATGAAGGTTATTCTGAAAGGCTTTCATTTAGTTTCTGGCCTTGACATCAACTTCAACAAGTGTGCTCTGTTTGGAATTAACCTGGAAGACTCGATGCTTATGGCGGCGGAGAACTATTTATCTTGAAAAGTTTCAACATGCCCTATCAAATTCCTAGGAATTCCTGTAGGAGGTAATCATAGACTCCTATCATTTTGGAAACCAATGATTGAAAAGGTGCAGGCTAGACTTAACTCGTGGAAAGCTCGATTCATTTCAATTGGTGGCAGAATCACATTGATAAACTCGGTTTTAGCAAATCTACCAATTCTCCTTATGTCATTTTATAAGCTTCCTAATCGTGTCATTCGTATTCTTACGACAATCCAAAGGAGGTTCCTTTGGAATGGTTCCATGAGCAAGAAATGAGTTTCTTGGGTTAGATGGGATGTGGTATGCAAAAGCAAAGAAGAGGGAGGTCTTGGTGTCAAAGATTTAAAGCTTTTTAATCATGCTCTGCTATTCAAATGGGTTTGGAAAATTGTTTCTACAGACGACTTCATTTGGAGACAGTTAATTTCAAGCAGATATGCAAATCCTGCATATGACTTCCACATCAGAATGCTTCCCAAGTATGAAGTTCCTGCTTCTCTCTGGTGGAGAGATTTATTTCTCATTACAGGTTTATGTAGTAATCAGCGTCTTTCGGAATTCCTGTTATATGAAGTCGGTAATGGCGAAAATGTTCCATTCTGGGTTGCTCGTTGGGTTGGTCCAACAACCCTTGCATCTTCTTTCCCAGACTTGTGTCCCAGCTCGGAGAATGTCGAAAATTGGGTCGCTGACAACGGTTCTTTTGAAGAAGGAAATTGGAATTGGAATCTGAAACTTCCTCTTCAGAGTGTTTTTGAGGACCTAGTACAACAACTTTATTCTCTTTTGAAAGATATAGAGGTGATTGCAGGTAAAAAGGACAAGGTGTTGTGGACTTTAGACGATTCTGGTGTTTTTTCGGTTTCCTCGCTCTATAGTTTTCTGCAGAAGAACGTCGACAGGTCCAATTGGAACTGCGGCGAGACCCTAAAGGAAGCTCTCAATTTGATATGGAAAACTCAAGTCCCTCTTAAAGTAAGCGTTTTTGGTTGGAGATTGCTGCATAATAAACTTCCGACTCGCGAGAACCTTGCGCATCGAGGTATTATAACCGACCCTCACCAAACGGTATGCCCTTTCTGCTTCCTGGAAGATGAAGTATTTGAACATCTTTTCTTCCATTGTCACAAAACTGTTTTGGTTTGGAAGTTTGTGTTCAAGTGGTTAGGAATGGAAGAATTTCTTATAGGCGATGTCCTCAATCACCTCTCTTATTGGATGGACAGTTGTGTGAAGAAAAACTTTTCTGTTAGGAATGGGGTTGGGCTTTGGTAATTAGTTTGCTGGGCTATCTGGATAACTAGGAACAATATTATGTTTAGAGATGAATTTTGGGAACTCGATTCTATTTCTAATCGAGTCGTTTTGTTATCTTGGTGGTGGATAGGAAAGAAGGGTAAAAATGCTTCTAACTGTAACTATTATATGTTGGTTAACACCCCTTTTGATTTTTTGTAGGCCCTGATTTTAGATAGTGGCCTTTTTGTATCCGGTTGGGACACCTTTTTGTGTCCTCAATATAATTCACTTTTGCTTATTAAAAAAAACAAAAACAAGAAGAATAACAACAATAACAACATCAATAAGAAGAGCAAGAAGAACAACAACAAGACCAAGAAGAAGAACAAGAACAAGAAGAACAAAAAAAAACAACAACAACAATAACAACAACATCAAAAAATCAAGAACACACATGATAATAACAAGAACAACAAAAACAACAACAAAAATAACAAAAAAAAGAACAACAACAACTAACACAGCTAACTTGAATCCGTACTTTCTTTGTCTCATTCAAGTTTGAGAAGAGATGATGGAGTTCTGAAATTTGTTAATGGAATAAATGATGTTTTCGAGTTTTGTTTATGGAAGAAATAATATGTTCAAGCTTGGTTTAGAGGAGAAATAGAGTGTCACAAATGAAAGAAGATGTTTGGAGGTAGAAGATAAAGTTTGTATAAGTTGGAAGTTCGTCTAAGTTTTAGGTTTCACGCGGATCACTAATATAGTGTTTTGAGCATTGATAATTATTAAATGGACGGCAAAGATTTTTTATGGATGACAAAGATTTATATTAAATAACGTGCAATGTTAGTACAACTTGGAAAAACAAAACTGTGAACAACGCGCTACATATAATAACTTTTGTTGTATGTGTTTTAATAAAATAAAATAAAATGTTCGTACAGGTTGGAAAAATAAAACTGTGAACAACGCCCTACATACAACAACATTTGTATTAAATAACTGTTGTTGTATGTCTTTTAATAAAATATTAGTATGAGTTGGAAAAAAATTGTGAATAGCGCGCTACATACAACAACGGTTGTATTAAATAATTGTTGTTGTATGTATTTTAAAATAATAGCTTAAAAATGGAGCATAAAAATAATCATTTTTTTTATAAGCAAGTTTCAATAAAGAAGAGAACAATGGAATCTCGAAACCACTTACAAAAGCGAGGAAAACCTCGAAACGAAAAGAAACTTACAACCCAATTTAGCATTATGATAAGTAGAACAAAGGAAACTTACAAAACTCATAAAAGCTACAATTGGAGCGAGTAATTTTCCCGATGAAACAACAACATAAAACAACAACATCAAGATTCGAACTCATGACCATGCACCATTTTTCACCATGGTTAGAAGTTCCAACCGTGGTAAAAAAATGGCTTAAAAATAAATAAAAAACAAAACTCTATGTGCTAGAATTTGAACTCATGACCAGGTGCCACTTTCAGCACGGTTAGAAGTTCCAACCGTGGTGAAAAGTGACCATAAAATAAAAATAAAAGGAAAGCGCCTAATTGAATAGTTTCTACAACGGTGAATCTTTTAGTCGTGGTGAAATAAAATTTGGTGGCGTTACGAAAGGTAATTTTTGTACTAGTGAATATCATAACCTCAATAAAATTAAAACTGATTTTAGTTGTAATAGTACTAAAATGAGTATTAAAAAATTTATGTACCTCTTGAAGTGATATCAATGCTTCCTGCATGCAGTGTGTAACCAGTGACGAGAATTGGTTTGTAATCTCTTTGACTTACAACATAAGATAAAAAGTATCATAAGAACATTTGAAATAACTTCTCAAAAAACTCAAGCCAACCAAATCAGTGGCTTTAATGTTATGCCAAAATTTATAGAGATCTTTTTATTAAAACTTCATTAGCTTCTAAGTTACGGAGTTAAGTGTAATTTTTAGAGTAGTAAAAAAGGTGTACTTAAATTTATTCCTAGAGAGAGAAGGTATCCCTTCTCTCTAAGGCCTTTCTTCCGCATGAGAGACTACTCCAAGGATGAAGGTGGCTGGACAAGAGTCTCGAAACGCAGCAGAACAAAACATTCTAAGTGGGACACGAAGACTAACAACGGGTATAAGGCAGACAGCGATGGAGAGGAGGTAGTAACGGTATTTTTTACGGAGTTTCCTGAGTCCTTGAGGGCAAAGGACCTTTTCAATCACTTTGAAGAGTTCGGGGTGATTGACGAGGTCGTTATTCCGGCAAAAAGGGATAAGTATGGTACAAAATACGGTTTTGTTCGCTTCTTGGGGGTGGGAGATGTTAGAAGGCTGGTGTTGAGGATGGATAATCTTTGGCTTGGTGGGAAAAAGTTGCACGCTAATATCCCTAGGTTCCAAAGGGCTGTCAAGGCTGCGTTCCCTGGGGTGTCCGGCAAAGAGAAAGGTCATCTTTCTGCGTCGCTAGATAAAGGTAAGAAGAAAGGCGAGCCAGAAGAGAGAAATGACTTCAATGGTTTCAGGTTTGCTGAGAGAGGGAAGTCGTTCGCGGAAGCTGTTCGTCCCAGGTCGACCCTTTCACCGTCGCAGGCCAAGGCGTTGGAATTTGAAGTAGAGGACGTGACGTTGAAGAGGTTTGAGAAGGCGTTTGTGGGGAAAGTTTTAAACCCGGGATCAACTTATAATATTCAAAGAATGCTTCATTCTGAAGGTTATTTTTCTCTAAAGGTTACTCCACTAGGGGCTAACCTTTGCCTGCTTGAAGAAGATGAACCTGGTGAGCTGGAAGCGCTAGTAGAGGGTGCTGCTGGGTGGTTGAGCCAGTGGTTTTCTGAAGTAAGGAAGTGGAGATTAGAAGACGTAGATTCGGAAAGGTTAACTTGGCTGCGTATCTATGGAATCCCTGGCTGTGCATGGAGTATTGAGTTTTTTGAGTTCTTAACTTCTACTATTGGCAAATATATTTGTTGTGATGATACTACCTCTGATCAGTCGAGAATGGACGTTGCAAGTGTTATGGTTAGGACATCTTGTGGGACTTTGATTAATGAAACTCTGAAGGTTTGTATCAATGGAGTCGTTTTCAGGATTAGATTGGTGGAGGAGACGCTTGGTCCATTGTCGAAAGTTGTCAATAAGGCCCCTGTAGCTGTTTCGGAGACGGGGAGTGAAGATAGCAACGTCAGCTCTTCTTGGAGAGCTTTTTTGAGTAACGATGAAGAACAGGATTTGTTTGAAGATGGTGGGTCCCTTGAACCTAGTTTGGTGGGTATCGAGAAAGTGGATTTTTAGCAAAAGGCTACTTCTGTCCGTTTAAGGAAGGAGGGTAAACAGTTGTACCATAGTTTAGGAGTTGATGGCTCTAGTAGTAGCCCTGTGTCTACCTCGGTTGACATCGTAAAAGGTACTTTTGGTTCTGCCACTTCTGATAAAGGTGGGTCCCCTTCTCTTTCTAGAGATTCGTTTGCTGGGTTTAAGGGCTTGGATAACACTGAGTTGGGCCAGGAGGATTTGGGCCAGAAGAATGGCTTGGTTTTTGATGAGGTCATTAAGGCCCAAAAGGCTCTCTTTTCTGAAATGGGTAAGCAGGGTGAGAGAAGTTTTGCAACTCTTGAAGTTTCTTCGCAGAACAACACTGTTAGTGCTTGTGAGGTTTCAGCGGCCAGGAACGCTCCCTATGCAGCCGTTGCTTCTGAGCTTAAATCAACTGCTGTGTTGGATCCAGGTACTAATTCTAGTCTTCCCTCTGCTGTAGCAAGAAATGATAGGTGTTCTAGCTTGTCTGAGTCTAGTAGACAAAGTAGTATTTCCTTTCGTAAGGTTAAGAAGAAGAAAGAGGTTAAGCATGTTAATTCGGATGAATCGGAGACAAGGTGCCATTCGGTTACTGATTTAGAGGTTTATCAGGGGAATAAGAGGTTTTGGGCTGAATTGGAGTCTAAGATGGCGATAAAAATCAAGGAAATGTTATCCAATCTCGGAGTCAAAGGGGGAGGTGATGAGTTAGCTCTTGAGGAAGAAATCAGGTGCTTGGAGAATAAAGATAAAGACAAAGCGTCAGAGGCTAAGAAAGTGCTAAATAATAATAAGAATCAATGAATATTTTGTCTCTTAATCTTAGAAGGGGTGGGTGTGAGATCAAAAGGAAAAGAGTGGCTTATTTAATCCAGTCTAGGAAGATGGATATGTGCTTCATTCAAGAATCTAAGCTTGCTGTGATTGATATTTCTATTGCGTCGTCGTTTTGGGGAGATTCAGAGGTGGAGTGGACGGAATCGGGTGCTTTAGGAGCCTCAGGGGGGATTATTATTCTTTTGAGGAAAGGGTTGTTGAACCAGTTATTCAGTTTTAAGGGCTTGGGGTTTGTGGGTTTGTGTGCTAACTGGAAAGGAAAGGATATCTTCTTTGTAAATGTCTACTCTCCTTGCTCTCCAGCTCTGAAGAGGAAATTTTGGAGTGAATTGATATTGACGAAGGCTCGTTTCTCTGGTAACCATTGGCTGGTGGGTGGTGACTTTAATGCCGTTTCGAAGGAAAATGAGAGGAAGGGTTCGTCTGCTGGGTGTAGGAGATCTGAAGTGGAGAATTTCAGTCGTTTCATAGACGATTTGGGCTATATTGATATCCCTTGTGTTGGAGGGAAGTTTACGTGGTTCAACGGTGGGGGCACATCTATGAGTAGACTGGACCATTTCCTTGTGACAGGCGACTTGGTGGAGGAGTGGGGTATCGTTGGTCAGACTATCGGTGTGAGAGAGATTTCAGACCATTGCCCTATATGGCTGAATACGAATTGTGCAAACTGGGGCCCTAAACCATTTAGGTTCAACAATGGTTGGATTAATCATAATCTCTTCTTAGATTTTGCTCGAGATGCTTGGGTATCGTGGAAGATTGATGGTAGAGGAGACTTTATTCTGAAGGAGAAGTTTCGCCTGCTCAAGAAAGCTCTTCGAATATGGAGTGTCGAAGTGTACGGTTGGATTGATCTTGAAGTCAACAACAAGGTCTCTTTGCTTCATGACCTTGATTTGTTCGTTAGCTTTTATGATGCTACTGGCCAGGAGTGCGTGGAGTTACATTCTAGTAGGGTCAAGGCTGCTGAGGAGATTTGGAACCAGCTTAGGCTCAAAGAGAACTTGTTCAGGCAAAAATCTAGGTTGTTGTGGATAAAAGAAGGTGATTTAAATACTAAGTTCTTTCATAGGATGATGAAGGGGAGGCAAAGGAGAACTTTATCTTCTCTATTCTCACGCCAGAAGGTAGAAAAGAGGAGGTTGTGGAAATCAAAAATGCAGTCTATGATAATTTCAAATCGAACTTTACGGAAACCAAAAAGGAGAGGCCTGTTCTTGAAGGGTTGAATTTTGCCTCGTTAACTGACTTGGAGAAAGAAGCCTTGGAAGCAGATTTTTCTGAGGCTGAGGTTAAGGATGCGGTGTGGGGTTGCAACGGGAGTAAAAGCCCGAGGCCAGATGGTTTTACTTTTCTTTTTTTGCAGGTTTGCTGGGATTTTGTGAAGGACGACGTAATGAAGATGGTTAAAGATTTTGCTGCTAATCCGACGCTTACCAAAGCTTCCTCTGCTTCATTTCTTACGCTGGTGCCCAAGATTCAGCACCCTCAATCTCTGAATCATTATAGACCAATATGCCTGGTGGGGTGTGTTCAAAAAATTCTTTCTAAACTAATGGCGTCTCGTTTGAAGAAGTATATTGGCCAGTTAATTTTTGCTGAACAGTTGGCTTTCATTTCGGGAAGAAGTATTGGGGACGGGGTTATCATCGTTAATGAGATTCTTGACCTTGCTAAAAGAAAGAAGCGAAAGTGCATGGCCTTCAAACTGGATTTCGAGAAAGCTTACGACTGTGTTTCGTGGAATTACCTGAGGTTTCTCTTCTCTAAGATGAACTTTGGGGCGAAGTGGGCTAAATGGATGGAGGCTATTGCGTTCAGCGGATCTTGCTCTATCTTGGTTAACGGCAGTGCAACGCGAGATTTTTTAGTATCGAGAGGTTTGAGGCAAGGAGATCCCCTATCTCCCTTCCTCTTCTTGTCAGTTATGGAAGGATTGACTTAGCTTGTGAAGAAGGCAATGGTTTTGGATTATTACCACGGTTTTAAAGTTAACCAGGAGTTGAACTTCAGTATCATTCAGTACGCAGACGACACGATGTTCCTGGGAGACTGCAGCTGGAATAATTTGTGGTGCATTAAGAGCATTTTGAGAGGCTTCGAGTTAGTGTCGGGCCTTAAGGTAAATTTTCTCAAAAGTTGCTTGTCGGGAGTGAACTTACCTGCTGAATTTATTAGTGCAGCTGCTGATTTTCTCTGCTGTAGAACTGGCAACCTGCCTTTTAATTTTCTTGGTATCTTAGTTGGTGTTAGCCCAAGGAGGTACTCTTCTTGGAACCATGTCATTAGTAAGATTAGAAACCGTCTAGAAGCTTGGAAGGGGAAGAATTTATCTGTAGGTGGGAGGGTGGTTATGATAAATTCCATTCTTAACAATCTTCCTATTTATTCAATGTCATTCTACAAAGTTCCTATAAAGGTATTGAAGGAGATTGTTAGTTTACAGAGTAACTTTCTGTGGGGAGACACGGAGGGTAATAGGAGAATATATTGGATAAGTTGGCGTAATGTGTGTAAACCTAAGGAAGAGGGAGGTTTGGGAGTGCACGACCTCTTTTTGTTCAACAAGGCCCTTCTTGTCAAATGGAAATGGAGACTTATTAACGACAATGGCGAGTTGTGGAAACGTTTAATTATTAGCAGGTATGCGCAGGCAGGAGTTGTTCTTTCGGTTCTTAGCAATTCGACCAATGGCACGGGAGCTAGAAAGGGTTCGATATGGTGGAGAGATCTCTGTCTATCTTCTGCTGTTTTAAATTCTCAGTCGGACTGGTTTGTCGATAACTTGAATTGTGAATTGGGTGATGGTAAGAACCTCTCCTTCTGGACGAGTAAATGGTTGTGCGGTAGTTCTGTCAAGGATTTGTTTCCTCTGTTATTCCCTATGAGTTCAGATCTAGGTATATCCATTGCAGACGGAGTCGCTGTGGTTGGTGGTTTGCAGTCTTGGGTGTTGTCTTTGTCGGTTACAGTAGAGGGGACTGGTAGGAGAAGGGAGTTGGAGGAGTGCCACGCCTTGATTGATAACAGTCTGAGACTGTGTCAGAAGGAGGATGTTGTTTCGTGGCCCTTTTCTAACGACGGCCAGTATTCAGTCTCATCTGCATACGACTTGCTTGTTAAGGATGTTGCATCAGAAGACATTGCCATTATGAATTTGGAAGCTGTTAGATTGGTTTGGAAGCTTGGTATCCCTCCTCGAGTTCAAATTTTCCTGTGGCGGTTGATTCAACTCAGGGTTCCTACGAAAGACCAGTTGAGCAAAAGAGGGTTAAATCTTGATCGTGAGAACTCCTTGTGTGTTTTCTGCAGAGTCACTGAGGAAACGGCTGATCATCTTTTTTGTCGTTGCCCCTTTGTAATCTCGGTATGGAGTGCTATTTTTTCGTGGCTGCGCATCAGTAATGATTTCGGAGACAGCTGTGCTATTTCTTTCACTTCTGCTTGTTTGTTTTTTAAGCGGCGTAGCGGGAACTACAATGGTATGTTGATTTGGGCTGCTACTATTTGGCAGATTTGGCTTTGTCGTAATGCAGTGATTTTCAATAGCGGTAATTTTACGATTGATCAAGTAGTGAATTCTGTTAAAATTTCTGCTTGGTTGTGGAGGGGTAAATTCCCTAACCTGTCTGCTGATTGCAATTGGACTAAGTGGGTTGCAGACCCTTGGGTCTGCTTGTATTGAGTGCTTGTTTTGTGTTTGTTGTTGGGTGGAGTACCCCTTGTACTCTTTTAATGAAATCTATTGCTTTTTAAAAAAAAAAAAGCTTCTAAGTTACATATTAACATTTACACCTGAATTATACGAGAGTTTAAAACCCCCCAATCCACTGTGTTGAGATGGATGGCTTTAGAAAAGCGTGAAAGGAAATGATTATGACTCTGTGAGTTGATATCCGACCAGTTGAGCATCGCATGGGAGAATAGGATGTTTCCGGTTCGGTATAGGATGAAGACTACTACACTCAAGAAGAGCCATATGCTAGCAAACCACATCTAATTTTTCATAATTTTTTAGAAGCGTTTTTTCGGTGCTGCAAATTAAAAGCGAAATCAAATAATTAACATAAGATTAAAGTTAAAACTATTGGACACATTAATGTAAAGACCAGTGAAACAGAGATAATAGAACCAAGGTCAAAGAGTTCATCAAACTAATACGCTTTTTAAAGTCAGTTTACCTATAAATCCATTATAGGTCTAGTACTGTTCATACGCTTGTCCAATAAACATGTCCATTCCTTTTACATTAGTGACTTCTGATTCTTCTTATTTTTTCAAGAGTCTAGTCATTTTGGGCATGTAGATAACCTAAAAAACAAACGAGTGTTACTTTCAACTAAAACCCAGAAGAAATATTAGAGACCAAAGAGAATCAAGCTTACTTTTGAAGAGAGAAATTAGGGATTTTTAAGAGATAACTATTTGTCTATTTGATTTCTTGAGACTCTCCCTTAGCGGTTGGCAATTCATATTTTTGTGAGAATTAGGGTTTTATATGCGTTTGATAGTTCTGCAAGGATTAAAGACTTTCAATTGAATTGAAAAAATGCAGAAGAAAATGAATTGAACAATCGTATGAGAGAAACAAGGTTGAATCTCAAGTCTATTATAAGGGTGGGTATCATAATATACTGTGTTATTTGTATTTTAAAATAATGTTATTGCAGGTATTTCAGAAAATGAGATTTTTTATTTTTAATTAAAAAATTATTTTGTTAAAAATCTTTTGAAAAACTTTAGTTCAACACATACATATTTTTTAATTGAGTTTAATATTTCCAGGATGGATTGGATTAAGGTGGTGAGGAAGACGTTTGCGGCTTCATCTAAATGGGATATCTTCCCATTCGGGGCAGGTCTAGTTGGCAAAGAGTTGGTATGCTTATTTTCTTACTACATTTCTTCGTTTCCTGATCGGGTAAAGGCTAGGGATCTTTTTATTCTTTTTGGTTGCATTGGCAATGTAGTGGAGGTAGTGATTTCTCCTAGGAGAAACAAGCATGGGAAGCGTTTTGGATTTGCCAGATTCAAGGAGGTGGAGGATGATAGAATGTTGGGTATCAAGCTTGACAACGTCTTGATCGACGGCAAAAAGATTTACGCTAATCCGCCAAGATTTGAGAGGAAAGATTTGAAGAGTTCCATAGAAGATAAGACGAAGTCCAAGGATGTTTCGGCGAAAGGTGTTCACTCTTATTTGCGGAGACCGCTCACACTACTAAAAAAATGCAAATCAGAGACGGAAATTTGTGAGAGAAATAAATCCCTCACTAATTGCGATGAATTTAGTGAGGGAAAGTTGTATAGATAATAAATTATTAATGAATAAAAATTAGCGTAGAAATTTGTGAGAGAATTTTTCCGTCACAAAAAAATTCCTCGTAAAATCCCTCACAAAATTGAAAAAAGTAAATTTAGTAAACTCCTTACCAATATTTCCATCATAAATTCCCTCGTAAATGTGTTACATATTTTTGTGAGGGAAATATTCCCTCCCTAATATATAATTTTATATAAAATAAATCAAAGTTAAAATTTGTTTTAATGATATTGTAACTTTTGATAAGTTAAAATTACACATAATTAAAATAAGGTTATATGTTAGAATAAAATAAATTAAAATTTAATAATTAATTAATTAAAAATATGATTATTTTAATTTTTTTACCATCAAACAAAAATTTCATTTGCCTGTTACTCACATTTCCTCTAAATCAAAAACCAATTTTGATTTCCCTCTCTTGATAAATTAATTTTAGTTTTTCCCTCTCTCACATAATATTTTAGTATTTTTTTTCACTTTCCCTCTCTCCTGTTTTCCAATCCCTTCTACCCGTAAAAAATTTCCTCTTACCCTAAGACCTTTCCCTTTCTTATCTGTTCCTAGATTGAATCCACTAAGACAGAGATTTTTCATCTCCTATGAGAGACCACCGTACACCTTAATCCCTAAACACAACATTTCAGAAAGTATCATTAGCCGAACAATAACCCTGTTCGTTTTAGTAATGAAAATTTGATAGGTCGGTTGAGATTTTCACTATTGGAAGTCTTCTATTTGGATCTATATGTTTTCACTGTTATCTTCCTTCCAAACTATTCCTTTCATTTTATTCTCGTTGTAATGTAGATTTATGTAGTTTTTTCTTTGTTCCAAGAATTTTAAGGATACTCCGATTCTGAGCACTAAGTGTTTGAGCTTTGTTTTCTGAGTAGTGGAAGTAAGATTTGAAGATTAATGGATAATGAAGTGTGATTGCAGGTGTTGAAGTGGAAACGGGCTTGCTTGGTGAGTGTGGATGTGAGGGGGATCATTGTTGTTGTGTTGGAGATTAATAGCAGACCTAAAAGGTGAACAAACCCTGGAAGGTGAAAATTTTCAGTCAATTTGTTTGTTTAAACATTAAATTTTTGTTATTGAATATTGGCAATAATGGATGTTTTTTGTGACATTTTATTGGTGGAGTGGTTTTAACTTCTTTTGCTTTAGTTTTGTGTGTATCATTAGTGCTTGAATGATGCTTGAATGAGTCTGCATCATTGTTGCGATTGTTATTATTAATAGAATCTTAGTCGGAGCAGTGATTATACTAATTCACAATATATGTGATTTATGTTTATAGAATTGAAGAATTTGTCAAATATGTAGCAACTCTGCTCTAAGAAGCTCTGAACCAGAAACTTCTACTAGATAAGCTGATATCGACATCCATTTTGTTAAGGGGCAAAAAGCATAAGCAAATCAAGAGCAGAAATCACTATGTCTCCTCCACTTGTTTCGTTAATAGATACGGAAAGTGATATAACATAGTTGATTTTATGAAGTGTCAATTTAAGCTCTCTGCGAATCTCAAACTTCTATTAGTCAACAAACAAGAGATTCTGTCTTACACTCGATTTTTACCGTATGTACTCTTGATTTCTCTTACACTTTAATTTAAGTTTCTTTTTCATTTCAATGTTCGTTTGGATTTGATGAAAATAAGTATTGAATTCTCATTTTATTGATTAAAATTTGATTTTGTTGATAACGCTTTTGATAATATTTGTTTTGATGCTACAAGGATAAGTTTGTTATTTGATGCATTCTAGTGAAGCATAGCTCTTATTTTTGTTATTTGTTTTTGCGGTCATGTGAACCAAGTGATTTCGATGGAAATGTTGCTTTGAAGTAAATCAACCGGCATATTCTATGAATGGCGAAGGCAGAAAAGAAAAGGAATGAACTTAGCTCGTTAGAAATTATGTCTCTCATTTCTTCCTATTTTTCCCTTTTATAATTTCAATTTTTGCCAATTGTTTTATAATATTATGCAGAAGAAATTTGAAGAAAATGAAGCACGATGAAGCTTCGAGAACATGGGGTTGGTGGTTCTGGGTTACACGCGTCGTTGGCAACAATATCGCTGAAATTCTACCTCTAGCAGACACACCAAGTAATCGATGGAAAGTCTATGGCATTGTGCGGCATCCACGACCATCCTGGAATGCAGATCCGTAAGACTTTGAAACCATTCTCTCTTTTCTTACTGATGTCGCAAACATCTTCAACGTTTATTGGGCAACACATTCAACCGAAGCAAAAAAATGCAAAATTAACGGTTCTATGTTATGCAACATCGTCACTGATGTCTTTCCAAACACTCCGGCAAAAAACACTGCAAAGTAGGCCAAAACACGGTATGGTTGAACTAGAGAAACTAAGTACTGCTGTCATAGTATATAGTCAAACAATTATTAGTCCTTTTTTCTGTGTGGATCATTAATGAAAAATAAATCTAAATTTTTGGAGTAATGGTTTTGGCTTAACTCTTGTATGATAATAAAGTCAAAAGTGAGATAACAATGGGTTGTTAGGAATGACCCTTCTCATACTTAATGTATCTAGTATTTTTCGTGTTTTGTGATTGGCAGGGGGCTACTGTTAAGTGATTTGCAGAGGGGACTCTTTTATATTCTTAATGTCTTTTACAAGGATTGCTGAACCGAATTCCTGACAAAGCATAAGGTAATTATTCTGTAATATTCTCATTTGATTTACTTTTATGTTCAGGTTTTTGTGTTTCTTTGACAACTAAATTTTCATTTTAAGCATGTCGATGTTTCAACTTCACTATAGCTATGGCTATGGCTCTTGTTGGGAATGATGTTGTTGAATTACTAAGCATACACCTATCTTAGAAAAATGACCTCTTGAAATGAGAATTAATTTTGTCTACGTTCAATTTCAGAAAGTATCTCTCAATTACTAATTTTTCCGTTACTTAGCTCACCATATTATTTGTCATTAAAAAGGTAACAAATTTTCGTTTCCCTCATTGCTTAAAGACAAATCATAATGTTTTTTTATTTGGTTTTTGATATCCCTTGATTTTTTTCATTTTCTAACTTATTATATCAAACATCTTTATCTATGAATGTTCAACCATGATTTATTTAATTTGAAAATTATTAGTTTAAAAACACAAAGTTCAATTTTCACTTCTACACTGTAGTGACAATTTATGTATATGTTATGTCTAAGTCATTTAATCAATATCTATTATACTTCTTCAAAGATGAAAACCTCAGCATTATCTTCAAGTACTACAAAACGTCAAAACAACAACACCAGGTTTACAACGGCACCCTATACATTGTTCTTATAGTGCGTACTGGTTGCGCGCGCATTATTTTACTTAGAAATCTCAAGGGTATAATAACGGTTTTTATGAAAACCGTGGTGATACAATCTAGCTATCATGGTTTCGAACCTCATCGCCCTCAAATAGTTTATCCCTTTGATGTAAATGCTCCCTTTTTAAGTTTTATTAATATTTAACTAAAAACTAATAAGGATATCACGACGGATATTTATCAAAACCGTTGTTACAAATTGAAGCTTCTTTTTATGTATTTTAAACACCATGTATATATATCAATTTATCCATTGAAACAACCCTAACACCAACGTCGTCACCATTGTCGGGAAGAAGACAACAACAACAACAAAGAGTTCTACTTTAAGGTGTTGCAATGTCACATTTGAAGACAAAATCATCCAAAGGTGTTTCTACGTCTTGTTCCAGTGTAAAATCTCGATCTGGAAATTTTTGTGGTTGTGATGGTCGTATGGTTTCGTATCAATGCAAGAAGGGACAAAATAAAGGAAGGCTTTTTTAGGAGATGTCCATTTTGGAGGAGCGATGAAACATGTAATTTGTTCATATGGGATGAAGACGTAGGAGAACGAGATGGAAATGACGATGAGAGCATTATGAAGTCAGAGTTGGAAGTTGTGGGCTATCTGAAGGTTATGTATGAGGATTTAAAGAAAAAGAACAAGAATTTGAAGAACAAACTGAAATCAGAGATATTTTCTGGAAATATCAAGATGTTATGTTTTTTTGTCTCCTTTATGTTTAATATTTACTTTGTTATGAAATGTAATAGTTGAATTAGGGTTCGAATTACATTGTTGATGTTTAAACTGCAGATGCATTGTGAATTACATTGTTGATGTTTAAACTGCAGATGCATTAAGTTAGAAGTTAAGGCGCACCTTTTCTTTTTTATTTATTTTAAAATTCATAAATAAAAGGGTTATCACTACGGTTCTTCTGGTTAACCGTAGTGATATATATATAATAAATAAATACCTATGTATACGGTTTTTATTTATTTTAAAATTCACAGATAAAAGGGTTATCACTATGGTTATTCTGGTAAACCGTAGTGATATATTTATAATAAATAAATACATATCTATACGGTTGTTATTGTTAGCCGTTGTGAAATAGTTTACCTATATATAAGCGAAATAACTTTCACTTAATTGACAGTAACGCCGTTGCCTTCAAAGTGAAACCCTAGAACCCATTTTTTCTCTTCGTTTTCACCATTAGCCGTGAATCTTGTGCTTCATACATTAAGGTATTCTTCTTCTTCCATCTATTGTTAGATATTTCCCATTATCTCGTTTGTTGCATGTTGTTTTTGTTAATTGTTCTCATTTTTTCAGATTCGTTTTCACTACCTTAACAAAGACCATACTTTGGAAACTTCATAATGTTTGTGTTGCTATGGAAAAATGTATAAGAAGCATGAATCTATGATGGAAACTTCATCCACCTTGTACCTTTTCTTCATAGCATCACGAACAAGATGTTAGTAATTGAAGAAACAACAGTGTAAGCAAACTTTATCTAGTTTTAGAAGCAATGAAAAGAAGTATAAGAAGTATGAAGCTTTTGTGTAGGCTTCTTCCTCCTTATATTTCTTTTTCATGGCTTCCCAAACTAGTTCAACATCATAATTGATTCCTGTTCCGCGATTAGTTTCATTAAAAGGTGCGTTATTCATGTTCCTCTCTTTACTCATCACTGGATTATGGTTTTAGGGTTTGTTTTCAACCGAGGATGCTCGTTTTTGAAGTTTGCTTTGTTTCCTTTCAGGTTAAGGGGATGATACAGGGTGATGATGCTGGTGGAAGCAAACGTATTATATCAGTTTATAATTTCTGGATCTGGTATAGAATGTTGTTTGAGTTTATCATATTCTATTTACATTGTTTGTTTAACTAACCCTCACTTAAAGTTTGCTGGTGGTAGCAAGCGTATTATATGAGTTTATAATATCTGGATCTGATATAGAATTTTGTTTGAGTTTATTATATTCTATTTAGATTGTTTGTTTCACTAACCCTCACTTAAAATACATTCAGTTAATTTGACATAGATACTTATAATCTGCAAATTAAGTTGTATTTGAAAACCAACTTAAACAAACCAATGTTGTTTTCTGATTGCATGCCTCTCATCATTTATCTCACGTTCTTTTATATATAGATTATGGTATAATGATCTCGCTCCTTAGATGCATCGCCATCTTCCAATATAGTTAAATCAAAGATGAGGCAAATTATCCAATGTCTTGTATATCTTATGGAAATTTAACTATAATCGAATATAGCAATATATCGAAGGAGTCAGATCAATAAACCATAATATATGTAAAAGAGCGTGAAATGCACGATGAGACGAATGCAATCAGAAAACAACATTGGTTTGTTTAAGTTAGTTTTCCAGAACAGTTTAATTTACAGATTATTGACATCTTCATCAAATTTAATCCATGTATATTTATTTAGTGAGGTGTTTGGAAAACAAGCAATCTACATTTAATATAATAAACTTAGGGTACTTACAACAACGGTTATATATTGTAACCGATATCATAAGTAATGTATGTTTTATATAAATTCGCTACTGATGGGTTTCGAACCCAGAACTTAAGTGTATGTATCGCAACGGTTTATTATCATAACCGTTGTGATATATGGCGCGCATCCTGCCTTTCAACAACGGTTTCTAGACCGTTGTAGAAACAGCGAACTTACAACGACAATCTACATAACAACGCCTTCGCCCGCGTCATTATATGTCATTCCCAACCGTTGTTAAATGGGTTTTTCGTAGTAGTGAAGGTACATGAAAACACCGTTATATTGATGCCATAGTTTGTGCTAACCCACGATAACAATCGGCAACATCTTAGCTTTGGTGTTATCATATGGTCTCATCTTTTGAATGTATATTATGTTAATTATTGAGAATATATTGACTTCATTTTAAGCTTTGAATGTATATTGTATTGTTAATTATTGAATTATTGAGAAAATATTGACTTCATTTTATATATTAAGGGAGTAAGTGCAATGAGTTCATATTTTATATGATGCAAATGACTAGGTCCATAGCAACACAAACTAAACTTTCCTATCAGGTACGTATTGTTGCATGTCATTCTTTGCCTTCCTTTGTCTTGACATATTTATTTTATTAGTTCTCTTTGATTACATTAATATGTATGTGAGTGCATGCGGAAAAAAGCTAAGAATATGATGAGATAAGATTAGGTTGTTACTTATTTCCATTTATTAATTTGGAGGTTGTTATAATTTCTATGAGCAAATTAGCATATATTATTGTGTACATTGTATATGACCTTGCATATCTCTTGTATTCAAAGATAATTTGTACATTATAAATATTCATTTGGAACAACTATAATTAAAAATATGGATTTCTGGAAAATGTAACCATCTCATTGTTAAATCACTTGCATGAATGAATCAATATATGCTTTTTGATTGAGTAAGTAGTTTATTGTTCAAATTGACAAATTTTTCTTTTTCCCAGTTTCAATTATATTCCAATATTTAGCCTCTCCAATGATAAATAATATACACCACCTGGTATACCATGATGATGCATAGTCTCCATAAACAACACACTGGTATTTAACTGGTGGTGAATCATTGATTAATTGAAAAGAAGGGGAGATCTTGACTGTCATGGTTGGGTTATGAAATATTAGAGAGCCTTGGTCTATCAGGAAACAGTAACTGCTTTATGCACACATCTCATGTGCTTTTCTTTTTAATTGTTGGTGTAGCATATACAACTAACAGAGTTTCCAGTTTCATTGAAGAATAAGCGGAAGGATAAGAATATGGTGGCTAGTTCTTAGGAAAAATTCCATTGAAAATTTATTGGGAACACTTGATTGTAATCTCTTAGTTTTAAAAATAATGTTAAGTACTATTTTTGTTGTAATCGTCTAATTTTGAGCTATCTTCATACTATTTTTGTTGCAATATCTAATGTAAACAAACAAAGCAAATATTATTTTGGTTGTAATATCTAGTTTTAAGAACATATTTTTAGTATTATTATTTATGATTCGGTGAATATTTATGATATTCATAAAACACAGTTTATTGTGTTTCTATTTTATATTTGTGCATTATTTATTTTAATTTTGTGTTTTATATTGTTTATTATTTAATTTAATTTTTTTATGAGAAATATGTGAAATAAACTAGGTAGGAAATTCACAATTTGTAGGTCTCATAATTAATGACGGAATACAATCGTTGTCACTAAATATTTATTGTTTGAGTTATTGACGGAATATAAATGTCACTAAATCCATTATCGTAATTAGTGAGGGATTTACAAATCCGTCATTAATTATTGACGGAAATACATTCACAAAGGTGGATTTTTTTCACTAATTTGTGACGGATTATTACGTTTAGTGACGGATTAATTCTGTACCTATTTGTGACGGAATTTGAAATCCCTCACAAATGTTTTGCGATATTGAAATTCGGTACGGTTAATGGTACGTCACTAAATCCGTCACTAAATAGATTTGTGACGGAATTTTAGTTCATTTGTGACGGAATATTATCCTCTCTAAATTTAATTCTTTTAGTAGTGTCTGTAGGGGCAAGCATTTCTCAAGGGTTTTCAATGGGACAGTGTCTTTTGCTGAAGCCGCTGGGAAGAAATGTTCAGATCCACTTGATATGTCTTTTGTATCGTTCTCTTCTTGCAAAGAAGATAAAGATAGATTTTTGAGAGCCTATGTCGGTACAACTATTTTTGCCGGTATGTCTTACAACGTTCAGCGTTGCTTTCAATCTGAAGGTATCTTCTTTGTAAAAGTTACTCCTTTGGGTTCAAGGTTGTGTTTGTTGGAGGAAGTCGATCAGGGTGCTCTTGAAGATTTGGTGACAGAAGGTTCCTCTTGCTTGATACAATGGTTTAGTGACATTAGGAAATGGAGGGAAGAAGAAGTTGATGAAGAAAGAGTAATGTGGATTACGGTTTATGGAATTCCATGTCTTGCATGGAACTTAAACTTCTTTGAACTGCTAGCCAATAAACTTGGAAATTTTGTTTGCTCGGATGAGAACACTTCAAAAGGTGTTTTTATGGACATTGCTAGAATAATGGTGAGGGTTTCCTCTTATTTCGTTTTACAGGAATATATGAAGGTGGAAATAGACGGAAGGAGTTTCGCTCTTTGTCTTAGAGAGGACTCCTTTGGACCGGTTCGTATTGCTGCTATTCTCCCCACTGAGACGGTTAGTGATTCGGCTTCGTCTGACTCCGATGAGGGGTGGCCGGTGGAAGTTAACAGCGGTGGGGAAAAAGATAATGATGACTTGGACCAGGAGTCCCTCATTGGAACGGATATTGAAGTTGGGGAGGTGGTAGTGGAAAAGGCGCAGTTGATGCAGTGTGTGGTTAACAATCCTGATTTGACTTCTCCCTGCTATGCTCCTGAGGCTATTAATGAGGGTACATCATCTCAACAACAACAATTAGGAAGCTCTTTTGACGAGGCAGTTGGGAGGCTAAAAGGTGCTTCTTGTTTTTCTAAAAATAGTGGCAGGGATGATTTTACCAAACACTATAACAAAACTGATTCTATTTCGCTGGAAAAAAAGGTGGAGGGCTCTGAGCCTAATTCTGTGCGCCTTTTAAGTGTGGGCCAGGGTGGTAAAACAAGTAGGATTGAAAAATTGAAATTTAAGTATCTTTGTGGCCTAGATGGAATAAGTGGGGTAAGGGTTAGAAAAGCTAACAGAAAACATTCCAAAGACAAGTTAAAAAAAAAGATTTTCTCTGTCTTCAGACCCTTTGGGTCTCTCTGGTAATTCGAGTGCTCCTGTTTATGCTTCGGCTGCGGCAGCTAATTCTGTGTCTACAGGGGCTTCTTCGTCGGCTTATTATGGAGTTAATTCTGATGAGTCCGACATTATTAGGAGTAATTGTAGACAGTGGGACAATTTGGATACTTGTGTGGGAGGTAAAATTTGGGTGGCAATGTCAAACTTAGGGGTTGTTGCAGCGGACGTAAAGATAGATTATAGAAGCAAAATTGATGATCTGGAGAGAATTGATAAGGCGAGAAAGTTGGGAGGGAAGGAGAAT
The DNA here is from genome assembly GCA_022829125.1 of Lathyrus tuberosus. NCBI lineage: Eukaryota > Viridiplantae > Streptophyta > Magnoliopsida > Fabales > Fabaceae > Lathyrus > Lathyrus tuberosus. The sequence continues at coordinate 20,507,658 of JALAZF010000040.1, forward strand.
CTAGTAACGTGGAAATGATTATTGGTTCTTTTAATATCAGAGGGGGTGGGAGTTTGGTTAAGAGGAAAAGAATTAGCCATATTATAAGAAAAGGTAAAGCGGATATGTTTCTTCTCCAGGAAACGAAGCTGTTTTCTATGTCTGAAATTTTAGCTAGAAGTTTTTGGGCCAACGAAGACATTGGGTGGACGTGTTCGAATTCAGAGGGTTTCTCTAGTGGCCTTCTGATTTTATGGAAGAAGAGTAGTGTTGAAGTTATTTGCAGTTTCAAAGGGGAGGGTTATGTGGGGGTGAAGGTTTTGTGGAGGAATAGTTGCTTCTACATCATCAATGTTTATTCTTCGTGTGATTTAGATTTAAAAAGAAAGCTTTGGAGGGATCTGACTATGTTAAAATCTATCTTCTCAGACGGCGATTGGTGCATAGGTGGGGATTTTAACGCGATTTCTAATTCGTGGGAGAGGAAGGGTAGGGCGGTCGGTACTCGTACTTCTGAAATGAAGGAGTTCTCGGACTTCATTTTGGATATTGACTTGATTGATGTTCCCTGCAAGGGGAAGGATTTTTCTTGGTATAGCGGGGATGGATCTTCCATGAGCAGGTTAGACCATTTTCTAATTTCGGATGGTGCTATTAGTAGGTGGGGTGTGGTATTTATAGGCCAGAGGGACCTTTCAGATCATTGTCCCGTGTGGCTAGTGGCGGATATTATGGATTGGGGTCCGAAACCTTTTAAAGTCAACAACGAATGGTTCGGCAACAAGGAGTTCATTCCGTTCGTGGAAAAGAAGTGGAACAAGTTGAATATTTCGGGTAGAAGGGATTATGTTTTAAAGGAAAAATTTAGGCTTCTCAAACATAGTCTAAGGAGATGGAATGTGGAGGTCTTTGGTAAATTTGATTTGGAGGTAGATGATAGTGTGGTGGAGATGAATGACGGCGATGAAGCGGCGGATCTCGTTAACAGTTTTTTGTCAAGCGTAAGGAGGCTTCGAAGAGATTTTGGTTGAATCTTAGGATTAAAGAGAATATGCTCATTCAAAAGTCTAGAGTGAAGTGGCTTAACGATAGTGATAACAATAGTAGATACTTCCATTGTGTTATGAAGGAGAGGAGAAGGCGTAACCACGTCGGCTTCATCAACACGGATAGAGGTATGTTATCGACGGTTAAGGATGTGAAAAAGGAAGTGAGGAACCACTTCGCTAACAAATTTCATGAGTCCGTGGAGAGTAGACCTTTGTTGGAGGGGTGTCTTTCAAGAGGCTTAGTGTAGAGGATATAGAGTTCTTGGAAAGCTCGTTCACGGATGAGGAAATTAGGGAGGCGATTTGGAGTTGTGGTGGTTCTAAGAGCCCGGGTTCGGACGGGTACTCCTTTTTGTTCATTAAGAAGTGTTGGTTTTTCCTTAAAGATGACTTTTGTAGCCTTTTCAGGGAATTTCATGAAGGGGCTGTTTTGTCAAAAGCGATTGTCTCCTCTTTTTTAACTTTGATCCCAAAGGGTGAGAACCCTTTGGGGTTGGATGACTATAGACCGATTTGCTTGGTGGATTGCATTTATAAGGCTATTTCGAAAATCCTTGCGGCTAGATTAAAGTTGGTTTTACATTCTATTATCTCTCCTTGCCAAAGCGCTTTTGTCCTAGGAAGACAATTGCTTGATGGAGTTTTAGTGGAAAACGAGTTGGTTGATTTCGCGAGTAAGGAGAATCTTCCTTGCTCTCTTTTCAAGGTTGACTTTGAGAAAGCCTATGACAAGGTGTGTTGGGATTATCTTAGATTTTTTATGAGAAAGATGGGTTTCGGAGAGATTTGGTTGAAATGGATGGAGGCTACGATTTTCTCTAGCAAGATGTCTGTGTTGGTCAACGGGAGTCCTACTAGAGAGTTCACAATGGAGAGAGGTTTGAGACAAGGTGACCCTCTTTCTCCGTTTCTCTTTGTTTTGGTAGCGGAGGGATTAACGGGGTTGGTGAGGAACTCGGTTTCGAACGGTGATTTCACCGGTTTGAACTTGGGTGGTAAGTGCCACATCGATATTCTCCAATTTGCCGATGAGACCCTTTTGGTTGGTGACGGTAGTTGGAGGCATTTGTGGGCCATTAAGGTGGTGCTTAGGGCTTTTGAATTAGTGTCGGGTCTTGGCATTAATTTTCACAAAAGCAAGCTCATTGTTTTAAATGTCTCTCCCAATTATCTTGAAGCCGCGGCATTTTTCCTCTCTTGTAAAACGGAATCGAAAGAGTTCACTTTCTTGGGCATCCCAATTGGATCGAATCCTAGAAGGGTTTCTTCTTGGTTTACTTTGGTGTCAAAGTTGAGAAAAAAACTTTCTAGTTGGCACGGCCGGTTTTTGAGTTTCGGAGGTAAAATTACCCTTCATAAATCGGTTCTTAGTAGCTTAGCGATTTTCCAACTTTCCTTTTATAAAGTTCCGGTTAAGATCCGCCAAGAGATAATTAGGATTCAAAGTGGTTTTCTTTGGGGTAGCTCGGATGTGAAAAGAAAGGTGCATTGGATGAATGGTTGCAACGATTTAACCCACACGACAACCTCCTCCCACACTAATTTAGCCACGGGGCAAGAAAAGAGCAAATGAAATAACGATTCCCGGCTATGGTTGCAAAGCACACAATCGAAATTGCTGGAAGTTGGTAAAAAACGATTGTACGTGGAGTTTTTTGGATTGGTTCTGTTTTAGTAAATCTAAAAGGGTTAAATAATGGAAAGGATATCTAGAGCATCTGAAGTACCATTCTCATCAAGTAACACAAAGGCAGAGAAAAATGGTGAGGTTTCAAAGAATGTAACATTGGAGGAAACAATGTATCGGTGAAATTGAAGAAAAAAAACGATATCCTTTTTGTAGATGTGAGTAGCCTAGAATGATACATTTGAGAGCTTTGGCATAAAGTTTGTCTTTACTTGGACTGAGGTCGTGAACAAAGCATGTGATGTAACACCCTTTTCTACCCCCAATAATGTTGCAGCAGAAACAACTCAAATATCAGAGTAAAGCATAAAAATCCCTCAAAGGGTGCACATTTCTCATTTAAAATCAAAATAATACACTTTCCCTGTAAACAAAGGGTTTTCCTCAAAATAAATAAAAAAGCCTTCACATGGCAGTGGAACTCAAAATTTTCAAATAAAAGGTTTTCAACAAACATTATAATAATCAAATAAAACCATATCATCAAATGACAACAAAAATAAGGAAACAACATAGTTCGACTCAAAGGACCCCAACCCGATGTTACACTATCAGAGCAAGACCCTCTAAACCGACCAAAAGCAACTAAGCTTCAAGGTCCTCAAAATCATCCACAGCTAAACCTGATCACCTGCAGGTTACCCACGTGGAGGCAACATTCAAACAGGCAAGGTGAGTAATCACGATTCATAATAATCAATATAAAACAAGATATACATAAAATGACATTATCTTCATATACAACATCATCAGGGTCATCATCAAGGAAAACATCAAAAGCACAAACAACATCATAAAATACAACAATGCCAATTAAATGCAAATGCACAACAAGACTCATGCATGTGGCACCAATCATCATAATCGATCGACACTAGGCCATCACCCCTCCGGGAATCGATTGTATGTGGAGTTTTTTGGATTGGTTCTATTTTAGTAAATCTAAAAGGGTTAAATCTGGTAGGGAAGGTTGTTTATGGTTAGCGGTTTCTTGGAATTTATGGTTGCTTAGAAACGACATAATTTTCAGAAGCACCGGTTGGAACGTTTAGGATACCGTTTGGAAGATCAAGCTTACCGTGTGGAGGTGGTCTTTTATAGGAGACATTATTCATCCCAATTGTAATCTATATGGGTTTGACAAAGATCCCTTGTTTTATTTGTCTTAGTTTTAATTGGTGGGTAATTTCTTCGTTTTATCGAGTGGTTACTCGTTTCTTTTGTATTCAGGTTTGAGTACCCTTTGTACTCCTTCTATATATGAGTTGCTTACAAAAAAAAAGGATATATAATTTAACTACTTTTTTTGTTTTTTTATAAAATTAAATTAATTAATAAATATATTTTGTAAAAAACCTATTAAAAGTGTTGATATTAAAAATATATTTAAAAGAAAGAGAAAATACAAATTTAATAATATTTTAAATAGTAATTAAAATTTCAGTATTTGATATTTTTTTACAAAACTATTAAATTTCAAAAGTGGCTAATTTATTTTGTGACTAATAATTCGGTTTCAAATTTGGAGGCTAATTTATTTTGTGACCAAATGTGAAATGAACAAATTTTTATTCAATTTTGGGCACTAATTCGGTCGCTACAGCCATCAAAATTTATCACTCAAAAAATCAATCAATAAAAAATCGATCATTAAAAGCGATTTTTCTAGTAGAGATATCAGCTGCGGTGGACAACGACATACCAACGACGAGGAAAGTAAGGGTGTACGAATAAGAAAATAAGAACAGGAGAGTCAAGATTGGTAAAGAGATATAGCGTAGAGAGAAACACTTGAGAGAGTAAGCGGATGAGGGTTTGTTTCAACGAAAGCGAAAGAAAGAAATTTTAAAAATAAGTGTTACATAATTAAAAAAATTTAATCAATAGAATTTAATAAATTTGTATATTATTATACTATAATCTATTATATTATATAAACTAATAATGATGATAAATTTTATATATTGATCGGACAACGAGAAAAAGAAGGGAGAGAAATTGTGAAGAAAAAAGTGGATTTTTACTTCTAATTGCGTGGATTAAGACTTCACTAAAATAAGGACGTATTTATCCCTCTATCTATATAACATTGCTTATTCATTCAATTTGCACGAATTATTATAAACTTCCTCAAAATAATTGTCTCAATCCAGTGCATTTTTTGGCAGTGTTAGGGTTCAATTAACAAGTAAGTGAAGTGGCATTTTGTGAAAGATGGAGATGATTATTGGTTGGAACCCAAGGAGAAGTGGCATTTTTTAAAAGAGGAACTTGTGAAATTATAATTGTAAAAGATAGAATTTCCACAAAAATGCAAAAGCAGTTGATAAAAAATGTTCTGTGAACTGAGAGAATGGAGTAAGGTTGCCTGCTGAGAGAATGGAGTTGTGCGATGTGCGATGAAAGAATGGAGTTATGCGTTGGAGATTCTGGGTTTGGGAGAGAATTCAGTGTTTTGATTGAAGAGAATAGAAAACTTGTGGTTTGTTAATGTGTTTAGATTAATTCATTTGCACAACATTTACTGAAAAAAATTTATACCCGTTATTCACTTAATTAGTTAGTAGGATTTTTTTTTTTCTTTTTTCTTCAAGCAATGGTATTCAAAATCAGCGGCACAAGGGGTGTCGCAACCCTTACATACGCCAATCATCTAAGGCTCAAAAGAGGAACAATAAAGCAGTCATAGAAAGATAGCCTAACCTTAGTCTTGAAGGTAACTAACCATTTCCAACTAAAAAACTGAATAGCATTCACACAATCAAAGACAGAAAGCTTCTGATTTCTAAAAACAACTCCATTCTGCCTATACCATAACATCCACAGAGTCGTGTACGACACTATAACACCCTTCCTATTTCCTGTCCTCGCTCTTATTATACCTTCGAAACTGTTAAGGGAATCCAAAGGGTTAGTGAACACCCGACAGACTATACCCAGCCATTTTTCAATACCAACCCACACCTTAGCAGCAAAATTGTAACAAAAGAAAACATGAGGAATTGTTTCGTCGAACAATCTACATTCAAAACACAGCAGGTCCCCTTCCAACATAGAAACATTTCTCTTAGTTAGTTTGTCTTTAGTAGAAATTCTTTGACGCAGGAGTCTCCAAAGGAAGAAACGCACCTTTGAAGGGACTTTCGCCTCCCAAACCTTCTGCAATCCGTCCACCACTGCTGCATCCAAACCTGTCGAAGACATTCCACCTCTCATCCTCTTGTAACAAGATTTGACTGAAAATTCCTCAGGCCCTACTCCATTGAGTACATAATCAAAATGCCATACGAAAACATCAGTTGCCCCCCTAATAGGCCTCACCTGTTCAAGCAACTCCATCAAATCTCCTCTTTCTTTCTCCATGACAGATTCAACAGGGAATGGACTAAACCTCAGGTTCCACTTCCATTCAATTCCCTGCCACTCACCAAGATCAGAAATCGCACATTTAGCATCCTTAGCAAACTGAAAAAGATTCAGAAAGACCTCCTTTAGAGGAATATCAGTCACCCAGTTGTTGTACCAAAACGAGATTTTATCACCTTTGCCAAGACTACACCTAATATTCTCACCAAACCAATTCCTCTTGGACACACTTTCATACCCTGCATCCTTCAAATCCTTTCACCATATTGACTCATTTTTAACACCAACCTAATATTTTGGGTTAGAAAATTAAACAATGTTGTCAGTCCATCTAAATTTACACCAGTTTAAATTTAACATGAGTAATAGAGATTTGATAATAACAATATTTTGAATTTACACCCGCTTTTAAAAAATAGGGTGCCTATTGTCACGTACTAACTTAAAATGACACTATATTTACAAAATTGTCACCGTGTTTCTTATTTACACCCATTTTTAGTATAACGGGTGTAAACTTTAAAATTATATTCTTCTTTTTGCACTAGTGCATATAATGCAAAATAATAGGGTTATGGTTGAGGCCGAATCCATGTATTTCTCTAGTTTTAAAGATAAGAAACATATTTTGGCATCTAAAGCGTTCTATGGTGTCATTGAGGAGATTTGAGAGATGGATTATGTTATTTTCAAAGTGTCTTTATTTAAATGCATGTGAGTTTCCAATTATAATGGTGTGCAAACTAATGACTTAGGATTCACTCGGGTTGACTTTGCCAAGACAACTTATATGACCGAACCATTCTTCATGGCTTCTCAAGCAAAACATGTTTTCTATGTGAATGACCCTTCAGACATATCAGAGAGATGGTCAACCGTTCTCCAAGGAAAATATGTTCCTCATAGTGATGAAAGTTTTGATATTCCTTCCACTTCTTCTTACACAACACAAGTGCCTACCTCATAAAATATGAATATGGGAAAATTAACAAGTATATTATTCTTTATTCAGAATTTATTGTAAGTTATAATTTTTAAGTTTATTTACTAATAAGTATTAGTATTTGAAATTATAGGTGTTTAAAGTCTACACACCAAGAGAAAAGAAATCAAAACACCAAGATACAATTATTTGATGTAATGATGTGTAAATTGTAGATTGTTTTGTGCCATTTTGGTTTTGACGTAATATACGAGTTTTGGATTTAATGTAATATAATTTTTCGTATGATTCGATTCACAAATGCATGTTGCTGTTTCATTTTTGATACGATTCACAAAAATACAGATTAAAAATGGAGAAATGTATAAAAGAAAAAATATATATAAAAAAAAACAAGTGATTTCACCACAATTGCTAAATCCATCCGTGGTTATATATAACCACATGCTACTTAACAATGACTGATCATCCGTGACAATATATCTTTGCCTGTCTTTCATAGTAGTGACAATTATATATATATATTTTTTTATAAGCAAAATTATATTATAAAAATAGGACACAAATTAGTGTCCTACACAATTACACAGGCCAACTATCTACAATCGGACCTTACAAAAAATCGATAGGTGCTTTCACCCACGTGTAATAGTTACAATAAGAAGCATTAGAACCCTTCTTTCCTATCCACCACCAAGATAACAAAACGATTCGATTAGTAATAGTATCGAGATCCCAAAATTCGTCTCTAAACAAAATGTTATTCCTAAACATCCAAATAACCCAACAAACCAATATCCAAAGCCCTGTCGCATTCCCAATATTAAGTTTTTTCTTCACACAACCATCCATCCATGATGAAAAGTGATTAATGGTGTCCCCTAAAAGGAATTCCTCAATTCCTAACCATCTAAAAACAAATCTCCACACCGTCACAGATTTATGACAACAAAAGAATAAGTGTTCAGAAACTTCCAACTGTAAGAAACAGAACGGACGTACCATAGCGTGTTGATTGGTTATAATGCCTCTATGAGCAAGTATCTCACAAGTCGGAAGAATATTGAGAAACAACCTCCAACCGAACACTCTGACTTTGTGAGGAACTTGAGCAGTCCAAACCAAATTAAGCGTCGCTCTCAAATTCTCCCCACAACACCAGTGGTCCGAACCTTCGTGAGTCTGCAGAAAAGAATATAACGAAGAAACCGAAAAATGCCCAGAATTTTCAAGCAACCAAACAACAGTATCCTTTTCACCTTCAATCACCGTAACATCGTTCAGCCCGACCATAATGGCATCAACTTGGTTTTGAACAGCAGTAGAGGCGCTGTCAAGGAAAAAACGCGGCTGCCACTTCCAAAAACCGTCTAAAAAATCTCCATTATCAGTAACCCAACTATCTTGATTTGAGGCCGAGCCCCAAGCATCAGGATATAAGGAGGCCAAAGTTGCTGAACCGTGCCAACGAGCGCTCCAAAACGGAACTGTAACTCCACTGCCAACTTCATAAGACATCAAATTGGAGAGCTGTTGTCTGCTACAAAAACCTGCAATAATAAATAAATCTTTCCACCACAGAGATGGTGGAAACTCATACTTGGATAACAAGCCAACATGAAAATCAAGAACAAAATGTTTATATCGACGGCGAATAAAATCGTTCCAAATGAATTCTTCCACTGAAACAATTTTCCACACCCATTTGAAAAGCAAGGCAGCATTGAAGAGCTTTAGATCTTTAATCCCGAGTCCTCCGTCTTCCTTGCTCTTACAAACAACACTCCACCTGGCCCAAGACACACCTTTTTTGGCCATTGAACCATTCCAAAGAAAAGGTTTTTGAATTGTCGTCAGAATACAAATTACATGGCTAGGGAGTTTATAGAAGGACTTATAATGAATTGGGAGATTTGCTAGAACTGAGTTGATTAAAGTGATTCTACCACCGATAGAAACAAATCGACCATTCCAAGAATTTAGCCTGCCTCTCACCTTATCAATTAATGGTTTCCAAAACGAGAGAAGTCTATGGTTACCACCAACGATAATTCCGAGAAACTTAAAAGGGCCAGCTGAGATTTTACAAGATAGATAATTTTCTGCTGCCAAAACAAAAGATTCATCCAAATTAATTCCATACAGAGAGCACTTACTGAAATTAATATCAAGTCCTGACACCAAATGGAATCCCTTCAGAATTGCCTTAACTGCCATTATATTCTTCCAAGAACCATCGCTCACCAACATAGAATCATCTGCATACTGAAGAAGGTGAATCGGTGTATCAAGATGCGCCTTAAAACCGGAAAAGGATCCATTCTCCACAGCCCGGTGCAGTAACACCGCAAGGCCCTCAGCAACAATAATAAAAAGAAACGGAGCCAGCGGGTCGCCTTGTCTGACGCCACGAGCAACCTTGAAGTCCCTTGTGGGACTCCCGTTAACCAAGACCGAAGTGTAATAATTGAAGACTCCATTGTTCATCCACATCATCCATTTTTCTCCGAAGCCCATAATCTTCATAACGTCGCGCAAATAATTCCATTCGACACAATCATATGCTTTAGCGAAATCCACCTTAAGGAGCATTAACTCACTCTTAGATCTTCTAGCTAAATCGATGACTTCGTTTAACAATAGAACTCCATCAAGAATATTTCTTCCTTCGATGAATGCCGATTGAGAGTTTGAAATGATACTACCAATAACACCTTTGAGTCTATTAGCAAGGATTTTCGCCACAACTTTGTAAACTACAACAACTAACGAAATTGGTCTATAATCATCCAAATTCATCAAACTGTCATTTTTCGGGATAAGAACCATGAAAGAAGAGGCAAGAACTTTAGGAAGCTTCTCGCCCTCAAAGAATTCAAGGATACATTTAGAAAAATCATGCCCAACTAATTCCCAACACCTTTTGATGAACTCAAAGGTAAAACCATCACGCCCTGGACTTCGATCTCCACCACAATCGAACACAGCTCGTCTAATCTCAATAAAGTCTACCTCTCTATCAAGCTCCTCACTATCATGTACTGATAAACGTTTGAAACCATTGCCTCCAATGTGTGGAAGAGGTCTAGAGCAGCTGCAACTACTGAGCCTCTTTAGAAAATGATTTTTGACGGCTGTTTTAACCCCATCCACATCTTCGATCAGCCTATCATCAATTGAAACAGAAAAAATTGAGTTCAAGTTAAGCCGAGATTTCAAGACAGCGTGAAAATATTTGGTGTTAAAGTCCCCGTCATGCATCCACTTCGAGCGAGATTTTTGCCGTAAAATACTTTGCTTGATCCTCAGATTTTTCCATAAGTCGTCTTCGGCTTCATTCCTCTTAAGAATCTCTTGTGTAGCTAACTGATCTTTATTCAATTCAAACAAATCCTCCACATCATTTATAATACCTACATCCATCTTGATTCTGGTATCGATCCAGCCAAAAATGTTTACATTCCACGATCTCAACTTCTCTCGCAGAAAATGGAATTTTCTAGAAAGAATAAAAGAGGCCTTCCCAACCACAACACAAGCTTCCCATTGCTCTTTCACAAAAGACATAAAACTAGGATGATCAAACCAACACGACATGAATTTGAAGGGTTTAGGACCCCAGTTGACAATTCTGGCAGTGAGCCAGACTGGCCTATGATCAGAGACGTCACGCTCCCCAAACTTCTGAACTACCGAATTCCAATCGTTCAAAATTCCTGGTGACACCAGAAATCTATCGAGACGACTGTTAGTAGAGTAATAGTGGGGGTTGTTTTTAATCGTATCCACAGGGATTGTTCGATATTTTGATGCGTGCCTTTCAATAGTTGTGATATTCTAAGTTCAATGGTTTCAAAAGTTTCTCAATTGTTGTTAACATTCACTTGTAGCAAAGATTAATTGGTGACAAAGATTTTGTAAAAGTTTTGATAAAAGCATGTTAAGGTTAGGTTTCGCTAATCCTTTTCACGTATAAATGATTAATCAAGCATATGAACTCGGTTTTCGATCAATACAACCGCGTATCCTCCCGACCAAGTTTATGTCTAAAGCGAAGTCGTGAGTATCGTTGTTTGGACCGTTAGATGATGTCTCATGCTAACACTCTAAACAAAAATCATTAAGATCAACACAATGCGAATAGCAAATCCCAAATCTAGGTCTAGAGTTTGGTTTTTAAGAGATAAAATTGTTAGGTCATGATTTGTAGAATCTATGTCTAGAGTAAAACAAATCACACATGAATCATTAAGAGAAAACAACATCATCTATATTGATCAAAGACTTTGTTCATACACAATAGATCAACAGCGATACATAAAATCAGAATCAACTACTTCTAACCTCAACATTGAGTGTTTAACTACCACTTCTCATGGTAGATTGGATAACAAGTAAAGAGAGGAGATGAATGAGCATCCACGACGAATAATCGAGAATGGATGCGACTTCAGCTTCTCCAAGTGAAAATCCACTCTTTGATGATCAAAATACTATAAACTATGTTTTTTAGTGAAAAATGAACAAGAGATCCCAAACAAATAAAGTGAAAATCTATTTATACACTTCTGAAATCTGCATGATTCGCAGTGCGAGCACATCATTCGCACTGCGAATGAGAGAAAATGGCACCTTAAGTGCCTCTGAGACTTAAACCCCTCCAAGCAGAAATCGTGCGTTTGCAGTGCAAACCATTCCTTGGCACAGCGTATCATTCGCTAGCTCATTCGCACTGCGAATAAACTAGCGAGCCAGGACAATCAAATTCCAGAACCTACTGCCTCCCTTCGCTGGCATCTTTGCACTGCGAAACAACCAGCGAGCCTTCGCTGGACCCTCTCCAGGAGTTCGCAGTGCGAACTCTTTGTCATCTCAAAACTGGAACTCACTGCCATCATTCGCTGGCGCCTTCGCTGACGTTCGCAGTGCGAACCTTCGCCGGGACTTCGCCAGATCCTTCGCACTGCGAATTCTCTGTTGCAGCAACACTTTCAATGGCAACCTGCATGTCTCACAATTTTGATCCTTTGGTGCCTACTCCTGCACATTAACACACAAATTACAAGCTCCACACATGTATTCCAAAGTACACACTACAACACAATTACCCACTTAAACCAATTAATTACACAAGGAAAGTCATAAAAAATGCCAATTATTGCATCCAAATATATAACATGTTTGGCATCTAACAAACTCTCCCCAACTAACTCTTTGTTTGTCCTCAAGCAAAGTATGCCTCAAAAGAGGATTTGCTCGAGCATTCAATTCAATCAAGACGCGCAAAACGGCTCAACTAAACAACGATCACAACAACGCAACAATTACATAATTCAAGAACCTATAATGTAAAAGAACTTGCCTCTTAAACAATTTCAAATAATGTTTCAAGAGACAACTAACTCATCCTGCACATGTCATTCTACACTCCTCTTCGAAAAAGGATTGAAGGCAAACGTGCATACAAACACGGGACAGATACACTCAAATGACCAATGATGCAATACTAAGCAATTCATACCATATCTCAATGAACACAAAAGAAATCATGGAAGTAAAAGATCACTAAGGACTTCAAGGTTGTAGCTTGGTCGGGTAAACAAAAAAGGGACATTTCTAATGGCCATTGAAACGAAATTGCCGAAGCAAAAGAACATTCACTATACACATATTCACACATCTCAACTTCATTTCACCAATTTTCCATTACACCTTCACAAACTATCGGGCACAATTATTGACTCTACATTTTTTTTCCATTCAAGCAAGCATTTTCTCATTTGTACAACATATTCACACTCTTTTCTTTACATGCTTACTTGAATTTTTTTTTCAAAATTTGGAGTAATGCACCCATCTTCTTTTATTCTCCCCAACTCATTTTCGACTCAACCTAACGTGAATGTTCCTTGCTTTTTAAGGCAAGGAAGTAAAAGTATACAATTTCAAAGGTTCAAGAAGAAAATGTTAGAAACTCACCAAATTTAGTGATGAACCAAACTTGCAAATTATGGACATAAAACAAGTTCATCACTAAACCGAGTTCTAAACTGTTTAGGCTCAAAGTGGCTATCAAATGCTCACACCTCACGGGTGAATTGATATATGGACATGGTTGTGCTCACTTTCAACAAGTGCCTTGATCACTTCTCCTACTTCCACAAAATCACATGGTCACAAGATAAGGCATGAATTAAAAGTAAAAACAACATTCATCAACAATCCTTAGCATATAATAACACTTTGGAGGCTTCTCACTTTTAATGGTTTTTTATCAAAAAATGACACATGCATTCAAAGGAAGTTGTAACATGAAACAACATTATCAATCGCACAAGACACAAAGTTCTAAAACATACAAAATTCTCGAACCAGGTAACGATGTACCTTGTCGCAACACAATGCTTAAGATACTATCATAGCCCTCACATCATGGAGGAATCTTTCTTTAAAAACCAAGAGTCTCCAACCTACTCCCAAAATTCCATCATAAACGAAGGAACATTAACATGAAAACATATTAACAATTTAAGTAGAAGTGCAACAAAAATAATTTACTCAAAACGCTTAACATTACTAATAATAATAAATAAAGTGCTTGGTGTAAGAACATCTACAATATCCAAAATGGTACCACTAGGGTACAAGTACGCCAATATCAAAATATTCCACTACGTGGATACAATAGACTAGTAAAAGCTGAAAAATACAAAATATAAGAAAACTTCACTTTGGAGACCAAAGGAAGTACACACATCTGAAAATCACAAAATTAGTCCTCTTCGGACTCAGTCTCCAAAACCTCGGTAACCATCTCATCCTCATCTCCCTCATTAGAAGTATTACCAGAAACCTCCACATCGGTGCCATCACCCTCTATCTCATCACCATCTCCATCCTCATCAGCATCATCACCTGCAGGACCACCAGCTGAATCCTCTCCCCCTCCGAAAACTGGCCTGGCCTCAGGCCATCCAGCATGTGCGAGGAACTGCTCCCTCGACATCATAGTATGCTCCATAGAAGGGTCACGGATCTGCAATTGGAGAACCTGCAAAGAATCATGAATATCAGTCATGGCACGCTGTTGGGAAGCCATCCAATCCCAATTATATTGGCAGATCTCCTGCTGATACGGATAGAAATTCGGCGACTCAAAAGTATCACCGCCACTCGTACCAGCCCCTGCAGCAGCAGCCCCTGAAGTCTCAGTCCTACCACCCTTAGGTTTGCAAAATTTGTCGACATATCGATCATCGATAGCCGACGTGATAGTGACCTGACGACGCGAAGGCAAATTAACACCAGCTTCAGCACATAAGGACATGATTAGGCACGGGAAAGCAAGAGGGGAATTTTTCCTCGAAGCGTTCCCTCCTAATCCAATCTCGACACTGGACCTTATTTCATCTGCTATTATCCTCGTGACATCAATTTCTACGTTTGTAAGGATGCTGTGCACAAGGTGAGCCAAGGGAATCGGAACGGTAGAGGAATGTGACTTTGGCTTAATGTTGGTGACAACCAAAAGTAAAACAAGCTGAGCCAAGGGTAACATGTCCTCTCGATGATACCTCACAACAACTCCCGAATGGTTTAACTTCACATCTTTACCCGGGCGCAACAAATCAGAGGTCATTTGTGTGATATTCCTGTTGCGGTTAAGGTTCCTGTGGTAATCATCTTCCTCACTGGCACACAATGGAAGAGGGTCTCCAAGCACTCGGTTAATGGTCCTTCTGTGAAACCTTACATTTTTCCCTCCAACAACAGTAGTCCAATTAAACAGATCCCTCTCATCAGGAAGGGCGTTGGCATAGAATTCGCAAACCATCTCCACACTATACGAATCAAGGGGCGTTATCAGCTGATCCGACTTTTTTTCATGCAAGAGGGCAGCTACAGAACGATAAGTCCCTTGATCATTCAGAATAAATCTCTTTTCAGCAAGGATGGTTCTTGTCTCCAATACCTTATATCTCTGAGCCTGCCTAATACCCTTGAACCGAGTGTCGTCGAACGTGATCGGCACCTGTCTGGATGTTGATGCTTTCCTTTTCTTGATCATGGTTTTAGGACCCATCTGCACAAATGACAAACAAATCCAACACAAAAACACCAAGACAGATCATTAGAAATTAGGACATACATGCTTCAGAATGAACTAAGAAAAAACAAAAATCTGGGCTGCTTGCTAAAACACTCGCACTGCGAATCCTAGCGAACGCTCGCCCCAGATTCGCAGTGCGAACAAGCCAGCGAATGCACGAAAACTTTGAAAAAAATATGCAGACCCAGATTTCACTACATAGCATGATTCAAAATGTATTCTATACTCAAAACCAGCAGAAAATTTGGCATGCATTGAACAACCCCAAACAGAATTTAACCCTAAACTTTCTACACATTCTCATGCATAATTCACAACACAATCCAATTAATTAGAAAGTACAGAGAAAAGACTTCAAACCTGTTTGGACTTGGCAATTGAGTAAAAGAAATTGGAGAGATGGACAGCAAATGCAACGTGAGAGGGAAGGAAGACTTGAGGTTTTTTTTTCTTTTTCTTTTTGGTTGAAAGTGAGAGGCAAAGGACTAGGGTTCGGTCCCCTCAAGTCATCAGCATTTCAACATGGGTCTTGGCCCTACGTGCAGGCCCACCCATAACAAAACCCTCACTTTTAATGATGTGGTAGCAAAACCACCAAGTCTGGTTCGCTGATGTTCGCAGTGCGAATGGCCAGCGAATGCTCGCCCCAGATTCGCAGTGCGAACAAGCCAGCGAACAAGACAAATTTTCAAAATTTTCAGGTCTGTCCTGCTGCCACACTGCATATGGTTCCATACTATAATGTACAATACTAGTCTCACAAAAATGACTTCAAACAGCAAATAAAAGTAAAATACTTACAATGTTGGGGTGCCTCCCAACAAGTGCTTATTTAACGTCGGCTAAGCTCGACGGTCCACCGCAATCTCACGGATCGCGGAAGGGAACAATGGCGGGATTCCGCTCAAAATCACCTCCAAGGTACACTTTTAATCTTTGGCCGTTCACAGTCCAATTCTCTTTGGTTGTTGTGTCTTCAATTATAACTGCTCCATAAGGCTTGATTTCTAGGATCCGAAACGGACCCGACCATTTAGACGTTAACTTTCCCGAGAACAATTTTAACCGAGAATTGAATAGCAGGACCAGCTGTTCCACCTCAAATTGCTTGATGATTATTTTTTTGTCATGGTAAGACTTTACACGCTCTTTGTACAGTTTATTGGAATCGTACGCCTGAAGGCGTAATTCATCCAATTCCTGTAATTGCACTTTTCTTTTTTCGTCGCTAAGAGTTGGATCAAAATTTAAAAATTTTAAGGCCCAAAATGCCTTGTGCTCCAACTCCACTGGCAGGTGGCAATTCTTACCATACACAATTTTAAATGGTGTGAGACCGATCGGAGCCTTAAAAGCGGTCCGATACGCCCACAAAGCATCATCTAATTTGTTGGCCCAATCTTTTCTCGAGGCCAAAACAGTTTTCTCCAAAATACGCTTTATCTCACGATTGGAAACCTCAGCTTGACTATTAGCTTGAGGATGATATGGTGTGGCAACCTTGTGCTTCACACCATAATGCTCCAAAGCTTTGTCAAGCTGAGTGTTACAGAAGTGAGACCCTCCATCACTTATTAACACTCTAGGAGTACCAAAACGCGCAAAAATGTTTTTTTTCAAAAATTTCACAACTGTTTTTCCGCCGGCTTTAGCACAAGCTATCGCCTCCACCCATTTAGACACATAATCAACGGCGACCAAAATATATTCATTGGAAAAGGAAGATGGGAATGGACCGACAAAGTCGATCCCCCAACAGTCAAAAACTTCGATTTCCAACATATTCTGTAAAGGCATCTCGTGCCGCCGTGAAATTCCTCCACTTCTCTGGCACCTGTCACAACTAAGGGCATGCGCATGCGCATCTTTGAATAAGGACAGCCAATAAAAGCCCGACTAAAGGACTTTAGTGGCCGTTCTCAACCCATTAAAGTGTCCTCCATACGGAGAGTTATGACAGTGCCACATAATATTAGTGGCTTCCTCCAATGAGACACACCTTCTTAAGAGGTTGTCGACACCAAGTTTAAATAAATAAGGTTCGTCCCATACGAAAGACTTGGCGTCCGACAAAAATTTTCTTTTTTGGTGGTGCGTTAGACCATCCGGTATCAATCCGGCGACTTTGTGGTTAGCCATGTCGGTGAACCACGGTCTAACCTGCACTATAAACTATTTTTCATCTGGGAACTCCTCTTTGACCTCACATTCATTCTTGGTCACGTCAACGTTTACCAGGTGGGATAAGTGATCCGCCACCAAATTCTCGGATCCTTTTTTGTCACGAATTTCAAGATCAAATTCCTGTAACAAAAGGATCCACCGAATAAGCCTCTGCTTAGAATCAGGTTTGGTGAGCAGATACCTTATAGCCGTATGGTCTGTGTAAACGATGACTCGTGAACCAATCAAATAGGAATGAAATTTCTCCAACGCATACACTATGGCAAGCAACTCTTTCTCATTTGTTGCATAGTTAATTTGATCCTCGTTTAAAACTTTGCTCGCATAATGTATAGCGTGGAAAATGTTTTCCTCTGACCCAAAACAGCCCCAACCGCATAATCGCTTGCATCGCACGTTAATTCAAAATCCAATTTCCAGTTAGGTGCAACGGTTATCGGTGAGGTAGTTAAACTCTTTTTTCAAAAAATTAAAAGCAAAAAGGCAAGACTCGTCAAAGTCAAAAATCTTACCTTGGACGAGCAAGTTGCTCAACGGCTTTGCGACCTTTGCGAAGTCCTTAATAAACCTTTGGTAAAACCCGGCGTGTCCAAGAAAGCTCCTTATGCCTTTGACATTCATCAGTGGTGGCAATTTCTAAATAACATCCACTTTGGCTTTATCAACTTCAAGGCCCTTTGAAGAAACTTTGTGACCGAGCACAATTCCCTCGTTCACCATAAAGTTGCATTTTTCCCAATTAAGCACCAAATTGGTTTCCACACACCGTTCCAACACCGTATCCAAATTTTTCAAGCACAGATCAAATGATTGTCCAAAAACCGAGAAATCATCCATAAAGACCTCAATTGTCTTTTCGATCATATCCGAGAATATAGCTTGCATACACCGTTGAAAAGTCGCTGGTGCATTACATAATCCAAACGGCATCCTCCTATAAGCGAAGATTCCAAAAGGACATGTAAACGCGGTTTTTTCATGATCCTCCGGGTTCACAATAATTTGGTTGTAACCCGAATAACCATCCAAAAAACAGTAGAATTGTTGACCGGAAATCCTTTCGAGCATTTGATCCATAAAAGGTAAAGGGAAATGATCTTTTCTCGTAGCTTTGTTCAACCTACGGTAATCGATGCACATTCTCCACCCGGTAACGGTTTTTGTTGGAATAAGCTCATTTTTCTCGTTTCGGACCACCGTTAATCCGCCTTTTTTCGGTACCACATGCACCGGACTAACCCACGGGCTGTCAGAAATGGGATAAATCATTCCAGCATCTAACATTTTCACCACTTCTTTTCTCACCACTTCTTTTATGATTGGATTTAACCGGCGTTGAGGTTGCACAACCGGTTTAAAATCTTCCTCCATGAATATACGGTGCATGCAATATGAAGGGCTTATGCCTTTGAGATCGAACAAAGTCCATCCCATTGCATCCTGATTTTTTTTCAACACTTGAATTAAGCGGCTATCCTCGTTTTCAGGCAAAATACTACTTATGATCACCGGTTTATTACCACCGTCATCGAGAAAAGCATACTTCAAGGTTGACGGTAACACTTTCAGCTCAAGTTTGGATGGTTCATCATTAACCACTTTTTTTTAGAATTTCCTCTTCATACTCCCAAGGTTGCAATTCTTCCAAAGCTTCAAGCTCTAACAAACACTCTTCAAGAGCTTGCTCTTCTTCAACCGAGAATACTTCCAAGGAATCATCCAAAGCTCTTTGTAAAGGATCAATGACATGAATTTGCTTTGTAACTTCAAAACTTGCTTCCTCCGTTGCATCGATTCGGAAACAATCACCTTTATCTTTCTTGTGCTTCATGGCATCATAAAGATTGAAACACACCTCTTCATCTTGGACTCTCACTTTCATGAGACCATCGTCCATGTCAATTGCCATTCGGGAAGTTTTCATGAAAGGCCTTCCAAGAATCAAAGGTGCATCCTCATCCTCCTCCATTTCAATTACAACAAAGTCTATCGGAAACAAAAATTTGTCCACTTTGACCAACACATCTTCCGCTACACCGTGAGGACGGGTAGTGGATTTATCGGCGAGTTGCAACGTCATTTGCGTGGACCTCAATTCCATGTGTCTTAACCGTTTCACAATCGACAAAGGTATCAAGTTGATACTAGAGCCCAAATCAATCAATCTGTTGCCAACATAGATGTTTCCTATCGTAACCGGCAATGTAACTCGTCCCAGATCACATTCTTTCCTCGGGAGAGTACGTTGAATGATGGCACTACAACTTGCATCTACCATAATCGTCTCTTGATCCGTATACCTCTTCTTTTTCGTGAGGATATCCTTCATGAATTTCGCATATTTAGGCATTTGCTCCAAAGCCTCGGAAAATGGAATATTTATTTGTAATTGTTTGAAAATATCCATAAACCGAGAATAGTGCCGCGCACTATCTTTCTTTGTAGGAGCATGAGGATATGTAAATGTTGAATCAGAATATTGTTCATCGGCTCTTTTCCCTTCCTAGTTCTCTTCACTCTTTCTTCACTCTCTATTTTTCTCTCATTCTCACCTTTTTCCTTCTCATTTTCAACTAAAACGCCCTCAACATTTTTTTCTACTTCAATCTCCTCACTATCTTTTTATTTTTCATTTTCAACTACAACCTCCTCCTCCACTACTTTCTTACCTACACCCATGTCAATCTCTCTTCCACTTCTTGTTAGAATTGCTTTGCAATCTTTAGGATTCGGAAGCGTATTTGCTGTAAAGTGCCCTTTTTGTTGGTCGGCCAATTGTTTTGATAATTGCCCGACTTGTGTTTCAAGATTCCTTATGGCCGCATCGGTGTTCTTTTGGTTGGAAATTGCCATTTGCATAAATTGTGTGAGAGTGTCTTCCATCTTCGTATTTCCAACGGGAGCTTGCGGAGGTTGAGTGTAATTTTGGTATTGTTGACGGTTTGATGGTTCGGCTTCTTGCAGTCGCCTTTGTTGTTGATAACCTTGGTTAGCCCTTTGTTGGTAACCTTGGTTGCCTTGTTGATACGGAGGTCGGGGTTGGTAACCTTGATTTCCCGTGTAGTTTGCTTCCTCCACAACGGGAGGACAATAACCGGTCGGATGGTCTCCTCTACATAATTCACAAACTAACACTTGCACATTTTTACTTGAAGATTCCTGCATCTCTTTGAATTATTGCGACAATTTAGACATTTGCTTAGTTAACAACTCAACTTGTTGTGATAATAATTTGTTCTGTGCAAGGATAACATCGTTTGTTCCTAATTCCAACACTCCCGGAGTTCGTTGAGAAGGTCCACGGTTGTAACTACCTTGATGATCGTTCAAGGCCATCTTATCAATGATAGCTGTGGCTTCAGCTGTGGTTTTTCTTAACAAGGATCCACTGGCAGTGGCATCCAACAAGGTTTTGTGTACAAGTTGCAGCCCATTTCTAAATATATGAATTTGTGACAATTCATCAAAACCATGGCCTTTGCACTTTCTTAACATTGATTTGAACCTCTCCCAAGCTTCGTTGAGAGATTCATTTGCTCCTTGTGTGAATACCGTGATGGCGGTCTTTGCTTCCATAAACCAAGTGTGAGGGAAAAATCTCTCCAAAAATTTCTCTTCCAATGCATTCCAATCCGTCATTATGGCCGTTGACTGATCAAGATACCATTCCTTTGCCTTCCCAATGAGGGAATGCGGGAATAGTCTCTTAAACAGATATTCCTCTTCTGCTTCCGGTGCACCAATCGCTCCCGCTATTTCATAGAATTTTGTAAGATGGGTAAAAGGATCTTCATGATCCATACCCGTAAATGGACTTTGATATAACAGTTGAAGAATACCGGTCTTCATTTTAGCATGACGACAGTTCCGTGCATGGCGAGCGAACTGAGCATTGTGTCTCGGACTATTTGTGCATGGCCTAGAAGCAGGTGGTGGTGGTGGTGGTGGATCTGCCTCCATAACTGGAAGTATTTGTGGAACTGGTGGTGGTGTAGAAGTACTTTCCTCTTGTTCTCACTTCTGTCTCGCTAGCTGCCTCCGTCTAGTTCTGTTGTTGATTCTACGAGCGGTTCTCTCAATCTCAGGATCGAAAAGAAGTTGGTCCGCCGGTAGTTTCCCTCACATAAACTAAGTCTGCACACTAAACAAAACAGATTAACAAGTTCAAGATAAAGTGGTAACAAGCTTAAAATAGATCAACTATCGCCATGCTTGCAATATCACCTAACAATCCCCGGCAACGGCGACATTTTGTTAGTAGAGTAATAGTGGGGGTTGTTTTTAATCGTATCCACAGGGATTGTTCGATATTTTGATGCGTGCCTTTCAATAGTTGTGATATTCTAAGTTCAATGGTTTCAAAAGTTTCTCAATTGTTGTTAACATTCACTTGTAGCAAAGATTAATTGGTGACAAAGATTTTGTAAAAGTTTTGATAAAAGTATGTTAAGGTTAGGTTTCGCAAATCCTTTTCACGTATAAACGATTAATCAAGCATATGAACTCGGTTTCTGATCAATACAACCGCGTATCCTCCCGACCAAGTTTATGTCTAAAGTGAAGTCGTGAGTATCGTTGTTTGGACCGTTAGATGATGTCTCACGCTAACACTCTAAACAACAATCATTAAGATCAACACAATGAGAATAGCAAATCCCAAATCTATGTCTAGAGTTTGGTTTTTAAGAGATAAAATTGTTAGGTCATGATTTGTAGAATCTATGTCTAGAGTAAAACAAATCACACATGAATCATTAAGAGAAAACAACATCATCTATATTGATCAAAGACTTTGTTCATACACAATAGATCAACAGCAATACATAAAATCAGAATCAACTACTTCTAACCTCAACATTGAGTGTTTAGCTACCACTTCTCATGGTAGATTGGATAACAAGTAAAGAGAGAAGATGAATGAGCATCCACGACGAATAATCGAGAATGGATGCGACTTCAGCTTCTCCAAGTGAAAATCCACTCTTTGATGATCAAAATACTATAAACTATGTTTTCTAGTGAAAAATGAACAAGAGATCCCAAACAAATAAAGTAAAAATCTATTTATACACTTCTGAAATCTGCATGATTCGCACTGTGAGCACATCATTCGCACTACGAATGAGAGAAAATGGCACCTTAAGTGCCTCTGAGACTTAAACCGCCCCAAGCAGAAATCGTGCGTTCGCAGTGCGAACCATTCCTTCGCACAGCGAATCATTCGCTAGCTCATTCGCATTGCGAATAAACTAGCGAGCCAGGACAATCAAATTCCAGAACTTACTGCCTCCCTTCGCTGGCATCTTCGCACTGTGAAACAACCAGCGAGCCTTCGCTGGACCCTCGCCAGGAGTTCGCAGTGCGAACTCTTTGTCATCTCAAAACTGGAACTCACTGCCATCATTCGCTGGCGCCTTCGCTGACGTTCGCAGTGCGAACCTTCGCTGGGCCTTCGCCAGATCCTTCGCACTGCGAATTCTCTGTTGCAGTAACACTTTCAATGGCAACCTGCATGTTTCACAATTTTGATCCTTTGGTGCCTACTCCTGCACATTAACACACAAATTACAAGCTCCACACATGTATTCCAATGTACACACTACAACACAATTACCCACTTAAACCAATCAATTACACAAGGAAAGTCATAAAAAATGCCAATTATTGCATCCAAATATATAACATGTTTGACATCTAACAACGACAACACGACATGCCTTTTGATTTGAACCACGAAAACTTACCCCCAGAAACAGGAGGATCAACACACCTGCTCAAACTTATGAATTCTTCAAATTCCGCCATATATCTCCTCTTATGACTCGAACAACTAACTTGTTCACTCGGTTTCCTAATAGCGTTAAAATCACCTCCTATGATCCACTCTCCAGGATCTGCTTTAGATTTTAATTCAAGAATCTTGGGCCAAAGTTCCCTTTTTTCTTTAATGCAGCAAGGTGAATACACGTTTAAGAGGTAAACGTTTCTATCAAACCACTCAACTTGAATACCCAGATATCCTGTCCCAATGAAGCTGCAAATTGGTTTGAACAATCCTTCCTTCCAAATAGTGAGAACCCTACCAGATAAGCCAGCAGAATCACAAGCCGACCATTGACAGTTCCTATTCCCCCAAATACTATACACCAAATCATCAGACATTGAAGAACATTTAGTTTCCTGGATAAAACAGACTTCACCACCACCATTCTTAATACTATTGCTGATTCTTTTACGCTTGAAGTCACCCCCGCACCCTCTAATGTTGTATGAAACTATATTCATAAAACATCGCTAGCTGCCACCTTCTTACACTTCTTCGATTTTTTGTCATGTTCTTCCATCCTACGTAAAATAGACTCAAAAACTTCGTCGTCTTCTTCCGCATCAATGCTCAATTTTTTAATAGAATCCCAAATTCTCGTAGGTAGATTATCCAACTTTTTCTTAATGCGAGAATTACTATTAAGAAAATCAGACTCTCCAATTGAGTTATCTATTGAAGGAGAATTGCAAAGACCCTGAGGCGAAACTTGGTTAGCAGCATCCCCAGCTTTGGTACCAGAATGACAAGAGGAGGGGGATCCGACAGGGAAGGAAGTCTCAGCTTGAAGCAAGGTAGCATAATAGGATGATTTGAAGGGAATTTTTAACTTCTGATAAATATCGCCAATCAACGCCTTCTTCTTCTTGGGGAACACCTTCAATTTCGAAGCAGCACCCGGCCCTTCATGTCTATCGCCCACTGGATCAGGTTGTGATATCAGAATTTCCACATCAGATGTGCTCATCAAACTGGAAGATCTATCCTCCTCTCTAACCTTCGCAAGAAAAACTGATCCAACTTTTCTATTAATAACCTCTAAAGAACAAGGGACAAGGACTTCCTTGGAATTCACATCATCACTACTCCCCACACTAACTTCAGACTCGAAGGAAGAAGAGTCTCTGACCTGAGTTGAATGGTGAACCACGTTAGAATTTTCACTTTTGTCTCTTCTGATCCTAGAGCCATCACAACCACCAGTTCTCACCATCCCAAGAGAGTCGTTCACATCAGCTCGCCCTATTGACTTATCTCTGAGATTAATCCCACCCAAAGCGCCACCATCAACAAAAGGTTCAGACTCCTTAGACAGGAAGCCAGCAGTATTGAAAACATCCAGAAGGGGGTCCTCCTCCGAAGAAGATACAATTTCATCGGAACTATCCTCTTCGAAACGACTCTTTTGCAGCATTTGGTGATCCCTCAGAAAAGGTCCAAAGGAGTCCTCAACGATTTTGATATGAAAAGTAATCTCATTGACATCGATTGCGATAACTTCATTGAGATTCACAGCGAACTTCGTTCGAACTAAAATACGCGCGACGTCCAATCTGGTTTGTTTCTGCGTATCCTCATCCATTTTGACAAAATCACCGATGGTACCAGCGAGAAACTTAAAAAAAATTTCGCCCCAAACATGACACGGTAATCCGAAAATCTTCACCCAAGTGAGCCTTTCCTGCTCGACATCAGTTGGAGACCACAGATGAACATCAGAGAACCACTTACCAACCCACTCTTTGTCTTCATCCACCAACTTTCCAATATCACCCTGATTCTCTTCTTCCAATAAGCAGAGGCGAGTACCCATAGGAGTGACTTTAATGTTAAAATAGCCCTCCATTTGGAATGCGTCAATAACATCGATGGCCGACCCTGGGCGCTCCAAAACTCCCACATAGGCTTGAGTGAATCTCTCCAAATTTTCGTCACTGACGGTGAAACTCAAATGGGCGAACTTGGGCTTATCCCCCATAAGGACAGGGTTCTGGTTACGCCTTTTCCATTCAAAACCCCCTCTAACCTTTTGAGCGTACGAATGGCCTCCCTCTCCTCTGGCATTGATAACAGGATTAGGAATAGGTTTAACAGCAGAGTCGACAGGCAATTATATAATACTTTGTTCATTAAACCAAATCTAACCAGTACACTTTTCATGGTCAAAATATTCACTTCATAATAGAAGGAAAATTAATAAATTTAGTCAAAATATTTATTTAGAAATAAAATTAAAAAAAACTAAGATACAAAAATATACTTAAAAAGTATGAAGCATATCCGTTAACTTCATTTCCAACCGTTTGCTGACTCAGCATAAAAGCACTATAAAGTGTGATAGGGTTTTCTTCGTCATTCATATTTCTCTTCCAATTTGTTCCATACCCTTTAGAACCTTGAGTCAAATTTCAACTTTTTTTCTGTACTTTTTCTCAATTGCTCTAAAACTATATATAATCACACTTTCTTTGGTGGAATGAACATGGTGCTCAATAGTCAATATGGGTATGTTTATACTTTTTCTTTCTCACTTTACGTATTGTTCTTATTGATTGACAACCATAATCATAAGTCTATAATTCAAATTCCAGGTTGAGGTTTTGTAATAATTTGAGAAATTTGTGTAATTGTTAGTGTTTTTGTCTAGTTCGTTTATGTGTTTTTGTTTTGGTGTAATTCTTAAATATTTGTAAAGTAGTGAAGAATCTTGACGGTATCTTTTCGTGTTCCAGGCAGAATGAGAATATGGGTGTAAACAAAACAATCGATTTCGGAAGCGGAAGACATCATTACCCTCAGCCAAAAATTCATCACATTCACAGAGATGACTTCAAGAGTTTTGTTATGAAAGCAACTGAAAGAGAATCAAACAGGCCTACTAGAACTCAATCTGAGTTTACTAGGTTGCAGCAAAACAGGCCTCCTCCGTTGCCAAATGTGCGGCCGTTTGTTCGGTATCTGATGCAACCACCACCCCCACAGGTGCCTTACATTAACGGACTGGCTGTCCCTCCTTTGCAGCCGTTTAGTGGTTCTCCGGTTTTCGATAATTCATGAAACAATTTCGTCGAGTCTCCAATCTCAGCTTTCATGAGTAAGTTTCAAGAACCGGAGAACTACTATGGTGGTGGTGGCGGTGCTTGGAGAGGTAATCAATTCCAGTCATACCCTCCTCCGCCGCAACAGATGATCAATAATGTTAATGTTCAATTTCAACCGCCGTATTATCCGATCCAAACAAATTTAAACAATGTTGAGCAATATAACCTATCATCTACTAGCAACCATACTTTTCCTATGAACACTGGCAATAAATTTCTGAATAATTTTCCTCCGTCAAATTACTCTATGTCGCCAACTTCTGAAAACTTGTTGGCTTCACCAACACAAAAAGTGAATGTCCTATCTCCTCAGTCACCTTACTGGCCTCTCCTGTCACCACCAAGCATTTTCTCTTCACTTTCGTCCCCGGATTACCCATTCGAACCATATCTCCATAATGAGCTATTAAGTCCCAACCCACCGTCTCCACTTTCGGCAGGCATATTTTCTTTCACAAGTCCTCAAAGGCCAGATGGTGATGAATAGCCTTCTCATGATCTCATTTTGTCTTTATTTATTTTACATGTTTTGTTATTGTTATGTAAGGATGTTTATTTTGAAATAAATATTGTACATGGGTTAATTCTTGCTATTTTCTTTATTTTGCACGGAAATATTTTATGTTTTTTTTAATAAGCAAAAATTGAGTATTATATATCAAGGATACAAAAGGGTATCTTAACCCATATACATTATATAGCCTCTACCTAAAATCGAGAGCTACAAAAAATCACACGGGACATTAACCCATTCATAGTAGTTACAATTAAATGCATTTTTGTGTTTCTTACCAATCCACCACTGAGAAAAAATTATGAATCGATTAGTAATCGTATCAAGATCCCAAAATTCGTCTTTGAACATGATATTGTTTCTAGACATCCATATTACCTAACAAACAATCAGTCACAACCCAACAGCATTGCTAACACTAATTTTCTTTTGTAAACAACCATTAATCCAAGTTGATAAATGATTAAAAATATCACCAATATAAATTTTCGGAACACCCAACCATTTGCACACAAGCTTCCACACCAAAATAGATTTAGAACAATGGAAGAAAACATGTTCAGCTTTTTCCACTTCTAAGAAACAAAATGAAAAGACCTTTTCATGAATATTAGTTATGATACCTCTACGAGCAAGATTCTCACGGGTTGGAATTCTGTTGTGCATCAACCTTCACCCAAATACATTAACCTTAAGCGGCACCTGCGCTAACCAATCCAGCTTGAGAGCTGTCTTCAAATCCTCCCCAGAAACCATGCCAGTCTCGTTTTCCTGCAGCAAGCGGTACAAGAAAGAAACAGAGAACAACTGGAAGCTACTGTTATGCATCCATAAGACCTTGTCCTAATACTCTTATTTGGGAAATAAAAATATAATGTACCTAGCCATTTACTTTCCTATTCTTTAAATTTGTTTTTGGAAGATTTTTTTTGTTGACTTGACTTGAGTAAAAATAACAAAAATCAAAACTTTCATATCAAACTAAGTGAACTGAATAGGCTTATTTTTTTTATAAGTGAATTGAATAGTCTTAAACTTGATTTGGTATGTGTATTTTTAATAAAAGCAGTGAGAGTATTTAGACTTATTTATATTTCCCTAATATATTAGGTAAACGAATGTGTAGATATTTAAATTCATATTAAGAAACAAAGCATATTTACTCTTTTTGCAAGATTAATATATAAATTTTGCTGACTTCTTTAGTCTTTAAAAAGTCTTGATTACACTTTGATTACAATTTTAGTGTTTATGGCTTTGACCCTCTAAAGCATATTTTCTTTTCTTTTCTTGGAGATAAATGAAAGATAAACAAAGAGGGCAAGATAATGACCCAAAGCCCATAAGGATCCCTCGCTTAAGCAAGTTTACTCTAGTGGAGATTTGGTCCTGCAATAGTTGCCAGGAGAAGGCATTAACTTCAGAGGGAGCCTAACAACTCTAGATAGAAGGAAGAACTGCCTCCACAAAAGTAATTTGACGGTCAGAGGGAAGCTCACTGACCAAAAGACAAGAATAGGCGTTTGTCACTGAATAAAACTCATGATTAGAATGACATAACCTCCACTAAGTTCTCTAAGATGAGGGAGCAAAATCCCTTTTCATTGGAAAAAGATCGACAGTAAGACCCAACTTGTGATCGAAAAGGATATTCCTCCTGCAATAAAGCTCCTAAAACCAAGCCCCCTCCCACCGCATACCTCTCATACAGATCGATGAACCTAATCAGAAACATAAAGTATAAAAGGAAATCTAGATCTAAGAGGGGTATTTCCAATCCAAATGTCTTTCCAAAAAGAAATGAGGAGACCAGATCCAACTTTCAATTTGAGGTTATAACTACGCCAAAATTGATATTTTGTATCGCCTAATTTAATAGCGCTTTTAAAAAAAGTGCTATTAAAAAGGAAACAAACATATCTATAATAGCACTTTATGGTCGGGCCCCATTATAGGGTGCAGACAATGTGATTTTGATAGCACTTTGTAAAAAAAATGCTATTATTAAACTTCAATAAGATAGCGCTTTTTTTAAAATGCTATTAATATTCTTCACTAAGATAGCGCTTTTTTAAAAGCGCTATTACTATTTTTCATTAAGATAGCGCTTTTTAAAAAACGCTATTATTTGACTATCCAATGTTAGCATTTACACGAAAGCGTAATTAAATTATAAAATATATAACAAATAATAAAATTAATTATAAAAAAAAAAAACAAAACAAGTCTTTCACGAATAATTTTTTTGTTTTTGGCGCACAAAGTATTTGGTACTCACGCCATCGTCTTCTCTCAAAGAAAAAACAAAACCTAGCCTTCATTCATAGCCTTCTTTCTCCGAATTACTCAGTCCTCTTCTTCCACCGATTTACTCATGTCATCGACCTAGCCTTCATTCAGCGATTCACCATCGATTCAAACTACTACAAAAAGCTATTTAATAGCGTTTTTTTCTTTTTGATAGCACTTAAAAGCGCTATTAACCAGGCTACTATTGTAAATATTTTCGTTTGATAACACCTTAAAAGCGCTATTATAGTACTGGTCATTAATAGCATTTTTTCAAAAGCGCTATTATAGTACCGGTATTTAATAGCGTTTTCTCAAAAGCGCTATAGAAGTATACATTTTGCGTTTTATAAATCGTATTTTGCTTTGATTTTGATAGCACTTTCAAACAAAGAGCTATTATAAGACACATGTTTGATAGCGTTTTTCCAAAAAGTGCTATTATAGTATGTTTCATTAATAGCACTTTCTCTTCAAAACGGTATTGTAGTACACTTTTTTTTTACACAAAATCATTCTTTTGGTCATATATATATATATATATATATATATATATATATATGTTCTGGACTAGACCAATGGCTAGACATGGCCCAATCCGCTTCTACTCCAAAGCGGCCCAAATTGCCTAAGTCTAATCCACAAAGGGGCAAAAGTTACCTTTCTGCCCCTCCGACCGGGCAGGGACTGCATCGCTCCTCCCCAGAAACGATGCCCGTTACGCACGGCTCATCCACTCCCCGAACAGCTATGGGCAGGTGCCCGGAATTATGCCTATGCCCGACATAACGGCTAGTTTTGGGCACCCTGCCCGACATAACGGCTAGTTTGGGTAGTTACCTATTCTTCGGGAAAACAGTTATTTCGCCCCGAAAATAGGACCGTTGGCCATGCGCTGGGGGCTCTATATAAACCCTCTCGCTTGAGAGGGTCAGGTATCCAATATTCACCCTACGAACTAATACTTTGTACTTGCCCCTTTTCTTTGACCCTTTCTTACTTGAGCGTCGGAGTACCTTGCAGGTACACCCCCTCCTCTCCATACGACCAGCATCCCAGACGCACTTGGTGGCCCACTTCTACAGGATCTGATCCAGCCTTCACGATCAGAGGCGCCGTCTGTGGGAATCATTGTTCTCCCCATCTTTCTTTCCCGAAAACCAAAGATCAAAACAATTTTCAAAGATCATCATCATCATGGCCTCTCAAGATCGTGCCAAGGATGCTCTCCAAACCACCATCCTCCCCGTCAACAAATCTGACGTTGACGACCAACCATCTCTCCTCAGAGATGCCTGTTTTCTAAGGGACGAAGCCACTACTTCTCCTTCCCCTACCCCCGCTGATCGCAACAACGACCAGTCTTCGTTTGACGTCCAGCCCGTTCCTGTTCCGCCCAACGCCGACCCGGCCGTGGCAGCCCCCCTGGAAGCGATCAACAAAACCAACACTCTGATCCTACAGTAGAACGAGAGGATCAGGGCTTAGAAGAGTCCAACCGTCCAAGATCCCCTCCTCCGCGTAGGAGCCAGCGACTATCAAGGAGCCCGCAGCCCCGGAGAGACATCGACCGAAGACTGCGCCAAGAGCCTGACCCTCGAGCGGCCCGGAAGCGTGACCAGATCTCTCCGCATGACCAGCACTCTCCCGGCCACAAGAGGACTCCAAGGAACGAGCAATCTCCCCTGGTCAAGTCTAAAGGCCGGGCCCGTTCACCTTCTCCTCGAAGGAACCATTTGCCTACTCCCCGAAGGAACCGTTCACCTTCTCTTCGAAGAAACCGCTCTCCTTCTCCCCGGAGGAACCACCGCCGCGAGCGTCCCCTTCGGTCCCCATCGTTCACCAGTTCTAGCAGCGACGACGAGCCTCACTGCCCGTTATCCCAGGAGATCTTGGATACCCCTCTCCCCAAAGGCCTGGAGAAGCCCCCGTACGACGGGACCACTGACCCCGACGAGCACGTTGAGAACATCGATGCGCTGCTGGACTACCGCGGCGTACGAGGCGCCATCAAATGCTGATTATTTCCTACCACGCTCCGAAAAGGAGCGATGACATGGTACAAGCAGCTGCCCGAGGAGTCCATTACCTCGTGGAGACAACTGGGAAGGATGTTCTCGCGGCATTTCACAGCATCTCGTCGTCACCCCAAGGCCAAGGCCTCCCTTGGGGCAATAATCCAAGGAAAAGACGAGCCTCTCTGCACATATATCGAGAGGTTCAACAAGGAAGCAGTACAGGTCCTTACAACGGACGAAATGAAGAAGTTTATGCTCGAGCAAGGGCTCCGCCCAGGCTCTGAGTTTTCTAAAGCCATTGGCCTCGCACCACCGAGGAACTTAGACGCCCTCCTCCTCAAAGCCCAATCGCACATTTAGTACGAAGAGAAGGTTGCAGCCAACAACGTTCGAGCATCACGCCATCAGGAGAACGCTTGGACCTCCAGAGGAGAGGAAGCCTCGACATCTCGTCGGGGTGAAAGGAGGCACGAGGACCGTCCCCGGGACTCCCGCGACAGCAAGGGACCCTCCGGGCGTTTCCATGACTACACCCCTTGACCGTCTCCAGGGAGAAAATATTGTCCGAATGTGCCAATTCGGAGTTCAAACAGGCAGGGGTCCGCTTCTTCAAACAACTGCCGGCCAGACCAAAAGTGGGCAAAGCAAAATACTGCCGTTTCCATAAGAGTCACGGCCACACTACAGAGGACTGCATCCAACTGAAGGATGCTATTGAGATACTGATCAGGGACGGCCACCTGAAACAGTTTACGAAGAAGGACACTCCTCGGCAGGACGCCCAGGAGTCCAAGAAGATAGAGGAGGAAGTACCCTCCTCGGAAGATGCCAACATACAGGTCTCTATGTCCATATCGCGATCTGAGGACTTCTACGTCCCGGACGGGCTCAGCGCCCCTGCTTATTTCGCGGCCCGCAGCCCGTGGGAGACTTTTCCCTCCGCCATGGTCATCTCTGGTGGGGGCTTCAACAAAGTCACTGTGGGCTCCGTGAAATGCAAATTCGAGCATCTGATCAACACGAGCTCCAATAAAGTGACCACGCTTGATCAGGCCCAGAAGGGCTCCGTCCCCATCTTCTTCTACCGGGAAGAGCTCCTCGGCGGATCCCCAAACTTGAGCATACCTTTGCTTGTCAGAGCCTGAATGGCGAACTTCGACGTTCGCAGAATCCTCATCGACCAGGGTAGCTCAGTCGAATCATGTACTCCCAACTGTTTTCAACACTTCAGCTGGACGAATCACACCTTACCCCCTATGTAGGGTCTGATTTACAGGGATTCAACGGATCAGTGACCAAGCCATGGGGCTACGTCGAACTGATCATAACCTTCGGATCAGCTGAGATGGCCAAATCTGTCAAGGTACAATTTCTGGGGATCGACTTCCCGTCGCTTTACTAGTGCATATGCGGAAGGCCAACTCTGGCCGAGTTGGTAGCAGTGTCATCAATAGTCCACCTGAAGATGAAGTATTACACTTCAAGAGGGATGGTCGCCACCCTCCACGGCGACATCGAAGCTGCACGACGGTGTTTCGAGGCAGCTACAAAAGGGCTCAACGCCATTGTGTCCAAGCCAAAAGCGTCGGGCATGCCCGCATTGCCAAGCAGCTCCAAGGAGGCCAAGCCTCTTCCCCAGGTCGACTCCATCGACCTCGACAGTCGCTTCCAAGAAGAAGACCATCAGGAGGAACGAGCAGCTTCAGCCAACCCATCCACATCGTCCAGGAGCAGCTCCCATCTGATGCGCCCAATCCCAGATGGCAACTTCGAGATCGTTCTGTTCGGCGACGACCCTCAGCGGGGAGTGAAGATTGGAGCAGACCTGCCTGACATCGCGAGGAAGCAGCTCAAAGCATGCCTTTGTGAGAATGTTGACCTCTTCGAATGGAGCGCCGCCGAAATGCCCGGCTTGGATCCGTCCATCGCCTGTCACCAGCTGACAATTGACCCAGCCGTCAAGGCCGTAGCACAACATAGGAGAAAGCAGTCTCCGGAGAAAACGGAGGCTGCTGAAAAAGCTGTAAAGAACCTCCTCGAGGCCAAATTTATTTCGGAAGCCAAGTACACCACTTGGTTGTCCAACGTTGTACTAGTTAAAAAATCTAATAGAAAATGGCGCATGTGCATTGATTACACCGATCTCAATAAGGCATGCCCGAAGAATGCCTACCCCCTCCCCAATATTGATAAACTTATTGATAATTCTGCCGGTTTTAAACTTTTATCGTTCATGGACGCCTACTCGGGCTATAATCAAATTCCAATGGCAATGGCCGACAAAAAATATACGGCCTTCATGACCGAATTGGGCAACTATTACTACAACATAATGCCCTTCGGCCTGAAGAACGCCGGAGCAACCTATCAAAGAATGATGAACAAAGTATTTCGGGGAGAAATCGGCGACATGCTCGAAGTCTACATGGACGACATGATCGTGAAATCCCACGAGGAAACCGATCATACTGCCCATTTGAGAAAGGTCTTCGAACAGGCCAGGAAATACAAAATGCGTTTTAACTCGGAGAAGTGCACGTTCGGTGTCCGAGTGGGCAAATTCCTCGGCTTCTACTTAACGGAACGAGGAATCAAAGCCAATCCCGATAAATGTCAAGCATTCTCTGACTTTCCTACGCCCAAGTCCAAAAAATCCATCGAGTCCCTCAACGCAGAAATCTATATATTTCACGAACAAAGCGCTGCAAGGAACAAAGTTAAGATACCGTCAGATAGAGAAAGTCGTACTGGCCCTCATCAACGCAGCCAGAAGATTAAGACACTACTTCCTAGCTCACACGATCGTGATTCAAACAGATCAACCAATAAAGCAGCTACTAGGACGACCAGACATGGTCGGTCAAATGATCAAATGGTCGCTAGAACTGTCCGAA
Organism: Lathyrus tuberosus; assembly: GCA_022829125.1. NCBI lineage: Eukaryota > Viridiplantae > Streptophyta > Magnoliopsida > Fabales > Fabaceae > Lathyrus > Lathyrus tuberosus. The sequence goes on from JALAZF010000040.1 coordinate 20,541,616, forward strand.
TTTGACATCCAATACGAAAGCAGAAAAGCTCTCAAAGCCCAGGCTCTGGCAGACTTCGTCGCAGAAATGACATTCGCAGACTCCCCCGCGAGCGAAGCACGCAAATGGACCATTTTTGTGGACGGTGCCTCCAGCTCGGCAGGAAGCGGTGCGGGCATAATACTGGAAAGTAATGAAGGAATCATCGTTGAAGTATCACTCACCCTGTCCTTCCCAACCTCCAACAACCAGGCTGAATATGAAGCCTTCCTCGCTGGGCTACACCTAGCCGAGGACCTAGGCGCAGAAGAAGTCGTCATCTGCACAGACTCACAACTCGTGGCCCTCCAGGTTCGGGGAGAATATCAAGCCAAAAACAAAAACCTGACCGAATACTTGGCCCTGGTCAAGAAGGAGATGGCAAAGTTCATAACAGTGGAAGTGAAACATGTTCCCCACAAACATAACGTGCGAGCAGACGTACTATCCAAACTAGCCAGCACAACGAAGAAAGGCGGAAACAAATCCGTCATACAGGAAGTACTTCCTCGACCCAGCATCGAGAAGGCCTCCCCGACACTCGACGTGCAGGTGATCGGCGACAACAACTGCTGGATAACCCCCGTCTACAACTATCTCGCCAAAGACGAACTTCCGTCCGATCCAAAGGAGGCCAGCACAGTCAGGCGAAAAGCCTGCTCTTACGTCTTGGTCGAAGATAAACTTTACAGGCGGGGATTCTCTATTCCGCAGCTCAAATTTGTCGAGGAGGAAATGGTCGCGCATATCCTGCACGAAATCCACGAGGGAATCAACGCTCAAGATCTCGGTGGAAGATCCCTTGCACGAAAGGCTCTCCGAGCAGGATACTACTGGCCGACCATGCAAAACGACGCAAAAGAACACGTGAAGAAATGCGATAAATGCCAACGACACGGGGACATGCACCTGGCTCTGCTTAACGAGCTCAAGGCTTTGTCCTCCCCGTGGCCATTCGCCTGGTGGGGCCTGTAACGCCCCAGTTTTGGTCAGTTTTATTTAATCGAGTTTAATTGATTATTGTATTATTATATTATTTTATTTTCGACTTTTATTTAGAAAAATGTTATTTTTCAATGTTGTGATATTTTGTCGCGTTTTGAGAGCGTTTGCGAGATATTTGAGCGTAGGGGTATTTTGGTCTTTTGCTTGGGTAGATATTATGTTTTTCATTTAAATAGAATAGAAAGATAGTAAGAAAGAGAGAAAAAGAAAAGAAAACAGAAAAATAGAAAGAGAAGAGAAGAGAAAAGAGAAGGAAAGAAGGGAGAAGAGGAAAAGAGAGGAAAGTCGAGAAAACTCCGTCTAAAGCGCGAATAATCGGGTAAGGGTGAGAAGTTTCAATTATATCTCGCTTGTGTATGTATATGTGTATGTTTTGTGTGGATGTTTTGGTTGGTTTCCATATGTTTCCGTTTATGCCGTATTGGACGAAATCGATAGAAACCGATGTTTCTACGGTCGAAAAGTCGTGTAAATACATGTGTTGGTTAATTATATGTATGTGAGCTGCTGTTTAAAGTTTCACGAAGTTTGGTTATGTTTCGGTTAGTTTTCGGTATGGTTCCGTGTATTTTTCCGTTTAGGTCGAATCGATAGAAATCGATGTTTTCACGGATGAATTTCGAAATAAATTACGTAGTTGTATCGAGGAAGGTTAGGTCGTCGTATGTCGTGCTTTTTATTCGATTTAGTGAAGTTTAAAAATTCTGGTTTTTGAACGGTTGAAATTTAATCGAAAAATCGAACGTCGTAGAAATTTCGTTTAAGTGTTCTAAATTGTTCTTATGTATTTGGTGTTTATGAGTATATGTTTGTTTCGGTGAAAATGTTCGATTTAGTCGAGTTTTTGGGTGTTTCGGAAAAGGACAGCATAGGTGTAATTGAGAAAATCTGGTTTTTTGTGAAAAACAGGGTTAGGGATCGATACATAACCCCTAGGCATCGATCCCTACTGTGAAAATTGGGAAAAATGGCATTTTAGTACAGCAGGGATCGATACATGCGAGTTAGGGATCGATACCTACTGTGCTGAAACAGAAAATTCTGTTTTTCGGGGAAACTTCGGAAATTCATATCTTTTGATCCGTAACTCGGATTGGGACGTTCTTTATACCGTTGGAAAGCTTACGAAATGTTCTTTCTTTTAAAATTAGGTTGGAGGTCAGTGGATGATTTAATTAATTCGTGTTTTTGGAAAAATAGTCGAGTTGTCGGGTTTTTATCGCGTTAAATGCGCACGGTTGAGGTTTTACCGTGTGTTGTGCTTTTGTTATGTAACGTGGAGCTTTTATGTGGTTTATATGATGTGAATATACATGATGGATGTGTATGACTTGTGTGATGATTCTTTGATGATAATTGGTTGTTGTGGAATACTTTGTTGATGGTTTGTGGCCGTTGGGCATTGTTATATATCACTTTGGTTGTGATTGATATGCATGATTATTATATATGCATGAACATTTATTTAGCATGAGTCGTGCATGTGTCAAGCATAATACCATGCGCTCTTGCTATTTGGATTCTATATGAATCCGTTGTACGTTCGTGTGCCTTACACACTATGGGACGATAGCGACGTTACAACTGATCGTGTGCTTGATGATAAGTGGAAGCGATCGGATTGTGTGCCTGATCCATATAGGAGGAAGCAATCCATAAACGTCGTGTGCTTGATGATAAGTGGAAGCGACGGGGAACATCGTATGCCCGACGGGGAGTTACTCTATGTAACGAGCGATGATTCCAAGAGTTCCTGGGGGACTAATGTATCACCAATTGAGTCGGTACCGCATTTGCATCTATATAGAGTCGTTGGTCGATCTCTATGGTATGCATTGATCATCTTTTGTATATTTGCATTGATGAATGAATATGGAAAAGTATGCTTTGTGGAAGTACGGAATTAATGGAATATGCATGATTATATGCTTGGTTTCGTATAGATATATATATTGTGATGTATATGAGTGAGTTGTGATGAATGGTGGTGTGAATTGTGAAGGGATGTGTTATGTGTGGAAAATCATGATTCGATTTATTATGTGTGATATATTATGTATTGGTGCCATGCTATATGTGTTAGTATGTGATGTATGCGGTGAGAAATATTACATACGTGAATTATCTGTGTTGTGGCATATTATTATGCAAACTTGTTATAGTTGTTATTTCTCACCCTTCTGCTGGAATATGCTTTTTATGGCATAGTGCAGATTGTCAGCTTTAGAGGCTTGGAGGCTTTTGTGGAGATTAGTCCTCCGTTCCGTTGTCGTTCGTGGTGTCTGCTCTGATACGTAGCACGGGAGTCGGGGAACGTTTTGTTATATGTATATAATTGTTGAATATATTTTGTATTTATATTTGGATGTATAAAACAGTTTATTTTGTAAAACAAGTCGGTTATGGATCTTTCCGCTTTATTCCATAATTGACCATCCTTTTGTAAGGAAAAGTTTCCCTTTGTGTTATGTATCAGAGATGTTGAGCAGGGATTGTATTTTATTTCTTTAAGTGTGACATCCCTGTTTCCTGTCGGAAAAATAAATTTTTAATTACTCTGATTTATATTTGTATTGTTTGTTCGCGATGGGAATTGGGGTGTTACATTAGTGGTATCAGAGCAGGTCGGTCCGTCCGGCCAAGTTGTTGAGTTAGTTGGTGTGACAGTTGAATACTGTCGTTGTTGTTTGTCCCTTAGTACGTGATAGGTGTGCGGAACACTGTCAGTACTTTCTGGTTTTCTAATCCTTTGTCTTCAGGTGTGAGATTGAGATAAGTGGGGGAGAAGCTGGTACTTCTCCATGTTGTTTCAGGTGTGGAGTGTTGGCTCAGTGTACCGTTGGTTGCAAGATTGTAAGTGCTCTTTGGACAGTGTGGTTCCCGGTTCCGGAGGGAATGCGGAGGTAAGGTTTATGCCTTAGGTAGTTTTGTGCACAAGATGCAAGACATACTATTATAGTTTGGTAAAGACGGTTTATGCCACATCATGATTGTCGGCTGTCTATTGACAAATTGAGGAACTGATCACCCTTAATCTCTTGTTGATAGCAGACGGAGATTGTGTTGGATGGAATAGACGTGTCTTTCCGGCTTTGATATTGTGTGAAATGAGTGTTTGGAATTTAAGGAAACGATTACAGATTGTTTTGATGAGTCGATGAAGGTGTTAATATCAGAAGATGCAATGGATTAGAGGTTTTGGTATGTTGGTTCAGTATGAAGTTTTGAGAGTGAATGATTGGGCATCGTTAATGGTGGTTCTCAGAGAGAAAAGTGTGAACTCAAATTGTACGAAGGTAAGGATTTGAGGTTTGGATCTGCTAAGTAAGCAGGAGAACTTTTAGGAAGTGAAACTAAGATGTTGTTATGTTTGTGCCGATAGTTTTTTCTAGAAATTGGCAGGAAGGGCACAGTGATGAGCTACCGATTGTGCGTGATTTTCAGATGTATTCCCAGATGGAATATTGGATGTTAGCGTTAGAGGTACCCGAACTGATAGAGCAGTTGGAAGATTTACTGGAAAGGAGAATTGTGAAGCCAAGTGTGTCATCTTGGAGAGCTCCAGTGTTGTTAGTAACAAAAAGGAGGAATGATTGGACAGAATAACAAGCATGATGTGTATAATGGTATTGAGACTATGGAAAGCCAAACTTAGAGTTCCGAAGAGGTTTGGAGTTTTTGGAATTTTAGAGCATTAATGGAAATTTTGAGAAAACCTTAAGTGTGGATGTACTATTTGAGAGTTCTTTTGGATTGGTTGTTGCTACATGTTGGGATTTATGGAATTTGGACGGTTAAGAGAAGAAATTGTGTATGGATTACTGACAGTTGAATAAGGTAATGGTGGAGAATAAGTGTCCGCTTTCAGGAATAGATGACTGTAATGGTTTGGCTGAGTTTGAGTGAACTTGCGATTGTTTGGAATGTTTGATAAGAGTGGTGAATTGTGCGAGTTAAGACTTTGATCGATTTGATGTGACTGGTTATGTTGTTATCATCGGAATAGACTGGTAATTACTCGGTTAAGCTTGTGTGTGAGTAGCCAGTTGCCTAGTGCAAGGTTTTGCAAAAGCTTTAAGAATTTATATCTTTTGGAATTTGGTTGGACATTACGAAGTACGGTGATGTTGCTTGGTGTTAGTAATGCGTCCGTAATGTTTGTGGAGTATATGAATCGTATCTTCCCTATTTAATTGAATAAGTTGTAGTGGTTTTAATTGAGGATATTCGAATCTGTTATAAACTCGGAAGAAGAACAGGTAGAGTGTTTGAGATTTGAATCACAAGTGTTGGAAAGAGACGAAGTTTTATGCTAAGTTATTCAAGTGAGAATTTGGGTTGGAAAAAGGTTAGTCTTCTTGGATATGTTATTTCAGGTAATGGTATTGTTATGGATCCATCGGAAGTGGATCTGGTTTTGCAATGAGAGGTTCCGAAGTTGGTTAAGGAGATTAGAAACTTTTGGGTTCAGTTGGTTGTTATTGCAGGCTATGGGAGACTTTGCTAAGTTCGTACTTCTGTTATTTCAGTTGGCTTGCAAAGAATGAGTCATTTGTTTTGGATGTTCGTTGTGAGTAAGTTTTGGGTGAGCCAAAGTAGAATTTGTCTACGGCTGCAGTTTTGATTCTGTGTGATCCTGTTCAACCGTTTGTGAGGTGTCTTTGATGAGTTAGTCAGTGTGTTAATGCAAGGGAGTAAAGTCGTGGCTTATGCTTTATGACAATTGAGGATTCATAAAAGGATCTATACTATTCTGGATTTGGAATTAGTCGCGGTTGTATTGTGTTGAAAATTTGGAGGTATTATTTTTATGGTTCTCGGCTCGAAGTGTTTGGTAATCGCAAGAGTTTAGAGTACTTGGTTGGTTTGAAGGAATAGAGTATGAGACAATGAGGATGGTTGGAATTTTGATGAGTTATGACTTTAGTTGGAATTATCCTGTTGGTAAAGGTAAGGTCTTGCTTGAAAAGTTAAGTCGAAAGTTTCAGGGTATGTCTGTTTTGATGGTCAGGGAATTAGAATAATTTGAGCAGTTCCGAGACTGGTGTCTGGGGTGTGAGATAACACAGTAGAGTGTGAAGTTGGATATATTAAAAGTGAACAGTGATTTTTGGTGAATATGAGAAAGAGTTAGACTTTGGTCGTGAAATTGGTAGTTTTGATGGTTGCGAGTAATCAGAGTGCGCAGCTGATGCGTGGTGTTGCACAATTTGTATTTGCGTGTGTGTGACTTGTAAGATTTCGTAGGTGGAACATTGGGAATATGTAGGACTGATGAGACCATTGGACGTTTCAAAATGGAAGTGATAAGTGAAAGGTTTAAATGTTATCCATGGGCTACTATGTAGATGGATGTTTCGGTTATATGTTCGATTGGTGAATCGTAGCATTGTGGTAGCATGGGTGTGTGACAAGGATGTTGGTATTCTGGTTTTGTTGATATTGTTGAGATCTTGTTGTGTTTCGGTTCTAGAGTGAACCTGTGTGTTGGTATCGCGGTTTTCCTTGAGTTGTGAGTTGGTCGTCAAGTGCATTGTATGGGCTCTGCATCTTGTCGTTGTAGTTGCTGTTAGCAAGGTGTTTGTCTGTTGTGTTATTCGTGGTGTGCCTTTTGTTGGCATGTTGGTTTGTTCGTCGGATCCGAGAGTCGTGTCCGGAGTTGTTAGTCTCGGTTATATTTTCGAGGACGAAAATGTCTAAGTGGGGGAGAATTGTAACGCCCCAGTTTTGGTCAGTTTTATTTAATCGAGTTTAATTGATTATTGTATTATTATATTATTTTATTTTCGACTTTTATTTAGAAAAATGTTATTTTTCAATGTTGTGATATTTTGTCGCGTTTTGAGAGCGTTTGCGAGATATTTGAGCGTAGGGGTATTTTGGTCTTTTGCTTGGGTAGATATTATGTTTTTCATTTAAATAGAATAGAAAGATAGTAAGAAAGAGAGAAAAAGAAAAGAAAACAGAAAAATAGAAAGAGAAGAGAAGAGAAAAGAGAAGGAAAGAAGGGAGAAGAGGAAAAGAGAGGAAAGTCGAGAAAACTCCGTCTAAAGCGCGAATAATCGGGTAAGGGTGAGAAGTTTCAATTATATCTCGCTTGTGTATGTATATGTGTATGTTTTGTGTGGATGTTTTGGTTGGTTTCCATATGTTTCCGTTTATGCCGTATTGGACGAAATCGATAGAAACCGATGTTTCTACGGTCGAAAAGTCGTGTAAATACATGTGTTGGTTAATTATATGTATGTGAGCTGCTGTTTAAAGTTTCACGAAGTTTGGTTATGTTTCGGTTAGTTTTCGGTATGGTTCCGTGTATTTTTCCGTTTAGGTCGAATCGATAGAAATCGATGTTTTCACGGATGAATTTCGAAATAAATTACGTAGTTGTATCGAGGAAGGTTAGGTCGTCGTATGTCGTGCTTTTTATTCGATTTAGTGAAGTTTAAAAATTCTGGTTTTTGAACGGTTGAAATTTAATCGAAAAATCGAACGTCGTAGAAATTTCGTTTAAGTGTTCTAAATTGTTCTTATGTATTTGGTGTTTATGAGTATATGTTTGTTTCGGTGAAAATGTTCGATTTAGTCGAGTTTTTGGGTGTTTCGGAAAAGGACAGCATAGGTGTAATTGAGAAAATCTGGTTTTTTGTGAAAAACAGGGTTAGGGATCGATACATAACCCCTAGGCATCGATCCCTACTGTGAAAATTGGGAAAAATGGCATTTTAGTACAGCAGGGATCGATACATGCGAGTTAGGGATCGATACCTACTGTGCTGAAACAGAAAATTCTGTTTTTCGGGGAAACTTCGGAAATTCATATCTTTTGATCCGTAACTCGGATTGGGACGTTCTTTATACCGTTGGAAAGCTTACGAAATGTTCTTTCTTTTAAAATTAGGTTAGAGGTCAGCGGATGATTTAATTAATTCGTGTTTTTGGAAAAATAGTCGAGTTGTCGGGTTTTTATCGCGTTAAATGCGCACGGTTGAGGTTTTACCGTGTGTTGTGCTTTTGTTATGTAACGTGGAGCTTTTATGTGGTTTATATGATGTGAATATACATGATGGATGTGTATGACTTGTGTGATGATTCTTTGATGATAATTGGTTGTTGTGGAATACTTTGTTGATGGTTTGTGGCCGTTGGGCATTGTTATATATCACTTTGGTTGTGATTGATATGCATGATTATTATATATGCATGAACATTTATTTAGCATGAGTCGTGCATGTGTCAAGCATAATACCATGCGCTCTTGCTATTTGGATTCTATATGAATCCGTTGTACGTTCGTGTGCCTTACACACTATGGGACGATAGCGACGTTACAACTGATCGTGTGCTTGATGATAAGTGGAAGCGATCGGATTGTGTGCCTGATCCATATAGGAGGAAGCAATCCATAAACGTCGTGTGCTTGATGATAAGTGGAAGCGACGGGGAACATCGTATGCCCGACAGGGAGTTACTCTATGTAACGAGCGATGATTCCAAGAGTTCCTGGGGGACTAATGTATCACCAATTGAGTCGGTACCGCATTTGCATCTATATAGAGTCGTTGGTCGATCTCTATGGTATGCATTGATCATCTTTTGTATATTTGCATTGATGAATGAATATGGAAAAGTATGCTTTGTGGAAGTACGGAATTAATGGAATATGCATGATTATATGCTTGGTTTCGTATAGATATATATATTGTGATGTATATGAGTGAGTTGTGATGAATGGTGGTGTGAATTGTGAAGGGATGTGTTATGTGTGGAAAATCATGATTCGATTTATTATGTGTGATATATTATGTATTGGTGCCATGCTATATGTGTTAGTATGTGATGTATGCGGTGAGAAATATTACATACGTGAATTATCTGTGTTGTGGCATATTATTATGCAAACTTGTTATAGTTGTTATTTCTCACCCTTCTGCTGGAATATGCTTTTTATGGCATAGTGCAGATTGTTAGCTTTAGAGGCTTGGAGGCTTTTGTGGAGATTAGTCCTCCGTTCCGTTGTCGTTCGTGGTGTCTGCTCTGATACGTAGCACGGGAGTCGGGGAATGTTTTGTTATATGTATATAATTGTTGAATATATTTTGTATTTATATTTGGATGTATAAAACAGTTTATTTTGTAAAACAAGTCGGTTATGGATCTTTCCGCTTTATTCCATAATTGACCATCCTTTTGTAAGGAAAAGTTTCCCTTTGTGTTATGTATCAGAGATGTTGAGCAGGGATTGTATTTTATTTCTTTAAGTGTGACATCCCTGTTTCCTGTCGGAAAAATAAATTTTTAATTACTCTGATTTATATTTGTATTGTTTGTTCGCGATGGGAATTGGGGTGTTACAGGGCCTAGACATCCTAGGACCCTTCGTGGTAGGATCAAGTCAGAATAAATACCTAATAGTGGGCGTAGACTACTTCACAAAATGGATAGAAGCGGAAGCTCTAGCCAAGATAACTGCCCTTAAAATCCTGCGTTTCTACAAACGAAACATCCTTGCACGTTTCGGCATCCCCCAAGCAATAGTAACGGACAATGGGACGCAATTCACGGATAGGAAGTTCCAAGACTTCGTCGCCCAACTGGGTACGAAGCAGCACTTCACATCCGTAGAGCACCCTCAAACAAACGGACAGGTTGAAGCAGCTAACCAAGTCATCCTTCGAGGCCTCAAGCGATGGTTGGACGAAACAAAGAAGGGATGGGTCGAGGAACTGCACAACGTACTGTGGGCATACCGCACAACTCCACACTCAACAACCGGGGAAACAACTTTCCGTCTAGCATACGGGACCGAGGCTGTAATCCCCGTCGAAGTTCGTGTGCCCTCCAGGCGGACAAAGTCGCCCCTAGACGAGGAGATGAACGACGAATCGTTGAGAGAAGAACTCGACCTCGTTGAGGAAATCCGAACCGGGGTAGCCCTCTGCGAAGCCTCACTAAAACAAAAAATTACCATCAGGCACAACGCCAAGGTGATACGACGAGAGTTCGACGTGGGAAACCTTGTTCTAAGAAGAAACCACAAAGACTCTCGCGAAGGCAAACTAGCAGCCAACTGGGAAGGACCCTATCGCGTTTGAGCAAAAACGGAAAACGGGGCCTACTACCTAGAACATCTCACCGGGGAAGAACTTGCTCGACCATGGAACGCTGAAAAGCTAAAACAATACTACAACTAAATTCTCGGTTCGACCCATCGCAACGACAAACGTCAGCTACCGAGCACTATGCACGTCTAGGTACAAGCGTCGCATACTAATAAAGCAGAACCCCGCTCAGTAACGAGCCGGGTAACTGCTCAACAACGGTCCTCGATCGAGCATCACTGTCGTCAAAGTACCATGACTGGCAGAATCCCAGCTCGCGATGGGACGTTCACGCCGTGAACTCAGGCCTCAAACGCGACCTGAGTTCCGCACCCTGTTGCACCCTAATTTTTGACCCTAAGATCCCCGGTTTGCGCTTTGCATAACATGTTAGGTCAATCATTCGTGCATAACTAACCGCTTTATCTAGTTTTGTCTGTTTGTTTCTCTTTTAAGGACAGGTACTGCTGAAGAAGATTCAAGGTCCTGAAGGCTGTGTTGTGTGTGTGATTGTGGAGGTTCTCTGGTCCTGCGAGATTGTGCCCTTCCCCTTTTTGGTCCCTAAGCCACTACCAAGCCTTTCTTCCCTCAGATTCCTCAGCTTTTCCCCCACAGAAGATTAGGCCTTTATACCCTCTGATATGAAGATTTGGTCTCTGGAGGTTGAGCACTGATTGTGTTACAAGTTGGCATCTTCTCCCCTCTATCAAGCTCCTCAAGATTCAAGATTTGTGTTTGCTCAACCATGTTATGTTCGTAAGTAATGAAGGTTCACTTTGAAAGGAATTAAAAGTTTGGATTCCAATATGTAATTCCGAGTCCTCTTTTGTCACAAGCTCAAGTCGAAGTTCCTACGATTCTATTTTATATGGTTCCAGTATGAAACTTTGTGCTTTCTGCTTCAAGAAGAATTTTCTATTCTTGGAGCCGACAAGTTTTCTTCAAGCAATTTTGAAGATCAATGGAAAGTTAAAGGTTCAAGATGTTTTAACCAATGGAGAAAGATTAAATCCTCAAGTTTTGTCAATAAAGAGTCATTTTGCAAGGCTTTATTTGGGAAGTACCACCAAAGTTTAAAAGCATACAAAGATCAAATGAGTGTGAATTCAATCCAAATTGACAAGGTACATTTGAGTAGTTTTTTAGACAAGGAATTTAAATCATGTTTCATGTCGGTCTCAAATATTTCTTTTCTTTGATAAATGTCCAAGCTATTGGATTCAAATGTTGTGCGTCACACTATGGAAGATATGTTTCTAAGGTCCCACCGTCCCAACTCGCAACCAAATCCTTAATGAGGACAAACCGTTCGACTTTTCTTGAATACAGAGAAACCTTATAAAAAAACAATTCATAAAACAAACCCGAAGGACCTCAAGTGTCCAAGATTTCATTACAAAGTGTTAAGGTGTCACTTGAATCACATCATTTGAATTACAACTAAAGACGAATTCGAATCACTTGGAAACTCATATTCACACACAAGGCAGTGAACAAAATTGAAATAATTATTTGGGATTGATGTTGATTCACACCCTAAAAGGCCAAGTTCAGATTACGAATTCATTAACTTCATGAATCATTACACCTTACAAGCATTACAAGTCCAAGTCTAGAATGCCTACAATTTCCAATTCCTTTTCCTTGGTTACATTTCTGTTGCAATGCTTAGAAAAAACCTCCAGGCTGCTACTGTTATTGAAAAAACATTTGGTTCCATTTGATTCCCAGTCTCGAATTTGGCGTTGCTAACTCACGATCAAGGAAGTGTTCAACCCTTTTAATTTGAAGCTTTAACTTGCTGTCAAACAAAAAACACTCCATTAATTTTAAAGAAATGCTTCCCTAACATCTTGAATAAATAAACAACGGAAGCGGTATATAAAATTTCTATCATAAATGCAAGAAGCTAATGACTTCCCTGTTAAAATCTCATAAGGACAGACCCTCAAAGCCTCCAGATCCTCTCGATAGCCATAGCTTTCCGGCCTTGGATTGAGCAGCCACAGTAGGAAATTTTGTCTCTTTCGAGTTTGTCAAACTGTTCTTTTCATAGAAGCCAAGAAGTACTTACCATCTATGAACCTGCCACAATGGTAACGAAATTAGAATACAGTGTGGGTGTTGCTCAGAAACAATAAAGAAACTCATTGAACAAAGTAAGATACCAACATTCGGGATCGTGCTGCGTTGAATGAGGGAAATAATGTCGAAGCCTAACTGATTATGAACGACAGGGGCATTAACTGTCGATGAGTTCGTACTCTATTCCAAGAAGTTCAAATATTGATACAACCTTACAGGACTATACCGAGTCTAATTCTACAGACTATATTAAGAAATTAGGACTATGGAAATGGGAAATATGACTTTACACCTCGTGATAATTCCAAAGCCACGGCTATTTGACCCTCCAGAGTCTTTCGTGCCTGCAGTCTTCAACCTACAAAGGACAAAGAGGTTACTTTTTAGTGATGAATTGTGAAGCAATATCAGATAGTAGAGAAGTCCAAAGGCGATATGGATTTGTAGGCAAACCTTTGTATTACTCAGGGAAATCCGGGCCTCCAAGCTTAAGTGTCTGTGTTTGACAAAAGAGGTACTAGATGAAAAGAAAAACACGTTAAAACCAGGAGCCAGACTATCATCATCATTACTCATGCCAAAACAATTCACAAACGTACTACAAAGACATTCATTGATTCATGAACAAAAGGAAGTTCTCACGCGCTGAGGCATTTGCTTCCTACGATTCGAACCTGTCAAAAGCGAAAGCATTAGAAACTAATTAGAATATCTTGCCATTTGAGATAGATGAAAAGTATACGAGAAAGTTCAGAAAAGATCACCATCAGTTCATTTCTTTGCAAAGCAACCCAATACAATCAATTATGTCTCCATAACGTGAGTTAATCACATTTTTGTTTCAGACAAGGTTGTCCCTAAATCATCATTAACGGATCGTAAAACAAGGGTCAAGATTATAGAATCAGAAATAAAGATTTCACCATTTTCAAATTTGGAAGATTTGGGCAATATCGCAGAGATACCGCCAACAAACTTTCCAAAAGAGGACAAAGAATCTCAGCCATATTAAGGACACAATCAAACATTTCTATTAAGTTTCCAAAGCAATTTTTAAACACAATCAAGTGAAAAGGGGAAGTGCATCAATTCGTGAAATCATCAAAAAAGGATCAGATCTTTTCCATCATTTCCAAATAAACGAAAATCAACTGCATTCAATTATGAAATCAAGGTTGTGATTTCAAGTGAGCCTATAAAAGAGGATCAAATACACGATCAAAAGGGGGGAACCATTCATAAAAAACCAAACCAGAAAACTTATCATTTCATAACCATTCATCCAAACCAGAAAACCTATCACCAAACAACCCACCCAAAAAGCCATCCGAAATCCAAACACGACCAACTCACTACGCAGCAGAGACACAGTATCACAAGCATACATCAAAAATCATCGCATATCCAGCATCACACTTTCACACGAGTATCACACACAAAGCAACGCAGAGTAAATCAACAACAACACAAAGAAAAGAAGAATTCATCAAAAGGAGGAACGCGACTTATCTTCGACGGAGGTTTCGCTTGAGGTCTCGACCGCTTCTCCTCAACGTCAACAACCGACGATCGGGCTTCTTTCTTTTTTCATTTTCGCATTTTATTTTACTCCATTTGTAACATGTAATCATCAATTATAATGAGAATGATGGGGCTGGGAATCGTGGGGTTAGGGTTGATTGATTGTTTGATTCGAGAGAGAATGAGAGGTTGAGAGAGTAGAGAGCGGAGGCGCCGGTAGGGTTTCCAGACCTTAGTTCCTCTTTTCATTTTGAGAGATAACGAGAGACGAGAGAGAGCAGAATGGAGAGCTGAGAGGATCCACGTCCCCTTTTTCTTCCCTTGTTTGGATTGTATGCACGCACGTAGCGAGGCCACACGGTGCACACTCACCATTTATCCATTAGATCACAATGCACACACATCATACGGTAGTGATTAGAGAGTCCATCGTGGACTTTCTCTCCATGACCACACTAGATCCCTCAGTTTTTCCTTTTTAATATTATGTTTTAATTAATTTCATCTTTTTTAAATAAATAAGTTCATATTTTCTAAATAATCGAAATCTATTTTTTAACTAAATTTAAATATAGAACTTTTTCTAACCCTTTAAAAATATTAACTTCCTGTTTTTTTTTTAAAACTTCACTTTTTTATAAAATGTAACTAAAAAACAAATAAGGAACTTTTTTTCACATAATTATAATCTTTTTTTGTTTAGATAATTTTTTTTAAGTAATTAAAATATCTTTTTCTCTTAATATACATAACTTCATGAAAACCTTTTATTAAAACGTTAAAACTAATCTTTTTCTAAATAAAATAAGCCTTCAACTCTCCTTTTTTAAATTATTATTACTATTCACTTTTTAACATAATAACTTTTTAATAAAACTTTTAATATTAAAATCTTTTATAAGAAATTAACAATCTTTAACATAAAATTCTCAAAATAATAAACCTTAGAAATCTAAACACTTCTCTTAATAAATCGTTCCCCGCTAGAATCCATCATCGTACGCTTGAATGTTTCCATTATCTTGTTTGTATCTTATTTGATGCCCTGTTTTGTATGCTTATCTTGATGAATATATGCTTGCTTTGTATGTCTAAGCCTCTTTCAAAAATTAAAAACTCTCGATCCAACGTCGAGTCAATTTTCCACCCATATAAGTCGATCGCCTTCGGGCATCGCATTCGACCTATCGATCACAAGACACAAGTCTAGCATCACTTTGCTAGCACCCTCGCCTAAATAATAATAATTAACCGCATAAATATCCAAGGGAAAATCCCATGCATGATAACCATGTTATTGTGCATGGTGCACATCATTTGCATCATAATCGACACCCTTAAGTTAAGACTATTAGATAACTTAGGATAGATTTCCTAGGTTAGTCCCCCCTTAATTTTGATTTTTAAATCAAACTTTAGCCCACCAAATTCTCCACACAAGAGAATTAGATGTTAATCATCTCAAAGAAGGGACATACAATCCCATACCCCACAAAATACAAACATTTTCAAAAAACTGTGGTGGTCTTTCTTAAGATGATGACTCATCTTCTTTTCCTAAACCTTTGAACATTCAGTATCCTTAAATAAGGAACTACAAGTGCTCTGATTCCCTCCTGACAGGATATGTAGGCACAAGATGCGATATCTTGTCGAGCACACTTAGGAATAAAAATAATAAATCACCTACCCTTAAATCCTTAGCAAAACAGATAACAAATAACATAAAATAAATCAAGAGGTTCCTGTAGAGTACTACAGATATCTAGGATGCTAACACCTTCCCTAGGTATAACCAACCCCCGAACTTAGAATCTTAGTGCATTTGCATTGCATTGTGGGTATTCGGTCTTTCTCCCTTTCCTTGGATAAAATCAAAGACGGTGGTGACATTAAAAGAAATGCGATCCTAGTTAACAAATAACTATGATATCCAATTTTCACCGCGACAGAAATGGCGACTTCACTGGGGAGATCTCATAAGAGGGTTCCCCCTAACTTGATTAATTATGTTTTTTGTTATATATTTGCTATCCGTTATGTTTTCTTGGGTTATTACTTGTGTGGTGAGACAAAGTCCTACACCCGGACTAGAGTGAAATTAAGATAGGAAAACGGTGAGACTTCAATGATACTTTGAGGGAGTTAATTCCTAAAAAAGTAAATTAAGACTTCACCACTCAGTCTAGGCCCTCTCGAATAAAATATTTGTCCAACGAGTTCATTCGTGAAGACCATATGATTTCGATCTAAAGGCCCTCGGGACTGGGGACCGTAGTTACCTTTAACCCAACTTGGCCTATTAGGGCGTAGTGCGGGGACTATGCGGGAGTCTATCTCTGCGATAGTTGCTATGCGATACTACACTCAGACGAGATTCTCTTGAGAATATTATTGACTACCAAGTGATTTGGGAAATCGATAATATCCGAAAGATGGGTTGTAGACTCTGGGAACTTTGTAGAACCCGTTCGGCAGGTACATTTGAAACCGTACTACACACCTATTGGGATGGTTAGACCTTGGCTCCATGCTGTGACCTTTCAAACCTAGGACTTTTTGTCTATTTGATTGCTTGTGTGGGCTTTGTGCTTTGTGTTTTGTGTGTTTGCATCCCTGCATTCATAAGCATCATTTCATAAAGATTCATGGAACTTAGTCTTGTTTATAAACATCATAAGGATATCATGGACAAAAAAAAACTAAAAAAAAACATTGACGTACCTTTACAAGAGTCATAACCTGGACGATCTAAGGAGACTGGAGACTTTGCTGACAGATAAAGAAAAATTTGAGACCAAATACAGAAAGTTATCATCTCCATTCTACTACAGTTTTTCACTATTCCTAATTACTAGTTGGTATCAACTCATGAAGAATATTGTCAGCTAATTGAGTTACTTATTCAAGACAAGAATCCATTTACTATCTTCGGTAAATGTCCGAGCTAATATGACTACAAAAGGAGAAATTTTGGAAAGAAGATACTCTAGTCTTTAATCAATACCTTAGAAGCTTAATTGGAAGAAAAAGTCAAACGAAGACCGTTGGAAGAGTCTCCTTAGATCCATTATTATTAGCTTTTATTTAGCTTTTCCGTTATGACTCTTGAAAAGTGTACCTACGCGTTGTAAACAATTTTTTAATAAATCAATCTTTTAATATTCCAATACTAATAGTTGTAACCATTTTAATAATTAAAAAAAAATGAGTCTTTTGATATTCCTTGATGATTATAAATAGTTAAGTTCCATGAAACTTACTGCATGTGCATTGCATCTTTGGCATCGTATCCTTTTGCATACATCTTTTCTCTACCTCAGCTTATTCAGTCTTCTATCTTCGTGTTGCTCAGCTGATCTTCTGGCATTCGCATCGAACTTGAAGTAGTCACTGGGGATAATGGATAGAACACAAAATATGGATCCCATGTCAAGCTTCAGAGTGATGACTAATCCGATGTTTGGTTTTTCTTCTGACAGCGATGCTCTACAAGTGGTTGTTCCTACTTGATCTCAGCCTGTGCAAGATAACCTGGATGGTCAAGTTAATGAAAGAGATTCCCGCTTTCTGAGGTATATGCCAAATTCTCAGAACGTCCGTCATGTGACAAATGTGAATGGTCCTAGATTGGGAGAAATTGAAAAGGGATTTCGTGACCTCCAAGAACAATTGAAGATGTTGAAAAGGCCTAACGCATCTGGTCTTAAAGCTCCCGACTTGTGTCTAGTTCCAGGCGTGGTTTTGCCCCCGAAGTTCAAAATGCCTATCTTTGAAGTATACAAGGGTGTTAGTTGTCCAAGGTACCATTTGACGATGTTTTGTCGAAAGATGACCACTTATGTCGACAATGACAAGCTGATGATTCACTGCTTTCAAGAAAGTCTGAGTGGGGCATCCTTGATATGGTATATGAAGTTAGAAAGGAATCATATTCAGTCTTGGGAAGACTTAGCTAACGCTTTTGTAAAGCAATACAATTATAATATGGACATGGCTCACGACAGTGATCAATTGATGACCATGAGTTAGAAAGACAACGAGTCCTTCAGGGAATATGCACAACGGTGGAAAGAATTGGCAGCCCAAGTTCAGCCTCCGCTTCAAGAGAAGGAGATGACCAAGATGTTTCTAAAAACACTTTCAGACTCTTATTATGTCAGAATGATAGGCGTTGTGCCATTAGAGTTCTCTAAAATTATGGAAGTCGGAGTAAACATCGAGAGTGCACTCAAAAATGGAAAGATCCAAGGCGTCTCAAATAGACAAGCTAATGAAGAGAAGCCTGTTAGAGATTCCTAAAGGTAAATGAGCATTGAAGTTAACGCAATTTTGGACTCTCCCCAAACCTTACAAGCATCGGTTCCGGTGACTTATCACAAACGTCAGTATGCAGCGCCTGTTCAGTGCCACCAATCACTACCTCATGGACGTCCGTACAAACGACATAGGTTGACTCATCAGGATCAACGTCAGAATCGACAAGTTCAAAACCTGAATCACCAGAATCAGCGTCAGGATCAGCAGAGACCTCTGATTAGTCTAGAAGAAAAGACTCGTTAGTTTGACCTAATCCCAATGACTTACAGTCAATTGTGGTCTTACTTTTCCCGAAACTCAGTGATGGTACCCAGAAAGACCAGAGCCATGAAATCTCACCCTCCTTGGTTCAATCCAGATACCAGTTGTGAATATCATGATGGAGTGTTGGGGCATTCGATTGAAGATTGTAAGGTTTTCCAAGAAAAAGTCCAAGAAATGATCGATGATGAAGTGTTGACCTTCAAGAGAGGAAGCCCAGTTGTGAATGGAACACCTTTATGCTGACGGGCGTGAAGACTCGAGAAGTTCCTTCCCAAGCCAATGAAGTCAAGAGCAGAGCTCGCTCCCATGATCATTAAGCTATTTATTCATTTGCTCACATTTGTTGTTATTTCTTTGATTATAAGCATATTTTGCGTGTAAGAATTTGTTGTTTTGAATGATTGATGCAATGACTAATGTTTGTCTTGAAGAAATCCATTCGTTTCACTCGTTTTAAATGCTCTTTCTATTTTATAATGCCAATACTACTCCAATCTCTTGCCTCGGCAGAGGATTGGATGGAGGATGATGAAATCAAACGCAAGATCTCGTATTGTATGCTTTTGAATAAAACTCTGCTAATGATATGAGGCATTTGTTTCAAATCCCTAAACACTAGAGGCATAAGGAGATAAACCCTCGTTAACCCTTATGAGCCTTTGAAGTAGGAGTTTTCCTCGCTACAAAAATCTCATTCTTAACCTGGGGCAGGGTAATTCAAAAAAAAAAATGGAATAAAATATCACGAAGATTGGGTGGGCATAAACAAACTTTGAGCCTTATATCCTTTGTTTCTTAAACCGTGAACTAATCCATGATACAACCCTCAAAAGACCTTAGTGAAGCAGGGTTTATGTCAAAAGCATACTCATTGAGATATCGTTTCCTGACTCTTATGAGCTATGCTCAAATTCGTGTTGGCATTATAAAATCGGTAGTTCAACCACCAAAAATATATTTAAATAAAACTTCAAGACAAACATACGTTGCATTATCTGTTTCAGAATTAACATTTCCTACTCGCTAACATTGCTTGACATCGTAGAAATTAACATACGTGTGGCAATGATGAGCTAAAATTTAGTACTGTTTCAAGGAGATGATAGTATCCAGGGGCACATCACCTGAAGACCTTGCTGAGCAGGGGCAAGTTGTTTCCCAGCTGTTTCTTTCGCCGTCTGACCTCAAGGAACAAAGTTTGAAGACTCAGAACACCGTCAATCTGGGGCAGTTACGTCGAGATTTGGTAAATCTCTCAAATAATTTGAAGATTCGGTTATAGAACACCGTCAATCCGGGCCAGTTACGTCGAGATTCGACAATCTCTCCAAGAGTTTGAAAACATTGGGATAGTTGGACGCCAAGTTTTCTGTAAAATCCTCTTGGGATGACTTCTTCTTACAAACCAAGTGATCTGGGGCATTTGAGAAGTGAAGATTGCTTCTCATCCACAATAATTATTGTTCAAAATGACGACTACTATGCAGGTTATCAATACAGAGTTACATCAGTCTCACGACTTTATTAACTCATACCTCAAAGGGTTTCTATCCTAAGTGATGTGACGACTCACCAGTAAATCTTTAATTCAGGTAGTCACGACTATTCCTCGGTAAATCTCTACTTCGAGCAGTTATGGCTCGTTTGACGCAAGATTTCCCCAGTCGGCAACCTAAGAATCCTCAATGATTTTCTTTGGCTTCAACCTTCCCCAGCGAAGTGAATGTTTATTTCATACCTCAGTGGATTTTCTCACTACCTCAATCTTCTCCGGTAAAGGCGGATGTTTATTTCATCCCCTCGAAGTTTTATCTCCAACCTTTCAACTATTATCGATTCCAGCTTCCCCGATGAAGTGGATATTTATTTTATCTAGTTACAACTCTCATTCAGACTACTTCAGTTCGCAGTGGATATTTATTTTATCCCCCATGAAGTCTTTTCGATCATGAGTTTGATTAGTTCCCAGTGAATCTTTCTCATCCCCAGCAGAGTAGCAAGATTCATCTTGACAACCCTAGGTGAAGTCATGATGTTCATCCCCAAGTGGAGTGCTCTCTTTTCCCCAGAGAAGTCTGAAGCTTTTAAGCAGGACAAATTTCCATATGTGGCTTTCCATTCATCCCCAGTGATGCTTCTTATATTGCAAAGATTGGTCGAGTATCCGTATCGAGATGCTTGTTTTCATCTCCCGTTTGCTTCTTGTTGTTGTTTTGTCAGCATGAGCATAAGCATAGCATGGCATTCTTTCATATAGATTCATGGCATGTGCGCATTTTGCATTTTGCATTTTTTGTGTTGCTTGTTTTGTTCTTTCACTTTGGCTGTGTTTATCCCCAAGTGACTGGGTTTTGTCTGCTCCCTCCAAGAAGAGTCATCAACCCTAGGCAGAAAAAGCACGTACTTTCTAAATTCCCCACCGAGTTCTTCATATAAGGACTCATTTGTAGATCCAAAAATGATGTCATCTACATAAATTTGCACTAATATAGTATGATGGTTAGTTCTTTTAATAAATAAAGTAGTATCAACTTTACCTTTTTCGAAGCCGTGTTCGCAAAGAAAATTACTTAACCTATCATACCATGCTCTTGGTGCTTGCTTCAATCCATACAAGGCCTTTTTTAGTTTGTAAACATGATTAAGATGTTTGAAATCTTCAAAACCTGGAGGTTGATTTACATAAACTTCTTCAAGTATGTATCCATTTAGGAATGCGCTTTTAACGTCCATTTGATACAATTGAAAGTTCATAGAGCAAGCATATGCCAACAATAGTCTTATTGCTTCCAATCTAGCAAACGGTGCAAATGTTTCTTCAAAATCTATACCTTCTTCTTGATTATAGCCTTGTGCTACTAATCTTGCTTTGTTCCTTATAATGATACCATTTTCATCTAGCTTATTCTTGAATATCCATTTAGTGCCAATAATATGCTTTCCTTTTGGCCTTGGAACTAAATCCCATACTTCATTTCTTTTGAACTGATTTAATTCTTCTTGAATGGCTAGAATCCATTGATCATCATCTAAGGCATCTTGAACTTTAGATGGTTCTATTTGAGATACAAATGCCATATTGAGACATGCATCTTTTAGATTTAACCGAGTAGATACTCCTTGAGATATGTCTCCAATAATCTTGTCAATAGGGTGATCTCTATGCATCCTCCATTCTTTTGGTAGATCGTTGACTATAGACTATTCTTGCAAAGATTCTTCTTGATAATCTACTTGATTCTCATTGTTGACTTTGGAGGAGTCTTCTATGGAATCATCATCATTATCACAAATAACAATATCCTCCTTGGAGGGGTTAGATTCATCAAACTTAACATGCATAGATTCTTCAATAGTTAAAGTTCTTTTATTATAAATTCTACATGCCTTACTTAAAAGTGAATAGCCAAGAAATATACCTTCATCCGATTTTTCATCGAACTTACCAAGATTGTCTTTGTCATTATTCAGGACAAAACACTTGCATCCAAAAATGTGAAAGTAAGCAATGTTTGGTTTCCTCCCTTTGAAAAGTTCATAAGGGGTCTTCTTAAGGATATGTCTAATGTTAACACGATTACTTACAAAACAAGTCATGCTTACCGCATCCGCCCAAAAGTATTTTGGAAGATTTGAGTCACTAAGCATTGTTTTTGCAAGTTCCACCAATGACATATTCTTCCTTTCTACAACACCATTTTGTTGGGGGGTTCTTGGTGCCGAGAAGTTGTGAGAGATTCCATGTTCTTCGCAAATTTTTCGAAATAAGCATTTTGGAATTCTCCGCCATGGTCGCTTCTTATGGAGGCAATTGAAAGTGATTTCTCATTTTGAATTTGCTTTGCATACTTCTTGAACGCCTTGAATGCATCACTTTTCTGCACTAAAAAGAATGTCCAAGTATATCTAGAGAATTCATCAACAATAACTAAAGCATATACATTACCTCCGAAGCTTCTTGTTCTTGATGGACCAAATAAGTCCATATGCAACAATTGTAGTGGCCTTAAAGTGGACACCACATCTTTAGATTTGAAAGTTGACTTGATTTGTTTCCCCTTTTGACAAGCATCACATAACTTATCTTTGACATATTTTATCTTTGGTAAACCAATAAATAAATCATGCTTTACTAATTTATTCAAATGCTCCATGTGAATGTGAGCAATCCTTTTGTGCCATAGCCATGAATCATTATTGTTTTCCATAAGACATTTTACCTTCAAAGAAGAGTCATCAAGGGAAATCATAAAAATATTGTTAATTCTTTTACCTTTAAGCATTACCTCATTAGTGACTTCGTCTTTTATCAAGCATTCATCTTTGGTGAACTTGATTTTGAATCCTTTGTCACATAGTTGGCTTATGCTAAGAAGGTTATGCTTTATGCCTTCAACATAAAGCACATCTTCGATAGTTGTGAAAGGTGGTGCACCAATATTGCCTACGCCAAGAATCGGTACTTTGTTCTTATCTCCATAGGTAACATAACCCTTGGCCTTAAGCACTGGATTTGAAAATTTGCTTGTATCTCTGATCATATGCTTCGAACAACCACTATCAAGATACCATAGATTTGAAGTGGTCTTCAAGCAAACCTACAAAACAAAATTATGTTTTGTTAGGTACCCAAATAGCCTTGCGTCCTTCATAATTAGTACCTTTCTTTACCCACACATAATGCCCATTTGTAACACTAAAGTTTCTTACATAGCAAGCATTAGGTGTATGGCCAATAATAACACAATAAAAACAAGTCGGAACAAAATTACTTTTATATCTAGGAACATAAGATTTCTTTTTAGGAAACCTTTTCTTTGAAGAAGTTCTTTTCTTTTTAGGATAAGGATGCACATTCCTTGGTTCGTTCACTTTCTCTTTAGAAGTTTGGTCACTAGCCTTAACAAAGATTGTTTTATTAGTACTTGGTTTAGAAAATTTTGAGTAACCAAGTCCACTTTTATCATTTGAATATCTTTGTTGACTAAGGACCGCTTCTAATACAATTTGTCCTTTCTCATATCTTTCTAGGACTCTTTTTAATTGAACAATTTGGAAAGAAAGTGATTCACAATTTTTACATACCAACTTTTGTTTTTCTTCACTAGTTTTCTTTTGTTTTTCATCTTTTGACTCTTTTTCCATATCATCGACTTTTTCTTCTAAAGATGTTATTTGTTTCTTTTGTGAAGAAATTGTTTTACACAAGACTTTACATTCATTTAAGAGTTCATTTATAGCTTCTTGTGCATCATTATCATAAAGAGAAAATTTAGTACTAACCTCGCCATTTTCACCATCGGAGTTGTGTGTAGCCATAAGTGCTAGTTTTGCGCTTTCATCACTCTCCGAGTCAGATGATGAACTAATCTCGTTGTCTTCCCATGCAATGTATGCCTTTTTATTTTTTGAATCCTTCTTGCCTTTGAAACTTCCTTTCTTTGTAAGTTGTGGACATTCGGGCTTTATGTGACCGTGCTTTCCACATTTATAACATGTAATATCTTGAGACGAAGTGGAAGCCTCCTTTTTCTTGAAGTGTTTCTTTCTTTTAGCATCAAAAGACTTGTCTTTGTTACCAAAAAATTTACTGAGTCTTTTTACCAGCAGCATGAAATTTTTGTCTTCCTCCGATGAATCATCATTTTGTTTACATTTTACATCTACTTTTAATGCAATACCCTTGGAATTCTTGTCTTGGAGTTCATGTTTTTCAAGTTGTCCAAGTTCTAATTCATGTTCTTGGAGTTTACCAAATAGTGACGCGGAAGTCATTGTATAGAGGCTTTTCTTTTTCGATATTGCTGTTAATTTTGGTTGCCATTCCCTAGTTAATGATCTTAGAATTTTGAGATTTAATTCATCATTTGAGAATGTTTTACCAAGTGCCATTAAGTGATTAGTCAAATGAACAAATCTCTTTTGTAATGCGACAATGGATTCTCTGGGCTGTATTTGGAACATTTCATATTCTTGACTTAAAGTGTTTAGTCTGGATCTTTTTACTTTAACCGTACCTTCATGTTTAGTCTTGACTTAAAGTGACTTAAAGTGAATTAGGTGTATAGAGATTTTTCTCGATTTTTCGACGGTTCTGAATTTTACTTTCCTAAAAGTTACTAAGTGATAAAATGCTGTAAAGGTGGAAAGTAAAGAACACCAGGAAGTATACTGGTTCCCCTCATAGGTCGAGAGTACTCCAGTCCACTTTCAACTTGAAAGAGATTTCACTAAAATGTTAGATCTTAGACAAGACAACCTAGTCTTTCTAAACAAGACTCTAACAAACCACCAAGAACAATCCTATTGGATTTTACAAGTTTAAAGTCCAACCGAGATCCAACCTCTCACAATGGACCTCTTGTATCAACAATCCGGATAACAAGGATAACAAGGATAACAAAACCAACTGAACTTAATTCCAATAATCCTGGAAATTAAGATAATAAACAATGATGAATTCTGAATTTTTGAATATTTGTGACAGATGGAATTTAGATGATTATCAATCACAAGTTTGATCTTCTCCTTTGCAACACTCAATTCTCAAGACAATAATACAAGTGTTCTTTGTATGCAAATGAAACTATGATGCTTAAAATGAAGGTTTATGCAAAGTTTCACTTTTGGTAAAATTCTGAAGAACACTTAGAAAGATTTTGGAGATTGAAAAAACAATGAGTAATTGATTTGAAATTTTGTAAGGAGGTGAAATTTAAATCTAAGACAAAGATGTTTATATATGCCTATGATACCTCTACAAATGGTTACAAATTATGAAAGGATGCCATGGTTGATCAGAAGAAATAAGAGAAAAAATTTAATAAAGGGATGCAATAATTTTTTTGCCTCTGCTTAAGTGGTAACCGGTTACTCTATATAGGGTAACCGGTTACTTGACTGTAATGTTTAAAAATTTGAAAGTTTTAAAAGGGTAACCGGTTACCTTATGTAGAGTAACCGGTTACTCAAGACCAGAATTGAAAAATGCATAAATCCAGAGTTTCAAAACCATTTTTAATGCAACCAAATATGTTTCTAATGATCATGGCATAAATGAGGAATATGATGAACACTTGTATCATTGCAAGAGGTTAAGTGTTATACCTATTCCTTTGAGCTCCAATCTTCATAATGCCTTGACAAATGTAGAGACTTGATTCTTTGAGCTAGAGACTTGATCAATCCTTTTTGTTAATCCATCTTGTCTTTATGAGATTTTTTGTAGGTGAGTTTTCATCAAAACTTCTGAGAAGCCATGTCTTCACAAGATGTTTGGGTTATTCAGCTCTGATGGATGTTTTCCCGGGCCTGTTTGAATTATCGGATATAAAACATGTGGTCATAAAGGAATTGGGATCATGGGCAGATCAAAAATGGAAGTGGGACAAGGTCTTCAACAACCTGGAAGTCAGCCCTGCTCTGTTGGCCGAATAAAATGATTTAATTGTTTTGCTGCAAGACGTCAGCCCGAAATTTGATGGTGCAAACGAGGTAATATGGCCTTTTGATAGTTCTAAGTGTTTCACTGTAAAATCATGTTATAACAAGCTGCTGTTAGGGGTTTATGGGACTATGTTTGGATGGTGATGTGAAATTGTGTTTGGGAGCTCTTTGGAAAACGTCATTCCCATCTAAGGTACATGTGTTTGGGTGGAGATTTTTGCTAGATAGATTGCCTACTCGAAGAAACCTTGCATAGCGTGGAATCTTCGTTAACCAGCATGAGCTCGTATGTGTTTTCTGTTTCGGCCAGATTAAAGACGCAAAGCACTTATTCTTTGCATGCCAACAGATTACGATGGTTTAGAGATTTATTTCTTTTTGGTTGGGGGTTGGAATGGATCATGAAATGTGGAGTTGTATGCATTTACCGGCATGGATAAAAAGCCTGAGTAGGAGATGCTCCAACATTGTCGCTTGTGGGTTGTGATTTGTAATTTATTGGTGTGTTTGGTGGCCACGAAATCAGATCTTGTTCAATGACGAAGTTGGATACATTTGATATCTTCGACGGAATAAATTTTTTTGCTTATAAAAAAAAACACTAAATTTAACCACTGCTCTATTCATGGTCAAACTATTCACTTGTTTGACCATAATAGAAGCAAAATTAATTAATGTAGTCAAAATATTTATTTAGAAATAAAATTAAAATAAAAAACTAAACCACAAAAATATACTTAAAAAGTATGAACTATATTTATAAGAGGAAATGGAATATACTATACTGTCGTAATATCAGTGCATATCCGTTAACTTCATTCCCCCACCGTTTGCTGACTCAGCAAAAAAGCCCTATAAAGTGGGATACGGTTTTCTTCTTCATTCATATTTCTCTTCCAGTTTGTTCAATACCCTTTAGACCCTTGAGTCAAATTTCAACCTTTTGTCTCAATTGTTCTTTTCTGTACTTTTTCTCAATTGCTCTAAAACAATATATAATCACACTTTCTTTGGTTGAAAGAACATGGTGCTCAATAATCAATATGGGTATATTTAAACTTTTTTCTTTCTCACTTTACGCATTGTTCTTATTGATTGACAACCATATTCATAAGTTTATAATTCCAATTCCGGGTTGAGTTTTTGTACTAATTTGAGAAATTTGTATAATTGTTAGTGTTTTTGTTTAGTTCGTTTATGTGTTTTTGTTTTGGCGAGTGAAGAGAATCTTGACTGTATCTTTTCATGTTACAGGCTGAATGAGAATATGGGTGTAAACACAACAATTGATTTCGGTGGCAGACATCATTACCCGCAGACGAAAATTCATCACATTCACAGAGATGACTTCAAGAGTTTTGTTATGAGGACAACTGGAAGAGAATCAAACAGGCCTACTAGGTTGCAGCAAAACAGGCCTCCTCCGCTGGCCAATGTGCGGCCGTTTGTTGGGTATCCGATGCAACCACCACCTTCACAGGTGTCTTACATCAACGAACTGGATGTCCCTCCTTTGCAGCCGATTAGTGGTCCTCCGGTTTTCGATAATTCATGGAACAATTTCGTCGAGTCTCCCATCTCAGCTTTCATGAATAAGTTTCAAGAATCGGAGAACCACAATGGTGGTGGTGGCGGTGCTTGGAGAGGTAATCAATTCCAGTCATTCCCTCCTCCTCCACAACAACAAATGATTAATAATGTTAATGTTAATGTTCAATTTCAGCCACAGTATTTTCCGATTCAAACTCAAATGGTTAACAATGATGAACAATATAACCTATCATCGGCTAGCAACAAAACTTTTTCGAATCCTAATCCTTTCGTCTCTTTGAATGTGGCTGGAAATCAAACTTTTCCTATGAACAATGGTGTTGTACCCCAATTTTTACCCTTAGATTCGTTTGTTTCAGTTGCATATCATTTTTTTAATTTGCTATCCTTACTTTTTTAGCTAAATTTTTCATCGATGCATTTTAGCCGATTTTTTTTATTATTCCATAGGTATTTTGAATTTTCTTTTAAAAATAGTTATCTTGAATCATTTAGCTTCATCTATATTTTTGTTAAGTTAATTAAATTTACTTTAATTTAACTAGTTTAATTTTTTATCAATTTTAGTTCATTTATAATTTTAATTTTATTTACGTTTGCTTTTAAATTTAGGTTTTATTCTTACTTTATTTATTTAGCTCTCACTTTTTTTTTCTCTAGCAAAAATGTCATTTAAATATAGAGATTTCATTTTCTTTCATTTAAGCTCATTCCAATTATTCTACTGTATTAGCTTCTTTTTTTCAAAAATTTATTTTCTTTTCCTTTTATTTCTTTCTTACTTTTGTATTACCGTGAGTGAACATTGGTTTCAAAAGTTACCGTTGATTTTCACCTTTGGCTTGTCCCTAACACTTGCCTGTTTGAGCTCACTCTCCTATGACACCACAAAAAGGAATCATGCAGTAATACATGAGTTTGTGAAAAATGACAAAGCTGCCTCCTGCTTCTTTGAGATTGTGTGAACGACCAAGTTTGAAAAATATCCTTGCAAACCCTAATTCTTTACCCAGCAGCCCTTGCAAACCCTAATTTTATCCCCAACGGATATTGCTTTTACCCATTGTGTCTTCAATACTCAAACCAGCTTGTTCTGCCTATAAAAGGAGCTCATTCCCTCCTTGCTCAACACACAGAAAAAGAACACACAAAAACACTCAGAAACTCTCTCAAAAATTCATACGTCCTTACTCTTGCAAGTCATCCTCAAACTTGCAAGAAACTCTCTACTTTTATTACTTAGTAAAACACCACAAAACACTTCCTACAAAAACGACACCAAAGCGTTCACACATCCTGTTCTTGGTAGTTGAAGGAGGAGAGGAGGAAGCTTGTTATTTCCAGAACTCGTAGTTGAAGAAGAAGTAGACTTACTCTACTAGGTAACACATTTTCTGCCTCTCCTTTTAGATGTTATGCCATTTCATGTTAGTGCATGCTGCTATATTGTTATGCTGCCGGAAATGATATTCATGTTTCATATGTGAGTTTCTTGTTTCATATGTGAGTTTGTTGTTATGCTGCTAGAGATGATATTCATATATGTATGCTGTTTTTATACTACTATCATTTTGCTTTTATACTGTGGTTCCTGTAAATATAGTGATAAATGTTGTTGATTCTGTAACAAATATTGTTATGAATGTTGTTGATGATGCTGGACTGATGCTATGAATCTTTGTTTTCATTTTGTTTAACAAATCGTGTGAGTTTTTGTTCAACGTAACTGGACTGAAGTTAAAAAAAAACAGAGAGAAAACTGAACAACACAAATGGCGTTCGCCATGCACAAAATATAAAAAAAAATAAAACACAGGGTGGCGCACGCCACCCTCCTCTCAGCACCAGGTGGCGCAAGCCACCCCATCCAAACACAAGGAGGTGGCGCAAGCCACCCTCCCACTCACACACACAGTGGCGCAAGCCACTTGCACATTGCACACACAAGGAGGTGGCGCAAGCCATCCTCCTCACACACACACACGGGTGGCGAGAGCCACCCCCTTTTTTTATTTTATTCTTTTTTTTTTCATTCTTTCATGTTTTTTATTTATTTGTTTTTCTTTATACATTTGTTTATTTTATTTTATTTGTTTTGTCTATTTTTTTAAATAATAAATAAAAACAATAACAAAATGAAAGTATTATTTATTCTGAAACTGTTTTTTTTTTAAGAAAATCAATTAACCCTTTTTTCTAAAAAAACACAAATGTGTAATAATTTTTTTCTGTAAAAAAAACCAAACCTCATAATAAATGTTGTTAATTATTTTTCTGGTTTCTTCATATTGGCTACTGCCATCAGTTTGTATGAGTTTAAATGCATTGGTTTTCAAACTGTGAAAATGATATTTCTTCCATATTTGTTAACTTTTTGGCGTATCACTTTTTTTTTTATATATTTCACATGTCGTTATTTACTGCTTTTGAGATGATAAATCCACATGCCTCATCATACTAAAACTCTACTATGACTTGTGAAATGATTTTCTTTTTCTCAAACTTTGAACAAGGGCCATTTATATTTCCCTAGTCTCTGTTACAAAAATTACAAGACTTTAAATGCATCTATTTCAAGTTAAGAATTCTATTTTTGCCATACTTGGTATATACCTATGTGGCTCATCTATCCTTGCTATTAATCGTTTTGGAATTTTATTTCATATGTTAATGCTCACTGTTTTGTTGGAATTCTTAAACATATTTCAACTGTTTGTAACTCTTATTTATAAGAAGTTATTTCCCCCCTTCCTTCCAAAGGAAAAGTTTTTCTATTGATTTCAAGATCATAGAAAGCTCATTACTACCTTGGACCTCATAGTCTTAGGCAACCTCCCTTTTTTGACCTCATAGCCAATAGGACCCCTCTTGAACTCAAATTCATAGAGCAATTTATTCAACATTGACCTCATAGTCATAATTAAAACTTTGGCCTCATAGCCATTCTCTAACCTTGACCTCATAGTCAAAGTCTCTCTATTGACCTCATAGTCATAGAAAGCTCATTACCTTCCTTTGACCTCATAGTCATAGGACTTTCTCTCTTGACTTCATAGTCATAAAGCCATATACCATCTTGACCTCATAGTCACCTTACCAAAACTTTGACCTCATAGTCATAGCCCCTCTCCCTTGACCTCATAGCCACCTTCCAACATTGACCTCATAGTCACAAAGTCTCTCTATTGACCTCATAGTCATAGACAACTCATTACCTTCTTTTGACCTCATAGTCATTAACAACATCTTTACCTTAGCAAACAAACATAATATAACATAAGCAAAACAAGAGGGTCCCGTAGAGTACTACGGATATTAAGGGTGCTAATACCTTCCCTTAGTATAACCAACCCCCGAACCTTAGATCTCCCCCCTTTAGGTTTTTTAACGATCTTGAACCTTTCCTTTGGATAAATCAAAGTCGGTTGTAAAAGAAATGTGATGCAAATTAATTAATAATTTGTTATCCCATTTTCACCGAAATAGAAATGGCGACTTCACTGGGGAAAATCAATTTTGAGGGTTAAACCCACCTTGCTTTTGCTTGTGCTATTCATGCTTGTTTGCTATATTTGTATATATTCCTTGTATATGCCTTGGTTGAGATCTTTTGTGGGCATGGAACTATTGAGTGGTGAGATAAGTCCTAACCCGGACTTGAGTGCACATATATGATAAGATCGTGGTGTAATCAATAGTCGGTTGTTGGCAGTAGTACCAACAATCTATGGCATATGATGACCACACTCAGATGAGGTCCTTTGGGATTGTTGATGTCTGATGTGAGAAGTCGCATTGATATTACTTTTTCAATTGGGAGCCAGGGATTCTGAGGACCGTAGTTACCTTTACCCCACCTGGCCTTTTAAGATGTAGTGCGGTGGCTATGAGGGAGCCAGTCCCGAGTAGTCGTCACGCGATACCACAATTGATGAACCTATAGTCCACACCTTGTTGGGATGGGTAGACCATGACTCCATTCAAGAAACCTCAAAACCTAAGGCTTGTATGCTGTGATTGTGTACATATGTTTGCTTTTGTTTGCGCATTGCATACATCCCATTGCATCCATCTCATTGGTTTTAAGGAACTCAGTCATATTTTTCTTTGAAAATCATAGGCATCATGGATATTGAGAAGAGGAACACTAAGAAGTTCAATTTCCAAAAGCCCAAATTGGCAAAGCTGAAGAAGTTAGCAACCTTGGTGACCGAACATGAAAGTTTCCGAAGCAGTATGGAAGATTGGTTAGCCTTCTCAACACTAAAATGGAGGAAGGAATCCTTGACACTTTGGTCCAATTTTATGATCCTCTCTATCATTGTTTCACCTTCCCGGATTACCAACTGGTTCCAACCTTGGAAGAGTACTCTCATTGGATCGGCTTACTTGTGAAGAAACAAAGACCTTTCAGCGGTCAAGAGAAAATTCCTACCCCAAAAGAGATTGGCGAGTGTATTCACTTGGATGCATCAGAGGTCAAGCCCCATATCACTACTAAGGATGGCATCAAAGGACTCCCATCTAAGTTCTTGTATGAAAAAGCTTGTCAATTTTTC
This sequence comes from Lathyrus tuberosus, assembly GCA_022829125.1. Classification (NCBI taxonomy): domain Eukaryota; kingdom Viridiplantae; phylum Streptophyta; class Magnoliopsida; order Fabales; family Fabaceae; genus Lathyrus; species Lathyrus tuberosus. The sequence continues at coordinate 20,573,483 of JALAZF010000040.1, forward strand.
AATGCAAACAGTATTGCTGCCTTTGAAGCAACCTTTGCTCTATTGGTCTATGGTCTGGTCTTGTTCGCTAATGTGGAAGATTTTGTCGACATCAATGCTATCAGGATCTTCATTAGTAGAAACCCTGTGCCTACATTACTTGGTGATGCCCTCCATTCCTTCCACCATAGGACTCTTCGAGGAAAAGGGACTATTTTGTGTTGTGCATCGTTGCTTTACCAGTGGTATATCACTCATTTGCCTCGAACGTCTGAATTCCGAGACAACCCTGACAAACTTCGTTGGTCTCAGAGGATCATCTCTCTTACTCACCACGACATCTTTTGGTATGACCCGGTTTATGACAAGAATGTATACATTGATAGTTGTGGGCCATTTCCTAACGTGCCACTCCTCGGTATTCATGGTGGAATTAACTATAGTCCTGTTCTGGCCAGACGCCAATTTGGATTTGCGATGAAAGAAAAACCTAAGAGTATCCATGTGTCCGGTTTCTTTTATCTTAACAAAGAAGCCAATGATGAGACCAAAAGTGGAGTTTGGTGTGCTTGGGATAAATTCCACGAAAGTACCAAGGACGAATTGGGGAAGAGAAACTGTGTGTCTTTGGAGCCATACCTTCAGTGGGTTCGATCTCGAGCCCGTGACCTCAAGATGCCCTATATTCCCAAGATACTTCAGCAGCCGACTATTGCATCTCCGTCAGCTATTCCTATTGAGCGTATGGAAGAATATCAAGAAAATCTAGTCAGGATGAAGCTTGAGAGGGACACATGGGAGTGGAAATATCATACTGTTTGCATCAAGCAAGAAGAAATGAAGAAGAAGATGAAGGAAAAGGATGACTTGATCGAGTGGCTTGAAAAACGCGTTATTGATGAACCTTTGGCGCAGGAGAATTTATTTTTCTCTAGCACAAAGCCCACTGCTAGCACTCATGAGTATGCCAGTATTCCCCCGACGTCTGGTGCTTGGAAAGGGATTGTTGATAAGCTGATCTGCGAGAATCAAGAGCTGAAGAGACAGAAGAGAAGGCGTGAAGCAGGACACTCCTAGATAGGGTTGCTTTTTCATCTAGGACTAGTTGTTATTTTTGTCTTATCGTATTTTGAGCCTTTTTGAGATGTACTATCCAAGTTGTAAACTCTTCTCAATATTTAATGAAATGAGGCTTGTTTTGAAAGTTGTCTTTCTTGAGTTCCTTAAAACCAATCGCATTTGCATCTTCGCATTTCTTGCTAAACTGTCAAGATACTAATTTTATTTTGCAGATTTTGTAGACATGGACGCCTCAGGAAAGAATGTTTGGCCTTACTCCTTTGAGCTTCCTGAGCTCGAGCAGTTGTTGTGGTTGGGTGACAGAGTTGCAGACCCTTCCCATTTTGCTGATAAGTATGGGTGCCTTCTTTCACTAATGAGAATGCCAGTAACCAAAGGCCCCCTTGAAGTGTTGGTCCAGCTATACCATCTGGCCTACCGTTGCTTCCTATTCCCCGAATTCCAGCTGGTTCCAACCTTGGAAGAATTCTCTGCTATGATTGGGATCCCCATCAGGGAAGCCCCAATTTTCTCTGGGATTGAGGCAATGCCATCCGTTAAAGAAATTGCCATGGCTACAAAGATTAGAGTATCAGACATTCAAGCTAATTTGACCGTCAAAGGAGGGCGACACGGACTCCCTGCTTTGTTCTTGCTAGCAAAAGCCCTTTATTTCAAGAACCGAGGAAATGAAGCCTTGTTTGAATCAACTTTAGCTCTGATGATCTACGACTTGTTTCTATTCCCAAATGCCAAACATTTTGTGGATGTCCAGGCCATCCAAATATTCGCAATCAACAATCCAGTTCCTACTTTGCTTGCGGATGTTTATCACTCGATCCAGACCAGATACTCAAGGGGTTGTGGGCCAATCGTTTGCTGTGTGGCCTTCTTCTACAAATGGTTCGTCTCTTACTTACCAAAGACTCCGACTTTCTGGGATGTTGAAGACTGTAAAATATGGTCCAAGAGGTTGATGGAGTTGAAACACACTGATATCGAATGGTATGACCCAACGGATGAAGGAATTACCATAATTGTTAGTTGTGGGGATTGCCCCAATGTACCCTTAATGGGAAGGAATGGTTGTATCAATTACAACCCTGTCCTTGCTCGCCCCCAGCTAGGTCACATGAAGGAAGAACCTCCAGCCTATGAGGAGATGCACATGATGTACTACGAAGAAAGGGAAGGGTTCGAAATGAAAATGCGATTGGAACGCGCTTGGCGCCAGATTAATAGGCAATTATGGAGAGATGAATGTTCCGTCACTGAGACTCACTTGCAATGGTCTCGTGACATAGCTCGGGTAATGAGGAAACCATATCCTCGTCACGAAGCACCACCAGAGATCAAAAAGAGGATGGTGGATGCTCTGACCGACTTGTTTCTTGAAAGAGAAAGGATCAAGGGCTGCATTGAGGAGCTTATGAAGAAGATCAATGAAGAGGAAGAATCAGCCACCAGTGGATCCAACTTCTAGTCCTTTAAAAGTTGATGTTGTTGTTTCTTTCTTTGTTATTTCCTTTCGGTGATGTTGTTATTTCCTTTCTGTTTTGGGCATGTCCCCACCTTTTTGTATTCAGAGCATGAAGATACTCTGCTCTTGATGTAACAACTGCCAGATTTCCTTAAATGAAGAAGATGTTTTGAACAAAATGTTCCGTTGCCTATATTATTTGCAAAATTTCTTTGGTCTCTTGATAGTTTAGCTTTCATTTTCATGTGCATTCTCATATGCATCATATCATATCATGTGTATTTTCCTCTTGGGTTTTGTCTGATGTCGCCTTGTTATCTCAGAACCGTCACACTGAATCCTAAGAACGGATACAACACTCGAGCCCAAGCTCGATTGAAGATGTCAGAAGTTTATGGGGAAATGGATCGAGTCAACAATGAATTGACAAAAATACGAGGTGGAATGGGGCAGCTTTTGGAAGCTGTCAACATTTTGAGAGCAAAGATGGACACCCAGGCCACTGTGGTCTCTGAGACCATCACTCCTGCAGTAGAACCTCCCGTCATTCCTATTGTGAACCCTACTTTGGGTATGCCATTCGAATTCATCCGAGCCATAGCTCCTCAATCTACTCAGCAGACAGTACCTCTGGTTAATGAGGCTCAGCAGGTTATTCCTACCTTCGCTCCGCCAGCGGTGCAGACACAAGCTCGTCCTGTTTTCCACAATCACCATTCTTATGACTATGTCGATGTATCTGAAGATGGGGATGACCAAAATGAAAGGTTAAGAGAGAGTGTCGAGACCATGCAGAGGAAGATAAAAGCTATGGAAGGAAGTAGCGCCTTCAGCACTGATGTCAAGGACATGTGCCTGGTCTCAGACTTGGTGATCCCTCCTAAATTCAAGCTGCCAAATTCCGAGCTGTACTCGGGCGTTACTTGTCCCAGATCACACTTGGTCATGTATTTCCGAAGAATGGTCGCCCATGTGCGTAATGACAAGCTGATGATACACTGTTTTCAAGATAGTCTGAAGGGCGCTGCTGCTAAGTGGTACTTAAGTCTGGATCAATCTCAGGTCCACTGTTTCCAAGATGTAATGGATGCTTTCGTGAAACATTACAAGTACAATCTGGATTTGGCCCCTGACCGAAGACAATTGCTAAGCATGATCCAAAGGAGCACCGAATCCTTTAAAGAGTATGCACAACGGTGGAGGGAAAGTGCTTCTCAAGTTGAACCACCTTTGACTGAGAAAGAACTGGAAGACTGGTTTGTGGATACTGTGAAACCATAATTTTACGAAAGAATGATTAGCAGCGTCAATGCCAATTTCGCTGACATCGTTGCAGTTGGTGTAAAAGTAGAGTCTGGTTTGAAAAATGGGAAAGTGATAAGTTCTGCAAGCAGTTCGACCGGCAACAATGTTAAGAAGGCTCCCAGTAACTTCCACAAGAAGAAAGAAGGAGAAACCAACGCCATCACGGCAGGAAGAGAGAAAAATCCTAAATGGAAACAACCAACCTACCAACAGCAGGCAGGTCCTAACTTCTCTCAGCAACCGATCTACCCAATTCATTATCCTCAGCAACCTTACATAGCGGCTGTAACACCGACCTTTAATCACCAAGTAGCGCAACAGGCGCCAGTTTATCAACAGCCAGCCTATCAGCATGTGACAAATACCCAACAATATCAACAGCCGAGACCGCAAGTCCCTCAGGAAAATACTTCTTATAAAGGACAAGGAGGAAAGCCTTCATTCCCACCTATACCCATGACTTACACTGAGTTGTATCCTTCCCTGGTTCAACAAGGTTTGATTATCACTAGACCTATGGGTCCACCTTCAGAGAAGTCTATGAGGTTCCATAATCCGAATGTTACGTGTGCCTTTCATCAAGGGGAAGCGGGTCATGATCTGGAGGGTTGCCTTGCTTTGAAGTATGTGGTAAAAGGTTTGGTGGAGAAGAAGATCTTGTCTTTTGTGGATAATCCGCCGAATGTGAAGAGCAATCCATTGCCCACACATGGAACCACCAATGCTGTTGAGAATGAGAATAATGATGTGTTATTAAGAGATGCTTCGAAGATAAGAACTCCTATGAAGGTCTTCCATGCTAAGTTGTTCAAAGCTGGGTTGGTCAGAACTTGTCATAGCAATTATGAGGGTTGTAATGCTAGCATCAAGGGTTGTCAGCTGGTCCAAAATGACATTCAGAGTCTGATTGATGAAGGATTTCTACAAGTGTTTAGTAAAGAAAAGAGGGATGAAATTGCAGTAATTGAGCCTGTGCTTAACCTGCCAAAGCCAAGAGAGCAGGTGCCTGTGTTCAATATGCCTGGGTCTGATTCTGTGGTGCCTGTGTTCAACAAACCTGTACCCATTTTCAACAATCCGGAGACTGTTATTGCTATTGCTGCCAACCACACCAAGCAATATGATACTCGACAACCTATTCCATTTAGGTTCAGAGGAACTAAAGCTGTGCCATGGATCTATGAGAACATTATGGGAAACAAAGCCCGCAAAGAAGTGGTTCCAAGGAATGAGGTGGGAACCGCCGTTGAAGAAGTAGTTCCAAGGAATGAGGTGGGAACTACCGAAGAGGTGACAAATATAGTCGGAACGGGAAAGATAACCCGAAGTGGCAGAGTGTACACTCCTTTATTCAAAGAAACTGTGCCCAAAGAAACTGTTGTTCCTGTACCCCCTACAGACAGAGGAAAAGAGGTAATTAATAAGGAAGAAGATGAGGAGTTCCTAAGAATCATCAAGAGGAGTGACTATAAGGTGGTGGACCAACTTCATCAGACCCCATCCAAGATTTCGATCTTGTCTCTACTAATGAATTCACCTGTCCACCGAGCAGCCCTACAAAAGGTCCTGGCTCAGGCACACGTGGCCCACAATATAACCGCAGGACAATTTGACCATGTCATCGCCAACATCACAGGCTGTAACACTCTCAGTTTCAGTGATGAGGAGTTGCCTCGGCCAGGAAATAATCATAACCTGGCTTTACATGTGTCAGTGAAATGTCAAGAAGATACTTTGGCCAGAGTTCTAGTGGATACTGGTTCATCCCTGAATGTGTTACCAAAAAGAGCCCTTGAGAAGCTGACCTACCGGGGAGCTGTAATGAGGCCCACTTCGCTTGTTGTTAAGGCTTTCGATGGCTCGAGGAGATCAGTGATGGGAGAGATCGAGCTGCCTATTTTGATTGGTCCTCAAGTGTTCAACATCCTTTTTCAGGTCTTGGACATCAACCCTGCCTATAGTTGTCTGTTGGGTAGGCCTTGGATCCATGAGGCCGGCGCCGTAACATCAACTCTGCATCAAAAAATGAAATTTGTAGCCGAAGAGAAATTGGTTATCATACATGGAGAGGAAGACTTAATGGTCATCAACGTGTCCTCCTTCCGGTACATTAAGGCCGATGAAGATGCTTTAGAAACTTCTTTCCAAGCACTTGAGATAGCAAACGCTGTTATGATTGATGATAACGAGCCAGTGGCCTCCAATGACCCATCTTTCGCTTCCTTCAAGAGCATTCAATCCGCCCTACAGAATGGTATACCAGAAGGCTGGGGCAAAGTCATAGAGATCCAAGAGAGAGAAAAGTACCAAGGGTTGGGTTACAAACCAACTCTTGAGGAAAAAGCTGCTCCGACCACGGGAAAACTGAAGACTATTCAAGAGCTGTTCGTTAGTGGGGGATAACAGGTCCACGCCGTCATTGAAGATGTTGAAGACGAAGATATCGATAATTTGGTTTTTCAGTGTGACGCTGCTTTGAGTAATTGGGAAGCTATTGAGATCCCTACTGTGTACCCTATGCCAGAGTAATTTGCTTGTTTTATTTGATGTTTTCAAATTCCGTAGCTTTGCCCGAGGCTATCGGATTATTTTGTATGGGCCACCACTTTTAACTCTTATTAATAAATGAAAGTGATTGTTTTGTTAAATTTCCCTGTCTTTATTTTACTGTTCTTTTGCTTCTTAAGAAAAATGGCAATCCTTTTAAAACTACAAAAACATTTTCTGTTTGCATTTGAGTTTTGTGCATTTTAATAAAATAAATCCCTCCATCATGCAGAATAAATCCCAAACCCGTCGTATTCAGTGACCCTAATCTCACTATTGACTTTGACTCACCTATTTATCAAGCTGAGGATGAGGAGGACTATGAGGTCCTTGATGATTTGGCAGAAATGTGTGAATATCAGTATACGGATCTTCAGCCACATGAGGAACAAGTCGACATCGTCAATCTTGGTACTGAAGAGAAGAAGAAAGAGGTCAAGGTTGGAGCAACCCTTGGGGAAAAAGTCAGACAACGGCTAATACTGCTTTTGAAAGAATATGTGGATGTGTTCGCTTGGTCTTATCAGGATATGCCTGGTTTGGATACGGATATAGTAGTGTATAAACTACCTCTCAAGCCCGAATGTCCTCCGGTAAAGCAGAAACTTCGCAGAAGTAGACCCGACATGGCTCTCAAGATCAGAGATGAGGTTAAAAGGCAACTGGATGCAGGTTTCTTGGCTGTTTCGAAGTATCCCGAATGGGTAGCTAACATTGTGCTAGTGATGAAGAAAAACGGTAAAGTGCGAATGTGTGTAGACTACAGGGATCTCAACAAAGCCAGTCCTAAGGACGATTTCCCTCTTCCGCATATTGACACTCTTGTGGATAATACAGCCCGATTTGCAATCTTCTCATTTATGGATGGCTTCTCAGGCTATAATCAGATCAGAATGGATCCGGCCGATATGGATAAAACTACGTTCATCACTCCATGGGGGACCTATTGCTACAAAGTCATGCCCTTCGGTTTGAAAAACGCAGGGGCAACTTATCAAAGAGCCATGGTGACTTTATTCCACGATATGATCCATAAAGAAATTGAAGTATATGTGGATGATATGATTTCTAAGTCTCAAAGTGAGGAGGAACATCTGGACCATCTTCTGAAATTGTTCAAGAGACTTCGGAAATACCAGCTGAAATTGAATCCCGCCAAATGTACTTTCGGTGTCAGATCAGGGAAGCTACTTGGTTTTATCGTCAATCAACGAGGGATTGAAGTAGACCCTGATAAGGTGCGAGCTATTCAAGAAATGCCAGCTCCACAGATTGAGTCTCAAGTTAGAGGATTTTTGGGCCGTTTAAACTATATCTCCAGATTTATCTCCAACATGACTCCTACTTGTGAACCAATTTTCAAGTTGCTCCGTAAGAATCAGCCAGTAGAGTGGAATGCCAACTGTCAACAGGCTTTCGAGAAACTCAAAAGTTATCTCTAATAACCTCCTGTTCTGGTTCCTCCGGTTCCCGAAAGACCTCTCTTTATGTATTTGACTGTCCTGGAAGAATCTATGGGCTGTGTTTTGGGACAGCATGACGAGACTGGCCGGAAAGAACTTGCAATTTATTATCTGAGTAAAAAGTTCGCTGATAGCGAGAGTCGATACTCACTGATTGAAAAGACCTTTTGTGCTTTAGCGTGGGCCGCCAAACGTTTGAGGCAATATCTGATATGTCATACTACTTTGTTAATCTCGAAAATGGATCCAATAAAGTACATCTTTGAGAAGCCTGCTCAAACAGGAAGATTGGCTCGTTGGCATATGTTGTTGTCAGAATATGAGATCCAGTACGTCACTCAAAAGGCCATTAAAGGAAGTGTTCTCGCAGAATATCTTGCCGATCAACCAGTTGAAGACTATGAACCACTCAAGTTTGATTTCTCCGATGAGGATATTATGGCGGTGAAAGATTGTGAAGAGTCCAGCTCTGAAGAAGATCCCAGGGCTGAGTACAGGTGGAAGATGATGTTCGACGGTTCGTCCAATTACAAGGGGCATGGGGTAGGTGTTGTTATGATTAATCCTGAAGGTGGCTACACCCCTTTTACAGCTAGATTGGATTTTTGGTGTACTAATAATATCACCGAGTATGAAGCGTGCATTCTGGGTCTGGAAGCTGCAATCAATCTTGGAATCTGTTTTCTTGAAGTTATGGGTGACTCTGCTCTAGTCATTTATCAAATCAGAAGCGAATGGGAGACAAAAGACGAAAAGCTTATCCCTTATCAGGCATATGCTTTGGAGTTGATTAAGTGTTTTAATGAGATAACTTTTTGCCATGTGCCACGTACTGAGAATCATGTGGATGATGCTCTAGCAACACTGGCTTCGATGTGGCAAGTTAGATTTATCAACGAAGATCCAGTAATCAGTATTGAACGGAGGACTGAGCCTGCCTACTGCCAGTCCATTGAAGAAGAATCAGATGGCAAACCTTGGTTCCATGACATATTGAATTTCCTGAAGAATCAAGAATATCCGGCCAACGCCTCCATTCTTGATAGGAAGACTCTGCAAAGATTGTCAGCCAAATTCTTCATCAGCAATGGTGTACTGTACAAAAGGAATCATGACATGGTCTTGCTAAGATGTGTTGATAAGCGAGAAGCGGATTTGTTGATGCACGATATTCATGAAGGAGCTTTCGGTACTCACGCCAATGGACATACTATGGCTAAGAAGATCTTGAGAGTTGGGTATTACTGGTTGACTATGGAAGCTGACTGTATCCAATACGCCAGAAGGTGTCATAAGTGTCAGATCTACGCTGATAAGATGCACGTTCCTCCGACGTTGCTGAATATTTTGTCATCCCCATGGCCTTTTTCCATGTGGGGCATCGACATGATTGGAGCTATTGAGCCTAAAACCTCTAATGGTCATCGTTTCATCCTAGTGGCCATCGATTATTTTACCAAGTGGGTTGAAGCTGCTTCCTACGCCAATGTGACCAAGCAAGTGGTTGCCCGTTTCATCAGAAATAATATCATCTGCCGTTATGGAATTCCCAAAAAGATCATAACCGACAATGGGACAAATCTGAATAACAAGACAATGAAAGAATTATGTGACAATTTCAAGATTGAACATCACAATTCTTCACCCTATCGTCCCAAGATGAATGGAGCTGTTGAAGCTGCTAATAAGAATATCAAAAAGATCCTGCAGAAAATGGTCAAGACGTATAAGGATTGGCATGAAATGTTACCATTTGCCCTGCACGGATACCGAACTTCGGTCCGAACTTCGATAGGGGCAACACCTTTTTCTCTGGTATATGGAATGGATGTTGTCCTCCCCATTGAAGTAGAAATACCATCTCTAAGAATCCTGATGGAAACCAAGCTTGATGAAGCAGAGTGGGTCAGAGAGAGATATGATCAATTGAACCTAATTGATGAAAAGCGAATGACTGCTATGTGTCATGGGTATTTGTATCAGAAAAGAATGAAGAGGGCATTCGACAAGAAGGTTCGTGTCCGAGAATTTCGAGAAGGAGAGCTTGTACTCAAGAAGATTCTGCCATCTCAAAGGGATGCTCGCAGAAAATGGGCACCTAACTATGAGGGTCCATTTGTGGTAAATACTGTGTTCTTAGAAGGCTCCTTATTCCTCACAACGATGGATGGTGAATAACTCACACACCCTGTGAACGCTGACTCAGTACGAAAATATTACGCCTAAAAAACCCGCTAAGTCGAAAACCAGAAATGGCGACTTAGGCAAGAAAAGGGTATCCCAGTGGGTCATAACCTATGAAGGAGACTTAGGTAAAAGTTAGGGATCAAATAAAAAGAAAGAGCTCGCTAGGTCGAAAACCCGAAAGGGCGGCCTAGGCAAAAAAGAGCATCCCGGTGGACTGAAAACCCGAAAGGGCAATCTAGGCAAAAGTTAGGGACAAAGGCGTTCACTGTGTCAGACCAAGTTGTCACCTATTTCCAAGAATTCTCGAAGAAGTTCAGTTTTCATTAACCCTCATCAACAACAAAGATTTTAGGACTCTTAGTCATTAGGAAGGATAGTGGTCACTGAATACGATGTAAACTTTTCCCAAATTGCCATTTTTCAATTGTAATGTTCCATGGAACTTCGCTATTGGCAAGTTACCATTCTAATAAAATCAGATTTTCGAGCTTTTCTTTGTTTACTGTTTATCATTGCTCTGTTATTTTCCTTGTTATGCAAAACTTCACTTATTCACTAATAATGGTTTTGAAAGCGAAAAATGTTTCTAAAAAAAAACCTTTTGAGAAAACATGATGAAATACAAATTTTTGCTTCGACATTAAGGACTATTTAGTGAAATCAATGGCGTCCCTCAAAACTCTGGTTAGGACGAAAACACTGATAAATCATCCCAGCTTGTCACTAAAGAAAGACCGACAAATATTTCCCGGAATTGAAACATCTCAGTAGTGACCAAATGTCACGATGTAAAGGGATTCTCCCTTGTATCTTCACAAATTCAGCTGAAAAGGTGAAATTTCATTTCCCCAGTGAAGTAAGGACATTCCTGGAGTGACTACGGCCAGATTTCAGTGTGACTCTTTGTAGTGGATGTGTCTTTGCTTCCACTCACTTTTCCAGTCTGTTGTCTCGTTGGGGCTGCTTCCTGCCTATCATTCGGCATTTCGCATTTGTGTGTCTTGTTTTTTTTGGGTCCTTGTCTCTTGGAACCTCTTTTCGTTGGTTTCAGATTTTTCGTCTATATCTTGTTGTGTCCAGTCTTTACCTGTGTGTGCCAGATTGTTGACTCTTTGATCACTACTCCCTAGGAAGTCTAAACCTTCCAACCCCGGTTTTAGCTATTCAATTCATGTTGGTATTCAAAATCCAATTCATGTTGGTATCCCAAATCCAGTTCATGCTGGTATCCAAATCCAATTCATATTGGTATCCAAAATCCAATTCATGTTGGTATCTAAAATCCAATTCATGTTGGTATCCTAAAATCCAGTTCATGCTGGTATTCAAAATTAAATTCATGTTGGTATCCCAAATCCAGTTCATACTGGTATCCAAATCCAGTTCATGCTGGTATTCCAAAATCCAGTTCATGCTGGTATCTAAAATCCAATTCATGTTGGTGTTCAAAATCCAGTTCATGCTGGTATTCAAAATCTAATTCATGGTATTCAAAATCTTATTCATGTTGGTGTCCAAAATCCAGTTCATGCTGGTATTCCAAATCCAATTCATGTTGGCATCCCAATTTCAGCTCATACTGATTATCCTTCCTAAACCAAGTCCTATTGTTATCCCAACCAACTCATATTGGTACCTCAGACCCAATCATCTCATTCACCTTTGGCCTCATAGTCATAGGTAAGCTTTGACCTCATAGTCATAGCCTTCTTTAACCTTTGACCTCATAGTCATAGGATTCCTTCTTATCCAAAAATCCAGCTCATACTGGTACCCAAGGTTTGTCCCTGTCTTTTTCTGGTTTTTTCTTGAAGATCCCGTTCGAACTCTTCAGCATAAGAATCCCCAGAAAATTCTTGGTAGTTTGGCTATCTTCCTATTCCAAATTGATCCCCAGTGGAGATCACGTCTTCTTTCTGGTTTCAGGCCCAGTAAGGTTGGTTTTTATTTCCCCAGTATCGTCCGATCATTTTTGCACTTGTTGACCATCTCCCTGGATCTTTCCCCAGTGGAGAATCCCTTCTTTGGCTCCTATTTTTCAATGAGGATCTGCGGGGTTTTGCCCCTTTATTTCTCTATTCCCCAGTGCTTCCCTTGAATCTCTCCAGTAAGTCTCTTTTGTTGGTTAGTTAGCATCCCAGTGAGTCTTTCTGGTGGATACTTCTTTCATCCTTCCCTAGTAAAGCTCACCTGTGTTTGGTAGCTCTTTGGTGTCTCGTTTGTCTGCACTGTCATATCATCATATCATCATATTAGAGGTCATGGCATGTCAGCATATGCATGTTTGTTGTTTGTCTTTAGCATCTGCATTCCATCTAAGGGCAAAATTTTCGGTTTGCTATATTTAAATATCTTCCACCTCGACGTCCCGAGGATTTCCATTCCTCGTGCCACCCAGTGAAACTATTTAAATAGGGGCAACTGTTGTACCCCAAATTTTACCCTTAGATTCGTTTGTTTCAGTTGCATATCATTTTTTTAATTTGCTATCTTTACTTTTTTAGCTAAATTTTTCATCGATGCATTTTAGCCGATTTTTTTTATTATTCCATAGGTATTTTGAATTTTCTTTTAAAAATAGTTATCTTGAATCATTTAACTTCATCTATATTTTTGTTAAGTTAATTAAATTTACTTTAATTTAACTAGTTTGATTTTTTATCAATTTTAGTTCATTTATAATTTTAATTTTATTTAAGGTTGCTTTTAAATTTAGGTTTTATTCTTACTTTATTTATTTAGCTCTCACTTTTTTTTTTCTCTAGCAAAAATGTCATTTAAATATAGAGATTTCATTTTCTTTCATTTAAGCCCATTCCAATTATTCTACCGTATTAGCTTCTTTTTTTCAAAAATTTATTTTCTTTTCCTTTTATTTCTTTCTTACTTTTATATTACCGTAAGTGAACATTGGTTTCAAAAGTTACTGTTGATTTTCACCATTGGCTTGTCCCTAACACTTGCCTGTTTGAGCTCACTCTCCTATGACACCACAAAAAGGAAGCATGCAGTAATACATGAGTTTGTGAAAAATGACAAAGCTGCCTCCTGCTTCTCTGAGATTGTGTGAACGACCAAGTTTGAAAAATTTCCTTGCAAACCCTAATTCTTTACCCAGCAGTCCTTGTAAACCCTAATTTTATCCCCAACGGATATTGCTTTTACCCACTGTGTCTTCAATACTCAAACCAGCTTGTTCTGCCTATAAAAGGAGCTCATTCCCTCCTTGCTCAACACACAGAAAAAGAACCCACAAAAACACTCAGAAACTCTCTCAAAAATTCATACGTCCTTACTCTTGCAAGTCATCCTCAAACTTGCAAGAAACTCTCTACTTTTATTACTTAGTAAAACACCACAAAACACTTCCTACAAAAACGCCACCAAAGCGTTCACACATCCTGTTCTTGGTAGTTGAAGGAGGAAAGGAGGAAGCTTGTTATTTCCAGAACTCATAGTTGAAGAAGCAGTAGACTTACTCTACTAGGTAACACATTTTTTGTCTCTCCTTTTAGATGCTATGCCATTTCATGTTAGTGCATGCTGCTATATTGTTATGCTGCCGGAAATGATATTCATGTTTCATATGCGAGTTTCTTGTTTCGTATGTGAGTTTGTTGTTATGCTGCTAGAGATGATATTCATATCTGTATGCTGTTTTTATACTACTATCATTTTGCTTTTATACTGTGGTTCCTGTAAATATAGTGATAAATGTTGTTGATTCTGTAACAAATATTGTTATGAATGTTGTTGATAATGCTGGACTGATGCTATGAATCTTTGTTTTCATTTTGTTTAACAAATCGTGTGAGTTTTTGTTCAACGTAACTGGACTGAAGTTAAAAAAAAAAAGAGAGAAAACTGAACAACACAAATGGCGTTCGCCATGCACTAAATATAAAAAAAAATAAAACACAGGGTGGCGCACGCCACCCCGCCACCCTCCCACTCACACACACAGTGGCGCAAGCCACTTGCACATTGCACACACAAGGAGGTGGCGCAAGCCACCCTCCTCACACACACACACGGGTGGCGAGAGCCACCCTTTTTTTTTATTTTATTCTTTTTTTTTTCATTCTTTCATGTTTTTTATTTATTTGTTTTTCTTTATACATTTGTTTTTTTTATTTTATTTGTTTTGTCTATTTTTTTAAATAATAAATAAAAACAATAACAAAAAGAAAGTATTATTTATTCTGAAACTGTTTTTTTTTTAAGAAAATCAATTAACCCTTTTTTCTAAAAAAACACAAATGTGTAATAATTTTTTTCTGTAAAAAAAAACCAAACCTCATAATAAATGTTGTTAATTATTTTTCTGGTTTCTTCATATTGGCTACTGCCATCAGTTTGTATGAGTTTAAATGCATTGGTTTTCAAACTGTGAAAATGATATTTCTTCCATATTTGTTAACTTTGTGGCTTATCACTTTTTGTTATATTTCACATGTCGTTATTTACTGCTTTTGAGATGATAAATCCACATGCCTCATCACACTAAAACTCTACTATGACTTGTGAAATGATTTTCTTTTTCTCAAACTTTGAACAAGGGCCATTTATATTTCCCTAGTCTCTGTTACAAAAATTACAAGACTTTAAATGCATCTGTTTCAAGTTAAGAATTCTATTTTTGCCATACTTGCTATGTACCTATGTGGCTCATCTATCCTTGCTATTAATCGTTTTGGAATTTTATTTCATATGTTAATGCTCACTGTTTTGTTGGAATTCTTAAACATATTTCAACTGTTTGTAACTCTTATTTATAAGAAGTTATTTCCCCCTTCCTTCCAAAGGAAAAGTTTTTCTATTGATTTCAAGATCATAGAAAGCTCATTACTACCTTGGACCTCATAGTCTTAGGCAACCTCCCTTTTTTGACCTCATAGCCAATAGGACCCCTCTTGAACTCAAATTCATAGAGCAATTTATTCAACATTGACCTCATAGTCATAATTAAAACTTTGGCCTCATAGCCATTCTCCAACCTTGACCTCATAGTCAAAGTCTCTCTATTGACCTCATAGTCATAGAAAGCTCATTACCTTCCTTTGACCTCATAGTCATAGGACTTTCTCTCTTGACCTCATAGTCATAAAGCCATCTACCATCTTGACCTCATAGTCACCTTACCAAAACTTTGACCTCATAGTCATAGCCCCTCTCCCTTGACCTCATAGCCACCTTCCAACATTGACCTCATAGTCACAAAGTCTCTCTATTGACCTCATAGTCATAGACAACTCATTACCTTCTTTTGACCTCATAGTCATTAACAACATCTTTACCTTAGGAAACAAACATAATATAACATAAGCAAAACAAGAGGTTCCCGTAGAGTACTACGGATATTAAGGGTGCTAATACCTTCCCTTAGTATAACCAACCCCCGAACCTTAGATCTCCCCCCTTTAGGTTTTTTAACGATCTTGAACCTTTCCTTTGGATAAATCAAAGTCGGTTGTAAAAGAAATGTGATGCAAATTAATTAATAATTTGTTATCCAATTTTCACCGCAACAAATGACAATCAAAATCTGAATTGTTTTCCAGAGTCACTAACAAACTACTCTATGTCACCAACTTCCGAATACTTGTTGGCTTCACCGACACAAAATGTGAATGTCCTATCCCCTCAGTCACCTTACTGGCCTGTCCCATCACCACCAAGCATTTTCTCTTCACCTCCGTCCCCGGATTACCCATTCGAACCATATCTCAATAATGAGATATTAAGTCCCAACCCTCCTTCTCCACTTTCGGCAGGCATAATTCCTTTCACAAGTCCTCAAAAGCCAGATGACGATGAATAGCCTTTTATAGTTCAGTCATAGTTCATGAACTTGTTTTGTCTTTATTTATTTTACATGTTTTGTTATTGTTATGTAAGGATGCTTATTTTGAAATAAATATTGGTCTTGCTATTTTCTTGATTGTGCACGGAAATTTTTTATGTAATACTCTTATTTGGGAAATAAAAATATAATGTACCTAGCCATTTACTTTCTTATTCTTTAAATTTGTTTTTGGAAGGTTTGTTTTTGTTGACTTGACTTGAGTAAAAATAACAAAAATCAAAACTTTCATACCAAACTAAGTGAACTGAATAGGCTTAGTTTTTTATAAGTGAACTGAATAGTCTTAAACTTGATTTGGTATGTGTATTTTTAATAAAAGGAGTGAGAGTATTTAGACTTATTTATATTTTCCTAATATATTAGGTAAACGAATGTGTAGATATTTAAATTCATATTAAAAAACAAAGCATATTTACTCTTTTTGCAAGATTCATACATAAATTTTGCTGACTTCTTTAGTCTTTAAAAAGTCTTGATTACACTTTGATTATAATTTTAGTGTTTATGGCTTTGACCCTCTAAAGCATATTTTCTTTTCTTTTCTTGGAGATGGGAAGAGGACTAAATGAAAGATAAACAAAACAGGCAAGATAATGACCCAAAGCCCATAAGGATCCTTCTCTTAAGCAAGTTTACTCTGGTGGAGATTTGGTCCTGCAATAGTTGTCAGGAGAAGGCAATAATTTTAGAGGGAGCCCAACAACTCTAGATAGAAGGAAGAACTGCCTCCATAAAACTAATTTGACGGTCAGAGGGAAGTTCAAGTTCACTAGCCAAAAGACAAGAATAGGCGGTTGTCACAAAATAAAACTCATGATTAAAATGACATAACCTCCAATAAGCTCTCTAAGATGAGGGAGAGAAATCCCTTTTCATTGGAAAAAGATCGACAGTAAGACCCAACTTGTGATCGAAAAGGATATTCCTCCTCCACTAAAGCTCCTAAAACCAAGCCCCCTTCCCACCGACATACCTCTCCTACAGATCGATGAACCCAATCAGAAACGGAAAGTATAAAAGGAAATCTAGATCTAAGAGGGGTATTTCCAATCCAAATGTCTTTCCAAAAAAAATGAGGAAGCCAGATCCAACTTTCAATTTGAGGTTATATCCATAAACCAATCAGAGGGATCAACAATTTTGGATCCAAGGAGTGAAACTCCTTTTCACCATGGCGAGGCTGAGCGGAGATACCCAATTTTCCCTCCCAAGATAGAAGATAAAAAGGTCATTATGTATCTAACAATGACATGTCAGGCCAAAAGCTGGAAGATCTTGTGAAAACGTCCACCTCCATTCATCCAAAAGAGCCAAATTAACTAACCGAAGGTCTAGGACACTGAGACCTTCAACATTCTTAGGCTTACACACATTTTCTTTTATAATAGCTTCTAGGTAACCTAAACGACTGAATAAAATCGTTCGCTTGATTCTTGAAAATGCTACGACCAATAAATATTTAACATGCATTGTACAAACTTTAATGACCCCTGTTACTTGATAGTTTTTCCTTCCTTGGAAACTGATCTTGTAATGATGGCCCGTTATGCATTTATAACTGTAATTCTTTTCTTTTTTCTCTTTTTATTCTTTTTGATGTGCAAAAGGGGGGAAAATGGTAGTAGGTATTTAATTAGAAACTAAATCCATTCAGTTTGTACATTATGATCATTTATAATTTTTGTACATAATGGTTATTTTGCCCGAGAGACACATTTTAACTTTCTTGTACATAGAACTAAGGAGGAGCTTACAAACCTTAAACTTAGATGATTAGACTCGAAAGGAGCTTACAAAACTCATATTATGATGTTTCCAAAGGAAGTTAAAATATTATGTTTAGTTTTCTTATATATAGATCTAAGGGGGAGCTTACAAACCTCAATTTGGAAAATTTGACTCTGGGGGAACTTACAAACCTCAGACTCTGCTGTTGCTAAGAAAATTAAAATACCTTTTCTTGAAAGTAGTACTTAGGGTGGGTTTACAGAATCCAACTTTGGACTATTAGACTCAGGGGGGGCTTACAAACTTCATACTCTGATGTTGCAAGATTGTCCTTTAAATACTTATGTTTGTCATCATAAAAAAGGGGGAGATTGTTAAAACAATATTTGTTCATGACATATATTCCTTGGGTTTTGATGATAACAAAATATTAAAAGAATAATGGTTATATTTGATGTATGATTCATGTATGCAGGTTCTAATACTTGTAAATATATATTCATAATCTAATAAACAAGGGAACACTTGAGAAAAGTTGAATTGCTAGCGTCTGGTGGTGTAGAATCTGAAGAAAACTCTATAAGTGATGTCTTGCATAGACTCTGAAGCTAAAAGTCTCAGCATCAGAAGAAGCAACATAATTGTCTCTACACTTGGTGAATGTAAATTAGCTTATGGTGATCATTCAAAGTTAGTAATAAAGCTGAAGATATCCGTACTGCAGAAAGCAAGCTGTATTTTCAAATTAGTTTGTCAGCTAGAGTCTTAGTTCATAAGGCTCAAGAAAAGTTGGCATGTTTTAAGGATATATACTCTCAACGACTCTATAGTACAGTATCTCTTTGAAGACTCAATGGTTAAATACGTTCCACAATGGATCAAGATCTTTTTGTGTGTCTATCTTCAATATCTCTTGTACTATGGAGAAAGAAAAGACACTTAATCAAGTTATCTCTCCAACGGCTAGTCTTCTACAAATGCTATATAATTAGGTGAAGGTTCAAACTGAATCTTTAACAAGGATCAACCTAATGGAGGAGTAACAAGATCAGTAATTATCAACACAGTTGGTTATGCAGAATTTTTGTTGTAGGTTGTAATTGTAAAATCCTTAAGATTTTTTAAACATTTAATATCTTAGAAATCTTAAAAGCTTTAGGTCTTTGTTATGGTGATTTCCCTGTACCTATGATATTTGTATCAAGTACACCTTCTTCTCTATTTTGCTGAACATGTTGTTTAGTAGTTTAGATCAAAGTCTTTATCCAAGATGTTTGAGCCATGTAAGTGTCCTGCTATGTGCTAGAGCAATGAAAATCTTAATCAAGTAGATTGATTGAGCAAACCAAGTCTCTCTCCAAGATGCTTGAGCCACATAAGTCTCCTGTTATGTGCTACAGCATTGAAAGTCTTAATCAAGTAGACTGATTGAGCATAAAGTTTTGGGTTCGTGAAACCTGAGCAAGGAAGTCTCTGATCGAGGGTCTGAGTAGAAGTCTTGAGTTTGAGGGGCTTGAGCAAGAATGTCTTAGGATGAGGTCTAAAAGGGAAGTCTTGAACCTTATGGGTTTAAGCAGGATATCCTGGGCCAGTGGAGTTTGAGCAGGAAGTCTCGAATATGAGGGACCTAATCAGGAAAGTCTTAGGCTGAGGGTCTAAGCAAGGAAATCATGAGTGTGTAGGACTTGAGAAAGGAAGTCTTGAGCCTTAGGGGTTTAAGCAAGAAGTCTCAGGCGTCAGGGTCTGAGCATTGTAAAAGACTTATGCAGAATGCATAAGCGATTGTAATCATGATTTGATTATAGTAAAAATCTCTTATGAAGGAACGGGACTGGACTACTCTCATTTAGGAGGAACTAGTATAAATCTTTGTGCCTTCTGCTATAATTTATTTGCTTATGTTAACATTCCGCTGCTAAGTATAACCAGAATCTGAATACCAGTTTAGATTCTGAACTCTGATCAGATGCAAATTAAGAAAACGGAAAACATAATTTAACATCCCCTTCTTGTGTAATTTTTCTCACCTTTAATTGGTATCAGAGCATGGTCTATATATAACACTTAATAGTGGTGCAGATAATGATCCAATGAGAAAAGTATGTTTGTTAAAGACTTTCCTTCAAGATGGAATCAAGTGTCACATGAAAATATTACATTGTTTTTCCTATAATATTTAAAGGGTGATTCCGCTAAATTTAAATGATGGAAAAATTAAATATATTTTTAATTCATTGGACTTGACAAAGGGTTATGTGAAGGTCTGTGGAATGTCATTGAAAAAGGTATTACTATAGAGGTTAATGGTGTAGGGATGATCAAAGTTTGAAAGTCTCTTTCACCAGCTCAAAAGAAACATTTTGAAAATATCTTCGAAGGTAGATGCATTATGGTAGGTCCTCTATCTTGATTCTGAGTATATCAACATCATTGATACGTATAATGTTCAAAAAATGTTTGAATCATTGTACTCAGATTTGTAGGAATCATTACTACAAAACGCGCAAACAACAACGCCAGGCTTACAACGGATTTCCTATACACCGTTGTAATAGATGCGCGTTTTTTTTTAATCTCGATAAAAGGCTTTTAATGATGGTTAATATTCAAACCGTGGTGAAATGTGAGGCCTTTCACCACAGGTATGTTTTCAACCGTCATTATAGGTAGCGCATGGTCATGGGTTCAAGTCCCAGCACCAACATTTATGGTTGTTTTACATATTTTTTCAAAATACCCACAACATTTCACCACAGGTATGTTTTCAACCGTCATTATAGGTAGCGCATGGTCATGGGTTCAAGTCCCAGCACCAACATTTATGGTTTTTTTACATATTTTTTCAAAATACCCACAACCTTTCACCACTGGTATGTTTTCAACCGTCATTATAGCCAATAATTTAGTTTTAGGTCTTGTACTTTGAAAAATCGGTTTTAGGGAAAATCGTCTATTTTTTAAGATCTGTTTCGTGCATCTCAAGCAGAAAAATCGTGCGGTCATTAGTCCCTTACTCTAGAAGAGTTATGGGACTTCACCCTCAAAACCCCAAATTCATCTTTTTTCTATTTTTAATGAATTTTTTTACTATTTTCATAGTCTCAAAAAATTATAAAATATTCTCAAAATTCTTATTTTACCTAATTAGATTAAATTTCGTTTTTTTAGATTTTTCTGAATTTATTTTAATCATTTTTTCCTATTTTTTCAAAATGCTGACATACCCTTTCACAACGGGTATTTAAACCAACCGTTGTAATAGGTAGCTTTTTTTACTTATTTTTTCAAAATGACGACAGACCTTTCACCATGGGTAATTTAAACCATCCGTCATTATAGGTAGCGTCTTGTCATGGTTTCAAGTCCCAGCACCAGCTTTTTTGGTTTTTTACTTATTTTTTCAATTCTCATTACCAACATTATAGGTGGCACGCATATTGAGTTTACTCACTATTCTTAAACAAATCTTGTTCGTCCATTTAGTGATTATCAACGGCCAAGACACTACTATTAGTGATCCGCGTGAAACCTAAAACTTAGACGAACTACATCTTCTACCTCCAAACATCATCTTTCAGTTACGATACTCTATTTCTCCACTAAACCAAATTTCAAAATAAGTTTCAGAACTCGAGTTAGCAATGTTAGTTGTTGGTGTTCTTTTTTAATTATTGTTGTTCTTATTGTTATTATTGTTATCATTGTTATTATTGTTGTTGTTGTTGTTGATGTTGTTGATGTTGTTGGTCTTGTTATTATTATTGTTATTATTGTTGTTGTTGTTGTTGTTGTTCTTCTTCTTCTTCTTCTTCTTCTTCTTCTTCTTCTTCTTCTTCTTCTTCTTCTTCTTCTTCTTCTTCTTCTTCTTATTCTTGTTCTTGTTCTTGTTGTTGTTCTTGTTATTGTTGTTGTTGTTGTTCTTATTGTTGTTCTTGATGTTTTTACTGTTGTTCTTGTTCTTATTGTTGTTCTTGATGTTCTTATTGTTGTTCTTGTTCTAATGCTGCTTTTTATTTTATTTTATTAAAAGACATACAACAACGGTTTTTTTTAATAACCGTCATTATAGGTAGTTCTAATGCTGTATCTTTTTTATTTTATTAAAAGACATACAACAACGGGTATTTAAAATAACCGTCATTATAGGTAGCGCGTTTTCCATTTTATTACAACGGTTACTGGGCCGTCATTATACGTACCGCATATACAACAACACTCTATATAACAACGCCTTCGCCCGCGTCATTATATGTCATTTCCAACCGTTGTTAAATGGGTTTTTTTGAAGTAGTGAATCAGTTATGAAGCTTGTCTAGTTACACTTCATCTAATCTTTCCAAGCAAATTCTGAGAAGATTGTTATGGATTCAAACTTGGGGTCACAGTTATTCAAGAAGTCACACAACTTGAGCTTACTGTGCCTTGTAGGGTTATCTTGCAATCTTCAAAGAAAAGAATTCGAATTAGATGATGAAAAGCTATCTAACATGTTATCTTTTCTATAGCTGTTGAAAGACACTTCCTATGAAATGTATGATGATGAGGAATTAACCTTCCTAATCATAATATTTTTTTTACTAGCTGAATGGAACATAACATCTATTATTAGAAGATAACTTCAGAAGCTTATGAGATATTCGTATTTCAACTGATTTCCTAAATCCAAGAACAAGGAGAAAAGATATATACACCAATGAATTATTTTTGTAGAAATAGTGTATTTATAATAAGGGATAACCATTATTTTTTTGAAATTTGAGATGATTTTCATGATGATATATACACCTATGAATTATTTGCTCTAAAACGTTAGATCAAAAATAAATAAACGGATGTGTTTTAAAGTTACAAAACCCTAGCTGTGAATCTCACCGGCCGGAGAAGGACCTCCGGTCATCTTCTCCGGCCATTTCCGGCGACCTGCAACACTCACATGTTTCCAGAAATGCATAAAATATATATCAAACGAAACCTGAGCTCAAGCACAACACGAATCTAGCAATGGAATTCACAAATCATGCACACGTCAAAAGAATCGAAGGGAGAAAGTTTTCCCTAAAAATTCATCTAAGCTTCTAACAAGCTCTATCAACTAGCCAGAGTTTCCACAACTTCTATTAAGCTCAAATCACAACAACAATAAGCTAAAATCAGTAAAAACATGCAAAGGAAGTTTGAATTGAAACCTGGAAATTTGAAGTAACTTGAACCTTTAGAAAACCAGAGATGCTTCAAGATGAACTTTTAGCTTAATGTGGCCAAATAAAGGCTTATAGAAGCTTAATCTTGCAGAGGAATTGAGATCTGGAACTTGAAGGTGCTTCCACTATTCAATGCTTCAAAGCTTCAAAGGTGCTTGATGATGAAGATTGGAGATGAACTATGATGAATTCGTGCAGAGAAAGAGAGAGAGAGGATTCAAAGAGAAATTTGAGAGCTCTGGTTTGTGAAATGCGAAGAATGAGAAAGTCCCCTTCCAAAGTTAGTTATAGCTTTCTATTTATATGCAAGGTTAGTTTCTAGCTATCTTAGTTGACAGTTAGAACTATGGTTGAGTTAAAATCGTGATTGAAGCAAAGAGAGAGAGTGTAAAGCAATCTGAAATGAGGGTGAAGAGAAGCTCGTGTGCAGCTTATGATCATGTATGGAGAGAGCTCATGATAGTTATGATGAGGATGATGAAGGATGGTGATGATGGCATTGCAGCATTGCTTGACACATAAGTTTCTTGTTTTTCAGCATTTCCACATTGGTGCATAGTCATGTATGGCATGCATATGATCAGTGGTTGTCTCACCAAATGAAGTAAATGTTGGCATGCGTGTTTTGTTGTGAACCTGAACCAAGGCAATGCATCATTCTTTCTATCTTGGCAGAAAATAAACCATGGAAATGATGATGTTTGAAGATGAATTTCTCCCAGGTTAATACATGAAATGATGTGATTCTGGATGCAATGGAGAGAGGATATATGATGGAACATTGTTGTTGTTTGTACCAAGATGAGAGGAGACCTCTAAGGCATTCAAAAGTGACAAGGAAAACACTTGTTCATGACTGGCTTCTTGGGCGTGTCAAGTTGTATCATGCATGGCATCATGGGAATATGGAATTCAGTGTTGATACCAATACTTTGAGCAATCATAACTTCCAATCTATTGATCAGATGAAAAACTGATAAACATGAACATTGTAGAGGGCATGGAGATGGACAAGATTGGTGTTTAATATTTTTTCATTTGAATCTTTCTTGATGGAGAAAAATGGCTTGACATTTGGCACTCCACATGTTTGATGAAATTATGGCCGGGTGCCTTGGAATTACCTTGTCATGACCTGGTTTTTGCCTTGATTTAGTGAAACTTTGATTGATCATAACTCCTTCAATTTTGATCCAATGGAGATGTTCTTGCTATGGATTTGAAGCTTGAAACATGAACTTTTGATAGGCCTCCCTAGCCCTTCCATTTGAAGCTTGGAACATGGAGAAATAATGGCTTAAAGATGACCCCAAAACTTGACAAAACTTACCAAATTAGGAAACCCTTGTTTCTATTTTTTGAAGCTTTTCACATTTCTTGATTTTTGATGATTCTTTCATTATTTCTTGATCAAACCTTCACCAATGGTCAGGTTTGTCATGAGGAACATGGATTTGACCTCAAAAAGTCAGGGTTTGACTTTTCCCTCTGCACAGTTGACTTTTCCCCAAATTTTATGATTCTCAATCAATTGGTCAATTGAAACCCTTCCAAATCAAATTGATGGACCATTCTTCATCCTTAAACCCTTGAGGACATGTGGAATACCATAGGATCAAGTCTTGCCTTAAAAGTCAGAAATAAACTAATTTTATGGCAAACCCTAGTTTGGTGCCTTTAGTCTAGGAGAAAACAACACATCCTCCAAATCCAAATTCCTCTGAACATGCTATATATCCTTTCTAACAAAGATGAGATATGACATTTGGAGGTGATAAAAGCTCAAAGATATTGCCCATTGGGGCATTATACTCAAGAATTCCAAAACCCTAGTTTTGCATTAGTTAGGATGATGTGATTCCCTTGTATTTTCCTGTCAAGCTTGAACATATGATAAGGTGATGACTCAATTTAAGATCTCTTGAGGCTCAAGGCTCCTTGGATTTGGTTTGGACACCCTGATCCCATGCCAATGAACCAATGAAATGTATGATCTAGTAAGACCTATTATGAAATGCAAATGAGTGAAACATAAGCCAATTATTGTTAAAAGTAAGAGGGCAAATTTTGAGGTGTTACACAAGAGTTTTCAATTATGCTTATGTAACTTTATGTACAAGAGTTTTCAATGGAATGGAAAGATTTACTGTGTTCAGTTATTGTGTAGCCTGTTTATTAAGAATGATGTTTAAGTTGTGTGAAACATTAAAAAAGTGTTTTGTGTCTTGCAGTAAAACAACAATTATGTGTAACAAAAGTTGGTAACATTTGCATAACAAAATAAGCTGTCAAACATTACAAAGTATGTTGTCAAACAGCTCAACTATGTTGTCTTACAAAATTAACAAGCACCAAAAGTGTTCATAAGTCAGACATGACAAAAGAAACTAGCACCAAAAGTGTGCATAAGTCAGACATGACAAAAGAAACTAGCACCAAAATGTTACCAAGTTGTCCTAAACATTACAAATGTTGTACAATCATAACAGATTATAGATCATAAATAGATTTTTTCTTTGGAGCCTTCTTAGGAGTAGTCTTTGAACCTTTTTTTGGAGTGGTCTTTGGAGCCTTTTTTGGACTGGTCTTTGAACCCTTTTTTGGAGTAGTCTTAGGAGCCTTCCTTATAGCTTGTGAGGCTATACTTTCTCCTTCTTCATTCAAGCACAGAGGTTGGTTTGGGTCAGAACCGGGACTTGTGAAATGTTTTTGTTTTTTAAACCAATTTTCCTTAATTCTCTCACTTGATCTCTTTCTCAATGCTTTGAATTCTTGTTTGACCTTAGCCTTGCCTTTATCTTTGGTACATGTTGATCTGATACTTGTTGTTGTTTGTACACTTGTATTAATGTCGGGTAGGCTTGAAATCATATCATCCGTGATGTCCCCAAACAATGAAGCCTCACTTTGTTGTGTTTCAGTTTGTTCTGTAGCAGCAGCTGTGTTAGTTGCACCAGATGTTTCAGTTTGTTGTGTAGCAGCAGTTGTGTTAGTTGCACCAGATGTTTCAGTTGGTTGTGTAGCAGCAGTTGTGACAGTTGCACCAGTGTTCCTTTTCTGCACATAACAAATGAGTCAAATTAAAAACTATTGAACATATTACAATCCATAAAATCCAATCACACATAACAAACTAGTCATATACCTTTCTTTTCAAGGCATTTGGATCTTGCCTTTTGCTCTTGCATGACTTCACATTATGTCCAAACTTGTCACACTTAGTGCATCTGTAAGATACACCAGGCAGCCTCCTTCTTGCACCTTCCTCACCAGACTCCCTAATCCTTAATTTTCTTGGTCTACCAGGGCCCTTTTTGTAGTTAGGAGGAAGAAGCTCTTCACTCTCAACCTCAGGCCACATGTCCTGTCCATTTATAGGGCTAACAGCAAACCCATAGCACATGGCATACTTTTCCCTTGTGTAACATTCATGAACAAAGCCTTATGGGTTCTGCTGCCTAAATCCTAATGCAGCAGCAGCATGTCTGTATGGAATACCAACTAACTTCCAAAAATTACAACTGCAAGACCTTTTAGCTATGTCAACAATGAATTCCTGTCTGTTATAACAATGAGTGACCTAGAATTTTTATTCCATAGCCCAAGTTGGCAACCATTGTCTACTCATGGCTACCTCAGTATCTAATCTTTTTCTAGGTATTGGCATAACTTTGTGTGGCCACTTTTCAAGTTTCAAGGTAGAATTACTACACCTATTCATCAGATATTTCCTAATCCATTCACACATTGTCAAAATAGGTTTATCTCTAGCAACTAGAATTGTGGCATTAAAAGATTCAGCAATGTTATTCATCAATACATCACACCTAGGATAAAAACTAAAAGCATGCTTACACTAACTTTTAGGAGGAACTCCCACTAGCCATGACCAAGCCCTTTCATCTACTGCCTTCAATTCATTCATCTTCTGCATCCAGGCTTGATGGTATGTTGCCTTGGGTGCTCCCATCATTAGATCCCTTATGAGTGCTCCACCACCAAATTTCTTCTTAAAATTAGCATACAAATGTCTCAAGCATAGCCTATGCTCAATTCTAGCATCCATTTCTTCAAAAACTGCAACCAAACCCTAAAACAAAAACAATGATCAGGATTAATTTAATAGAATTATGGACATCAAACAAAATACCAATTTAAAGTACTTTTATATGTATTACCTTCTGCTGATCTGAAATATAAACATATTTATTCTCTCTTCCAACATCTTCCATTAAAAGTTGTATAAACCACCTCCATGATTCCTTTATTTCTGTTTCCATAACACCAAAGGCCAATGGGAAGTACTGGTCATTGGGGTCCCTACCCACAACTATTATGAGTTGGCCTCCATATTTAGTCTTCAAGTGACACCCATCAACCCCAATGAAAGGTATACAACCATTGATGAACCCTTTTTTACATCCATAAAAGCAGAAGTAAAAAGAACCAAATCTTGGTTGAATGGATGGTGATGGTCTGTCTATGTTGATCTTAACTGTATTTCCAACATTCACCCTATGCAAATCAGCAGCATTTCTCCACAGATTGGCATATTGTTTGTCTGCATCTCCCTCAATGATTTGTCTTGCAATAATCTTAGCCTTCCATGCCCTAGCTACAGTTATACCCACTGAATAATTTTGCCTCATATCTTGAATAATATCACAGATCCTGACTCTTTCAGAAGTTTGCATTTTCTTTACAACATACTTAGCCACCCACCTTGAACTTGCAGATCTATTGTCCAAAACCGTAGCACATGTGTGGGTGTCCTTTATAGTCTTAATGGCATATGTGTGCTTATGGCCCACCTTTGAACAAAGCATTAAAAAACCACACTTAGCCTTGCATTCAACCCTCACCATATACCCCTCATTTTTCACAAATGTTATTTCCCTCCCATTTAAAATTGTCCACTCACAAATGGCCTCCCTAAAGTCATCTAGGGAATTGAACTCCATTCCCCACTTGAACTTAAAATTCTTATCAAAATTCTCTTTCTTGAACTTCTCAAACTTTGGCTTTTTTTCATCTTCTGAGTTATCAGGATCACTGCTAAATAGCTCTTCACTAAAATAATCATCATCATCCATTTTTTTCTTACTTGGACAAGGTAACAGTCCTGCTATAACTGGACCATGACAAACTGGTATAGTCACATCAATACCATCAAACCCATCCACAAGAGCAGTCGTCCTTTCATCCTTGCTATCGTTCAACCTTTCAACAACCTCTTCATCACTACTATCTAACTCAGTCATTTCATTCACAACTAGGACTGCTACTACTTCCCATTGCATCGTGTTCCAAAAACATTTTCCCATCAACTTGATTCGCACAAGCATAAGCAGCTAAATCATAAGCATCCTCATCATTCTTAATCTGGAAATGATTAGGATCTATTTCTAGGATTTTCGTCCACAACCTATACGACCCAGCTACGTAACCCCACCCATTCACTAAGTCTTCAATGTGAGCCATAGTCCATTTATCTATGTGTTCCCCAGAAATCTAAGTCGTAACACCACCCATGTAATTCGTCTCTCCATCACTTAACATTACAAACTCTCCACCGTGATGAAAAACGGTGTTAAACAGTTCACATTCCTATCAATGCAAGAAAATCTATTACAATCCATGATAGATTCAAGTAACGAAGCTTTGGATTAATACTTACCTGAGACGATTCGCCGGTTTCTTCGCATTTCCCAGCCAAGGCTTCGTCGTCTTCTTCGCGCAAGGAATTCTCCACCACTGTAATGAACCCTAATTTCACAGGGGGGAAATCAAGAATGTGTTGTTTGAATAATTTCACATACATTTAACCACAAACGCAGGGGTGTGGTAAAAGGGTGTGGTAAAAGGCTGGGTTTGGTTTTATGAGGGGGCTTCCATTAGTAAAAAACTTCAGGGGGGGAAGTCAAATATCACCCTATTGGCAGGGGGTATCGTGCATTTAACCCTAGTAAGTATGATATATACAACGACACTCTACATAACAACATCCTCGCCCACGTGATTATATATCTTTCCCAATAGTTGTTAAATGAGTTTTCCGTAGTAGTGTTGTTGCGGTGAAAATCGGATAACAAATTATTAATTAATTTGCATCAGTCTCTTTTACAACCGACTTTGATTTATCCAAAGGAAAGGTTCAAGATCGTTAGAAAAACCTAAAGGGAAAGATCTAAGGTTCGGGGGTTGGTTACGCCTAGGGAAGGTATTAGCACCCTAAACGTCCGTAGTACTCTACGGGAACCTCTTGTTAAATGTTATTCTATGTTTGCTAAAGGTTCTATGCTAAAGGTTAGTTAGCGGGAGAGGTGATAAATTCATTATGATGAATATCACTAAGAGTTAAGGAACTCTCTCCTAATGCTAGTTGTAATTTCTATGGCTCTGATGAGGCCAAGAAATAAGGTTTCTTCTTAAGAGGTTACTTAGGTTAAGATGGGGGCTATGACTTTAAGAATCAACATTATTCACCTTCCTTTGGAATGAGGGGAAAACCATGGATAATAACAATAAATAAAACATGGTAGAAGATAGGACATTGATATAATGGATAAAACAACATAAGCATGAGGATGGCAATATGTTTATGACAAAGATACGAATAGGGTGAACATGATTAAGAGAGTATATCAATATGCTTCAATCTTTAGGAAGACAAACATGTAGAAATGATACACAAGAACACATCAATATGCTTAAATCTTTATGAAGACAAACATAGAGAATGATGTAAAGGATGATATTTAAAGAAGGATGATAATCATATAAAAGTCAATCATATTGCCAAACGACATGGATATAATGTTTTAAGAATATAAACAAGTCAAATTAATAATATAACATGTCAAGAAAAATACTTATAGTTGATGTTAATATTTGAAACAACAATTGATAATTAATTGGCAATGCAATTAGAATTAACAATCACAACACAAGTTAATTAAAAAAATTACACATGGATAATTAACATTAGCATTTAACCACATATTAAAAATCTCAAAATTAAGACATGAATTGATAATTCAAAAATTAATAACATGGTTAAAAAAAACAAAAAAATATTAATGCAATTTGATATTAAAATGAGAGTTAACAATGCATTTGAGATATAGCAATTAGCACAATTTGGAATTTAATCACACAATCTAAGATGCAATTGATAATTAAGATTAAGAGCTAACAACACAATTAACCATTAATTAATAAAATATATTACACATTAATTAATTTCATAAGATTAGACAACAAACAAAATAAAATAAGAAAAAGATTTAAATACGCAGGGAGGGTGTATAAGCAAATTTGTTCAGTTAAAATAACAAGGGAAAATACATGGGCCAGAAAGGGGGGTGCTAAAAGGAATGGGGCGCTAGGCCCAGGTTGGAAGGGTAAGGCAGCAAGTAAAAAGAAAGGAAAAAAATGTCAAAAGGTTGATCCGCTGGATCGAACCTGAGACATTATGGTGAAAGGTATTGGCAAGGCATATGGTGAACCGTTGGGACGGCTATACATCCGGTAATTAATACGCATCCATAAATATATAACCCAAACAAAGACAATGAGAATGAAAGAACAACACACGTAGTAGACATGTGACGGTGGAGTACGTGATATGTTATGTGATAAATAAGTGGACGTTGTAGTCGTGTATGTGATATGTTAACAGATAAAGTCAACCCAAACAATCATTTACACGCATGGCAAGAAACATTAAAAATACAAATCAACACGAGTCATAAGCACGCACATACTGAAACAAAAGTGGTGCATGACGTATTAATTAGGTATGGTGTTAAATGCACTACCAGCCAAACCTACCACTCATAATCATGCAAGAACAGACTGCATCATATAACATACAACAAACGAAACAAACAAAATTTAAATACGCATGGGGATTAATGATAAAAAAAATAACACGCACATGCTGACATATAGTAATGCTAATTGGTCACCTTATGCAACAAGACAAACCAACACCACCAGCCAATGGAAACTGCGCATGGAATATAAGTTCATGCAAAGCAATAAATAGGTTATCGTATTTCAGACAAAACATTAAAACAAAGCTTTCAACTTTAACCCAATCCAACTTATTCAAAACTCAACCAATGATCATGAAACAAAAAACTGAACTGGAGCATTTTAAACATAGAATAAGATGTTGTCATTAGTTGAACAAGATGATGGTTACAACATGAGCAGTTATCAGTTGAAAACCATGGTCCAAAAGATATTAGCTTTAGGGAACATGCTTTCTGTTTCAATACACGTGTTAAAGTATTTCCAACACCAACACTCACAGCGACGTTGAGAACCACTTAAGAACAAGCAAAGAATTAAACACCAAATGTCTCACAAACCAAACAGCCAGCAAAGTTATAGAATGAAACCACAACTTTAACACAAATCAAAGGCAAACTCTCATATGATATCAACACCTAAACCGCTCGGATAGCCAAGAATAAATGAGAGCTTCCATTTAACATGAGGTTTATGAGATCATTCATGCCACATACATACACAAAAACTTAATAGCATGTAAAAGGTTGACATATTATATTTGTAAAGGCGACATGGCATTTCAAAATAACAATCAAAGATGAAACAGAATGCATATATAATCATGGTTCACTAACTCTAACCACACAACCTTGTGAACACGACTAGTCAACACACCATACCACCCATAAAATAAGCAGCAGCAACATAAGATCATACCATAAAGATCAAGCATATATATCACAAGCCGAGGTAACAAATAGTGTCCAAAATTACGCACATGTAGGTTCAGTTTTAGTTATAAAAGGGAAATGGTCACACGTTGCTTCAATATCATGTCAACATAGAACCAATACATCATCCATAAAATAAAACCAACAGTATGTAAATAAAAGTTGAAATACATTGTGCTTCAAGAAGGATGTGTTTGGTGTTTACGATGGTGTTACCAACATGTGTATACGAGTGACATGCTAACATACTTCAACCACACTCCATGATACATAAGAGCTAAACACAACAGCATACTACATATATTAAACCAATTCAAAAAAAGAAATAAGACCTTGGTATTTAAAACCACAACTAGACAGTTTTTTTTAACATTAGATTAGAGATAGCATTCTCAACAATCATTTAGAGTAAAACAAAATGCATCAAAGAAATACATATATATTAATATCTCGATGCAGCTTGTAAGTAGCCAAACATACCAGCAAAATTTCAAACATGCATGATATAGGTAGGATGTATTCAAGCATTCTGAGCATAAAAGAATAAATATAGGTGGTATAACATGGATGTAATAGTTATCATGGCATGATGAGCAGGGGAGATGTAGGTTTGAGGGACTTACCTCTTTTCCACGTGAGTTGCAAGAGCTCTCTCCTTTTCCTCTCAGCCAAACTCTTGTGCTTTGAGCAAACGAGCTTAAAGTATTTTTTAGTGTTGTTGTAGATGATTGTTGTGTCCAAAATGAAGGAGAGGGAGGTTCCTTTTATAGTGAACCCAGCTGGTCCGTGAGAGTCTATGTCCAATGTGTCAAGAGTTTGTTTTGGAGAGAAAAATCAAAGGAAGATTTGGAGATGTGGCTGTGGTTGTTCTCAGTACATAGAGCCAAGTGAATTTCTCTTTAGATACCAAATAAGTCAGAAAAGCAGCATGTATGGCTTGTATCCTTTGGTTCAAAGATGTACACGATGGATATACTTGTGGTAGCTTGCAAAAAGTACAAAAGCATGGCATGGAAAGCGTGCTTTAAGGGTGAAAGGTGATGTTGGAAAGATATTCTAGGTCTGCAGGGTGTCCTTGGAGAAAGAGGTTTAAGATTCAAACTCAAAAATTCTGAAGTAACTTGGTGCAATAATATTTCGTATGGCCATGTTGTCCAAATTATATCTCTCAATCTAGTGATCCAAAATTCATGCTCTTGGGTTCAAATGAAAGCTCTTGGATGATACTACAAGTTTTATGTTGGAAGATTGTTGAGATAAAGCCTTGAAGTGGTAGAAAAGTGGCTCACAAAACGTGTCCTCAAAACTGTCCCAAAGAACTTAGAAAAAATTCTAAGTGTTGGATTTTGACAATTTCAAGTGCTCTTCTTAAAGAATTCATATCTTGAGAAGGGTTTATCCTCTTGAGACATGCCACATATGGTTGGAAAGCTCTCAACAAGCTCTACAACTTTCATTTGGGACTCAAGACCTGAATCCAAATGGAAAGGGGTGAAAAGTAGCTCCAAAGTTGTGGAAAAAAGTGATGAAACATGCTGAAAATTCTTCTAAGTGTTGGTCAAAATGCCTTGGAAGCTCCATAACTCAAAATCCAAGCATTTTTAGACAAAACTTCATATTGAAACAATTGAAGATCTTGGAAAGAGCTTTCCAAAGAGCTTTGAACCACTCCAATTGGATGTATAGTTTAGGAGTTATGGTTCTTTCAAAATAGGCTATTAGGGGAAAAATCTCACAAATGACACATTCTTTGGTCAAAACCCTACTTCCCTTGCAAGAAACCTCATGAAACTTGATATGGATACTTTGTATACTCCATGAGACAACATATCATGACTAGAACCAATAATTCTTCAATTGATCCAAAAATTCCAAAAGATTAGGGTTTCAGTCAAGCCCTAAATTTGACTGTGAATGCACTGAGGTTATATCTTGTGATCTTGCTTCTTCCTTCTCATCTAAAGGTCTTAGGAGACTCTTGAGGATGTTGACAAACCAATAAAACCAAGAATTAGGTCTTGGGAAACCATTTTGATGAAGATCAAAGCTGTTGACTGATAAGTGCCACAAAAAACCTAGTTTGGAGGCACAGTGAGGCTGAGGCTCAATCTTCTCTTGTTGAGGATGTATAGACCTTGAATTCTTGTTGGATGATGTCCCTTGAATGTAGATGACTTCGTATGGTGAGTGAACCACACAAAACTTGACTTGATAGAGCCAATTCCTTAGTGACTTCTTCAGAGCAAACCCTAATTCCACAATCCTTGCACTGGATGTCCTCTGGTTGACCTGACTTGATTCAAACCACTTGTGGAGCTCCATGATGGTATATAAACCTAATTTGAACACAAAGAAACAAACTACAAGATATGGGTTAGCTCAAACAATGCAAAGATGCTCCTAAGATGCACAAAACTGGATGACATCTAAGGGTAAAAATTTAGGGTACAACAGTTGCCCCTATTTAAATAGCTTCACCAGAGGGCACGAGGAACGGAGATTCCAGAGGCATCGAGGTGAAAGGTATTTAAAGGCAGCAAACCAAAAATTTTGCCCTTAGATGGAATGCAAATGCCAAGGACAAGCGACAGACATGCACATGCTGACATGCCATGAATTTCAAAAATGATGATATGATGCTAGGAATGCAGAAGGGGTAGACAAACCAGACACCAAAGACAACAGGAAGCAAACACAAAAGAAAAGCTTCGCCGGGGAAAGACGAAAGCTAGTA
The DNA here is from genome assembly GCA_022829125.1 of Lathyrus tuberosus. NCBI lineage: Eukaryota > Viridiplantae > Streptophyta > Magnoliopsida > Fabales > Fabaceae > Lathyrus > Lathyrus tuberosus. The sequence continues at coordinate 20,607,782 of JALAZF010000040.1, forward strand.
TCCACAAGCAAAGACTCACTGGGGATACAGGATAACCAACAGAAAAAACTCACTGGGGAGGCTCCGAAGAAGCACTGGGGAAAAACCAAAAGACAATCTCCACTGGGAAAGATCCAGGGAGATGGACTACTGGGGATAAAACAAACCCACACTCTTTCTGGGCACGAAACCAGAAAGAAAACAACATGAGCAACAGGGATCAACCCAAAAAAGACAAACAACCGGGCGAGGACTTCCTAGGGATCATAAACTGAAGAGTTCAAAATGGGATCTCCAGAAAGAGCCAGGAAAAGCAGGTACTAACCCTGCGCACCAGATAGGAGTCTTATAAGGTTAAATGAAAATTGTTCCAAGAAATTTAGCTTAAAGCAGTTTTAGAAAAGAAACAAGATAAAGAGGTGTTCACTGTCCGACACGATTCGAACAAGAACAGTTTTAAAACAAAAGACAGTGCTTGACACGATTCAAGCAAAGTCCCAATTCAAGTTCGACACGATTTGAACAGGAACGGTTTTAAAACAGGGGGTCAGTGTCCGACACGATTCGAACAAAGACTCTGTTCAGGTTTGACACGATTCAAACAAGAACACATAAGACAATGCTTGACACGATTCAAACAAAGTCCAAGTTCAAGTTTGACACGATTCAAACAAGAACACATAAGACAATGCTTGACATGATTCAAACAAAGTCCAAGTTCAAGTTTGACACGATTCAAACGAGAACACATAAGACAATGCTTGACACGATTCAAACAAAGTCTAAGTTCAAGTTTGACACAATTCAAACGAGAACACATAAGACAATGCTTGACACGATTCAAACAAAGTCTAAGTTCAAGTTTGACACGATTCAAACAAGAACAGGTTCAAGTTTGACGCGATTCAAACAAGAACAGCTCTAAAAATCCTTTAAAGTTAAACTTCTTGGGGAACAGAAAAATATTTTAAAGATTCAAACCTGGCGCACAGAGGTTAAGACCGAACAAGCACGACACAAAGCAAACCGGGAATGTCTTTACCTCACTGGGGAAATAAAGACAGGCACAACAAAAGACCACAAGCAATACAGAGCACAGAGAAATGCAAAGATGCAAGGGGAATGCATATGCTTAGCTATATGCTAGAAACGACGCAAACGACGCAGAACAGGAAAGAAGAAAAGAAAGCACAGGCCAACACCCTGAAATCCAAACATTAAGGATACCCGAAACAAATCTTCTTTCCACTGGAGATAGCAGATCCAATGCCATGAATAGTACTACTACTCCTTTTTGCACAAATTGATTCCAAAACAAACTTAATTCCAGAGTAACTTAGTTTATCTTTGTGTTTTCTTTAGAAAATGCAACATTTCCGTTTTCAAAAATCAAGTGAAAATGACTAAGAAATTGTATTCGAAGACCCATAATAATTCTAGTAGCAAAACTTGAGCTTCTCTGGGGATTCCTGCATAAAGAGCTGGGGTCTGGTATTCAAAGGTGACAACTGAAGCATCAGCTTAGCTTAGACAAATGTTGGGCGGATTGGGAAAGTTCTCCTTCTTTGTTGGGGAATAAATCCATTGGGAGCTTGTCAAAATCAACTGATGTAGCAACTTGATAGGGAGCTAACAGAGTAATTATGCATTCCACTGGCATAACTACCACCTTCACATCTTATCTGCCCCAGGCTAGACGGCCCATACGATAACAAGAGGATTTTATAGAAGAATTGACATACATAGTGTTTCAATATCTTCAAACTCTTGGAGAGATCTCGGCGTAACTGCCCCAGATTAGGGGATGAATAATCAAAAGAATTTTACAGAAGAAATGAAATAAACAGATACTTCAAAATCTTCCAACTTGAATAATCAAAAGAATTTTACGGAAGAAATGAAATAAACAGATACTTCGAGATCTTCCAACTTGAATAAATCAAAAGAATTTTACGGAAGAAATGAAATACCAGATGATTCAATATCTTCCAACTTGAATAAATCGAAAGAATTTTACGGAAGAAATGAAATACCAGATGATTCAATACCTTCCAACTTGAATAAATCAAAAGTATTTTACGGAAGAAATGAAATAAACAGATACTTCAAAATATTCCAACTTGAATAAATCGAAAGTATTTTACGGAAGAAATGAAATAAACAGATACGTCAAAATCTTCCAACTTGAATAAATCAAAAGAATTTTACGGAAGAAATGAAATAAACAGATACTTCAAAATATTCCAACTTGAATCTTGGCATAGCTGTTTCTGTTCAGTTATACTTGAGATATTCCCACTGTAGTAGAAATTACTGGGGAACGGATTTGCCCCTGCTGATGGGTTACTGAAATCAGAACTTGCCATAAGATGATCCCGAGAATATTTGCCCCAATATTCTGAACTGCAGCGTTCTGCCTCTGATTTGTCAACTCTCACTTGGTTGCCCCCGACTGAGTCAAATTCCCTTTATCAAGTTGAATTCTTTGACTGACCGCGTTTGTTGGGATTCCTTGACATCGAATCGTATTGCAAACAAGTGTTGTTCATTAAAATTGGCAAAATTATGCAAAAATTCATGCAAGGTTTGAAAAACAAAGCTTTTGATGGAAACACACGCTGATTGATTAAATCAAGAACAAAGGTGGATCTGATCATTTATGAAATGGCAGAAGAAGTGACCTGACACACGCGAAATAGCAAAGATTATCAGGAGTCAGGTTACTCAACGTTGCTGTAGTATGCCCTTCAAAACAACCTTACCTCAATTAGGGCTTTTAGGGGTTGTAATGTGGTATGGTTCATGGTTATGAAACAAAAGATAAAGGCTCAAATCCTACGCTCAGTTAACTCAAAATATACATTCAAAACTCCAAAAGTAGGAAGTCACTTGATTTGAAAGCTGACTGGTGTTTTATACGAAGCGCTCGTATTTGAATGCACAATCCAGTTAAACTGAGAACTACCCTGTCCCAAGGTTGAGATTTAAGGTTTTTCGTGAAGAAGAAACTCCTACTTCTAGGCTCGAAGGGGTTAACGAGGGATAAATTGAAACAATGCCTTACATCCTCGGCGAGGTTAATTTGATAGCATACCACCGCAATTATGAGGTTTTCATCATCCTCCGTAATCTTTGCTTTAACAAAAAGGTTTGAAAAAGAAGTGAAAAGATGTAGCGTTTTTTTTGAAAATAAAAGTAAATGAGTGAAACGAATGGACTTAACCAAAAGATGCATAAATATTTCATTAATGTTGCCAATTTTAACAGTACAACAAAGCTCATAAGCGAATACAAGTACAATTAAAGGAAAAACAACTGAAATATAAAACACAGCCGACTTTGGCGAATCATTCCAAAGATCTTAGTTTCCGGGTCCAAACGGGGAAACGTCTTCACCATCAATCACTTGCTCCTTGTGGTATAGAACTCTGAGAGGCCTTGCAGGTCCTTTGCCTCTTGCTTCAAGAGTTGAGGTACCAACGTCTGAAGTACTTTCCTGAGGTTTCAGATTCTTTAACAAGCTTAGCAGCTTCTTTTCAAATTCCTTGCATTCTTCAATGGGATGTCCCATTGTCCCAGTGCGGAATTTGCATTCAGTCCTTGGGTGGTCCTCTTCGAAGATCAAGTCCTTGTCGTGGATCAGCTCTCGCACATAATATTCTAAAGCTCGGCAATTGTCCAAATTATGCCCTTCAGCTCCCATATGGAATTCACATGTTAGGTTGGGATTATACCAAGGTCCCTGGAAAGGTGTGAGAAGTCGTGGAGTTACCAGCTTGTTTTGTATCAACAATGGGAAAAGTTTGCTTAACGGCACCGGGATAGGCTGGTGGTTAAATTTCCCTCTTTTGGCAGCACACTTCTTCTTATCTTGAGGAGAAACACATGTTGAAGACTGAAAACCCCTCTTCGTAAACACTTGTTTGGATGCAGGAACAGTACCAACGTTCAGCCGGCAAGAGACTTCTCCAAACGAGATATTATTAGGAGATGGCAAAGGATAGCTTATCTGAATGCCTTGTGGTGAAAATGACAACATATTGGAGTCAAGCAGGATCTGAATCTTGTCTCTGAGCGCTCTACAATCTTCAGTTGAATGCTTCTGTGCCCCGGCGTGGTAGTCACAATGAATGTCGGTGTCAAGATCCGACGGGTCTAGACAAGACGTTGGACCTTTCTCTTCTGGAACTATCAATCCACTTTTGATCAAAACTGGCAATAGCTGACTGTATGTCATCGGCAATGGAGTAAAATTCCTTTCTGGCTTGTTTGGCCTCTGTCGTTCATGCTGATGTGGCACACGAGCGCTCTCGAAAGCTGGTTTGTCAGGATGAGTGTAAATCTCCTTTCTCAACAGAGTTTCCAGGACCCAATTCATCTGGCACTTGAGGATCCTAACTTCCTCTCCCGTTTCCTTCTGGTACTCCACAATCCTCTTAATCGCTGTCAGCGTGTCCTTCATGAGATCCAAAAATTGCTCCATTCCTTTTTGGAGCTCTCTCAATTCATGGTTGACTCTGTCCATTTCACGGTATTGTTCAGACATCCTCTGTCGAGCTTGGACTTGGGTGTTGGCGTCTGGAAAAACAAGGTGGCGGGTTCTGGAGGGAACAGAATGACGATAAGACAAAGAAGAAAGCACATGCATATGCAAGGATGCAAAAATGAAATGCAAGAATGCAGATGCAAGCTAAACTATCAAGAAACACAAATATTTACAAACATTGTAGGCAAATGGAATCTTCCTCAAAATAAACTTCTTCATTAAGATTGTCAATTGTTACATTTTTGAGCGGAGGATTCTCCTGCTTGGGATTCAAAAGGTAAGGACATTCCTAAACTGAAACGAGAAAATACAATATTGAGAAAACAACAGGTGGCACTTCTAAAAGTTTGATCCACAAGAGGATGACTCCTCTTCTCCATTAATCCTCCTTGTGAGTTCTTCAATGCGCTTCCTAGTCCTTTCCCTTTCGAAAAACAAATCAGCCATTGCTTCTGCCATCTTCTGCCTTGCTTTAGAGGGTGAATCATGTCGAGGAAACGGCTTCCTTATCACTTGGGAAATGTCACGAGACCACTGCAGATGGGTCTCAGAGACTTGGCATTCAGCCTTCCAGAGTTGTCTGTTGATATTACGCCATGCATACTCAAGTCTTCTTTTCATCTCAAATCCTTCATCTCTTTCGTAGTACATTTTGATCATATCCTCGTTTCTGGGAGGTTCTCTCTTCAAGTAGCCTAACTGGCGGCGGGCGAGAACAGGATTATAATTGATGCAGCCATCTCTACCCATCAAAGGCACATTGGGGCAGTCCCCACAGCTAACGATCATAGTAACCCCTTCATCTGTCGGGTTAAACCACTCGATATCAGTGTGCTTTAACTTCATCAATTTCTTGGACCATATACCACAGTCTGCAACCTCCCAGAAGGCAGGAGTTTTTGGTAGGTAGGAGGTGAACCACTTGTAGAAAAGGGCCGCACAGCAGACAATTTGTCCATTACCTCTCAAGTATCTGTACTGAACTGAGTGATAAACCTCTGCAAGTAAAGTAGGGACCGGATTGCTGATGGCAAATATCTGAAGGGCCTGGATATCCACAAAATTCTTGTCACTTGGGAACAGGAACAAGCCAAAGACCAATAAGGCGAAAGTTGATTTAAACAACGCTTCGTTTCCCTGGTCTTTGAAATAAAGAGCCTTTGCCATCAGGAATAAGGCGGGGAGTCCAGGTCGTCCTCCTTTGATAATGAAATTCTCTTGAATGTCCGATACTCTGATCCTCGTGATTCTGGCAATTTCTTTGACGGAAAGCATCATCCTGATTCCGGAGAAAATTGGAGCCTTCTTGACAGGAATTCCAATTAGAGCAGAAAATTCTTCCAAGGTTGGTACCAACTGAAACTCAGGAAAAAGAAAACAGCGGTAATCGGGATGGTACAGTTGTACCAAGGTTTCCAGCAATCCTTCCCTTACTTGTAACTTCATTAGTGACAAGAGGTCTCCATATCTGTCGATAAAACCTGGCGGGTCTTCAATCTTTTCTCCAATCTCTATCAATGGTCGAACATTAGGGATTAAGAAGGTAAAGGGCCAGTTTATCCTTTTGGTAGCGTCCATTGTCTACAAATTCTGAAAAATAAAGTTAGCGTCTTGATAGTTTAGCAGAATGCAAAATGCAATGCAAAAAATGATGGTTGTGATTCAAGAGAACTCAGTATTGCATCCTTGCAAATTTTAAGGAACATTTTTCTTAGAGGAAAACTCATTTCATTAATAACAAAGTTTTGAATTACAACATGAGACAAATACATCTTCAAAAACCCAAAATAGAATATAAAGTAAACTAAGTCCTAAGCCATCAATCAATCTTTTCCCCTTAATCTCATGGCGAGTTTCTGGTTCTCCTTCTGTAGCCTTTCGTTCTCGCCAATAAGCTCAACCAACCGTGACTTCCATGGTTCAGGCGGAGATGACGTGCTAGAGAATAAGTCCTCTTGCATTTTCCTTCTTTTGACAGATTCTTCTTTCTTCCTCTTGAGACTCTTCTGCAAGTCATTCATCTCAAAGTTAAGGATCTGATACTTGTTCATCCAAGCATTCCTTTCTCGCTCTGCTTGAGCCAACCGAATCTTTAATTCATCTTCATTGCTAGTGAAATAAAGAACAGGGTCTCTGGGAGCTAATGGGATGGGATCATGACGATCATAGGGTATCTGCAACTCAATAGCCCTCTTTTGCACCCATTGAGTGTAAGATTCTGAAGCCAAACACTCGGGTAAACCCACAGCAGATATACCTCTGGTGTGAACATGTCGCCAAGCGTGAGCCATCTTCTCCTTAAGTACAGGGTCCTTACCCTCTTCAAAGAACAAACCCTCCAAGTAAATGTTATTAGGTTTAGCTTCCATAGAATAACCAAGTTGACGACAAGCCAAAGCAGGATTGTAGCTTATGCCTCCTTTTGTGCTAAGAAGTGGTACATTAGCAAATCCTCTACAGCTAACAATCATATCCTTGCCTTTGAGCGATGGGTGGTACCACTCAAGATCGGTGTTAGTGAGAGACATGATCTTCTCTGACCAGAGAAGTCCATCCTGGAGATCCCAAAAGGTCTTAGAACGGGGTAAATGGGAAATATACCACCTATACAACAGCGTGGCACAACATGTTACCATCCCTCCCCTATGAGCAGTCCTCAAGTGCACTGAGTGGTAGGCGTCTGCAAGTAGGGTTGGAACTGGATTTCCAATGATGAAGATCTTGATTGCGTTCATATCCACAAAGTTCTCGATGTTGGGGAACAAGAACAACCCATAAATAAGCAGGGCCATAACATCTTCAAAATCCACCATATTCTTCAGGCTGGCATACTGACGGGCCTTCTCCATTAAAAACTTGGCAGTGAATCCAAAAAGTCCTCCCTTGACGACCAAGTTAGCCTTAACTTCTGACAATTTGAGATGAGCCGCTTCTGCAATTTCCTTTTCTTTAGGCGTCCTTTCCAGACCAGAGTAAGGTGGGTTTGGAGTGACAGGAATTCCAACCAGAATGGCATACTCCTTGAGCGTAGGCATTAACTGATAATCCGGAAAAGTGAAACAATGATACATGGGGTCATAAAATTGTATGAGAGTAGGGAGCAATCCGTCTACCATCTTGGTCTTCATCAGAGAGAAAATCTTCCCATATTTGTCTTGAAATGTTGTTGATTCATTGATTGGCTTACCCAGATTCTTCAGATCTTCTAATTTTGGACTAATGAAGGTGTATTTCTTTGTTTTCCCTTTTTCGAAATCCATCCTATAAAGTTTGCAGAACAACACTGAGTTTCTTGAATACACAATGCATATGATGCAAGAATGAATGCAACAAACACACATAGACAGGTAAGCACAAAGAACACAGAGCAACCTAGGTTAAGGGTCACGAGCATGGAGTCAGAGGTCTACCCATCCCAAAGGTATGTACTATGGTTTTCACCTGCGAGACAAGGTTCTAAAAAGTTCCCAGAGTCGACAACCCATCTTTCGGATTTTATCGACTTTCCAATTGCTTGGTGATCAATAAAATCCTGAAGAGAGTCTCATCTGAGTGTAGTATCGCGTAGCAACCATTTGGGATTGCTCCCTCACAGTTCCCGCACTACGTCCTAAACAGGCCAAGTGAGGTAAAGGGGAACTAAAGGTCATCAGTATCTCTGGCTCCTAGGTCGCAAGTAGTAATGCATTCACGATTGCTCGTTCAACATATACCACTTTTGAGAGGGCCTCAACTGAGTGTGGACTTCAAGTTCCCTCCTTTGGGATTTCTCCCTCGAAGTTCCCTTGACTATGTCCACGATTCCTAAACATATGTGTTCTCTCAAGTCCGGGTTAGGACTCATCTCACTCATTGATATCATGTCAACCCAAACCAAACAGAACAATATCAGACATAGAACAAATATACAAATATACAAGCAGATATGTCATACAAGCAATCATACAAGTAGAAAAGCAAACATGAATAACATAAAACAAAGTAGGCTTAACCCTCTTAGGAAAAGGACCAGCATAGGTCTACTCTGATCCCTAGTGAAGTCGCCATTTCTGTTGCGGTGAAAATCGGATAACAAATTATTAATTAATTTGCATCAGTCTCTTTTACAACCGACTTTGATTTATCCAAAGGAAAGGTTCAAGATCGTTAGAAAAACCTAAAGGGAAAGATCTAAGGTTCGGGGGTTGGTTACGCCTAGGGAAGGTATTAGCACCCTAAACGTCCGTAGTACTCTACGGGAACCTCTTGTTAAATGTTATTCTATGTTTGCTAAAGGTTCTATGCTAAAGGTTAGTTAGCGGGAGAGGTGATAAATTCATTATGATGAATATCACTAAGAGTTAAGGAACTCTCTCCTAATGCTAGTTGTAATTTATATGGCTCTGATGAGGCCAAGAAATAAGGTTTCTTCTTAAGAGGTTACTTAGGTTAAGATGGGGGCTATGACTTTAAGAATCAACATTATTCACCTTCCTTTGGAATGAGGGGAAAACCATGGATAATAACAATAAATAAAACATGGTAGAAGATAGGACATTGATATAATGGATAAAACAACATAAGCATGAGGATGACAATATGTTTATGACAAAGATACGAATAGGGTGAACATGATTAAGAGAGTATATCAATATGCTTCAATCTTTAGGAAGACAAACATGTAGAAATGATACACAAGAACACATCAATATGCTTAAATCTTTATGAAGACAAACATAGAGAATGATGTAAAGGATGATATTTAAAGAAGGATGATAATCATATAAAAGTCAATCATATTGCCAAACGACATGGATATAATGTTTTAAGAATATAAACAAGTCAAATTAATAATATAACATGTCAAGAAAAATACTTATAGTTGATGTTAATATTTGAAACAACAATTGATAATTAATTGGCAATGCAATTAGAATTAACAATCACAACACAAGTTAATTAAAAAAATTACACATGGATAATTAACATTAGCATTTAACCACATATTAAAAATCTCAAAATTAAGACATGAATTGATAATTCAAAAATTAATAACATGGTTAAAAAAAACAAAAAGATATTAATGCAATTTGATATTAAAATGAGAGTTAACAATGCATTTGAGATATAGCAATTAGCACAATTTGGAATTTAATCACACAATCTAAGATGCAATTGATAATTAAGATTAAGAGCTAACAACACAATTAACCATTAATTAATAAAATATATTACACATTAATTAATTTCATAAGATTAGACAACAAACAAAATAAAATAAGAAAAAGATTTAAATACGCAGGGAGGGTGTATAAGCAAATTTGTTCAGTTAAAATAACAAGGGAAAATACATGGGCCAGAAAGGGGGGTGCTAAAATGGGGCGCTAGGCCCAGGTTGGAAGGGTAAGGCAGCAAGTAAAAAGAAAGGAAAAAAATGTCAAAAGGTTGATCCGCTGGATCGAACCTGAGACATTATGGTGAAAGGTATTGGCAAGGCATATGGTGAACCGTTGGGACGGCTATACATCCGGTAATTAATACGCATCCATAAATATATAACCCAAACAAAGACAATGAGAATGAAAGAACAACACACGCAGTAGACATGTGACGGTGGAGTACGTGATATGTTATGTGATAAATAAGTGGACGTTGTAGTCGTGTATGTGATATGTTAATAGATAAAGTCAACCCAAACAATCATTTACACGCATGGCAAGAAACATTAAAAATACAAATCAACACGAGTCATAAGCACGCACATACTGAAACAAAAGTGGTGCATGACGTATTAATTAGGTATGGTGTTAAATGCACTACCAGCCAAACCTACCACTCATAATCATGCAAGAACAGACTGCATCATATAACATACAACAAACGAAACAAACAAAATTTAAATACGCATGGGGATTAATGATAAAAAAAATAACACGCACATGCTGACATATAGTAATGCTAATTGGTCACCTTATGCAACAAGACAAACCAACACCACCAGCCAATGGAAACTGCGCATGGAATATAAGTTCATGCAAAGCAATAAATAGGTTATCGTATTTCAGACAAAACATTAAAACAAAGCTTTCAACTTTAACCCAATCCAACTTATTCAAAACTCAACCAATGATCATGAAACAAAAAACTGAACTGGAGCATTTTAAACATAGAATAAGATGTTGTCATTAGTTGAACAAAATGATGGTTACAACATGAGCAGTTATCAGTTGAAAACCATGGTCCAAAAGATATTAGCTTTAGGGAACATGCTTTCTGTTTCAATAAACGTGTTAAAGTATTTCCAACACCAACACTCACAGCGACGTTGAGAACCACTTAAGAACAAGCAAAGAATTAAACACCAAATGTCTCACAAACCAAACAGCCAGCAAAGTTATAGAATGAAACCACAACTTTAACACAAATCAAAGGCAAACTCTCATATGATATCAACACCTAAACTGCTCGGATAGCCAAGAATAAATGAGAGCTTCCATTTAACATGAGGTTTATGAGATCATTCATGCCACATACATACACAAAAACTTAATAGCATGTAAAAGGTTGACATATTATATTTGTAAAGGCGACATGGCATTTCAAAATAACAATCAAAGATGAAACAGAATGCATATATAATCATGGTTCACTAACTCTAACCACACAACCTTGTGAACACGACTAGTCAACACACCATACCACCCATAAAATAAGCAGCAGCAACATAAGATCATACCATAAAGATCAAGCATATATATCACAAGCCGAGGTAACAAATAGTGTCCAAAATTACGCACATGTAGGTTCAGTTTTAGTTATAAAAGGGAAATGGTCACACGTTGCTTCAATATCATGTCAACATAGAACCAATACATCATCCATAAAATAAAACCAACAGTATGTAAATAAAAGTTGAAATACATTGTGCTTCAAGAAGGATGTGTTTGGTGTTTACGATGGTGTTACCAACATGTGTATACGAGTGACATGCTAACATACTTCAACCACACTCCATGATACATAAGAGCTAAACACAACAGCATACTACATATATTAAACCAATTCAAAAAAAGAAATAAGACCTTGGTATTTAAAACCACAACTAGACAGTTTTTTTTAACATTAGATTAGAGATAGCATTCTCAACAATCATTTAGAGTAAAACAAAATGCATCAAAGAAATACATATATATTAATATCTCGATGCAGCTTGTAAGTAGCCAAACATACCAGCAAAATTTCAAACATGCATGATATAGGTAGGATGTATTCAAGCATTCTGAGCATAAAAGAATAAATATAGGTGGTATAACATGGATGTAATAGTTATCATGGCATGATGAGCAGGGGAGATGTAGGTTTGAGGGACTTACCTCTTTTCCACGTGAGTTGCAAGAGCTCTCTCCTTTTCCTCTCAGCCAAACTCTTGTGCTTTGAGCAAACGAGCTTAAAGTATTTTTTAGTGTTGTTGTAGATGATTGTTGTGTCCAAAATGAAGGAGAGGGAGGTTCCTTTTATAGTGAACCCAGCTGGTCCGTGAGAGTCTATGTCCAATGTGTCAAGAGTTTGTTTTGGAGAGAAAAATCAAAGGAAGATTTGGAGATGTGGCTGTGGTTGTTCTCAGTACATAGAGCCAAGTGAATTTCTCTTTAGATACCAAATAAGTCAGAAAAGCAGCATGTATGGCTTGTATCCTTTGGTTCAAAGATGTACACGATGGATATACTTGTGGTAGCTTGCAAAAAGTACAAAAGCATGGCATGGAAAACGTGCTTTAAGGGTGAAAGGTGATGTTGGAAAGATATGCTAGGTCTGCAGGGTGTCCTTGGAGAAAGAGGTTTAAGATTCAAACTCAAAAAATATGAAGTAACTTGGTGCAATAATATTTCGTATGGCCATGTTGTCCAAATTATATCTCTCAATCTAGTGATCCAAAATTCATGCTCTTGGGTTCAAATGAAAGCTCTTGGATGATACTACAAGTTTTATGTTGGAAGATTGTTGAGATAAAGCCTTGAAGTGGTAGAAAAGTGGCTCACAAAACGTGTCCTCAAAACTGTCCCAAAGAACTTAGAAAAAATTCTAAGTGTTGGATTTTGACAATTTCAAGTGCTCTTCTTAAAGAATTCATATCTTGAGAAGGGTTTATCCTCTTGAGACATGCCACATATGGTTGGAAAGCTCTCAACAAGCTCTACAACTTTCATTTGGGACTCAAGACCTGAATCCAAATGGAAAGGGGTGAAAAGTAGCTCCAAAGTTGTGGAAAAAAGTGATGAAACATGCTGAAAATTCTTCTAAGTGTTGGTCAAAATGCCTTGGAAGCTCCATAACTCAAAATCCAAGCATTTTTAGACAAAACTTCATATTAAAACAATTGAAGATCTTGGAAAGAGCTTTCCAAAGAGCTTTGAACCACTCCAATTGGATGTATAGTTTAGGAGTTATGGTTCTTTCAAAATAGGCTATTAGGGGAAAAATCTCACAAATGACACATTCTTTGGTCAAAACCCTACTTCCCTTGCAAGAAACCTCATGAAACTTGATATGGATACTTTGTATACTCCATGAGACAACATATCATGACTAGAACCAATAATTCTTCAATTGATCCAAAAATTCCAAAAGATTAGGGTTTCAGTCAAGCCCTAAATTTGACTGTGAATGCACTGAGGTTATATCTTGTGATCTTGCTTCTTCCTTCTCATCTAAAGGTCTTAGGAGACTCTTGAGGATGTTGACAAACCAATAAAACCAAGAATTAGGTCTTGGGAAACCATTTTGATGAAGATCAAAGCTGTTGACTGATAAGTGCCACAAAAAACCTAGTTTGGAGGCACAGTGAGGCTGAGGCTCAATCTTCTCTTGTTGAGGATGTATAGACCTTGAATTCTTGTTGGATGATGTCCCTTGAATGTAGATGACTTCGTATGGTGAGTGAACCACACAAAACTTGACTTGATAGAGCCAATTCCTTAGTGACTTCTTCAGAGCAAACCCTAATTCCACAATCCTTGCACTGGATGTCCTCTGGTTGACCTGACTTGATTCAAACCACTTGTGGAGCTCCATGATGGTATATAAACCTAATTTGAACACAAAGAAACAAACTACAAGATATGGGTTAGCTCAAACAATGCAAAGATGCTCCTAAGATGCACAAAACTGGATGACATCTAAGGGTAAAAATTTAGGGTACAACAAGTGTTTTCACAACGGTTATATATCACAACTATAGTAATAGGTAGCACGCATTCTAGTTTTTTACAACGAACACAAGACCATAATTGTAAATAACGTATATATAACCACACGCTACTTAACAGATCCTCCATGATTATATATCTTTATCTATTTTTCATAGTAGTGACAATTACATAATACTTGATTCATTAAACCAAATCCAACCACTACACTTTTCATGGTCAAGATATTCACTTCATAATAGAAGGAAAATCAATAAATTTAGTTAAAATAATTATTTAGAAATAAAATTAAAAAAACAAAGACACAAAAATATACTTTAAAAAGTATATTTATAAAAGGAAATGGGATAACTATACTGTCGTAATATCAGTGCATATCCGTTAACTTCATTTCCCACCATTTGCTGACTCAGAAAAAACCCCTATAAAGTGGGATAGGGTTTTCTTCTTCATTCATAGTTCTCTTCCAGTTTGTTCGATAGCCTTTGGCCCCTTGATTCAAATTTTAACCTTTATTTCTTAATCGCTCTTTTGGTTGAATAAAGATGGTGCACAATAGTAAATATGGGTATGTTTAAACTTTTTTTCTTTCTCACTTTACGTATTGTTCTTATTGATTGACAACCATATTCATAAGTCTATAATTCAAATTCCAGGTTGAGTTTTTGTAAATATTTGAGAAATTTGTGTAATAGTTAGTGTTTTTGTTTAGTTCGTTTATGTGTTTTTGTTTTGGTGTAATTCTTAAATATTTGTAAACTAGTGATGAGAATCTTGACCTTATCTTTCCATGTTACAGGCATAACGAGAATATGGGTGTAAACAAAACAATTGATTTCGGTGGCAGACATCATTACCCGCAGACGAAAATTCATCACATTAAGAGAGATGACTTCAAGAGTTTTGTCATGAAGACAACTGGAAGAGAATCAAACCGGCCAACTAGAACTCAATCTCAGTTTACTGGGTTGCAGCAAAACAGGCCTCCTCCGTTGACCAATGTGCGGCCGTTTGTTCGGTATCTGATGCAACCACCACCTCCACAGGTGCCTTACATTAAAGGACTGGCTGTCCCTCCTTTGCAGCCATTTAGTGGTCCTCCGGTTTGCGATAATTCATGGAACAATTTCGTTGAGTCTCCGATCTCAGCTTTCATGAGTAAGTTTCAAGAATCGGAGAACTACTGCGGTGGTGTTGGCAGTGCTTCAAGAGATAACCAATTCCAGTCATACCCTTCTCCTCCGCAACAACAAATGATCAATGATGTTAATGTTAATGTTCAATTTCAACCGCAGTATTTTCCAATCCAAACAGATTTAAACAATTCTGAGCAATATAACCTATCATCTACTAGCAACCAAACTATTCTGAATCTTAATCCTTCTGTGCCTATGAATGTTGCTAGTAGGGTTTGAAATTGCGGTCCGCATCACTTGATGCGGCCGCAATATTGCGGTTGCGGCGTGCAACGCATCGGAACGGACCACAATTGCGGTGTGAATAGAAATTACACGCAACAACCGAATCATTGCCGCAACACAACCACAACGTAACGGTATTTACCGCATCAGAACCGCATTTCTACTGCAACAGCCTGCAACACGTGATTTTTTTACACAAAAAGTATAGAATCAGAGTATTTCATATAGGAAAAGAATCTAGGAGACAAGAATCTTACTTTATGTCAAATTTTCTTCAGCTCTGTAGTAAGATTCCAATTCCAAATACAAAGAACAAGTTGCTTTGGCTTTATATCATTCTATATCTTTCATGAAGATTCCAAATACAAGAAGTTCTGAAGTTGTATTTATATTGTATTTGCTTCAATGATTTTACTTCACTTCACTAATTCACATCTTCAATATTTCATGTTCCTCTTCTCCCTCTGTTGCATTTTGTGAAGCAGATAGTTGATACAGATGATGAAAATGTTGATGATAATAGTGAATCTAATGAAAGTAGCGGTGGTTTAAGTCCACCAAGCGGAAATAGTGGTGATGATGGTGGTAATGAAGTGGATAATGAAGGTGAAGGTGATGGATGTGATGATGAAGGAGATGATGATGAACTTGATCCATATCATGAAACACCACCAAATTATAGGCGTTATAGAAACTTGACTGATATGGATCGTTCTGACAACTCACTACTTGAGACAAGAGGAAATGTGTCACAATCTGGAAGAAAGGGGAAAAGAAAGCAAAATGTTTCACTTGAAGATTCTTCCTCTTCTAGTATTGCTCATAGTTTTAATGATTTTGGGATTGGCGATTCATCACAAAGTAGTCAACAATCTTATCCACCTGTTTGCCAATATCCATATTTCAACTCTTATAACCAATATCCTAGTGATCAAGCTCCTCCTTACTACCAACAATCAATGAATGATCACAATCCTTATCATCAACAATCAAATGGTGATTTTTTTGGTTATGTCTTTGGACAAGGAGCTACACAAGATGATAGTCAGAGTGAAAGTACAAGTCTCCTTCACGTCATTCCACTATGTGGTAGCAAGAGACACGTAAGTTATATTTTCAAACATTTGAATTTATATTTAGTTAACTATATGTATGAAAAGTCTTAATTTTAGATGCAATTTAAAAGTACTAATTAGGAGTTTCATCATCTTTTTGTTTTTTTTTTTTTGCAGTGAAGACATCTGTGCGACAAAATGATGATGTTTTTCACCATCAAAATTGCAATATAGGACATTAATATGTTTGTGTCTATAGTCCTTTTTATTTTAAATAAATTGTAACTTGTATTATGTACTTGCAAAATTACTTTCTAGCAACTTATGTTTGTTTAATCTTACAATATTATTTATGATAATATTTGTTTTATTACAATTCAATTTAAATTATACATAAATACGATACAATAGTCTAAAAGTAGTCTAAAAATGAATTAAAACTAATACACAACTATAAATACAAGAAATATAAATAATTACAATAATTTTACAATTTTTTTTATATTTAATGTGCGTATAAAATAATTTCACGCTGCAACGGCCGCAATGTGCAACGCAGTAACCGCATTGGCCGCAACCGCAACATCCACAACCGCTGCCGCAATTTAAAACCATGGTTGCTAGCAACCAAACTTTTCCTATGAACACTGGCAATCAATTTCTGAATAATTTTCCTTCGTCAAATTACTCTATGTCGCCAACTTCTGAAAACTTGTTGGCTTCACCAACACAGAAAGTGAATGTCCTATCTCCTCAGTCACCTTACTGGCCTCTCCTGTCACCACCAAGCATTTTCTCTTCACTTTCGTCCCCGGATTACCCATTCGAACCATATCTCCATAATGAGCTATTAAGTCCCAACCCACCGTCTCCACATTCGGCAGGCTTATTTCCTCTCACAAGTCCTCAAAGGCCAGGTGGTGATGAATAGCCTTCTCATAGTTCAGTCATAGTGTATTAACTCATTTTGTCTTTATTTATATATTTTACATAAATTTTGTAATGGGTTATTTCTTGCTATTTTCTTTATTGTGCATGGAAATATTTTATGTAATGATCTTATTTGAGAAATAAAAATATAATGTACTTTCCTATTCTTTAAATCTGTTTTTGGAAGATTTTCTTTGTTGACTTGACTTGAGTAAAAATAACTAAAATTAAAACTTTTGTACCAAATTAAGTGATTTGAATAGGCTTATAAAAAGAAGTGAATTGAATAGTCACATACTTGATATGCTATGTGCATTTTAAATAAAAGTAATGAGCGTATTTAGACTTTTATCTTAATATATTAGGTAAATGAATGTGAATTATATTTTTTTTACATAATGAATGTGTACTTATTTGAATTCATATTAAGAATCCGATCATTTTTACTCTTTTTACAAGATTCATATATACATTTTGCTGACTTTAGTCTCTAAAAAGTCTTGATTACGGTTTGATTGCAATTTTAGAGTGTATGGCTTTGACAGTCATTTTCTCTTTTCATTGAGATCTGGTAATTTTTTATTTTTAACTTTTTCTGAATTTATACCATCATTTATTATTATTTTTTTAATAAGCAAGATTAAATTAAAATATGGACACAAAATGGTATCCCATCCGTCTACAAAAAGACCACTTATAAAAATCAGGGCCTACAAAAAATTGAAAGGGGCATTTACCCACACATAATAGTTACAATTAGGAGTATTTTTACCCGTCTTTCCTATCCACACTACAACAAAAGTAAGTTATAACATCGCACCTTAGACAGCGCTTTAATACAAAAGCGCTGCTATAAGTTAAAAACAAGGAATCTATTCATTTAAAAAAATAAAAGCGCAAAAAATATAAGACCTTAGACAGCGCTTTGGTCAAAAGCGCTTTATAAGGTCTTATAAATTAAAAAAAAAAAATTTAATGGAAAATATTAGATAGCGCTTTAGTTAACAGCGCTTTCTAAGATCTTATAAATTTAAAAAAATATAAGACTTTAGACAGCGCTTCCGTAAAAAGCGCTTTCTAAAGTTTTATTAATTTAAAAAAAAAAATTAAAGGAAAATATTAGACAGCGCTTTCATTAAAAGCGCTGTCTAAGGTCTTAAAAATAAAAAAAAATAAAATCAAAAGCGCTGTCTAAGGCCAACCTTAGAAAGTGCTGTCTAAGATCCACCTTAGAAAGCGCTTTTATGACAAGCGCTGTCTAAGGTCTAATTAAATTAAAATATATGAATAGTCAGTATTCATTTTCATATTTCCGCTCTTTCTTCTCCCCTGCTAGCGAACAGAGCTCAAAACCCTTGCGAACGAAAAACCTTCACCGTCAACCGTCCTCCACCGTGCCGTCGTTCCACTACAACAAAAGTAAGTTATAACATCGCACCTTAGACAGCGCTTTAATACAAAAGCGCTGCTATAAGTTAAAAACAAGGAAACTAGTCATTTAAAAAAATAAAAGCGCAAAAAAATATAAGACCTTAGACAGCGCTTTGGTCAAAAGCGCTTTATAAGGTCTTATAAATTTAAAAAAAAAAATTAATGAAAAATATTAGACAGTGCTTTAGTTAAAAGCTCTTTCTAAGGTCTTATAAATTTAAAAAAAATATAAGACCTTAGACAGCGCTTAGGTAAAAAGCGCTTTCTAAAGTTTTATATTATAGTAGTAATAACTAAAATAAATAATGTCAACACTGTTGTGCAATCAAATATTACGTGTGACAAAATTTTCCCTTACATCTTTTTTACAAACGAAAGAGGGAATTCTCCCTCCCAAAATTTCATCTACCGCCATAACCTACAATCATCTCAGCAATCAATGGTTTCAGAAATCAACTTCACTTGTTTCAGCAATCAACCGTATTCCCGTCTCCTCATACCATTCGTGTCTCCTCCTCTGTAATACCATTCACATCTCCTCATTTGTCTCTCTCAATCGCTTATGGTACTCTAGGGTTTCAGGTATATTTTTTTACCAATCAACTTCATTTTTTACCCCAAATGTTTGATTGAGGTTTTAAACGCTTGTAACAGTGGGTGAGTTGTTTCACTATACAAAATCAAAGAGTTAAAACTGAGTTAGAATTTCTTTGTCTTGTTCGCATCGTCATCCGTGAGCGAAACTTACGGTGGTTGTTGTGACTCTTCCATAACTGGATTGGTCGATTTCCTAACTGGATTGGTCGATTTCCTAACATATTTTAGATTCTGGATATGTGGAATATCTGAGATGGATATAAATTTATTTAAATTAAAATTTTCAATCTCTCTGTTTCGTTTTGTTATGTTTATCTAATAGATTTAGATTCAAGTTTATTGAGACTCATATTTATTCTAATTGTATATTGGGAAAGTTAAGGATAAATCATGTTTAGTCTAATTGTATATTGAGAAAGTTATGGATAAATCATATTAATAATAATAATTACATGATTTAAAGTTAACGGTAAAAAAAAAATTGGCTTAGCATGAAATGTTGGGGTTAGTTTTAGTGTTGGGGTTAGCATGACATGGACGGGTTACTTCGTGGTACTTTTGCAATGCCTCCAGACGCACATTCATGTCTTCCTTCAAATGAATTTTTTCTCTATAATATGGAAGAGTATATTGATAGTTTTTTCTTGCTAGATTTTGATAGCTTCAAGTTATTTTCCTCAACAAAATGAGTCAAAGGGTCTCACAATTCTCAGAAGCATTAACATTTTTATTTAAATTTCCCTCATTATAGATTCCACTGCATTCTACCATGTTCACTTCATAGTCAAAGCTTTGATTTGGTGTTTGAATCAGGAAATCATTCGGTTGATGAAGGAAAAACACCTGCCTATTGCATTCAAATGTTATCATAACTTCCACAAAGTTGATGCCATGTCAAATGAAAACCTTTTCTACAAAATGGGTTTTCATGTG
The DNA here is from genome assembly GCA_022829125.1 of Lathyrus tuberosus. NCBI lineage: Eukaryota > Viridiplantae > Streptophyta > Magnoliopsida > Fabales > Fabaceae > Lathyrus > Lathyrus tuberosus. The sequence continues at coordinate 20,627,859 of JALAZF010000040.1, forward strand.
CACAGTGATTCTGCTTTTTGAAGATATCGAAAAGAGATGAGGTTTACTCTCGATCACAATTTCGTGTTCAATTTTATGAAAAAAACTTTTATAAACCTTTCATTATTTTACATCATACATTTCTTCGATACCATTATGAGTTACAAAGTGATTGGTTCTTTCAGGCATAGACCAGGATTATGGCCACTTTAGAGGTAAATATTATAGTTTCATCTTTTATATAATATCCAACTACTTTGCTTGAAAATTGTAAGCTAGTTTAGGATATGAATGCATTAGTAAGGAGTGTTAAGTTTCACTAAACTATTACTGAATATGGTATGCTAGCTTATTAAATGAAACACTATAAATGTTTTTACATGACCAACTGATACACAGGTATGTTGATAATGATTTATGCAAAGCATACATTTGTTGCTTACTATTCTTATTGATTTATACAAGTTCATGTCACTTTAATGTGTTTTCAGGATTTGTTGTTGATATTAATTTATTCAAGGTAAACAAGGAGAAAATTGCCAACATTTCTTAGAACAGCAGTATAAATGAAAGTATAGCACTAGTATTGAAAGAGATGACTTTGTTGATGAAGATTCAAATTTAATGGTCAAATTGAAGTTTCTCATATATAAGGTATGCGTCCTTGATCTTACATATCAGTTTCTTACATTATGGTAGCAATTGCATTAATACCACACGTCCTTGATCTTTCTTGAAGCATCTTCCTAGTTCTTAATAATATCTTCATGCCTTGATTTTGAATCACTATCCATGCCTTCTGTTTCGAATAAATAACTATTTTGATCCTCAAAATTGTAAGGATCTGACGATTTACTCTTTTATAGATGATAGATGATAGTTCGAAAAGTAATGATTTTCATGATTTGGGACTAAATTGACCTACGACTTTCAATTTATGGGATGATTATTCCATTTCATAAATTTAGAGAACTAAATTATCCAACCTTTACGATTTCAAGAACCAAATGTGAAGTTTAATATTGCTTTGGAATATGTTTTAAAATGTCATCCCAATTCACTTTCTTGTAACTAGGAATGACTTCATTCACTAACTATGTCAAATATTTGATACAGACTATTTATTCTTATTAATATATAATTCTAATTATTTTTCTTATGCTAGATAGTTGTCTCAGTTACAAACTTTTCTCATTCAAAATGGCTTAACAAGATGCTTGATGAATGGTAATTCCTGAAACATTCTTTTGCATGACAGCTAACTATTGTTTGGTTTCTAATTAGAGTCATTGTTATATCTCTCTAGCTCTGTCCTTTTTATCGTTTTCCCACTGTGGTTGATGTTGCTGGTTAAGTTCTTTACTCTGCTTACAGGGCTGTGTATCTAAGAAGAAAGTATGGAAATAAGGAACGTTCATCAGTAATATATCTCAGTGAAGCTGAACTTTTCCTTGAACAATTTGCAAAACGTAGTCCACAGAACCAAGAAAAGAAAGAGATGTTAGTGAAAGAGGTAAAATTTGTTATATACTTGATTTCTTTATTATATTTCTATTCAACTTATGAGTTATTTTAATATTAACACATATCTCTCATGTCTAATGAAATAGTTAAAACTAAATCAAACTATGTTATATTATTATGTAGTACTTTCAAGAATGCAAGTGTGCTCATTACTCAATTTCTCAATTGGATGAAATTAAAGAGGATTGGTGTCAATACATTATGGAGCTCGGAATTTTACAAGGTATAATATTGTACTCTTACTTTAATTGATGAGAATTTAAATATGTGTAACTTTGTTTATGTATTCTTTTAATTGAATTACAATCTTTGTGTTTTCAGGACCTATAATGTAGATTTGAAGCAATGCTTTGGTTGGATGCAAAAGTACTAGTATAAGTAATATGTGCATTTGTAGAAAAAATGTAATGATTTGTAATTATAAATAGGTGTATATATAATTTTGGTTTGTAATTTTAAATATATATATTGGTTTGAATTGCCAATTGTTTTGGATATATAATTTTGGTGTAAATTGGTACATTTAAATAGGATAAATTGGATTGATTTGAATCTCCAAATTGTGGTATTTTTCTGAAAAAAATTGCTGGTTGAAAAACAGGTCAAATTCTAGTTGAAAAAACCTGGTAAAAATTGTGGTTTAAAAAAATTTATATAAAATTTTTCGTATACCTTAGACAGCGCTTTTGGTGAAAGCACTGTCTAAGGTGGGGATTAGAAAGCGCTTTTGACAAAAGCGCTGTCTAAGATGGACCTTAGAAAGCGCTTTTACAAAAAGCGCTGTCTAAGGTATACCTAAAAAAGTTCAAAAAAGGTAGGGCTTAGACAGCGCTTTTTCTGAAAGCGCTGTCTTAGGTATACCAAAAAAATGTCAAAAAAGGTAAGGCTTAGAAAGCGCTTTTACCAAAAGCGCTGTCTAAGGTATACCTTATAATGTCAAAAAGCGTTGTCTAAAGGTACCATAGACAGCGCTTTTCATTAAATATACCCCCCTTTAGACAGCGCTTTTGGTATTACCCAAAGCGCTGTCTAAACCTATAGCAGCGCAGGTTTAGACAGCGCTTAAAAGCGCTGTCTAAGGGCAAAAAAAGCGCTGTCTAAGGTCTTATCTGTTGTAGTGTTCGTTGTTGCCGTCGTTGCATTGTCGTCCGTCAGTTTCTGCTCACTGCCGTCGTTTTCGTTTCTGCTCATTGCCGTCGTCGTTCGTTTCTCTTTCTGCTCTTTGATACATGTCGTTCTTGCATTGCCGTTGTTAACGTCGTTAAAGGTACGTCGTTGTTGTGAAGAATAGGGTTTTGTTGCTTTACATTGTTGTTGTAGGGTTTTGTTGCTTTACAATGATGTAGTGAATGATTATGTTTGATGAGTTTTGTTAATGAAGTTATGTTGGACTGTTTTATTAATGAAGTTTTGTAGTGAATGAGTATGTTTGAAGTTTTGTTAATGAAGTTTTGTAGTGAATGAGTATGTTTGATGAAATCTTCTAAAAAACTCTAAAAAACTCTTAAAATTGATGGAGTTTTGTTAAAATTGATGGAAATAGTTTAGTTTAGTTTTATTTTTTCCACCTCTTAAATCTTCTAAAAAACTCTTAAAATTGTTGGAAATGTCCTCTGAATTTTAGAATTCAAAGCTTGTTTTTGAAGCCTCAAAATTCTAGAATTTGAGATGGTTGAGTTAATAAACAAATATAATGAACATAAACATTTCACCAAAACATAAGAAATTCAACCAGTTACATATCAAACACGATCAAACTTGTTCATTTCTTGATTAATATGGTTGAATTAATGTTATTTTGTTGACCTTAATAAGTAGGAAAACCATGGATAAAAAATGGATGGATGCCGATCGATTGTCCAAAGAGTACGAGAATGGGGTATTGGATTTCGTTAAGTTTGTTGTTCAACACGCTGACGCTGAAGAGCTCAATCGAATAAAATGTCCTTGCTTGGGTTGTTGTTATGTGGGTAGGGTTGACGCAGATGGATTGAAATCGCATTTACTGATGAATGGAATTGATCGAAGTTATAAGTGTTGGATACATCATGGGGAGAAAATTAACGAGAATGTTGAACCGACGGGGAAAAGTAATACGACCTATGCTTCAGATGACAAAGACACGGAAACATACGATTGTGATCGAGTTTTAGAGATTGCAGAAGCAGTTGTAGAAGATCTTCATGATTGTCCCGAAATGTTTGAGAGGTTGGTAAGCGATGCAGAGAAACCGCTCTATCAAGGTTGCACTAAATTCACAAGACTGTCTGCGGTATTGAAGTTGTACAACTTAAAGGCGGGCAATGGATGGTCGGATAAAAGTTTCACTGAGTTGTTGGCCCTTTTGAGAGAAATGCTACCGGAGGATAATGTTCTTCCCAATCGAACCTATGAGGCCAAAAAAATGTTGTGTTCTATTGGCATGAGCTATGATAAGATACATGCTTGTCTAAACGATTGCGTTTTGTTTCGAAATGAATATGCATCGTTAACTGAGTGCCCTAAACGCGGTTTGTCTCGATATAAGAAAAAATTATCTCCAGCCAAGGTCTTATGGTATTTTCCTATAATACCGAGATTTAGGCGCTTGTTTCATAGTGAAACCGATGCAAGACACCTGACTTGGCATGCAGATGAAAGAATTATTGATGGAAAGTTGCGACATCCGGCTGATTCACCACAGTGGTCGAAAATTGATAATGATTATCCTGACTTTGGAGAAGAAGCAAGAAACCTTCACTTGGCATTATCTACTGATGGAATGAACCCGCATGGTCTTCAAAGTATCTCACATACCACATGGCCTGTGATTCTTATGATTTATAACCTACCTCCGTCGCTATGCATGAAGCGTAAGTACATGATGTTATCTATGTTAATCTCTGGGCCTAAACAACCAGGGAATGACATAGACGTATACTTGATACCTTTGATCGAAGATTTAAAGATATTGTGGGAGAACGGTGTGGAGGTTTATGATGGATATAGGAAAGAAAGTTTCAATTTGAGGGCGATGTTGTGGTTTATGAGAGACACTCTTTTGTTGGATCGAATAGAGATTTCATCCGATGTATGTATTTCTAACTTATGAGTTATTTTAATATTAACACATATCTCTCATGTCTAATGAAATAGTTAAAACTAAATCAAACTATGTTATATTATTATGTAGTACTTTGAAGAATGCAAGTGTGCTCATTACTCAATTTCTAACTCGGAATTTTACAAGGTATAATATTGTACTCTTACTTTAATTGATGAGAATTTAAATATGTGTAACTTTGTTTATGTATTCTTTTAATTGAATTACAATCTTTGTGTTTTCAGGACCTATAATGTAGATTTGAAGCAATGCTTTGGTTGGATGCAAAAGTATTAGTATAAGTAATATGTGCATTTGTAGAAAAAATGTAATGATTTGTAATTATAAATAGGTGTATATATAATTTTGGTTTGTAATTTTAAATATATATATTGGTTTGAATTGCCAATTGTTTTGCATATATAATTTTGGTGTAAATTGCCAATGGTTTGAATTGCCAATTTCTGAAAAAAATTGCTGGTTGAAAAACAGGTAAAATTCTGGTTGAAAAAACCTGGTAAAAATTGTGGTTTAAAAAAATTTATATAAAATTTTTCGTATACCTTAGACAGCGCTTCTGGAGAAAGCGCTGTCTAAGGTAGGGCTTAGACAGCGCTTTTGACAAAAGCGCTGTCTAAGGTAGGGCTTAGAAAGCGCTTTTGACAAAAGCGCTGCCTAAGGTATACCTAGAAAAGTTCAAAAAGGTTGACCTTAGACAGCGCTTTTAGTGAAAGTGCTGTCTAAGGTATACCAAAAAAATGTCAAAAAAGGTAGGGCTTAGACAGCGGTTTTGGTGAAAGCGCTGTCTAAGGTATACCAAAACAATGTCAAAAAAGGTGAGGCTTAGAAAGCGCTTTTTCCAAAAGCGCTGTCTAAGGTATACCTTATAATGTCAAAAAGCGCTGTCTAAAGGTACCATAGACATCGCTTTTCATTAAATATACCCCCCTTTAGACAACGCTTTTGGTATTACCCAAAGCGCTGTCTAAACCTATAGCAGCGCAGGTTTATACAGCGCTTAAAAGCGCTGTCTAAGGGCAAAAAAAGCGCCGTCTAAGGTCTTTTTTGTGGTAGTGCCACCACTAAAAAAATAAGACGATTCGACTAGTAATAGAGTCGAGATCCCAAAATTTGTCTCTAAACATTATATTATTCCTAGATACCCAAATAACCCAACAAACCAACAACCATAACCCAGCCGCGTTCCCAACTTTGAATTTTTTCTTCACACAACCATCCATCCAGAAAGAGAAGTGATTAATGACATCACCTAGAAGGAATTCATCAATTCCTAACCATTTAAAAACAAACTTCCACACCATCACAGATTTTTGACAATGGAAGAAAATGTGTTCAGAAACTTCATTCTCTTAAAAGCAAAAAGGGCAAACCATTGCGTGCTGATCGGTTATAATTCCTCTACGTGAAAGGTTATCACAAGTCGGAAGATTGTTGAGTAACATCCTCCACCCGAACACCCTGACTTTGTGAGGGAATTGTGCCAACCAAGCCAAACTGATCGCTGCCTTCAGGTTCTCCTCACATCTCCAATTAGACGCACCGACATTCTTCTACAGCAGAGAGTATAAAGAAGATACAGAAAAAAGACCAGAGTTAACGTATGGCTAAACCACCTTGTCATTTTCACCTTCAGACACCACAATATCATTCAACAGGGACTGGAGGGAACTAGCTTGATTTAATAAACCTACAGGAATATTCTGTTGCGGGAAACGCAAGTTCCACCTCCAAATTCCGTCTTCAAAAGCTCTGTTTTCTGCAACCCAACAGTCAGAATCTGTAGCCCAGTTCTGTAATTCAGGATAAGAAGAAGCAAGATTTACGGAACAAATCCAGCGGGCAGTCCAGAATGGGACGTTTTCACCATTTCCAACGTCATATGACAGCAAATGCGAGAACTGACTGCTGCTGCAAAAATCAGCAAAGGAAAATAAGTCTTTCTACCTTAAAGATGGTGGAACATCATATTTAGGGAGTAGCCCAATGTGAAAATCAAGAGCAGGATTTTTATATCTGCAAAGAATAAGATCTCTCCAAATAAAATCGTCCGCTGAAACGATTTTCCACACCCATTTGAATAACAAAGCATAGTTGAACAACTTTAGATCTTTGATCCCAAGACTTTCGTCATCTTTGCTTTTGCATACCACGTTCCACCTAACCCAAGATAGTCCTTTTTTGCACATAGAACCGTTCCAAAGGAATCTCTTTTGGATTGTCGTAAGAATACGGATCACTCGGACAGGGAGTTTATAAAAAGATATATAGTGAATCGGAAGATTTTCAAGAGCGGAGTTAATTAAAGTAATTCTGCCACCAATAGAGACAAACCGGCCTTTCCAAGAATTAAGTCTATCACGCACCTTGTCTATCATTGGTTTCCAAAAAGAGAGGGGTTTATGATTACCTCCAACACAAATGCCAAGAAATTTAAAAGGGTCAGCTGAAAGTTTGCAAGATAAATAATTTTTCGCTGCCAGAAGGAACGAATCGTCCAGATTAACTCCAAATAGAGCACACTTATTAAAGTTGATATAGAGGCCGGAGACTAGATGAAATCCCTTCAGGATTGTCTTGGTTGCCAAAATGTTCTTCCACAAACCATCTCCTACCATCATAGAATCGTCAGCATACTGAAGCAAGTGTAAGGGTGCACCAAGAAACGCCTTAAAACCAGAATAAGTTCCATTCTCCACTGCCCTGTTCAATAACACTGGCCTTCAGCTGCAATTGTTAAAAGAAACGGGGCCAGCGGGTCTCCTTGTCTGAGGCCTCGAGAAACCTTGAAGTCCTTTGTGGGGTTTCCGTTGACCAAAACCGAAGTGTAACAATTGAAAACCCCATTGTTCATCCACATTATCCACTTATCTCTGAAGCCCATGATCTTCATTACATCACACAAATAATTCCATTCCACACAATCATAGGCTTTAGCAAAGTCTACCTTAAGAAGCATTAACTCATTCTTGGATCTTTTAGCTAAATCAAGAACTTCATTTAGCACTAAGACACCATCTAGAAGATTCCTCCCCTCGATGAATGCCGATTAAGATTTTGAAATGATACCACCAATTCTACCCTTGAGTCTGTTTACGAGGATATTTGCCACGACTTTGTAAACTGCACCAACTAAAGATATAGGTCTGTAGTCGTCAAGCTTCTTCATACTATCATTTTTTGGGATGAGAACCAAGAAGGAAGACGCGAGAACCTTAGGCAGCTTCGCTCCCTCGAAGAATTCGAGAATGCAATTAGAAAAATCCTCCCCGACTAAATTCCAACATCTCTTGAAAAAATCAAAACTAAAACCGTCAGGTCCAGGGCTCCGGTCACCACCACAGTCGAACACAACACATCTAATCTCGTTTACATCAACCTCTTTATCAATATCATCTCTGTCTTGAGCTGATAAACATCTGAACCCATTGCCACCAATGTGAGGGAGAGGCCTTGAAATTTTGCTGAACCTCTTTTGAAAATGATTTTTAACAGCATCTTTAAAGGCATCATGGAACAGAACAAATCCTCAATCAGACTTTCTCCAACCAAAACAGAAGAAATCGAATTCAAATTGAGACGACTTTTCAAGGCAGCATGGAAATATTTTGTGTTGAAATCCCCGTCTTGAATCCACTTCGAGCGAGACTTTAGCCTTAAAATACTTTCCTTAATCCTCAGGTTTTTCCATAAATTATCGTCAGCTTCATTCCTCTTAAGTACATCCTGAGAGGTAATATGCTCTTTCTTAAACTCAAAAAGATCTTCCACATCTTTGATAACTCCAACATCCGTCTTGATCCTAGTGTCAATCCAGCCAAATATATTTACATTCCACCATCTCAATTTCTCTCGCAAAAACAGAAGTTTTCTAGTTAGGACAAACGAGGCCTTCCCGGTCACAACATAAGCTTCCCACTGTTCTTTCACAAAAGGCATAAAACATGGATGACCAATCCAACATGACATGAATTTAAAGGATATAGGTCCCCAGTTTACGTTTCTAGCCGTGAGCCAAACGAGTCTGTGATCTGAGACATCACGCTCCCCACACTTCTGAGCAACAGAGTTCCAATCATTCAATATTCCAGGAGACACAAGAATTCTGTCAAGACGGCAGCATGACTTGTCTCTTGGTTTGAAACAAGAGAACTTGCAACCAGATACAGGAGTATCCACACAGCCACTCATACTAATGAATTCCGCGAATTCTGACATATACCTCCTCTTATGACTCGTGCACCCAACTTGTTCACTCGGTTTTTTTATTGCATTAAAATCTCCACCTATGATCCACTCTCCAGGATCCACTTTGGTTTTTAATTCTAAAATCTTGGACCAAAGCTCCCTTTTCTCTTTAATACTACAATGTGAGTAAACATTTAACAGATAAACATTTCTATCTAACCACTCAACCTGAATACCCAAGTATCCTTTCCCATAGAAGCTGCAAATTGGCTTAAAAATTCCTTCTTTCCAGATAGTGAGTAACCCTCCTGCAGAACCAACAGAATAAGAAGCCGACCAATGACAATTCTTGTTGCCCCAAATACTAAACACCAACTCGTCAGTCATGGAAGAGCACTTAGTTTCCAGGATAAAACAAACCTCACCTCCTCCATTCTTAATACAATCCCTGATTCTTTTTTGCTTAGAATCGCCCCCGCACCCTCTAATTTATATGAAACTATATTCATAAATGATCGATAGCTATATATATATATATATATATATATATATATATATATATATATATATATATATATTGTTGACTTCTTTAGTCTTTAAAAAGTCTTGATTATACTTTGATTTCAATTTTAGTGTGTATGGCTTTGACAATCACTTTTTTCTTTTCTTTGAAATTAGTAATTTTTTATTTTCAATTTTTTCTAATTTATGCCATCGTTTATTATTTTGACATCAACTCTCATTGTCTTCATGAATTTTCTTTGATAAAAGAAAGCAAAAGTTGGATAAAGTTTAAACTATTTCTAAATTTGGAAAATCTGATGGGTGTCATAGGGGTACTCTTTAAAATTTTAAAATAGTAAATTTTTCTGTATTTGTTGGAAGCTTACGGTTCGATGAGCCCGATCATGTATATTCTCCACACAGAGAAAGGCCATGACGTTATCAGGACGTTCATAGGAGTAGGTTGCACAGGCACCTTATTATATAAATCTAGCATTTATGGCAAGTTTTTATGTATTGAAAACAGTCAGTCTCCAGAGTCAAACAGTAATAGTCTGCCCTCAATTTTTCTTGGGCATTGCATGACCGTTGGCATGAGTATCAAAGGATCCCTCATGGATTTCCTTGATGAGCATGTCTGCTTCGTGTCTTTTCACACATCTGAGGAACACCATGTCATAATTTCTCTTGTAAAACACGTCTCCATTTTGGAAGAACTTTATTGCTAAGAGTTCGGTTGTATATGGTTGAAGCATTTGTCGGGTATTCTTGTTTCTTAAGATAGCGCTTGATGTCGTAAAACTAGGGTTTGTTATCAGATTCTTCTGCTATTGTCAAGCACTGTAAAGGTCGATCAAAACGCCTGATTATAATAGGTGGCTCGTGATTGTGCCAAATCAAATTTTACATTTATGCCTAAGTTGCCAGAGCATCTGCCATCTGATTTTTCTCTCGAGGAATATGGGAAAAGGTGATTTCTTCAAACAGGGGTAGTAATTCCAAAACATGATCCCGCTATGAAATCCGGTTAGGATGTCTTGTTTCCTAGTTACCTCTTATATGGTGTATAACAAAAGCATAGTCTCTGTATACTTCAAGAATTTTGATCCTTAAGTCAATGACTGCTTCTATTCCCATAATGTCCGCTTTATACTCTGGGATAGTATTAGTGCAGTCAAAACATAGTTTTGTAGTGAAAGAAAGGTGATAGTTTTTATGAGGCACCATCACATCGGAGGCACCATCGAACATAAGAGTTCATTACTCCTCTGGTTCAGGGTCCTTCATCGTCGCCTATGACATTTTCATCATTCATGGCCATAATATCTTTATTAGGGAAATCAAACCTCAATGGATGGTGTAGCGAGCGATTTTGGACGTGGTTCTTAAGCACTGTCGCACTGGGGTACTACAGGTCGATTCATTTTTATCCTATTGAAGCTGATGAAGGAAGGGAAATAGATGTCTCTAATTAACCCTACTTGCATACTGAGTTTGAACAGCGGTCTGTTAGGTTATAGATGTTATTTGGATGTGGGGCCTCTCTCTGCTTATTTTGCTAAAAATGGAATGATGGGACTATGCTATTGGTAGGATGTTAGGACTGATGCTTTTTGATTAATGTATGAAGGTACGGGATTTTGGGTTTTTGATTAGTGTGCTCGCTAAGATTTTTCAATCTTATGCCTACGTATTCCCGTTTAACGAAACAGGGAAATCAGAGCGATCGTAGTTCCACCTATTCTATGGGAGGAAAAAGGTTGATTTTGTGTCTTGTTCAAAGCCCAAGATGTGAAGCTAAAGGTGGTTTGTATCTTGTTCAAAGCCTAAGATGTGAAGCTGAAGGGTCTATTTGTATCTTGTTCGAAGCCCAAGATATGAATCTAAAGGGTTTTGACTTTAGAGAGAATTTGTCATCTCTAAAGGGGGATATTTGGTCTGTTTGTCACAATTGTTGGGTGACTGATTATAAAGGATAATTACTTTAACAGGGATATGTGAATCCAGCAATGCCATACTTTCCTTTATAGGGGATTTTTAACCTGAAGGAGAAGACTTTAACTCAGTTTAGAGTAATGCCATCTTTCCTTAGGAATTTCTCATGCTAAAAGAGGGACAGTGGCGTGGATGTAAATAATACAGAGGCTTGCCTCTTACAGCAATTAGATGGGGGGAAAAGGAGTTGTTGATGTTTGTATACTGTGAGCAAGGCATAGATTTTAATGCCAAAAGGTTGATTGACTCAACCAGAGTTTCCTTATACAAAGCCTAAGAGGAGGCTATTGACCCAACAAGAGGGTGTTTTTATGTGTCTCGAACGAAGTCCGAGAGAGAGGCTAAAAGGGTTGACTCAACAAGAGAGTGCTTTTGTATGTGTCTTGTACGAAGCCCAAGACGGAGGCTAAAGGCGCTTGCCTCTACAAGAGTGTCTTTTGTACCTCGTACGAAGCCCGAGATGGAGGCTGAAAATGTTTGACTCAACAAGAGAGTCTTTTATACTCAATAAGAGAGTGTTTTTGTATCTCGTGCAAAGCCCGAGATGGAGGCTAAAAGGGGGTGACTCAATAAGAGATTCTTTTATACTCAACAAGAGAGTGGTTTTGTATCTCGTACGAAGCCCGAGATGGAGGCTAAAAGGTTTGCTCCGATGGGGAGAATCATTGTACAAAGCCCAAGAGGAGGCTATTGTGTTGGTGACTGTTTCGGTTTAGTGACAGGTCCAATATATTGGATAAAGAGAAAATCAGTTCTTATATGGGTAATGTTGTGATTAGGGATTGATCATAGGATCAGGGTTATTTCCTGTTCTTTAAGGAAATGGGAAATCCAAAAGGTATTGAGACTGTCCAAGTCTACGGATGTTTCGAGAAGTCGATTTTCGGATAGTGAATGATCTTTGCATGATGCCCAAGAGAATGCTGGTATGTTAAGGGATGAAGGTCAACACGTTAACTGGTCTGACATTTGACTCAGAAAGACAGCTCTAGCAAATTGATGACTAGGTTCTGTTCCTATACCTGTAGAGGTCTCTGGGTCCTTGTACTAAGCCCAAGAGAAGGCATGAGAGCTTTTAAGAAGCTGAAGGGTCCTTGTATAACGCCCAAGAGGAGGCGGGGGTGCTTTTAAGAAGCCTGTGGGTCCCCAAACCCCGAGAAGTTTCAAGACATGCTACTCACCGAGAATAGATCAAGCCAGCAAAGTCCGAGAACTTGGAAGAAACTCAAGAGATGCCATTCACGGAGAAAAGATCATCCCTGGGGAATAGTGTCTCTTTGAGAATGTCTAAGGGTGACAGTCTGAGAAAGGCTTCACAGAGAATGTTGCCTTTCACGTCTCCATATTGTTTAACCCCAAGAGGAGGGAAGACTATGTCTGGTAATCCTATGGGGATCTAGTTTTGTTTGTATTTAAGAGTGACCAACATGACTTTACCTAGTGCTAGACGTAATTGCCGGGGAAACTCTAAATAACTATACTAGTATTACACAGTTGATATTTAACGAGTATATAAAAGTTTGTGAAAGAAGACTTACAGTGAGCAGCCCCATAATACAGTTATATATATATATATATATATATATATATATATATATATATATATATATATATATATATATATATATGTATGTATGAAAGCGGATAAAGAAAGCAGGTAAACACTTACTCGGTTGTAGAGCTTCCATGCTGTTTGGTTAGTTTGTTCAACAAAGAAAGCTTTGATAACAATATTATATTCAAATTCAAAGGGGAGGGTGCTTTGAAAATATTTTTGGGGCTTACAGCTCAAGGAGAGGCCCAAGGTTTTATTAGTGATCGCACTGTTGTTTTGTACAGGGACTTATACAAGTGACTGAGGCCCGAAAAGGTTTTCTGTACAAAGGGATGGGTTTTACACTCTCTCAAGAGGCCCAAAGGTGTTTAAAGAAAAAGAATGGGGCTTATAACACGAGGGTAGGCCCAGATGATTTTTTTTTGAACTGGAGATCGCGCCGAGATTTTCTTTTAACGCAGAGGGACTTATACAATATCTGAGGCCCAAAATTGTTTTGGGTAAAAGAGGATTGGGTCTTACACTTTATTAGAGGCCCAAAGAGTTATTTTTGTACAAGTGATGGGACTTACAGCTCGAGGAGAGGCCCAAGGTTTTATTTTGAACTGGCGACAATCGCGCCGAACTTTTTGAAATACAACGGGACTTATACAACATTTGAGGCCTCAAAAGGCTTGTATTTACAAAGGATTGGGTCTTACACTCTATTAGAGGCCCAAAGGTGTTTGAAAAAGTTTGATGAGGGTTGAATTAATCAAAAACCCTAATTTGTTTTCAAAATGTATTTTAATTGAATACAAAATTCAATTAAAATGACCAAAATTGTTTAACATGTAGAAAAAAAATTGTGATCTTGGATTAATGTTTCAAAAATTAGGTTTTGATCCACAAAATGTTTGGAAATCACTAAAATTTGAAAAATTAAGAAAGAGAAAATATTTTAAATGTCAAAAATAATTAAAATATTAATTCTTTACAAAAATATTAAGTATATGAAATAAATAATATTTTTGGGATTTTTTGGAAAAATAAAATATTTTAACATTAATTTGAATTATTAAAAAAAGAATCAACTCAAAATCATTAAAACTCATGGAGAAATTAATTTTTGAATGAATTAAATAAAATCACAAAATTCAAATATTCAAATATTTGAAAAAGGGCGCCAAGAACATGACAAGAACACGCACCCTTCCTCTGTTTCTACAGATTTGCATTTTCTATCCAATCTCACTGAATACTTGATGATATCATGCAATCTACATATCAATCTACTCGTTTCAACCTCACGATCATGCCTATGGTCTTTAATTTCATTTATTTTAAACATGGAATAAGAAATTAAAGAGAAACCTCAAGAACCCTAAAATTTGCATGAAGGTTCAAAAATTTCATACACGATTCAAACAATGCAATTGATTGAGGGAAAACACTCCATGCATGATTATGAACATATGGCCAAATTATTGTGCAGCAAAAAATGCATGAATCATAGAGTTAGAAGAACTCATGCTTACCACTTGCAGCTGGTGATCGTGTTTTGTGTTAGAGGTGTTACAGCTTGGTTCCAAGGTTATGGACAGCTTCCTTAGGTGCTATGGAGTGTGTCTGGGTGGTTGGAGTTGATTGATTTGAGCTGGAACTTGATTTGGCACCTCAACTACAAATCTGTCAAAGGCTTGAGCAGTTGGCTGGTGATTTTGTGATTTTAGTGTTCCAGATGTTATGTGAGTGTTTGGATCACTTCTATATGATGTTTATGAGGTGTGTGTATGATTGGTTTGATTGGAATAGCTCTCAAACTCAAAACCCGATAGTGACACTACACAAAACAAGGGAAAAGAGGGCGCTTTTTTTGGCCTATGACAGCGCTTAAAAGCGCTGTCTAAGCCTGCGCTGTCGTAGGTAAAGACATAGCTTTTTTATTTATGAAAAAGCGCTCTCTAAAAGGGGACTTTAGACAGCGCTTTTAATGTATACGTTTAAAATTTTAAAAAATAATTTTTATATACTTTAGAGAGCGCTTTTTTCTTCAAAAGCGCTCTATAAAGGGGGACTTTAAACAGCGCTTTTGAAAGCGTTGTCTAATGTATACGTATAATGATTTTTTTATATACCTTTAGAGAGCGCTTTTTCCTTAAAAGCGCTCTCTAAAGGTGGACTTTAGACAACGCTTTTAAAAGCGTTGTCTAATGTATAACTTTAGACAACGCTTTTTTCTCAAAAGCGCTGTCTTTTTTCTACGTATAATTTTGAAGATTTTTTTTTTAAAATCCCATTTTAACCATTTTTTTTATGCAAAAACCTGTATAATTCACATTTCCATAAACTTGTATAATTCACATTTCAATAAACCAGTATGGATACGCATTTCCATCAACAAATTCTATTTCAAAACTAGAATTTACATTAATGCAGAATTCGCACAAATTCTATAAACTAGAATTTATACATTTCAATAAACTAGAATTTACATGCAGAATTCGCACAAATTATATTGTATGGTTTCAAACCTGTATAGAATTTACATTTCAATAAACTAGAATTTACATTCACAAAACTATACATTCAAGAAAGAATTCTTCTTGCGATAAAAAATTCGCACAATTCCTCCTTAGTATCTTGCAATTGTTTCCTCGTGTAATAAGGACACGCCATATCATCGAAATACTACATAACAAAACAAAATACGCATTATTTAGTTAAAAATAATAAATTATATGACATATCCGATAAATATTAAAATAAATCCTAAGTTATAAAACCATGCATACCGTAATAGGAATCTCCAATTGTCCCATTTGAAGGATTTCTCTCATGAACCTCAAAACGAAGTACCCGCAGTCTATGCCATTACGCTGACGAGGGCACTACACATAGACAAACAAATAAGAAATAATATATAGATGTTTTGTGTTATCAAGTAGCATCACTAATAAGCAATATTGTGAAAATTAATATACCTCCACTTTGACCCATGTAATATTGGTTGCTCTAGCCCGTGCTACTCGTGCGTATCTTCCTGGTTACTAGACATTTGACCTGTAAGAAAGAAAAAAACAGAAATTAAATGACAAATATAAAAATTTATAATCCTAATCCATTGAATGATATAAGCTATTTTGAATTATATAAGCTATAATTTTATAACTAGTACCTTTTTCACTAACGTCTCTTTCTTTTCTGGTTTGGAGTATGTTCTACCCATCTCTTAACAACACGGATGGTTGGATTGATCCAAATACCCTCATTATGATCATTTCTAGTATATGATTCATTCGCTATAATATTTTCATCTTGATCATTTCTAGTAAATGATTCAATATCAACATCAATATCACCTTGATCTCCAACGTTTTCATCAATTACTTTGTTAGATAAAAGCACTATATACCATTTTGTACTTGTCGGATCAGTGACATAGAACACTTGTTTAGCTTGAGAGGCTAGAATAAAAGGCTCATCTTTGTACCCCACCCTATTAAGATCCACTTGCAAAAATCCTGACTTATCCATTCGTACGCCATTATTATTTTCAACCCACTTGCAACGAAATATAGGAATCTGAAACTTCTCATAATCAAACACACAAATGCGCTCGATAACCCCAAAATATGACAGATTTGCAAATTTGGGGTTTAAGTCTTTCACACTTGAAATGTGCATTGCTTCAGCTACCACGGTGACACCACTATTTTGCATAGTACTTTTATCATCTTGTTCTTTGGTATAAAATGTGTATCCATTAATTGCATATGCGCTATAAGAAAACACGACCATACTTGGACCATATGCTAAACATCTCGACCTTTCTGTTATTGAAGCGCGGTCTGAATAATACTTTGAATAAATATGATCCTTAAACCAAGGTATGAAACTTCGATTGTCTCCCGTACTATCCAATTCTCAGTTCTATTCGGATTTAAACCTCAGAGAACATCCTTATGCATTTCAACATACTGCTCAACCTCATTCTCATTGTGCAGAACATACAAATGCACTTGATCCCATTCGACCCTTGATACTGTCACAACTTCATTTCTAATTAACTTTTTTCCTTCTTTTTTTTTTTGACAATATGAGATTTGGGGAGTCCAATTGATTGTACATTGGACAAATATTCAGTACAAAACTCAACCGCTTCTTCAACAATGTATCGTTCGGAAATACAACCCTCTGGTCGACTTTGGTTTTTCACATACCCTTTTAATATTTTCATATAACGTTCAGCAGGGTACATCCATCTCATATAAGCCGGTCCACACAATTGTGTCTCTTTCACCAGATGAACAACTAGATGAACCATTATGTCAAAAAACGAGGAAGGAAAATACATTTCAAGATCACACAAAATAATAACTATTTCTTTTTGCAATGTTGGTAAGATCCCTGGATCGATCACCTTACTGCAAATTGACTTGAAGAAAAAACACAATTTAGTTATTGCGCTTCTTACTTTTTCTGGCAGAATAGAACGTATACCTATTGGTAGAAAATGTTCCATTATAACATGGCAGTCATGCGTCTTTAAACTCTTTAACTTGAGGTCTTTCATGGACACAAGTCTTCTAATATCTGAAGAGTATCCTTCTGGAACTTTAACTTCACTTAGAAACTTACACAATACTTTTTTCTCCTTTCTAGATAGAGTATACGCAGTAGGTGGTAGATATGTTCATTTTCCTTTCTTCAAGGGTCCTAATTCAGTTCTTATCCCCATATGTACCAAGTCCTTTCTTGCTTTAAGGCCATCCTTAGACTTTCCTGGTATATTGAGTAACGTACCAATAACACTGTCAAATACATTTTTTTCAATATGCATAACATCGAGAAAATGTCTTACATACAACGATTTCCAATATGGCAGTTCAAAAAAAATTGACCTCTTCTTCCACCCACTCTTGACAAGTGTATGTGCAAAAGGCTTTCCAAACTGAGTTCTCACATCTTTCACCTTTTTAAAAATTTGATCACCTGTCAATATTGTTGGAGCTCTACCATGTTCTGGATCTCCATTGAATGCTTTTCTCCACCCACGATAGTGATGATTAGAATTTAAGAATCTACGATGACCGAGAAAGACATTCTTCTGACCAAACTCCAATCGTGTCCAATCTGTTTTATCTTCACAAATAGGACACGCGCATTGACCTTTTATGTTATACCCTGATAGATTTCCGTATGCTGGAAAATCATTAATTGTACCAAACAACATCGCCCTCAAGTTGAAACTTTCTTTCCTATACCCATCATAAACCTCCACATCGTTCTCCCACAAAAATTTTAAATCTTCGATTAAGGGTGCCAAGTATACGTCTATGTCATTCCCTGGTTGTCTAGGCCCAGAAATTAACATAGATAACATCATGTACTTACGCTTCATACATAGCCATGGAGGTAGGTTATAAATCATTATGATCATAGGCCAAGTGCTATGTGAGATACTTTGAATACCGTGTGGGTTCATTCCATCAGTAGATAATGCCAAGCAAAGGTTTCTTGCTTCTTTTCCAAATTCAGGATAATCATCATCAATTTTCATCCACTGTGGTGAATCTGCCGGATGTCGAAACTTTCCATCAATAATTCTTTCATCTGCATGCCAAGTCAAGTGTCTTGAATCGGTCTCACTACGAAACATGCGTCTAAATCTCGGAATTATAGGAAAATACCATAAGACTTTTGCTGGAGACAACTTTTTCTTATATCGAGGGACACCGCATTTAGGACACTCATTTGACGATGCATACTCATTTCGAAACAATACGCAATCGTTTGGACAGGCATGTTCTTATCATAGCTCATGCCAATAGAGCACAACATCTTTTTGGCCTCATATGTTCGATTGGGAAGAGCATTATCCTCTGGAAGCATATCTTTCATAAGGGCCAATAACTCTGTGAAACTTTTATCCGACCATCCATTGCCCGCCTTTAAGTTGTACAACTTTAATACCATAGACAATCTTGTGAATTTGGTGCAACCATTATACAACGGTTTCTCTGGATCGCTTACCAACCTCTCAAACATTTTGGGACAATCCTTAAGATCTTCTTCAAGTGCTTCTGCAATCTCTCCGACTCAATCAGAATCGTATGTATCCATGCCATTGTCGTATGAAGCGTAGGTCGTATTATCCCCCGATTCAACATTCCCGTTAATTTTCTCACCATGCAAATTCCAACATGTATAACTTCTATCAATTCCACTCCTCAATAAATGTGATGCCAACTGAACCGCGCCAACCTGACTCCCAAAACAGCAACCCAAGCAAGGACATATCATTCGACTGGGGTCTTTGGCATGCGCAACAGCAAACTTAACGAATTCCGATACCCCATTGTCGTACTCTTTCAACAATCGACTTGAAGACATCCATTTCTTATCCATAGTTATACTAATTAAACTAAACAAAAACAAAAAGAAAAAATGTTATACCTGTAGGGAAACGATCCGACTTTCACACTTTAAACACAAGTAACCCCTATACACGTATCATAAAATGAAATATCATTAATTGACCAATTATGAGTCATAACTTGATAAGTGGAAACATGTAATCACAAACAAGCAACAATTAGAGAACAGATCAACATACAAGAAGAAAGGTGAGAGACAACCATTAATATAGGCTCATTGACTTATAATATAACTTTAAAAACCACGAAAAATTATAATTTAAAGTATCAAAAAAATTCTCTCCTCAATAAGTATAAAGTAGACAATTAACTTATAACAAAAAAAACTGCCGATATTCATGCTCTTATGAAAGTCAAGAAAAAATAATAAAGAAAAAAACTGAAACAATTTTTACTAATGATTTTCTATTCAATGATTATAATCCCTCATCTTTTCCTCAAATTACAGGAGTGAAATCAAAAAGACAAAAATCACTGATAGTTAGCCACTAGAGCTTAAATCAGGTCATGATATATATTCTATTCAGAAACTAAAGCAACATCTACATTAATTGGAATTAAGAAGCCAATGCTTGATCTCATCCAATGACATGCGAGTATTTCCAGAAAATGGAGTACTACACTCCTTAGCATTAAATCTCATCGTGAAAACTTTTTCCCCATAAAAATCAAATCAAAAACAAAAATTAAAAACAGAGAAATGAATAATAAAAGAGATCACTCAGTTCAGCAACAACGTACCTTATTCGTTTTCAGAGGATAAGAGAATAAGAACAACAACAACAACAACGTTTTCACGAAATGACGACAACAGTGACGACAACGGTGACGACAACGGTGACGGCAACGGTGACGGCAATGGTGACGGCAATGGGAATGCAAGAACGACGGCAATGGCAATGCAAGAACGACGGCAAGGGTTTCATAAAATGTTTAGAAGAAACGGTCAAGAGAAGAAAATGAATAGAAGTGTCTGAAAATGTTTAGAAATTATTTTATATTTTAATTCGTAAATGACCTTAGAGGGCGCTTTTAAGAAAGCGCTTTCTAATGTGCAACCTATAAGAGCGCTTCCCTTAGAAAGCGCTTTCTAAAGTGAAACGAATTTAAGACCCATAAGAGCGCTTTTCTGAAAGCGCTTTCTAAGGTTAACTTTAAACAACACTTTTTAAAAGCGCTGTTTAAAGTAATACCTATAACAGCGCTTTCCAAAAAAGCGCTTTCTAATGTGGAATCCATTTATTGCATTTAACAGCGCTTTTTAAAAGCGCTTTCTAAAGCCTATATTTTACTGCGCTTTCTTTTAGCGAAATTTTTTTATTCTTTTTAGCAGTGCTTTTTTATAAAAGCGCTGTCTTTTTGGTGCTGTCTATTCCTATTTTTGGCGTAGTGTGACTTGCTTTAGAAGGCAATTTTGGAGTGAGAGAAGAGATTTTGAGGAAAGCATCTGTTAGATGGCTTTGGTGTACTCAAACTGATCACAAATGAGCTCTATTTATAGTAGAGCAAGTTTGTTTTGCAAGGAATAGTGAATGGTAACTGCTGCATAGGTTTGGCCAATGTTGAGCAATGAGAATCCAAGTCTCCTCTAGCCATTGACTAGAGGTTAGAGCACAGGATGTTGGTTCCCTTGGTCTTGGATAAGTCTTGACTGAATTCCGTTGGAAATGGCTCAGTCCATGCCACCTTAGTGCATCCATTGAATGCTCCAAAACAAAATTGGAGTCTTGTCCCTCTTTTAGGGATTTCTAGGTTTGGCATGCTGTTTTTGGTTCCAAAGACTTGGGAGGCCTGGGATCAGAGTTGGTTCCTCCTTGGTCCCCCTTGAGGTGTTCAGATGGATAGAGTTGCTTTCCCTTTGCAAAATTTGAGTAAATCGAGCAAAACTCCAAAATCTGCCTTGCCATGATAGTTTGCAGCAAGGCATATTTGCATTGTCATATCTCATGGCTCAAGTGGATTTTGATGGAGTTCTTGGCCATTTTGGAAATCCCTCATATGATACAACAACTGTTTGATCATAATTGGTCTTGATAAATTTTAGATCCAAGTGAAAAATGTCCCTACATTTGGAAAAAAGTAAGGCAGATTCTGACTTAGTGAAATTTTCACTAATTGTTGGAAAAAAGTGACATTTTCACTTTTTGTGATTTGGATCATTCCATAACTTAAAATCCTTGAGGAATTGGAATGAGTTGTGTTTGAAGCTTTTGTAGAGTGCCATGAAAGCTACAAATCCAGCTTTGGATGGGGAAAAATGGCCTTGTGGTTTAGGAGTTATGATCCTCCAAAGTTGGTACCCTAGTCACTTTGTTCCATAACTTAGAAAATTTTCTAAGTTTTTATGGTTACCCCTTTTACAAGTTATCCCACTTTTCTTGATTTTTCTTGATGAATGATGATTCCAATCACACATTAACATCATTTTAGGGTTAAAAAACCATAATTGTGAAAAATCTCAAAAAAATCAAAGTTTGACTTTTGTGCACAGTTGACTTTTTATCAGATGAATTCCAAACTGTGTGATCCTCTATGAAATCAAGTCCTTGACCTAAATCAAACTTGATGGATTGATTTCATAGGTGTTATAGGGTGTATTGAATCATGTCCTAGGGTTTGGGAGCATGTCCTGGTCAAAAGTCAAAGTTATAGTTGACTTTTTTCGCGAAACCCTAATTGTGGTTCTGATGAAATTGAAACTTGTTGCTCAAGCTTTTTAGACCAATCCATTGTTGCAAATGGATCAATGTGGTGTGTTATGGACCCTCAAATCATCTCTTGAGGTCTTGGCTCATGATTTGTCCCAAAAATCAACTTAGGGGTGAATTAGGTCAAGAAACCCTAATTCCTGATTTTTTGTGAATGCATCCCCTGAGGTTAAATTTACTTGATGATTGGGTCCATGATGTCCCTTGGAGCATCATAGGTTATGCTTTGAAGCATTGGCTCATGCCCAGGGGAAAATTTCCATCTGGAGGCCCTGGTCGACCAAACCCTAATTTTGGTGACACTAGTGATCTTGAGGCTTAATCCACTTGGAATGTTGCAGCTTTGTGCTTAATCCTTGAAGAGGGAGTCCCCTTGATCCCTTATGGGTGTTTGAGAGGTTAGACAAGTTGAAGATCATGTCATTCCTTGATTGATCATTTGTCTAAGCACTCAGAGAGGGCTTGAAACCCTAAATTTGATTGTAGTGGATGCTCACCCATCTTTGGGGAGACTAATGAGGTATGATGGTTCATCCATATTGTGATGATGATTTGCACAATGATGGGAAATCTTAGTGGTCAAAATTTGGGGTATGACAGATGCCCCTATTTAATCTTCTTGGACCCGAAGGTGTGAATGGCGAAGGTATTCGCGCATTCAGGGTGCAAGAGGATTAAATATCGGAATACCCAAAATTTTAATGGTGGTTAAGAATGGTAGTTTACGCATCCTTCTTCTTTTGCTAAGCAATGATGCTTAGAAAAGGTAAAAACTTCCCCTCGATCCTGGTCTTCAGCCAAGGAACTGGTCTCAGTTTCTGAAATAAACTTCCCCTCGATCCTGGTTTCCTACCAAGGAACTGGTCTCAGTTTCTGAAATAAACTTCCCCTCGATCCTAGTTTCCTACCAAGGAACTGGTCTCAGTGTCTGAAATAAACTTCCCCTCGATCCTGGTTTCCTACCAAGGAACTGGTCTTAATTTCTGAAATAAACTTCCCCTCGATCCTGGTTTCCTACCAAGGAACTAGTCTTAGTTTCTTTCGTCAATAAACTTTATTGACAAGGGATGCTGTGCGTAGCGGTTTTCCTCAAACTTCTCGCTGAATTTTCCTGGAGAGATGCCATTTGACGTAAAATTTTTTGATGTCAGACTTGCTGGGAAACCCATCTGTCTGAATTGTAGAGGTACACAAACTTCTCTGTTGGAGATGCCATTTGTCGACTCTACTGGGGAAAACGAGTCTCTTGAGAGACTGCCTTCGCTTGGAGATATTACATCATACTTTTCTCGAGGTCTTCTAGGAGAAATGCCATATGATGTACCCCAACTTTGAGGTGCCGATGACTTTGTCAACATTGACTTTTTGGAGAGAAGAACCATTGTGTTGCTGAAAGTCTTTAGTTGTGAGGCTCTCTCTAGGGATTTTCCTTAATCTGGGAAAGCGAAGATATCATCTTCAATGGTGAAGAGTGATGTTTATCGGAAGCTCTCTGGCTTTTTGTGGTTTAAGTTATCAAAGTGTTCAAGGGCCAACTCTAATCCAGAAATAAACTAGAGGAGATATATTGTGTCGATGCAACATTTCCTGACGAGGAAAGAACCGAAAACTCGATTGTGAAGACATTCATCACTAGAGGACACGACAGAAGAGAGTGATAGTGATGCAATATGAATGTGAATGCAAATCAATAATGCATGATGTATGTATGTGTATGCTGACAAAACTAACACGACATACAGACTGGTAGACGAACACGATTGGATATTCGGTCATAGTGGGAGATAAAAAGTATTGTTGGTTCAAGATAACAATTATGCCTTGCTTAGGAGAAGTAGTCCCTGTGGGGGAACAATCGTTGATCAGGCTTAGGAGATGAGAACTCGGCCGAGGGTGTCAGATGGAGTATTCGCGTCTGACACAGTTGATCCTTCGTTCCGGCATACTGGTTTAGAAGGAGTACTTTGATTCTGTACTTTGAAGTTCGGTTACTTCTAGAGAAGCGTTCGATGTTCTTTTAATGTTTAATAGTCGAAAGAAATTGCCATATTTATTTTAAAAGCCGAAAAAGTTTTAACAAAAAATTTCATTTTTGTTTTATTTCAAGAATCGTTAATCATGTTAAAAACGTCGTTCTGTAAAGCTAAAACAAATAAGAACTGCAAACAAAAGCACAAGGGCTCAAATTTTATTGATAGTATGGAAATCAGCCAAACGCGTGATTCCATAGAGTATTTACAAAGTTAGAAAATGGTAATTTAAGGGAAAAGGGCAACATCGAAACATAAAGACCACTATCCTTCTACCAACTTTGAATTCGGGGCATCCTGAGCTTCTGTCGAAGATGACTTTGACTGGAGTTTTCTTTCGATGGATGGCATTACTGCTACTAGGGGATTTGCCCTTGTTGGATGTAGTTACTTGCCATTATACCTAACTTTTGCTTGGATTTTACTTTGAGATTTCCAATCCACCGGGATGATTTTTTTTATTATGTCTCTAATTTTTGCCTGGACTGCTCTTTCGGGTTTTCAATCCACTAAGACGTGTTTTTTTTTTTAGTTTAGGCGAAGTATTTCTTGACTACATCAACATTTGTGGGGTAGGCAAATTCCTCTCCATCCATGGTTGTAAGTCTCAAGGCACCTCCTGAGAAAGCTTTCTTGACCACACAGGGGCCGTCATAATTCGGAGTCCACTTGCCCCAAGAATCAGTGAGAAATGATTGTATCTTCTTGATTACAAGGTATCCTTTTCTGAAGACGCGAGGTTGGACCTTTTTGTCGAACGCCTTCTTCATGATTCTTTGCTGATACAACTGACCATGGCATAATGTTGTGATTCACTTCTCTTCAATCAGATTTAATTCGTCGTGTTGACTTTGACATCATTCAGCTTCCGTAAGCTTAGCTACCATCAATACCCAGATCGATGGGATCTCTACTTCTATAGGGAGAACTGCTTTCATACCATATACTAGAGAGAAAGGGGTTGCCCCTGTTGAAGTGCGGACAGATGTGCGATAACCGTGAAGAGCAAAGGGTAGCATCTCATGCCAGTCTCTGTAGGTTACAACCATTTTCTGAACAATCTTCTTGATGTTCTTGTTAGCCGCTTCTACCGTCCCGTTCATCTTGGGTCGGTAGGGAGATGAGTTATGGTGTTCGATTTTGAACTCAGAACACAACTCTTCCATCATCTTATTGTTCAAGTTAGATCCATTGTCAGTAATGATCTGGCTTGGAACACCATAACGGCAGATGATATTGTTTTTGATAAATCGGACCACCACCTGTCAGGTTACATTGGTGAATGACGCTGCTTTGACCCATTTGGTGAAGTAATCAATGGATACCAGGATGAACCGATGTCCGTTCGAAACCTTGGGTTCAATCACACCGATCATGTCGATTCCCCATATGGAAACAGGCCAAGGGGAAGAAAGAACTTTGAGATGCGTTGGCGGTACATGAATTTTGTCGGAGTATATCTGACACTTGTGACACCTCCTCATGTACTTGTAGCAGTCGGATTCCATGGTTAACCAATAGTACTCTGCCCTTAGAATTTTTCTCGCCATTGTGTGTCCGTTGGCATGAGTGCAAAAGGATCCTTCGTGAATTTCTTTTGTCAGCATGTCTGCTTCTGGTCTGTCTACACATCAGAGCAAGACCATGTCAAAGTTTCTCTTATAGAGTGTATCACCGCTCAGGAAGAAACTGCCAGCCAGCCTTCTGAGGGTCTTTCTGTCTTTCCTTAGTGCCCCAGGTGGGTACTCTTGTTTCTGAAGGAAGCATTTAATATCGTGATACCAAAGTTTGTCGTCTATGACTGCTTCAACTGTGAAGATGTAAGCGGGCCGTTCAAGGCGCATTATGTCGATCTTAGGTAAGTCGGTCCATTGACCTACACTAATCATGGAAGAGAGGGTGGCTAAGGCATCAGCCATGTGGTTCTCTTCACGAGGGATATGATGAAACTCGATTCTGTTGAAGAAGGGTAACAACCTTCTTGCATAATCTTTGTAAGGAATCAATCCAGATTGGTATGTGTTCCAATCTCCTTTGATCTGATTGATGATCAAAGCTGAGTCGCCATATACATCCAAGTTCTTGATCCTCAAATCAATCATTTCCTCGAGACCCATAATACAGGCTTCGTATTCGGCCTCGTTGTTTGTGCACTTAAATGTAAGTCTGGCAGTGAAAGGAATGTGGGTACCCTGAGGTGTTATGATGATTGTCCTAATTCCGTTTCCGTAATGACTGATAGCTTCGTCAAAGATTAATCCCCATTGGGAACCTGGTTCTGTCCCTTCACTGGGTCTTTCACTTTTAGATACATGACATCTTCGTCTGGGAAGTCAAACCCGACTGATTCCTGATTGTTAATCGGTTGATGAGCCAAATGATCGGCTAAAATACTCCCTTTAACGGCTTTCTGAGCGTGGTATTCGATGTTGTATTCTGATAACAACATCTGCCAACGGGCAATCCTTCCTGTGAGAGCAGGTTTTTCAAAGACGTACTTGATTGGATCCATTTCGGAGACAACCAAGTAGTGTGACGAATCATGTACTGGCGAAGACGTTTGGCTGCCCAAGCATACGCGCAACAAGTTTTCTCAAGCATAGTGTATCGAGTCTGGCAGTCGGTGAATTTCTTGCTCAAATAGTAGATGGCAGACTTTTTCCATTTGGTTTTGTCTTGCTGGCCAAGTACACAACCCATGGAGTCTTCCAAGACTGTTAAGTATATGATCAGTGATCTTTCTTCCACTGGAGGTGATAGAATCGGCGAATTCAACAAGTATTCCTTAATACTGTCGAAGGCGGTTTGGAAATCTTCTGTCCAAATGCAGTCCTGGTTCTTTTTGAGTAATTTGAAAATCGGCGTGCATGTCGCGGTCATGAGGAATATGAATCTGGAGATGTAGTTCAAACGTCCCAGGAATCCCCTGACTTGTTTTTCAATTTTCGGAGAAGGCATTTCTT
Source organism: Lathyrus tuberosus (assembly GCA_022829125.1). Lineage (NCBI taxonomy): Eukaryota > Viridiplantae > Streptophyta > Magnoliopsida > Fabales > Fabaceae > Lathyrus > Lathyrus tuberosus. The sequence goes on from JALAZF010000040.1 coordinate 20,654,824, forward strand.
GGATGGCCTTGACCTTGTCAGGATCAACCTCAATTCCTTTCTGGCTTACGATGAACCCTAAAAGTTTCCCTGAACGGACACCGAAGGTGCATTTATTGGGATTCAAGAGAAGTTTGTACTTTCTCAACCGCTCGAATAGTTTTGACAGGTGGGTCAATGCTCCTCTTCTGTCTTAGATTTTGCAATCATGTCATCGACATATACCTCAATTTCCTTGTGTATCATGTCATGAAACAGAGTAGTCATGGCCCTTTGATAGGTTGCTCTGACGTTCTTCAAACCAAACGGAATTACCTTGTAACAAAAGGTACCCCATGGGGTAATGAACGAAGTTTTATCCATGTCCTTCGGCGCCATTTTGCTTTGATTATAGCCCGAGAATCCATCTATGAAGGAGAAAACTTTGAACTTTGCTGTATTGTCTACCAGCATGTCAATGTATGGTAAAGGAAAGTCGTCCTTTGGACTAGCCTTGTTCAGATCCCTGCAGTCTACACACATTCTGACATTTCCATCCTTTTTTGGAACTGGTACGATGTTGGCTAACCATTGAGGATATACTGATGTGGCGAAGAAACCCGCGTCAATCTGTTTTTGTACTTCCTCTTTGATTTTGATGGCCATGTCTGGATGAGTCCGTCTCAACCTCTGTTTTACTTGCGGACATTCTGACCTTAACGGTAGATGATGTTCCACGATGCTAGTATCCAACCCTGGCATATCCTGGTAGGACCAAGCAAACACATCAGGAAATTATTTGAGAAGCTTTGTCAAACTCTCTTTGACAGTTGGACTGAGCAGTGCCCCAATCCTGATTTCTTTTCTCTCTTTTTCTGAACCCACGTTGATCGTTTCCAACGGCTCTTTGTGAGTTCAATGGACCTTTCCTCCTGTCTGAGTAATCGGGAGATCTCTTCTGGAATTTCGTCGTCAACTTCTTCTTCAGCCCCAAATACCGGGAACTCAAAGTTGGGAGAAGGAATCAGATCGTATGTTTCAAGGGGGTTTAAAACAAGCAATCTGCATGACGTGATGATTTGTGTTTAGAAGAGATAGACAAAATGCAAGTGTGTGCAGTGTATTTTTTTTTAAAAACTGCTTGTTTATTTTATTGAGTTTTTTTTAGGATTACCATTTTCTATGAAAAGCGAAAAGAGAAAACAATAATTAATGCGGAAATTACAGAACGAAGTTATTTTATTTATGAATAAGTCGATTCTTGAAACTACAGCCCTATAAAACAAACTCTGTCGCTTTGGGGGAAGCGAAGATGGAAATCTACAGAAAGCGAGCCCTATCAAAACATCCATTTCACCTAGGCAGGGTGAAAGGTTAAAGACGGCAATTACTTTGACTTATGAACAATCTTCGGAATATCGACAGCAACCCATTGGCGGCGAACTCCTCGGTGAATCACAAAGTCTGGTACTTTCCTTTATTTGTCTTCAGAAATGATGATGATTTCTTGTGGAGCAGGATCGTTGGAATCTGTCTCCCAGGCAGAGTTGTCGTAGGAGGATTCCTCTGTTGTATTTTGCAGAGTATTGGTGCTCTCAGGAAAATCTCCTCATCCAGTTGGCTGGATGTCTTCCAACCTGATACGAGAGCTTTCTGGAGCGGTGTATTTGACCATATAGTCAAATTTTCCACTTGGTTGTCCTAAGGTGTCCCACACTTCTTTGGAACTGGAGGAGTCATCTTTCTCGATGACGTTGACCTCGGGAAAAGCGTAGTTGATGAATTCTAGTCTGGCAAGCTTTGCTAATTCATCGTCGTACGAGATATTTTCTGAATGACCTGAGTGTTGATCCCATGACATGGTGGGGACGCAGGTATTCTTTTCAATGATTCTCAATTGATTTTCATTGTTCGGCTGATTTTCTTGCCCTAAGTCTCCTGGGTACGGCTGCCAGATAGGCAGGCCATCCCTTGGGCCATAATAGTCGTGGTCAAAGTTGTCCTTCATCAGAGTGTCTTCCTCTAATGAATTTGGTGGAGCCCGGCATCCTTCCAGATCATAATCTCCAAATATCATTTCGACGTCTGACCTCGGTATAAATCTCAGACTCTGTGCGAGATAGCAAAATGGCATAGTCACTTCTTCCTGAGATATATAACCGTCCTTGTTAAGATAGGACTTCCATTCCTCATCCGTATCGGAGGAATCTCCCTCGTTGATAGTATGGACTGCTTCATGCACTGGGTGAAGGAAACCTCCACTGTGGAAGAAGTCCTTAATGGGATGAAGACTTTCATCGTTAGCAGCTATATGGGTGCAGGTTGCAGAAAAACCAAGACCCTTCTTCGTTTTATTATCAGTAGGAATGACAAGCTGTCCCCATCCTTTTGCACTGTTATTCTCGATCACTTCGAGAGCATCTCTGTATGAGGAAATCGAGGTTCCTTTTTATGATTGATTCTCATTGCTCACCAAAAGTGTCTGGAACTGAGTCCCAACAACCTCCTCGGGTTCTACACAAGTAGATAATGACAAGTTGCTCACGAGCAAGGCTTGTTCTCCACAAACCGTGACGAGTTGATCGTTCTTGATGAACTTCAGTTTCTGGTGAAGTGTCGAAGTGACTGACCCAGCCTGGTGTATCCACGGTCTTCCTAATAAGCAACTGTATGTTGCCCGGATGTCCATGACCTGGAAAGCGATTAGGAAAGTGTGAGGACCAATAGTTATGGAAAGGTCAACTTCGCCGATAACTGCTTTCCGAGACCCGTCAAATGCTTTAACGATGACCTCACTGCCCCTCACCGGGGGTCCTTTGAATGATAGTCGCATTAAAGTGGACTTCAGCATAACGTTGATGGCTGATCCTATGTCTACCAGTACGCTGGCTAAAACATCGTCCTGGCAGTTAACTGTGATATTGAGCGCCATGTTGTGACTTTTGCCCCCCTCTGGCAAATCCTCATCACTGAATCCTAAGTTGTTGTAGGAAGTGATGTTAGAGATGATGCTATCAAACTGTCGTATTGACACATCCTGTTCCACAAAGGCTTGCTCTAAGACTTTTTGTAGAGCCTCTCTGTGGGCTTTGGAACTGAGTAAAAGTGATAACACTGAGATCCTTGAAGGAGTTTGTAACAGTTGGTCAACAATGTTGTATTCACTCCTTTGGATGAGCTTCAGCATCTCATCATTGTTTTTCAAAAGGTCGGGATTACTGGATTGACCGACTGGTGAATTGGGAACTTCTGTCTGAAGTTCTTTTTCTCTACTGGGTTCTCCAACTCCTCGGTTGAAGATTCGACCGCTTTGTGTTACTCGACTGATGTCTGCAATATTCACGACGGAGGGAAATGGAATTTCCTTTCCATTCTCAATTGTCGTTTCACCATATTTGTAAGGGATCGCCTTAGCTGATTCATACGGTAGCGGTCCCGGTAGATAGATAACTACAGGAGCCTTCTGATTTTTCTGACAGTCGTAATTAACTTCAATCAGTTCCTTGCTAAGAACATTTGATTCGTCCAGTAGAAGGATGATGGTACAAACATCCTTGTTCCTTTCAGGGTCAGAGATTACAACCACGTCTCTGATTTGATCTGCAAAGTAGTCCGGCTTCCAGTCAATGGACCCCGAAGCTAGGTATGAGTGAATTTCCTTGCGATCCAACTTACCTTGAAGGGCTGCTCGTACGAGGTAACATCCTTGGCTATTTTTCGAACATACTCTACAACGTTCATAGTTGTGTGGTGGCACCTGGACAAGCCCGCTTTGAATGCAGTGTAGCCTCACTAGATCTGTTTCTGTAGATCGGACATCCTGACTTCGATGCTGAGTAGGGTTCCCATCAACCACACTGATTTGTTGCGTGTCTTCATCCATATAAATTGGAAGCCACAAGTGGTTTAACGAGTGTTGCAAAGTTCTTTGAACGAGAGTACACCCTTGGTTACTCTCACAACATCCTTTACAGTTCAGATAATCATGCGAAGTGAGACAACCAAGTTGGACCTGCCTGGCGTGTAACTCCATTAAGCTGGTATTCATCAGACGAATATCGAAGATTTGAATCATGTTGATCTGATAGGGATTCCTATCATGGTAGTCCTGGATCCATCCAAGATCCATCTTACGCTGGAGGGCCTCTTGTACAAAAGAGCATCCCTGTTTGTTTACCGAGCAAGTCAGACAGGAATTGTAATCGTGCCGCGGCAGATTATGATACTGGCTTTGCCTTGAGTGCATTGCCACCAAGTTGACATTCATTGTACGGATGTCGTGATTCTGAATGATGTTGGAATTCGTATAGGTCATGCTGACTCCACGAACTCGATGCTCTTGGATCCATCCGAGATCCAATTGTTCCTGTAGAGCTGACTGCACCACAAAATATCCCTGATTGTTTTTAGAGCAGATATCACACTGGTGATAATTATGAGGTGGCACATGGCCATATCCGCTCTGTCTACAATGCATCTTGACCAAGTTGGCCCTTAATAAGAGTACATCATGAATTTGATAGATGTTGTTAGACTTCCCCCTCTATCAAATTGACTGTAGCTTTCTCATGTTGAGGCAGCGGGTTCATGAGAACATTAAGATTCATATCTTTGAAAGATAAGACCCGGCTCCTAACAGCTTTTGCACATCGGATTTGAAACTGAGACAGTTCTCTATGTTATGCCCTGGTCCTCCTTGATGGTAAGGACAAGTATGATCTGCTTTGAACCAAAAAGGAAGAGTTTCCGGTAGTGTAAGAGGAGAGTTAGTCTGGACGTGCCCCTTGACCAGTAGTAATGGAAATAGGTCGGCGTACAACATGGGTATAGGGTCAAACCCTGGCGGTCGTGTTGTACAATTGTTGTTATATGGAGGACGAGTCTGCTTAAGAGACTGTTGATTAGGTTGGCTCTGCGCAACTTGAGGTTGATACGTAGGAACAGGCGCAGGATTGATAGCAGGAGTTACTGCCGCTACTGGTTGATATCGTCGCCTTTGCTTTCCGCGAGAGATATTCTCGATATCTTGCTCTTTTTTCTTAGGGAGAGCACTACCGTATCGTTTTGTACTACTTGATGATCCAACGTTTTTAACTAGGCGTCCTTCTCGGACCGCTTCCTTAAGATGAACTCCCATGCCCACCATCTCGGTGAAGTCACTGGGCGCACTGGCGACCATTCTGTTGTAGTAAAATGAGCTTAAGGTTTTTAAGAAGATCTTTGTCATCTCTTTTTCCTCCAGAGGTGGAGAAATATGAGCGGCAATTTCACGCCATCTTTGAGCGTATTCCTTAAAGGTTTCCTTGTCCTTTTGTGACATCGATCTGAGTTGATCTATGTGCGGTGCCATGTCCAAATTGTATTTATATTGTTGAACAAAAGCAGCGCCAAGATCTCTGAACGCGCCGATCGTAGCGCGGTTTAAACCCATGTACCATTTTAATGCGGCACCGGTTAAACTATTTTGAAATTAATGAATTAGTAGCTCCTGGTTCTTTGTCTGAGCTGACATTCGCCGAGCGTACATCACTAAATGACTCTGAGGGCAAGAGTTACCCTTGTATTTTTCAAAGTCGGGCACTTGGATTTTGTGTGGGACTTTCACATTGGGGACCAAGCAAAGGTCTGCGGCGTCCTTTCCAAATAGATCCTGCCCGCGAAGGGCTTGCAGTTCTTTTTGCATTTCTAGGAACTATTCCTGGAACTCATTCATTTTTTCGAATATGCTTTCGTTTCCACCAGAAGGTATCTGGGGAATCTGTCATTCCAGGATAGTGTGTACCACGGGTGGTGGTATAGTCATTATGGCCGAGACCCTCGGTGCCTTCTGAAGTTTGTAACCTTCAGGAGTTGCTGTCATGCCCCTGGCATCTTCGCTTTCCTGAAGTTTGTAACCTTCAGGCCCAGCGGCTCCTGCTGTGGTTCCCTGATCCTCAACGATCGGCGGAACATATCCTTCCGGGATATAGTTAAGTGGCATGCCCAGGGGCGATCTTTCGACATTTTGTACCTAGGATCGTACTTCTCCACTATAGGCGTAGATGTGATCTCTGAGATCACAGTCCTTTGTTGTTGCATCTGAGCTTCTACTAGAGCTTGCATGTCGTTATGAAGCTTTCTCAGATCCTCTTTTAGAGTGTTGATCTCTTCTCTCAACTCTCTGTTCTCTTCCTTGAGATCATCCATTTTTTTTGACGATTGGCCCGAGTATTGTACAAATGAGACAATTTGACTCTAGAATCGAGACACAAACGTGAGATTCGTAGGTAAGAAGAATCCGTTTATGAGAATGATGAATGTAATGATTATTAATTATTTTTGTTTATTCAAAGTAAAGTTCGACAATTAGATTGCAAATATCAAACAGTGGGGAAACCCCGTTTTATTGAATTCAAAGGATTGCGGAAATGGAAATACAGTAGATTACAAAGTGCTGGAAAAGGAAATCTAAACTAATGGATCCTAAGTCCTCTCTGAAGAGAGCTCAGGTGCTGGTTCGGGTGCTTTACTTTTCTTTGACCGGGGCTCTTGACCCGTTGTCGGGTTGTCATTCCTTTGCCAAGTGAAAGGAGCGAGCAAATTCCTTTGGTCAACCTGATTTTCTACAGCATGTTTCTCTAAAATATCAATCAAAGCATCTTTTTCTCTTAATAGCTGTTGTATTTTCTTGCACTCCACATTAAGAATACGATACTTGTTCCTCCAAGACCTCTTCTCCTGCTGAACTTTACTGAGAGTCACCTGAAGGATCTCCATCTCAAACATTAAATAAAGGGCAGAGTCCCTTAATGGAAGAACTTCCTGGCGAGGGTAAGGCATCCTCAGCTTGAGAGCTCTAGTTTGTACCCAGTGGAGATAAGGCTCCACTGAGACACAGTTTGGTTTTCCTAGAGACTCTCGTCCTTTTTTGTGAACATGTTTCCAAGCGTTCACTATTTTCATCTTTAGTGCCCTGTCATTTTCTCCTTCCTTGAAGAAAAGACCTTCCAGATGAGCATTCCGCGGGATGTGCTTCATCGGGTATCCAAATTGCCGACGAACCAATATCGGATGATAGTTGATTCCTCCCTTAGTTCCTATAAGGGGTACATTTGGGAAATTTCCACAACGGTCAATGACCCTGATCCCGTCATAGATTCGATTGTACCAATCGATGTCAGAGTTAGTAAGAGACATGATTCTCTGCGACCAACTTAAAGTATTCTTTTGATCCCAAAATGCAGCAGACTTGGGTAAGTGGGAAGTGAACCATTTGTAAAGCAAGGGTACACAACACGTGATCATTCCTCTACTGTATAAATTCCTTAAGTGTACCGAATGATACGTATCTGCAAGTAAGGTCGGTACAGGGTTTCCAATCAGGAAAATCTTAATGGCGTTGATATCTATAAAGTTATCGATGTTGGGAAACAAAAATAACCCGTAGGTGAGCAAAGCAAAGATACTCTCGAAAGCGGCCACGTTCCCTATACTAGCAAAGTACAGGGCTTTCTTTGTCAAGAACTGGGCTGGCAAACCCTGGATGCCACCCTTAGTGGTCATGTGAGTCTTGACTTCTGACTCATCCAAATAAATTGCTCTTGCAATGGTCTGATCCTTTGGAATCTCCTCTAGTCCAGAAAAGGGAGACTGATCAATGATATGCAGATCAGTCAAGTGAGAATACTCCTCCAGCGTTGGTACAAGCTGATAATCTGGGAATGTGAAACAGTGATAAACCGGATCATAGAACTGGATTAGTGTGGACAGGATTCCTTCGATTACGTGGACCCTTAACAAGGACAACAGTCCTCCATACTTGGTTCTGAAAGCCTCGTGGTTGGTGATCATTCTCGCCAAACCTCTCAAATCCTCTAACTTTGGAACCTTGAAGGTGTACTTATGAGTTTTCCTTCTACCGAAATCCATTAGCGCAATCTCCTTTCTCTGACATTTGCAATCATTGTCTTAGTTTAATTTGAAAAAGAGAGACTAGAAGAGAAGATTTTTTTTTGTTTTAATGTTTTTTCAATGAATGTATGAATGCAGCACACAAAAACATAGAAAAAACATGGGGTCAAAGGGTCGGTGTCATGAAGTCAAGGCTCTACCCCCCCCCCAGGGTTTATACTGGTGATTTTTTGTACCTGTCCGCAAAATCATTGACCCCTCTGGGATAACAACAGCAAGCGGATCGCCAGCGAGCTGTTGTATCCTAGAGTGATCTCAGATGAGGGTAGTATCGCGTGACAACTATTTCCGATAGCTTCCGCACTATAAAATGGCTTAAGTCTACTAAAAAGCTCAGCTTCTCAGATAACCCAGTCGACCACACTACTTTCAACAACCGAAGTCGTATAGGCAATGTATCTGCAAAGGGAGTCTCCACTGACTTTGATGGTCGATCGGGGGCTCTTAACTGGAATTCACTCCTAGTAAGATTACCCGCATTTCCATCACCTATCTTAGGTGTATACTCAATCTTTCCACATGCGGCATCACACGTATTCCCATTAGCAGAAAAATAAACACAGATATCAATTAGGAAAAGCAGTATATATATTTGTCTTAATCATCCTAGGCCTCTAGTCTTATGATCCTATACAGACAATGACTCCCTAGCAGAGTCGCCATTTCTGTGACAGTTTGAGCACTCCGGTTTCAACCAGAGAGATAAGAGGGACAAAATGCCTTGTGGGGCCCCACGGTGGGCACCATTTTTCTGTAGCGAGCGATTTTGGACGTGGTTCTTAAGCACTGTCGCTCTGGGGTGGTACAGGTCGATTCATTTTTTATCCTATTGAAGCTGATGAAGGAAGGGAAATAGATGTCTCTAATTAACCCTGCTTGCATACTGAGTTTGATTAGCGATCTGTTAGGTTACAGATGCTATGTGGATGTGGGCCTCTCTCTGCTTATTTTGCTAAAAATGGAATGATGAGACTATGATATCGGTAGGATGTTAGGACTGATGCTTTTCGATTGATGTATGAAGGTACAGGATTTTGGGTTTTTGATTAGTGTGCTCGCTAAGATTTTTCAATCTTATGCCTACGTATTCCCGTTTAACGAGACAGGGAAATCAGAGTGATCGTAGTTCCTCCTATTCTATGGGAGGAAAAAGGTTATTTTGGTGTCTTGTTCAAAGCCCAAGACGTGAAGCTAAAGGTGGTTTGTATCTTGTTCAAAGCTCAAGATGTGAAGCTGAAGGTTCTATTTGTATCTTGTTCGAAGCCCAAGATATGAAGCTAAAGGGTTTTGACTTTAGAGAGAATTTGTCATCTCTAAAGGGGGATATTTGGTCTTTTTGTCACAACTGTTGGGTGACTGATTATAAAGGAGAATTACTTTAACTGGGATATGTGAATCCAACAATGCCATAATTTCCTTTATAGGGGATTTTTAACCTAAAGGAGAAGACTTTAACTCAGTTTAGAGTAATGCCATCTTTCCTTAGGAATTTCTCATGCTAAAAGAGGGACAATGGCGTGGATGTAAATAATCCAGAGGCTTGCCGCTTACAGTAATTAGATGGGGGAAAAGGAGTTGTTGATGTTTGTATACTATGAGCAAGGCACAGATTTTGATGCTAAAAGGTTGACTGACTCAACCGGAGTTTCCTTATACAAAGCCTAAGAGGAGGCTATTGACCCAACAAGAGGGTGTTTTTATGTGTCTCGGACGAAGCTCGAGAGAGAGGCTAAAAGGGTTTACTCAATAAGAGAGTGCTTTTGTATGTGTCTTGTACGAAGCCCAAGACGGAGGCAAAAGGCGCTTGACTCAACAAGAGAGTATTTGTACCTCGTACGAAGCCCAAGATGGAGGTTGAAAGTGTTTGACTCAACAAGAGAGTCTTTTATACTCAACAAGAGAGTGTTTTTGTATCTCGTACGAAGCCCGAGATGGAGGCTAAAAGGGGGTGACTCAACAAGAGAGTCTTTTATACTCAACAAGACAGTGATTTTGTATCTCGTACGAAGCCCGAGATGGAGGCCAAAAGGTTTGCTTCGCTGGGGAGAATCATTGTACAAAGCCCAAGAGGAGGCTATTGTGCTGGTGACTGTTTCAGTTTAGTGACAGGTCCAGTATATTGGGTAAAGAGAAAATCAATTCTTATATGGGTAATGTTGTGCTCAGGGATTGATCAGAGGATCAGGGTTATATCCTGTTCTTTAAGGAAATGGGAAATCCAAAAGGTATTGAGACTGTCCAAGTCTACGGGTGTTTCGAGAAGCGATTCTCAGATAGTGAATGATCTTTGTATGATGCCCAAGAGAAGGATGGTATGTTAAGGGATGAAGGTCAACCCGTTAACTGGTCTGACATTTGACTCAGAAAGACAGCTCTAGCAAATTGATGACTAGTTTCTGTTCCTATACCTGTAGAGGTCTCTGGGTCCTTGTACTAAGCCCAAGAGAAGGCATGAGAGCTTTTAAGAAGCTGAAGGGTCCTTGTACAATGCCCAAGAGGTGGCGGGGATGTTTTTAAGAAGCCTGTGGGTCCCCAAACCCCGAGAAGTTTCAAGACATGCCATTCACCGAGAATTGATCAAGCCAGGAAAGTCCGAGAATTTGGAAGAAACTCAAAAGATGCCATTCACGGAGAAAAGATCATCCCTGGGGAATAGAGTCTCTTTCACAATGTCTAAGGGTGACTGTCTGAGAAAGAGTTCACAGAGAATGCTGCCTTTCACGTCTCCATATTGTTTAACCCCAAGAGGAGGGAAGACTGTGTCTGGTAATCCTATGGGGATCTAGTTTTGTTTGTATTTAAGAGTGACCAACAGGGCTTTACCTAGTGCTAGACGTAGTTGCCGGGGAAACTCTAAATAACTCTACTAGTATTACACAGTTGATATTTGACGAGTACATAAAAGTTTGTGAAAGAAGACTTACAGTGAGCAGCCCCACAATACAATTATATATATATAAGCGGATAAAGAAAGCGGGTAAACACGTACTCGGTTGTAGAGCTTCCATGTTGTTTAGTTAGTTTGTTCAACAAAGAAAGCTTTGATAACAATATTATATTCAAATTCAAAGGAGAGGGTGCTTTGAAAAGATTTTTGGGGCTTACAGCTCAAGGAGAGGCCCAAGGTTTTATTAGTGATCGCACTGTTGTTTTGTACAGGGACTTATACAAGTGACTGAGGCCCGAAAAGGTTTTCTGTACAAAGGGATGGGTCTTACACTCTCTCAAGAGGCCCAAAGGTGTTTAAAGAAAAAGAATGGGGCTTATAACACGAGGGTAGGCCCAGATGATTTATTTTTTTGAACTGGCGATCGCGCCGAGATTTTCTTTTAACGCAGAGGGACTTATACAATATCAGAGGCCCAAAATTGTTTTGGTTAAAAGAGGATTGGGTCTTACACTATATTAGAGGCCCAAAGAGTTATTTTTGTACAAGTGATGGGACTTACAGCTCGAGGAGAGGCCCAAGGTTTTATTTTGAACTGGCGACAATCGCGCCGAACATTTTGAAATACAACGGGACTTATACAACATTTGAGGCCTCAAAAGGTTTGTATTTACAAAGGATTGGGTCTTACACTCTATTAGAGGCCCAAAGATGTTTGAAAAAGTTTGATGAGGGTTGAATTAATCAAAAACCCTAATTTGTTTTCAAAATGTATTTTAATTGAATAAAAAATGGGTTAAATAAGTATAAGGTCCCTGAAAATAACCCAACATTCAAGTTTGGTCCCTAGAAAAAATTTCTTCAAGGTTTGGTCCTCCTAAAGTTTTCTGTTTCTAATTGTAGTCCCTCCCGTTAGTTTCCACTAACGGAGGATGATGTGGCACGCCAAGTGTGCAATAATCCCTTGCCAACTGTGTATTCTTATGCCACGTCAGAAATGATTTTCTCCTTCTATCCAACTTAATAAAAGCAACGGTGGATGAAGCACCAATCATTTGCCAACAAAACCTCTTCTTTCTCCGCCTATCCCTCTCTTTGAATACTCCTCTCTCTCTCTCTCTCTCTCTTTCTCTCTCTCTCTCTCTCTCTCTCTCTGCAACTAAACAAATGCCTAAACCCTAAAAACCCACCGTCCTCCTCCGTCCAAGGCCGCAGCTACAAGATCTGAGACAAGGTGTTCGTACCTTAGTAATGATGACGTTAATGGCAACTCGTTAGGTACTCCGTTTCTCTCTTCTCTTACTTCTGTTTGCGAATTCTTCTACCTTCAATTTGCGAATTTTTCTTCTCCTTTCCGGTTTGGATCCGTTGCAAATCTATTTCAAATTTTGTTTTGCCCAATGGATCTGCCAACTGCAGGAAGTAGAACCGTATCAGGAAGAGTAGTGCATTTTGCTCAGCTTATTTTCATACATTTATTCCAAATATTGTTGCTAAAAAATTTCTGGAAGTGATGAAGATGGATTGTTTAATCGGTATGAAACTTTTTAAGTTCTCTCACAAATGTTGTCTGTTAAGTTTCTTTTGATGTTTTTATTTTACAAACTCGCCGTTTCTTTTTCTTTGATTAGATAGTCGATTTTTCTTTGTCAAACTCACCGTTTCTTTTTCTAGTCTCTAAAGATACTCAGGTACATGAAAATACTCAAGAAAAAGAAAATTTGGAAATTGAAACTTCTTCCAACAAACTAGAACAATTCGAGGAAGATTCTGCTGGAGGAAGTTCTGATGTAGATTTGTCTATCAATAAAGAAATTAAGGTAATACTTACACCTTTAACCTATTATTATCCTAAGCAAGGGAAAATGAAAGCTCATTATAAATCCCAAGTTATTGAGCCTACTGAAGAATAACTAGAGGCATTATTCTGCTGGAGGAAGTTGAAGATATATGAGGTTTTTTATTAATTCCTTAATGAAATGAAAAAACCTTTATTCTTATTGCAAACTACTTTATTCCTTAATAATATTAACGTTTGATTGTGTCTTAATCTACCAGGAAGCTAAGAATCTTCAACAATCAGTACCATCATCAGTGAAGATTCCATATAATTCTTATACTAATTTGTTACAACTACAAGAAGCTCCCAATGGCTGCTGAAAGAGGATGTGAAAGCTTTATTAGTTAAAATCAATGATAGAGCTAATGAGCTTTCTGAGAAACAAAGTTCTGGTATTACTGATTTCACCACAATCTTTAATGAGGCCACAATCAATATTGACGAAGAAAAACGGAGCAATGTTACTCTTCAACAACTTAATGAGGACCATGAAGATTCAAAATCCAAGCTTCAAGAATCTAAAAACAAGATGAAGAAGTTCGACGAGTCCATCATTGTCGGTGAGGATAAGATTAAGATCATGGATGTTGAAATTGAAGATATTAAAGCACAGATTGTTTTGCTGGAGGAAAAAGCTCTTAAGGTTCAACAAGAGAAGTTGCAGTTAGAGGATGCCTTGCTGAAATGTAAAGAGAAGAAAAGTGGAATTTTCAATGAAGCTAAAAATGTCGCCTCTAAGACCATACAAATTCGGGAGAAGATTGATAATGTCAAAAAGAAGAAGATGGAGTTGGATTCAAATTATGAGAAGCTTAAAGAACATTATGCCATAATGAGACTATCTCCTCCTTTTTAGAATTCACCTTATTGTTATGCATGTTAATTCCTATAGCTTTGAATAAACTGTGTTAATTCCTGTTAATTTCTATTTTATAGCTTTCCAACGTTATATATTTGGATTCACCAACTGGTGTTGGGTTCTCTTACTCAAAGAACATAAGCAAATATTCACCAACTGTGGTTCAGAAAGCTAAGGAGGAAAGTAGTTCAGAGGAAGACACTGCTGTTTGGCATGGAGGTGACATCAATAAGCTAATTGGCATGGAAAATTACGAAGACACTGCTGTTAGTATCGGGGATCAGGAATTGGTGGTCCAAACCGTTGGTCAAGATGAGGTTCAGAATGTTAAACCAACGATGGGTAGACCAAAGGGATCTGAAAATAAGAAGAAAAATATTGACGGTGAAGCTGAAAACAAGTTACGTAAGGAGCAAAAAAAGCGTGGTAGGCCTAAGGGTTCTGGCAAAAAGCAAAAGGAGACTGGAATTGAAAAGATAGAAAAGGGATTGGTGAGTGAATCTGGCAATGTCCATAAGACTGAAAGATGTGATAGGCTAAAGGGTTCAGGCGAAAAGCAAAAGGAGAACGCTTCTCAATTGGATGAAGAGATTGAATGTGAGAAGAATACAAGTGTTGACAGAGTTTTGAGTACGACTATGCCACATAAACATATAGATGAGGAATCCTTATTACTGCTAGATGATCAAGTAAATAAGAAAGACGAGGAAGATTTTGTTCTTGAGTGCCCAAAGGAGTCTGGAATTAAAAAGATAGCAAATGGATTGGCGAGTGAATCCGATATTGTCCATAAGACTCAGGATATAGAAGTGGGAGATATTTTTTATGAAAAGGATGTGAAAGAAACTATAGACCATGGATTGGAATCTCCAGATATGATGGTGAGTTGCACTAATAGTCACATTTTTGTCCATTCTTTAGAGTTCTAGTTAATACCTTTGATTGATTGATTTTTTTTTTGCTCCTTGAATTCATTTGCACTGCTTTTTCTTTGTAGGGTGACTGTGAGACCAAAAAGGAGCCAAGGAATTCAAGGTGACATCAATGCTGGAAGAAGAGTAGAACTGTGGAATCCATTTACAACTATGGAATAAATATATTTTCCAGAATTCTTAGGCAAGCAGGCTTTTGAAATTGGAAATTTCTGGTGTAGGCAAGAGCGTCAAATGTTTGAACATTCTATTTTTTAGTGTATAGTTTTTTTTCTTCCTTTTTTGTGTAGCTAGTGATTGATGATTGTAAAATCCTCATTTCTTAAGTTTCTGTTTAGAAATCTATTCGTTATTAAAAGCTTAATTTGAGAAGCTTTGTAGCTTAATTTTGTAAGGTGAGTGTTCAGTATGGATGGAAAAAGAATATGGAGGTTTTATGAATTAGCTAGAGCTTAGCTATGAATTAGCTACAAAAATGCAGTGTTTAAATTAGCTAGAGATTAGCTTGGAATTAGCTAGAAAGTAGCTGCAAATTAGCTACAATTTCTGGATTCAAATATGATATAAATATCAAAAAAATTAAAATTGAAACTATTGCCATGTGGCATACATGTCAACAATTTTTGCCACGTTGGCATTGCCACATGTAAGCCACGTCATCAAAAAATTTCCACATGGCGTGCCACATCATTCTCCGTTAGTGGAAACTAACGGGAGGGACTACAGTTACAAACGGAAAACTTTAGGAGGACCAAACCTTGAAGAAAATTTTTCTAGGGACCAAACATGAATGTTAGATTATTTTCAAGGACCTAATACTTATTTAACCCATAAAAAATTCAATTAAAATGACCAAAATTGTTTAACATGTGGAAAACAAATTGTGATCTTGGATTAATGTTTCAAAAATTAGGATTTGATCCACAAAATGTTTGGAAATCACTAAAATTTGAAAAATTAAGAAAGAGAAAATATTTTAAATGTCAATATTATTTCTTTACAAAAATATCAAGTATATGAAATAAATAATATTTTTGGGATTTTTCGGAAAAATAAAATATTTTAACATTTTTGTGAATTATTAAAAAAGAGAATCAACTTAAAATCATTAAAACTCAGAGAGAAATTAATTTTTAAATCAATTAAATAAAATCACAAAATTCAAATATTCAAATATTTGAAAAAGGGCGCCAAGTACATGGCAAGAACACGCGCCCTTCCTCTGTTTCTGCAGATTTGCATTTTCTATCCAATCTCACTGAATACTTGATGATATCATGCAATCTACATATCAATCTACTCGTTTCAACCTCACGATCATGTTTATGGTCTTTAATTTCATTTATTTTAAACATGGAATGAGAAATCAAAGAGAAACCTCAAGAACCCTAAAATTTGCATGAAGGTTCAGAAATTCCATACACGATTCAAACAATGTCATTGATTGAGGGAAAACACTCCATGCATGATTATGAACATATGGCCAAATTATTGTGCAGCAAAAAATGCATGGATCATAGAGTTAGAAGAGCTCATGCTTACCATTTGCAGCTGGTGATTGTGTTTTGTGTTAGAGGTGTTACATCTTGGTTCCAAGGTTATGGACAGCTTCCCTAGGTGCTATGGAGTATGTCTAGGTGCTTGAAGTGGATTGATTTGAGCTGGAACTTGATTTGGCACCTCAACTGCAAATCTGTCAAAGGCTTGAGTAGTTGGCTGGTGATTTTGTGATTTTGGTGTTCCAGATGTTATGTGAGTGTTTGGATCACTTCTATATGATGTTTTTGAGGTGTGTGTGTGTGATTGGTTTGAATGGAATAACTCTCAAACTCAAAACCCGATAGTGACTTGCTTTGGAAGGCAATTTTGGAGTGAAAGAAGAGATAGGCCAAAAGACTTTTTATCAGATGAATTCCAAACTGTGCGATCCTCTATGAAACCAAGTCCTTGACCTAAATCAAACTTGATGGATTGATTTCATAGGTGTTACAGGGTGTATTGAATCATGTCCTAGGGTTTAGGAGCATGTCCTGGTCAAAAGTCAAAGCTACAGTTGACTTTTTCCGCGAAACCCTAACTGTGGTTCGGATGAAATTGAAACTTGTTGCTCAAGCTTCTTAGACCAATCCATTGTTGTAAATGAATCAATGTGGTGTGTTAGGGACCCTCAAATCATCTCTTTAGGTCTTGGCTCATGATTTGTCCCAAAAGTCAACTTGGGGGTGAATTAGGTCAAGAAACCCTAATTCCTGATTTTTTGTGAATGCATCCCCTGAGGTTAAATTGACTTGATGATTGGGTCCATGATGTCCCTTAGAGCATCATAGGTTATTCTTTGAAGCATTGGCTCATGCCCAGGGGAAAATTCCCATCTGGAGGCCCTGGTCGACCAAACCCTAATTTTGGTGACACTGGTGATCTTGAGGCTTAATCCACTTGGAGTGTTGCAGCTTTGTGCTTAATCCTTGAAGTGGGAGCCCCCTTGATCCCTTATGGGTGTTTCAGAGGTTAGACAAGTTAAAGATCATGTCATTCCTTGATTGATCTATTGTCTAAGCACTCAGAGAGGGCTTGAAACCCTAAATTTGATTGTAGTGGATGCTCACCCATCTTTGGGGAGACTAATGAGGTATGATGGTTCATCCATATTGTGATGATGATTTGCACAATGATGGGAAATCTTAGTGGTCAAAATTTGGGGTATGACAGCTAGTAGTCCTATACTGTTTGATGGTCAAAATGATCCGCCAACACACTGCCCTTGATGGCTTTTTGTGTAATATACAGGATTTCATACTCTGATAAAAGCATTTGCCAATGGGCAATTATATCTGTGAGAGTTGGCTTCTCGAATATGTATTTGATTAGATCTATCTTGGACACCAGCCACGTTGTGTGGGTCAGCATATATTGTCGGAGGCATCAGTTGGCCCATGCAAGTGCATAACAAGTCTTCTCGAGCACTGAGTATCTGGTCGCATAGTCGTTAAACTTATTGATAATAAAAAATCTGATGGGTGTCATACGACTCTATCCGCACTACCCTCGTCAAAATCATAGTAACAAATATTCCTAGGTACCTTTTTCTTCTTCTTCAGCTTCTTCTTTTTCTTCTTCTTGGCCTTCCTAACCCTATGTGTATCCCTGATAGCAGTCGATCCAAATGTCTGGACAACATTATTTGACTGTTGATCACGGTGTTGTATTGTGGTGACTTCAGTTGTGATATTTCTGTTAGCATTTTCAGATGTAGAACTCATGTTGCTATATGTAGTTAAGAAGAATAGTTTTGAAGAAGTGAAAATTCATTATAGGAAATTTTGACTTTATAGAAGAGGTTTAAGATGAAAGATCTGATGATATGCTTGAAATGATTACTTTCAATTATTGATATTCTTGATTGACATTGTGACCATCTTGAAAATTGAAGAAAATTTTCAATCATCATTATAGTTGGAAAGAGCGTTTCTGTCTTTAGGGAAGTGCAAAGGTTGTACAGATAATATTACAACGGTTAATAATTAAATCTGTTATTGAATAATCTTCAATTATTTATTTTTTTATGAATTTAAGTGACACACGCTTTATGTAATAGGAAAAAATGTAGATGCCAAGATTCGAACCATGTACCACTCACTCTATCACCACAGTTGTGTCTATCAACCATGATAAAATCAATTTCAAAAATATAAGGCACATCCAGTTTCATATATTACAGAGGTGGATGGAATGATCGTGGTAATATAATGTTACCGAATGTGTATTTTGTAGTAGTGTTTGTACAAACTATTTGTCTGAAGCAGAGTCTATAGGAATTCCAAAGTCTCGTCATAGTGACAACTCTGAAGGTAGAGGTACTAAAGGTTTAAATGTTAAGTCAATGGCTTGGGATGTAGCTCTTCAAGCAAATTTCTATATATTGAATAATCTTGATGAAGTTCAATCTTACATAACTACTCACAAAATACTTGTGAAGAAAAAAAATCCTCGTATGAGTGAGAAGTTGTTGCTGACAGAACATCACAAGAAAGTCATAGATTAGTTTAATAAAGAAATATATAATGATGATAGTGCACACAAGACAATTAAATGTTTGTTGTACATGCCAAAAAAATTTATGTGATAACTTGGACTGCATACGACATTGGTCATTTTTCCTTTTATATAAAATCAAAGGATAATCGTAGTATAATGCAAAATAATGAGGTTATGGTTGAGGCCGCACTACTACAAAACGCGCAAATAACAACGCCAGGTTTACAACGGAATCATATACACCGTTGTAATAGGTTAAAATTTTCACGTCGAGCGAGTAGCTGGATTTATAAACAGTAATTTAATGACGGTTGTCTTTAAAAACCGTAGTAATAAATGATGTGTAGCAAGCTTCGATTCCCAGCACCTACATTTTTTCCATTTTTAGAGGACATTAAGTGTGTGTCACTTAAGTCCATTATTTAAAAAATTAAATGTAAATGATTTTACAATGGTGAAGTAAATCAACCGTTGTTAGAAGCGTGTGTCACTTAAGTCCATTATTTAAAAAATAAATTGTAAGTGATTTTACAACGGTGAAGGAAATCAACTGTTGTTAGAGGACTTACAATTCCACTACGGTTGCGTTACCCAACCGAGATTAAATGGTTTACTGATAAATTAAAACAAAACTTATTATGTATTTCTTTCATAAGACACCCTATGCGAACAAGCGAGCGAGAGACGACAGCGGTGGCGTATTCTTTACCCTCTTCGTATCCATTCATTTGGAGCTCAAATCTTCACCCTCTTCGTTCATTTGATTCTTCACCTTCGAAGTACAGTACTCTTCAACATCTTCATTCCTTTTTATTGGTTTATGTTGTATATGCTCAAATATTCACCCTCTTTGTTCATTTGATTCCACAGCTTCGAAGTATGGTACTCTTCAACATCTTCATTCCTTACGTGCATAAGATTTTTCAGCTTCGAAGTACGATATTCTTCAACATCTTCATTCTTTTTTCTTTGTTTATGTTGTATATGCTCAAGTCAGTATGAGAGTACATGTTTCATATGCTTTAGGTTTAGATTTGCACATGCATATGCTTAAGCTTTTGGATTAGATTTTGTTGTGTCATTCAAATTATTATACGTGTATAAATTTCAGAAGTTGTTATGGACCGTAGTTGGATGAAAGCCGATATATTAGGTCTGATTTATGAGAACTTAGTTCTTCAATTCCTTGAATACGCTGATAAACATCTTCCCAACAATAATGGTATCTTTTATTGTCCTTGTGTTATTTTTGCGAATATCAAAAAGGGTACAAAGAAAGAAATATTCCATCACCTTTGTTATGATGGCATATGTCAAAATTATATAATATAGACGTGGCAAGGTGAGGTGGATAAAGAGGAAAGTCGGGTGTCACAAAGTCAAAGAGTGGATGAAGATGAATATATGGAAGATCAACTAGAGGACATGTTCCGTGATATTGGGGAATCTTCTTTTAAGAATGCTCATATTTATGATACTTTATGTAGTGATAAAGACACCCCTTTATATAAAGTTCCGCAAGGTTACTCATCAAACATCAAGAAACTTGTATCAATAAAAGATCTAAAGTTAATTGGTTTAAAATCTTATGATTTTCATGTATTGATGCAACAACTTCTACCAGTGGCTATCTGTGGGATCCTACCAAAAACTGTGAGAGTAACTATAACGAGATTGTGCTTATTCTTCAATGCGATATGTAATAAAGTTCTTAATTTCAAAAAATTAGATGCATTAGAAGATGAGGCTGCCATAATCTTGTGTCAAATGGAGATGTATTTTCCTCCATAATTTTTTGACATTATGGTTCACTTACTTGTTCATCTAGTCAGAGAAATCAGAATTTGTGGTCCAGTTTATTTAAGGTGGATGTATCCAATAGAGCAATATATGAAGATCTTTAAAGGATATACGAATAATTGAAGGCATGTGATGCTGAGTTCGGGTCTCATGGAGTGGTGGAACCTGGTGGCAGTGTCGGCTCTAGGATCAGATAGGCCAAAAGAGAAAAAACTAAAGATTCAAATTTATCTAGACAAAACAGGGCTTCTTTCTCTTCTATTGTGTCTACTGATAGTGTGGGAAGTAGTGATAACAGGTGTTCCAAAGAGGTGTTCGTACCCTACACTTTTGACGTCCAAAACAGGAATTCAGGATCTGATACTCTTGTGAAAGGTAGGGAATAGTCAATAAATTCAAGTCCAACCAACCCATCTGATGTGGGGATTTTGAAATCCCAACCGGAGCCTGTTGGAGGCAGACTTGAATGTTCGGGTGCTGCTATGAATTTAAAGGTACCTCCCAAAAAAAAGAAGTTGTTGATAGATGAAATATATCAGAAGATTAAAATCCCATTTTCTCCCTCATACTACGCCAGTCTACTTCAAGCAGAGTGCTCCCACCCTTTTGGTTCGTCCCCTCTGCGTCATTCAGGTAATAACGATGGCGCTGATGATGATTATATTCCATCTCAGGATCTCTCTGTCTCTCTTTCAATCGACAATTCAATTGGAGATTCCGTTTTTCTTCATAGAAACTCTCGTATTAAGAAAAAATTGGAAAATTTGCCTGTTAGAGTCTGGGATTCAATTAAAAAGCTGTGGATTGAGGTGGAAGAAGACGACGCAGCATTTGAGTCTATTTTACGTAACATGGATGTTCAAGCCAGGAAATCCAAGAGAAACATGAAGGTGGCAGCTATCGACCAGTTATGAACTTAGTTTCATACAATATCAGAGGGTGTGGGGATGGTTCTAAGCGGAAAAGAATCAGCAATAGTCTTAAGAGAGGAGGCTGTGAGGTTTGTTTCATTCAGGAAACCAAGTGTTCATCCATGTCTGATGACTTGGTATACAGCATATCGGGCAACATGAATTGTCACTGGTCGGTCTCTTACTCTGTAGGTTCAGCTGGAGGGATGCTCACTATATGGCAAAAAGGAATTTTTAATCCTATTTGCAGCTTTAGTGGGAAAGGATATTTGGGCATTCAAATTGAATGGCACGACATAAACGTTTATCTATTAAACGTTTACTCACCCTGTAGTATCAAAGAAAAAAGGGAACTTTGGTCCAAGATTTTAGATATTAAAACTAAAGTGGAACCTAGAGAGTGGATCATAGCCGGAGATTTCAACGCAATAAAAAATTTGAGAGAACAAGTTGGGTGCATAAGTCACAAAAGAAGGAATATGTCTGAATTCTCGAAATTCATTAGTATGAGTGATTGTATCGACACTCCTGTTTCTAGTTGTAAGTTCTCTTGGTTCAAACCAAGAGGCAAGTCTGGTTGCCGTCTGGACAGAATCCTTGTTTCACCTAGAATATTGAACGATTGGAATTTGGTCTTCCAGAAGATTGGGGAGCGAGATATCTCAGATCACAGGCCCATCTGGCTCACTGCTAGGAATGTAAACTGGGGCCCTAAACCCTTTAAATTCATGTCGTGTTGGCTCGATCATCCTAGTTTTATGTCTTTTGTGAAAGAACATTGGGAAGCTTGTGCTGTGTCCGGGAAGGCTTCATTTGTCCTAACCAAAAAGACTCCAATTTTTGCATGACAAATTGAGATGGTGGAATGTAAATATTTTTGGCTGGATCGACACTAGAATCAAGGCGAATGTAGGAGTTATCAATGACGTTGAAGACCTGTTCGAGATTAAGAAAGGGCACATTACTACTCAGGAGGTACTTAAGAGGAATGAAGCCGAAGATAGCTTATGGAAAAATTTGCGGATTAAGGAAAGTATTCTCAGGCAAAAGTCTCGTTCGAAGTGGCTTCAAGACGGGGATTTCAACACGAAATACTTGCATGCTGCCTTGAAAAGCCGTCTCAACGTGAATTCGTTTCTTTCTATCAATGTCGATGATTGTTTGATTGAGGACGTGGCTGGAGTCTAAGAAGCAGTTAAAAATCATTTTCAAAAGAGGTTTCGTAGGATTTCAAGGCCCCTCCCTCATATTGGTGGCAAAGGGTTCAAATGCTTATTAGCCCTAGACAGAGATGAGCTCGACAGAGACGTGGATTTAGACGAGATCAGACGTGCAGTGTTTGACCGTGGTAGTGACCGGAGCCTAGGCCCAGACGGTTTTAGTTTTGATTTTTTCAAAAGCTGCTGGAACTTTGTTGGGCAGGATGTTTCCAACTGTATTATTGAATTTTTTGAGGGTGAAAAGCTTCCTAAGGTTCTTGCATCTTCATTCTTGGTTTTTATCCCAAAAAATGATGGCTTGAAAAACTTAGACAACTTTAGACCTATATCACTAGTTGGCGCCGTTTACAAAGTCGTGGCAAAGATCCTTGCAAATAGACTCAAACACAAAATTGGTGGTCTCATTTCAAAAACTCAATCGACATTCATTGAGGGAAGGAATCTTCTTGATGGAGTCTTAGTGTTAAATGAAGTTTTTGACCTTGCTAGAAGATCCAAGAACGGGTTAATGCTTCTCAAGGTAGACTTTGCTAAAGCCTACGATTGTGTCGAGTGGAATTATTTGCGTGACGTTATGAAGATCATGGGCTTCGGAGACAAGTGGATGATGTGGATGAATAACGGGGTCTTTAACTGCTACTCTTCGGTTTTGATCAACGGGAGCCCCACAAAGGATTTCATGGTTTCTCGTGGTCTCAGACAAGGCGACCTGTTGGCCCCGTTTTTGTTCAGTATTGCAGCGGAAGGTCTTGCGGTGATTCTAAATAGGGCGGTCGAGAATGGATCTTATTCTGGTTATAAAGCTTCTCTCGGTGCACCCTTACACTTACTTCAGTATGCCGATGATTCTATGATGATCGGAGACAGATCGTGGAGAAATATTTTGGCAAGCAAGGCAATTCTGAAGGGATTCCACTTAGTCTCAGGGCTTGACATTAACTTTAACAAGTGTTCCCTTCATGGAGTAAATTTGGATGATTCTTTCCTCTTGGCAGCCGAAAATTACTTATCTTACAAGATATCAACTGGTTCTTTTAAATTTCTTGGCATTACTATTGGTAGCAATCACAGACTCATCTCTTTTTGGAAACCGTTGAGAGATAAGTTGCGCGGCAGACTGAACTCTTGGAATGGCCGGTTCGTTTCTATCGGTGGCAGGATTACTTTAATAATTCTGTTCTGGCAAACCTCCCAATTCATTATATGTTGTTCTATAAACTTCCTACTCGAGTGATTTGTATCCTAACGACAATTCAGAAGAGATTCCTTTGGAACGACTCTACGTCTAAAAGAGGAGTTTCTTGGGTCAGTTGGAATGTGGTCTATAAAAGTAAAGCCGATGGAGGTCTAGGGATAAAAGATTTAAAGTTGATCAATCATGCTCTTCTATTCAAATGTATGTGGAAAATTGTTTCAGCGGAAGAATACATATGGAGTGACATTATTATGAGCAAATACAAGAATCCTGTTCTTGACTTTCACGCTGGTCTGCTCCCTAAATACGATGTGAAACCATCATTATGGTGGAAAGATCTTTTTTCTGTTGTTGGATTTTGCAGCAACCAACAGGTCTCTAATTTGTTGTCGTACGAGGTCGGTAATGGCGTCAACATCCCTTTCTGGACCGCTCGATGGACGGGTTCAGCTTGTTGGATTCTGACAGTTGGGTCACAGATAATGGAGTTTTTGAAGATGGTATATGGAGGTGGCAGATTCGTTTTCCTCAACAGAATGCTCACGAAGCTGTCTTACACCAGGACAACAACACCCTTCCCTTGCTGAACGAATTCAAAGTGAGTGTTAGTGAAAAGGATTGTGTGGTCTGGTCTAATGAAAATTCTGGTCTTTTTTCTGTTTCCTCTATGTATTCTTTGATGCAGAAGAATGTCGCTGTGACTAATCGGAACTTTGGAGAGAATTTGAAGGCGGCAATTAATTTGGTTTGGTTGGCGCAAGCCCCTCACAAAGTCAGAGTGTTCGGGTGGAGGATGATACTCGACAAACTTCCGACGCGCATGAATCTTTCTCACAGAGGAATTATCAACGATCACCACGCAATGGTATGCCCTTTTTACTTCCTTCAAAATGAAGCTTCCGAACACGTTTTCTTCCATTGCCAAAAATCCGTGTCTGTGTGGAAGTTTGTATTTAATTGGTTAGGAATTGAGGAGTTCCTTATTGGTGATGTAATTAATCATTTTTCTATTTGGATGGACGGTTGTGCGAAGAAAAAGTTTAACGTCAGGAACGCGGCTGGCCTATGGATTTTGATTTGCTGGGTTATTTGGATGTCTAGGAATAGCATTATGTTTAGAGACGATTTTTAGGATCTCGAGTCTATTACTAGTCGAGTCGTTTTGTTTTCTTGATGGTGGATAGGAAAGACGAGTAAAGATGCTCATAATTGTAATTATTATATGTGGGCAAATGCCCCTTTTGATTTTTTGTAGGCCTCGATTTTTGAGAGTGGCCTTTTTGTAATCGGAAGGGATAATATTTTGTGTCCTTAATATAATTCAATTTTGCTTAAAAAAAATCTAATTTATGCCATCGTTTATTTTATATATATTGTTGACTTCTTTAGTATTTAAAAAGTATTGATTATACTTTGATTTCAAATTTAGTGTGTATGGCTTTGACACTCACTTTTTGCTATTCTTTGAGATCAGTAATTTTTTTATTTTCAATTTTTTCTAATTTATGCCATCGTTTATTATTTTGACATCAAATCTCACTGTCTTCATGAATTTTCTTTAATAAAAGAAAGAAAAAGTTGGATAAAGTTTAAACTATTTCTAAATTTGGAAAATCTGATAGTGGCACTCTTTAAAATTTTAAAATAGTAAATTTTTCCATATCTGTTGGAAGCTTTCGGTTCGATGAGCTCAATCATGTTTATTCTCCACACGAAGAAAGGCCATGACGTTATTAGGACGTTCATAGGAGTAGGTCGCACATGCACCTTATTGTATAAATCTAGCATTTATGGCAAGTTTTGATATAATGAAATCAGTCGGTCTTCATAGTCAATTAATAATAGTCTGCCCTCAATTTTTCTTGGCCATTGCATGACCGTTGGCATGAGTATCAAAGGACCCCTCATGGATTTCCTTGATGAGCATGTCTGCTCCTTGTCTTTTCACGCATCTGAGGAACACCATGTCATAATTTCTACTCTTGTAAAGCACGTCTCCATTTTGGAAGAACTTTGTTTCTAATAGTTCAGCTGTATATGATTGAAGCATTTGTTGGGTATTCTTGTATCTTAATATAATGCTTGATGTCGTAAAATTAGGGTTTGTTATCAGATTCTTCTGCTATTGTCAAACACTGTACAGGTCAATCAAAACGCCTGATTGTAATAGGTGGCTCGTGATTGTGCCAAATCAACTTTTACATTTATGCCTAGGTTGCCAGAGCATATGCCATCTAATTTTTCTCTCGAGGAATATGGCAAAGGGTGATTTCTTCAAACAGGGTTAGTAATTCCAAAACATGATCCCGCTATGAAATCATGTTAGGATGTCTTGTTTCCTAGTCACCTCTTATATGGTGTATAACAAAAGCAGAGTCTCTGTATACTTCAAGAATTTTGATCCTAAATTCAATGAATGATTTTATTCCCATAATGTCCGCTTTGTACTTTGGGATATTATTGGAGCAGTCAAAACATAGTTTTGTAATGAAAATAAGGTGATAGTTTTTATGAGACACCATCACATCGGAGGCACCATCGAACATAAGAGTTCATTACTCCTCTGGTTCAGGTTCTTCATTGTCGCCTATGACCTTTTCATCATTCATGGCCATAATATCTTCATTAGGGAAATCAAACCTCAATGGTTGGTAGTCCTCTACTCTTTGATGGTCAAGATGATCCACTAGCACACTGCCCTTGATGGGTTTTTGTGTAACATACAGGATGTCATACTCTGATAAAAGCATTTGCCAATGGGCAATTATATCTGTGAGAGCTGGCTTCTCGAATATTTATTTGATTGGATCCATCTTGGATACCAGCCACGTTGTGTGGGTCAACATATATTGTCGGAGGCATCGGTCTGCCCATGCAAGTGCATAACAAGTCTTCTCGAGCAGTGAGTATCTGGTCGCATAATCGTTAAACATCTTGATTAGGTAGTAGTTGACATGCTCTTTTCTACCTGATTCATTTTGCTGACCCAACACACAACCCATAGATTTGTCAAGCACCGTTAAGTACGTGATAAAGGATCTACCCTGAACTAGGGGTATCAAGACCAATGGTTCTTGTAAATATTCTTTTACTTTCTTGAATCTTGCTTTGCAGTCGTCATTCCATTCAATAGCTTTATCTTTGTGTAGCAGTTTAAAAATTCGTTTGCACGTGGTTGTGGGATGAGATATGATTCTGGAAATCTAGTTCAATATCCCCTAGAAGATACATACCTCTTTTTCAGTTTTAGGTGCGGGAATACACTGGATGACTCTGACTTTTTCACGATCAACCTTGAATCCTCATTGACTTACGATGAATACCAATAATTTACCATATTGGACCCCAAATGTGCATTTGTTAGGATTAAGCCTCAACCTAAATTTCCTCAATCGAGCAAAGAGGTTTTGCAGATTGACAATTTGATCCTATTCCCTGTGGGATTTTTCAATCATATCATTGATGTATACTTCGATCTCTTTATGAATCATATCATGAAAGAGAGTTACCATCGCTCATTGTTATGTTTCCCCAACGTTCTTCAAGCCAAAAGGCATCTCTTTGTAGCAGAAGGCTCCATAAGTGGTGATAAATGCGGTTTTCTCCACGTCTTCTAGGGTCATTTTGATTTGTTTATACCCGAAGAAACCATCCATGAAAGAAAATAAAGAGAAATGAGTTTTATTGTCCACCAGTAAATCAATGTGACGTAAGGGGATATCATATTTCAGGCTCGCTCTGTTTAAGTCTCGGTAATCGACACACATTCATACTTATCCATCCTTTTTTGGTACCGACACAATGTTAGCAACCCATTGCGGGTACTTTGCTACAGCTTAGAAACCTAAGTCGGACTTCTTTCGAACCTCTTTTCTTATCTTAAAAGCCATATCTAGTCGAGTTCATTGGGGTTCTGCTTGACTGGCGGGCATTCTTTTTTGAGAGGAAGCTTGTGCACAGCAACGTCCGTATCTAGCCCGGACATATCTTGATATGACCAAGCAAACTCATCCACATACTCATCAAGGAGTTATGGTAAACCTTTGACAAGTTTTAACTTGCATAACTTAGAGATTAATCTCCAGTTAGCATGTTCTAACCTTTTGTGCCATAGCCATTCTTCATCCATTATGACAAATAATACATTTCATGACAAAGTGTTCACCTCAAATAACAAAAAACCAAGGTATAATTTCAAGGTGCACCATGTTTTATTTTATATTTTAAATAAATAACACATATTCCCCCGATTTCTAAATATAACCGAGGGGAAAATAATTCACGACATGCTTCAAATCCTAACAACAACAGTTTATGTTTTTGTTTCTTTAAAAGTGGTGCCTTTGTTTTTCTTTTATTTTTTATTTTTAAATTATTTATATATTCATTTGGTTATATTTAACAACTAAGGGATTAAACTATCATATTTTATTATAAAAACACTTGTTAAGCAGATTTTACCCTAAACCTAATTTATATGTAGCCGCTCCAAACTTGTATGCATCATACTTTGGGATGGATTGCAAGACAGAAAATATCTTCAATGTTCTTCTGTCTTGAACAAAACATTTTTTTTGCTCTTGCAATCCATCCTAACATATAATGGTGTTGTTGTGTTTTTTTGGAATAACCTTAATTCCTATCTTGTCAATCAAAGAAAACATTCCTTAGTTTATGTCTTTCCTCGGTTGACAACATTGAGAAATTTATTCCTAAACATTGTATAAATTGCAAGCACAATTATCTTGTTCTTTTTCATGTGAAAGCATTTTCCATGAAAAACATTAGCTCAAGATAACGAAATATCTCTGGGATGGATTGCAAGTGCATAAAAAAATTTCTCTTGGTAGGAACAAATAAATTTTCAGATATTTAAAAGGATTTGTTGTTCTCTAAGAATCCATTGTCAAAATCTGGATTTATTTAAACAATTTATTTTGATATTCTGTGTAAACAATGTAATTAAAAGAAAAAAACTTTTTCCCCTTGGTTTTTTACGGAAACCAAGAGGTATGATGGAACATATTTTATAGTATTTTCTTACTTAAAAAGAAACACATTTTACCTCGATTTTGAGTAATAACTGAGGGAAAATTTAAGCATGTTTATTGAGTTTCTTCACCATCCTTAAACAAATATTTTTTCGTCTATTTAATAAGTATCAACGTTGAAGACACTGATATTAGTGATCCGCGTGAAACCTAAAACCCTTATTATAATAGCATTTTGAATATTAAAAATTGATAATGAAACATTTGACATGAAAACTTTGAAACTTAAAAACGAGTTTATTTTATTTATGAAAATTTCTCTAGGATGGATTGCAATAGTAGAAAATTATTTGGGTTCAAAGTTTGTGTTAGTAAATAATCATATAACTAAATATTTATTTTATTTTTCTAACCTTTTTTGTTTTATATTAGAAACCAATGAATACAAAAGACATAGAGAATATATTGCATCCAACATTTGATCTTCCTCAAGATCAATGAAACGGGGATCCCCAACATTTGTTCTTCCCCAAGATATCCAGCATTTGTTTTTCACTGACAACATTGATGATGAATCAGATTCATAATTTGTTATATATATTTACTTTAATATTTTGTGTAAACAATTTATTTTGTAAACAAATTAATTTATTAAAATTTGGTGTAAACAATGTAATGAGAATTTTAAAAAAGGAAAATATTTTTCCCTTCGGTTTTTGTCATAAACCAAGAGGTGTATGGCGCTAGTTTTGAAAATATAAAAAATCTATTGTTGGGGATCGAACCAATTACCTTTTCAATTATCCCCTCGGCTATTCTAAAACTAGGGGTAAAGTGGCAGTTTTTTATGACTCCATTCCTTAACTCGTGTCTGTAGCTGAGGTTAAATCAACTTTGTGTCCAAGGTTATATATGTTTTTTATAGTAGTGATCACTCACTGATAGAAGTCAAAGTACCTTTTGATCAACTAATTTAGAGAAATTAATTTTATAGACATTTCCTTTCCTTATATGTTTGAACACTATGAATTTGTCAGACTCATTCATGACTATACAATTTTTCTTATTTAACATTACTTCATAACCACTGTCACAAAATTGAATTATGCTCAGTAGGTTATGCTTCAGTCCATCTACTAACCAAACATTATTAATAGAAATGAAAGAATTACTTATAGTACATGTACCAATGATCCTTCCTCTATAGTTTCCTCCAAACCCCATAGTTCCTTCCTCTTTCGGAGTTAGTGTTTGGAACATATGCTTTTCTCATGTTATATGTCGTGAGCAGCCATTGTCCCAGTACAAGATTGTTGTTTTGCTTCTCCCTTGAAGCATATTTGATGCAGAGATAATTTCATATTTAGGTAGTCATAATCTTCTTGGTCCTTTGGCATTAGTTCTGAAAGGCTTTTTCTTATTTTGTACCTTAGCCTTTATGTAGTAAGGCATGGGATCATTTAAGACTTTTGGTTTAAAACTTTTATGTCTTGAATTATCTTTAGCCTTTGGATGTGAACCCTTTAGAAGCTTAGACGTTGATGTCTTAGCATATTCAGAACTCTTGACTTTAGAGTTATAGGTTCTAATATATTTAGAACCTTTGACTTAGAAGACTCTTGTTCTGGTTTCTTCAGAACTTTTCACTCTACAGTTTTTATTTCTAACTGGTTCATAACCTTTGATTTAGAAGTCTCTAGTTATGGTTTCTTCAGAACCTTTCACTCTACACTTTTTGGTTCTGACTAGTTCATAACCTTTACTGTAATACCCCATATTATTAAAATGCTCAATTAGATATCAGATGAGATCAGATGAATATCTATGTGCTCTATCTTTGGATAATTGAATTAATGGAACCTCTAAGTACTTTAAGTATTATCAATAGGGATCAACAGAGCAACTGATGAACTCTGAAGAGATCAATTATTTTAATTCAAGAAAGGATTTTAAGGTAACTCTAATAATTGATCAATTTGTTTGAGATGACAAAATATCAATTGGAGATATTTTACTCTATCGGATTATATTATATTATATAATAAAGTTTATATATATATATATATGTTCGAAAGAAAAAGAAGAAAAAAAGATAGTAAAGAGAAAGAAGAGAAAGGAAGAGAGAAAGAAGAAGAGAAAGAGGGAGAGCTTGAGGAGAAGTTCATGGATCATCTTCATCTTCTTCAACCTGCTCTTCGGTTATCAGGTGGGTTCTAGTTAGACACTCTAAGTCCTAGAATTAAGACTTTAGAACTTAGGTTAGATTTGAGAGAAAATGGTTAAACAGACAAATCAATGATATCTAACAGATGAAATTTTATATAAATTGTGTAGTGTAGTCGGAATATGCATGTGATCAATTGATGATACTTACTGGATGTTTGGAAATGATCTGGTGTTGAAAGATAGGATTTTGGGACTTTTGGAACCCTTAAAAATGCAGAAAAAGAATTCTGTTTCTGATGCGATTCACCAGGAGAAACAGGATTCGCCAGGCGAATCAGATCTCGCCACTGGTTCGCCGAGCAAAGTACTGGCGAAGAGGGATTCGCCAGGCAAAATCCTAAATCGCCAGGCGAAAATCATGAGACAGAATATGTTTTGCTACTGGAACTTTTGGATTTTCAGGGAATCAAGTCTCTCTCGCCACTGGTTCGCCGGGAGAAGTACTGGCGAAGAGGGATTCGCCAGGCACAATCCTCTACCGCCAGACGAATCTGGCAGTTTTTTAATAATTTCTTTTCTTCAAAATTTCATAACTTTTGATCCGTAACTCGGATCGAGACGTTCTTGGTACCGTTAGAAAGCCACGAAGACCCTCTGCCCAATAAAATGTGGAAACATTGTGTATGAGGTGGGATTAATTAATTAGTGGCATTTGAATGATAACAATGTTATGTGATATGTTGGAATCCATATCTTTTGGATCGTAAATCCGATCGAGGCATAATTACAGCCGATGTAAAGCTGTGGAAATATCCTACGGGATGAAAGTGGAAAATATTGATTTCGATACCCAATTAAATGAATCGTAGGGAACCGAAAGTGACGTTTTATGTGACGTGCTATGAAATGGTAATGTGAGACCATGATTTTAACCAAGGATGCTTGGTAGAGGATAGTAGTGGCTTGTATGCCTTAAAAATGTGTGTGAACTACTATGTGGTTATGTTTGATATATTATGCTATCATGTGTGTTTTATGATTGATATTGTAATATGCTTGTCTAATATTGTTGTTAATCATGATGAGAATATATGCTTAAAATGAATTAGGAAGAGTGAGGAAACTTTACCCCAAAACAAATGGCATAGTTAAGATTGTTATAATTCTAGGTTGTGAATAAAATTATGATAGAAACTCTGGATGGCGACGCTCGTACATTCATTGATGAGTTCTGGCCTAGGGTAGATAAACTCTGGATGGCGGCGCTCGTGCATTCATTGACGAGTTCTGGCCTAGAGATGTAACTAGGTCTTGGAAAAGGTTTGTTGTATCCCTTAATAAATATTAGTGACCTGTGTTTAATCCTCTGGTGTAGGATGGTTGGGGAAAGTATTTATTAAGTATGTATCCCTTAATAAATATTAGTGACCCGTGTTTAATCCTCTAGTGTAGGATTACCGGGGAAAGTATTTATTAAGTAAGTAGTCGTGACCCGTGTCGAGATCCTCTTGTGTGGGATGGCTGGGGAAAGTTGCTTAGTGGGTGGTATTAGTGACCCGTGTCGAGATCCTCGGGTGGAGGATGGCCGGGGAAAGTACCAGTTGTGGTATTAGTGACCCGTGTCGAGATCCTCTTGTGTTGGATGGCCGGGGAAAGTACCATTTGTTGGTAACCGTGACCCGTGTTTAATCTCCTGGGTCGGGATGGCCAGGGAAATTTATCTACGTTAAGGATCTGTAACCCGTGTTTAATCTCCTTGAGAGGAATGACCGGGGAAAGATTCCTTAACTAGTTTTCGTTTTGTGTGTTGTGCGATTGTTCTCTAGTGAGAAATGTTTAAACTCAAAGTCTAGTTTCTTTCCCTCAACTTGAGTTAGGCTAAGATAGAACCTTGTAAAGCCGAGAGAATCCATAAGATAGGAAACTCACTGAGATTTGATGTATCTCACCCCACTATTGTTGATTATTTTTAGGAGGTATTTGCAGGTATGATCTTAGAGTGGAGCTATGCTTGGATGTTTCAAGAGAAGCTTAGTTGAGCTTATTCCGCTGTGTATTATTTTGTTGTATACAATTGAGGATATTGTATATTGATCTTAGATTTTATATTTTTGGATAGTTTCCATGACTTGTTCTATATGTTGTATTTTTGTTTTAGAAATGGACAAGTATGTGAATTATGCCAATAGGCACTTATGATGGTGTCAGTACCGAATAAAAACACTTGTATGTTATTATTCCAGATAAATATTATACAGGGTGTTACAGTTGGTATCAGAGCAGGTTGTGTCCTCGACCTAGCCTTGAAACATCATAAATAAATCTATTCCTGCCTCTTAAGTGTGTCTTGCCAGCATGACTCTTAATATCATACTATGTAGTGTTGGGCCTGATCAACCTAATGCTATGTATGTGATAGGTTGAATCATGGTTGAGCGACCACGAGGACTCCGAAGTGTTGTCGTGACTTGTGCTGTGAGGGTAGGCTCAAGCCAAGAGTTAGTAGTGAAGAGTTTTGGGTCAGCTAAGTGAGGTTTTAATAGAAGGTGTACTTGGGTAGCATGGAAATTAAAGAGTGGTGTGTTGTTCAAGTAATCCTTTGGAATTGATGGAGTCTGAAAGTTAAGGGTATCTATTGGATGATTGGTTAAGGTATAGAGGAACATGTTAAATCGCTAGTGGGGTTGGATTGGCCACTAGTATGGATAAGAATTTCAAGTAATTTCATTTTGTGGAAAAGAAATTTTGTTTTGTCGAATGTGTGACGTAAGGTCCGGAAGTGGGATAAATTTTGGTGCTTCAATTTCTAAGGTCGCTATGGTATCTTGAATAGACGAGAGTACCTTAAGGAATGTGTTCGGAGCAATATCTTCTAACTGGTTAAATGTTGAGAATTAAGGAAGTTCGGCTTTCATGGGAATCTAAAGTAGTAGAGAAGTGTGTGAAGGAGCACAAGGATGTGTTTACATGCTTCAAGTGAAATAAGTATGTGTCGGCGTAGAATACGAGATAAACTGTGTATCTTCAGTTATATAGAGAGATTAAGTTTGAGATGATACATCAGGATTTTTGTTTTCAGAAAGAGATCAATTTGGAATTATTAAATTACCCAAGGAACAGTATAAGGTATTGTGTTGGAGAAAGAACGAGCTTCATTTAGTAACAAAAAGTGTAGTGATACGGACCGGAAAGAGTTTGTATTAAGAAACAGAGTAAGTACCTTGGATTCAAGGAAATTGTAGTATGGTGATTTAATTTTTGGACCTAAGAGGATTACCATGGAGAGCAAGGTAAACGCGATGTGGAAAACGGTATTAACGGTATGTTATGAGGAAGTGGCAACGGAACGTATTTTGGACGTATGTGTGATAAAATTATTTAGTGGAAGGTACGGAGTCCGGTTAGTGTGTACAAAGTGATGGAAAGGTTCTTCAAGAGGATGCATTACCTCGAACTATTTTCAGGTATAGAGAACTTCTGTATTTGGGAATAATCGAAATATTCAGAATCTACCTTTTGTTGGACTAAGAATGTTGTTGTTTTATTTCTCACCAAGGAATTCAAGTGAGAGAACAAGTTTGTATGTTTGATATGAGATGTCCATCACTTTGTGGTATCGTATAATGGTTGTGTGTTGGATTTTGCTTATGGACGAATCAAGTATGAGTCGGATGACTTTTGAATTATAAGAATTTGGTTTTTCAGCTTGTGCAGCAGTGTTAACCGATTAACGTAATGGGGTTAACCGATTAAAACGTGCAAGGATGGTGCTTTGCACTGAATTTTGAGGAGTTAACTGATTAGCTCAAATGGTTAATCAATTAACATGTGTGTAAATTGTGAAATCCCTTAAGAACCATCATCTGCGTTTTGTTACCTCATGTTGCTCCGATTGGAGAGTATTGTGTGAATGGAAAACGGGATTGCGAGTAAATGAAAGACGAAATTGTGTTTTGAAATCGTAACTTTTGGAAGAGTGTTACATGGTGGACCATTTGTTCAGACGACAAGGGAGTTAACTTTTGGGGAAGTAATCTTGTGAATTGTGTTAGGTGTGAGAAAGTCTTTAGTGTATTACTGTTGAAGGACTTGAGGGCGAAGTTAGAGAATTTTCATGAAGTCTTGATCTTATAAAGATCATTTCGGTAAGTTAATTGTCGGTGTTAGTAAGGTATGAGCGGTTGGTCAGAGTATAGTAATTGTTATCTTCTGTGAGTTCATGGTTTTGGATTTAGACTCTGTGAGAGTGGTACCAGATGTGTACAGTTGTATTTACCATGAGAAGAAATTTGAAAGTTATCTTTCCAAGTACGAGTGAGAATTGGACGTTCAGAAGTTAAGCATGTAGCTTGGAATCATATATGGAACAAGACAATTGAGAAGAGTGGATTCAATTGAGAAGCTTAGGGTGATCTTCGAAAGTGTGCGTGTATGTGAAGTGTCGTTTGTGAATTGGTGAGTTGTATGAAAACTCACAATTACGCCTTGGATGGTTTAAGTGTTGATACTTGGTGACTCGCATATGATTGAAGTTTCGTGATGGTGTTACGTAAGATTGGTTGAGATCTCGTGTCAACAAGGAACCTTGAGTGAGTCGGAAAACCGTAAGGAGAATTGTTGTGGAATGTGGTAACCAGAACCGAGAGTTGTTAAACTATTTTGGATCTATGGGTTCGAGTTTAGAATGAATTGAAGTTGTATATGTTATAATATTGTGTGTTGACAAAGAAATTATTCTACCATAGGACGTCAGTAAGTTTCCTGTATCTTTGGTTAGTAAGGACCCCAATGGATAAGCGTGTTTCTCCGCAGACTGTTAGTTACCAGGTAGTGGTTAAGAATTTGTGGCATTTCCATGGTGAGATTTCAAATTGCACAGTCGGGAGGAAATAGATGGAAGAGTTCAGTCGGATTAATAAGAATCAGATGGATTGGGTATTTATAAAACTAATAAAGAATAAGAAGGACTTGTCCTAAGCATGTCATTTTGGTGTGATACGAAAGAGACGAAATATCGGATGTGATGAGTGTTTGTTATCCAGAACCAAGATAAGGTGTTACAGTTTTGTTTGTGACTCAGTAGAGGAATGTAGAATGGTATATTCCTTCCGAAGTAGAATGCAACCAAGTCTTTTAGTAACAAACAACAGATGAATTACGGAAAAGGCAAAGTTAGAAGTTAACTTGATATTGGAACAAGAGTATGATTAAGGACGTGAAGCTTGTTAATTTGTGAAAATAAGATTTTTGGTCTGTGAAGTCAAGTTGGAATTTGAGTACGTCAGAATTTGAACGGAAGTAAAGGAAATTCGGGGGCGAATTTCAATTTAAGGGGGGGAGAGTGTAATACCCCATATTATTTAAATGCCCAATTGGATATCAGATGAGATCAGATGAATATCCATGTGCTCTATCTTTGGATAATTGGATTAATGGAATCCTCTAAGTACTTTAAGTATTATCAATTGGGATCAATAGAGCAACTGATGAACTCTGAAGAGATCAATTATTTTAATTCAAGAAAGGATTTTAAGGTAACTCTAATAATTGATCAATTGGTTTGAGATGACAAAATATCAATTGGAGATATTTTACTCTATCGAATTATATTATATTATATAATAAAGTTTATATATATATATATATATATATATATATATATATATATATATATATATATATATGTGTGTGTGTGTTATAGAAAGAAAAAGAAAAAGAAGAAAAAAAGATAGTAAAGAGAAAGAAGAGAAAGGAAGAGAGAAAGAAGAAGAGAAAGAGGGAGAGCTTGAGGAGAAGTTCATGGATCATCATCATCTTCTTCAACCTGCTCTTCGGTTATCAGGTGGGTTCTAGTTAGACATTCTAAGTTCTAGAATTAAGGAATGAGAACTTAGGTTAGATTTGAGAGAAAATGATTAAACGGACAAATCAATGAAATCTAACGGATCAAATTTGATATAAATTGTGTAGTGTAGTCGTAATATGCATGTGATCAATTGATGATACTTATTGGATGTTTGGAAATGATATGGTGTGGAAAAATGGGATTTTGGGACTTTTGGAACCCTTAAAAATGCAGAAAAAGCATTCTGGTTCTGATACGATTCGCCAGGCGAAACAGGATTCGCCAGGCGAATCAGGTCTCGCCACTGGTTCGCCGGGTAAAGTACTGGCGAAGAGGGATTCGCCAGGCGAAATCCTAAATCGCCAGGCGAAAATCATGAGACAGAATATGTTTTGCTACTGGAACTTTTGGGTTTTCTGGGAATCAGGTCTCTCTCGCCTCTGGTTCGCCGGGCGAAGTACTGGCGAAGAGGGATTTGCCAGGCGCAATCCTTAACCGTCAGACGAATCTGGCAGTTTTTCAATAATTTATTTTCTTCAAAATTTCATAACTTTTGATCGGTAACTCGGATCGAGACGTTCTTGGTACCGTTAGAAAGCCACGAAGACCCTCTACCCAATAAAAAGTGGAAACATTGTGTATGTGGTGGGATTAATTAATTAGTCGCATTGAATGATAAAAATGTTATGTGATATGTGGAAATCCATATCTTTTGGATCGTAAATCCGATCGAGGCATAATTATAGCCGATGTAAAGCTGTGAAAATATCCTACGGGATGAAAGTGGAAAATATTGATTTCGATACCCGATTAAATGAATCGAAGGGAACCGAAAATGACATTTTATGTGATGTGCTATGAAATGGTAATGTGAGACAATGATTTTAACCAAGGATGCTTGGTATAGGATAATAGTGTCTTGTATGCCTTAAAAATGTGTGTGAACTACTATGTGGTTATGTTTGACATATTATGCTATCATGTGTGTTTTATGATTGATATTGTAATATGCTTGTCTAATATTGTTGTTAATCATGATGAGAATATATGCTTAAAATGAATTAGGAAGAGTGAGAAAACTTTACCCCAAAACAAATGGCATAGTTAAGATTGTTATAATTCTAGGTTGTGAATAGAATTGTGATAGAAACTCTGGATGGCGATGCTCGTGTATTCATTGACGAGTTCTGACCTAGAGTAGATAAACTCTGGATGGCGACGCTCGTGCATTCATTGACGAGTTCTGGCCTAGAGATGTAACTAGGTCTTGGTAAAGGTTTGTTGTATCCCTTAATAAATATTAGTGACCCGTGTTTAATCCTCTGGTGTAGGATGGCCGGGGAAAGTATTTATTAAGTATATATCCCTTAATAAGTATTAGTGACCCGTGTCGAGATCCTATGGTGTAGGATGGCCGGGGAAAATATTTATTAATTAAGTAGTCGTGACCCGTGTCGAGATCCTCTTGTGTGGGATGGCCGTGGAAAGTTGCTTAGTGGGTGGTATTAGTGACCTGTGTCGAGATCCTCGGGTGGAGGATGGTCGGGGAAAGTACCAGTTGTGGTATTAGTGACCTGTGTCAGGATCCTCTTGTGTGGGATAGCCGGGGAAAGTACAATTTGTAGGTAACCGTGACCCGTGTTTAATCTCCTGGTGCGGGATGGAAGGGGAAAGTTATCTACGTTAAGGATCCGTGACACGTGTTTAATCTCCTAGAGCGGGATGGCCGGGGAAAGATTCCTTAACTAGTTGTCATTTTGTGTGTTGTGCGATTGTTCTCTAGTGAGAAATGTTTGAACTCAAAGTATAGTTCCTTTCCTCCGACTTGAGTTAGGCTAAAATATAACCTTGTAAAGCTGAGAGAATCCATAAGATAGGGAACTCACTAAGATTTGATGTATCTCACCCCACTATTGTTGATTATTTTCAGGAGGTATTTGCAGGTATGATCTTAGAGTGGAGCTATGCTTAGAAGTGGAAAGCAATGAAGAAAATTAGTTAGTATTCAAAACAAAACAAGCAAAAGTTGAAACAAAACCCTAAGAAGTGGGACTGTACCATAACAATTAAGTTCACTTTGCTTGTGAAGCATTAAAGTCGAATATGCACAAAATGAGAACAATCAACAAAAACAACATGAAACAAACGAGATAATGGGAACTATCTAACAAAAAGATTGAAGTAGAAGAATACCATATTTTCCATAAACAATATGTACATTACGCTTGCTACCGCCAGCATCATAACCATGTTTATCTAGTTTTAGATTCTGCAAGAAGAAATACAAGGAGGAAGAAGCTTAAATCAAAAGCTTCATACTTCTTGTATTTCTTTTCGCGGATTCTAAAAAAAGATGAAGTTTGCTGCAAAAAATGTAGAGAAAAAATGGGTGCTAGGGTTTCGCTGTGAAGGAAACGACGCTACTGTCAATAAGGGAAAGTTAATTCCCTTATATTGGTAAATATTTCACAACGGTTTTCTAAATAACTATAATGATTATATATATATATATATATATATATATATATATATATATATATATATATATATATATATATATTATTTTAATAATAACACAACGGTTAGTTATATTAACTGTAGAGATACCCCTTATACTTGGTACAAGGTTCGACTCCAGGCAACAAAATTTTTTCTATAATTACGTAAAATAGAAAAATGTTGTTGCCTGGAGTCGAACATTGTACCAAGTATAAGGGGTATCACTACGATTATTATTACTAACCGTTGTAATATTATAACCCTTGCTCTTCCCGTAGTAGAGAACACTCTGGCCAAGTATAATAATGATTTAAAATTTTCTCCGTTTTTAAAAAATATCGCTCCAGAATATCAACCATTTACAAGTTATCATCATTGCAAGCATTAAACTATCAGACTTTTCATCTTCAACCTCATCT
The DNA here is from genome assembly GCA_022829125.1 of Lathyrus tuberosus. Taxonomy (NCBI): domain Eukaryota; kingdom Viridiplantae; phylum Streptophyta; class Magnoliopsida; order Fabales; family Fabaceae; genus Lathyrus; species Lathyrus tuberosus. Next base: position 20,694,331 of record JALAZF010000040.1, read on the forward strand.
ATAAATAGACAATTTTACATTTCTTCATAATATATTCTTTGTAACAATAAGTTCTACAAATGAGAATGCTAGAAACATCACCAATGAGGGCACAAATGAACAACGTCAGCCGCTAAATGAGGAGGTCTAACCAGCGGCCAACGTCAGGGATGCGTTAAGGGTAAGGAAGGAGAATAAGAAGAAGAAGATCAAGAAGGTGAAGAAGAAAAAGAAAAAGACGAAAAGAAGGACTGTTTATTATGATTCCGATGAGGGAAGTGAGGAGAGAGTCCTGGATTATGAAGATGCATTTGCAGCTATGGGCTCTGATATTGATAAATATATGTAATATATGATTATCAATGTACTCTTCTTATCTGAAATCTTAATAAAGTTTTCTTTTATATATTATATATTCTATTTATTTTTAAAGAAGTTTTCTTTTATTTTTATATATTCTCTTGCACTTAAAAATGGAAAAACAAAGATGAATTTTGAGTTTTGAGGATAAATCCTCGTAACACTAACAAAAGAAATAAAATATATGTTTAAAATCTAAAAATATGGAATAAAATGTAGTTGCTAGGAATCGAAGCCTGTTACACATCATGTATTACAACGGTGTTTTAATACAAGCGTGTTTAAAATGTAAAAATATGGAAAAAAAATGTAGTTGCTGGGAATCGAAGCTTGTTACACACCATGTATTACAACGGTTGTTTAATACGACCGTCGTTAAATATGGCGTTATAAATCAGCTGCAAAATTTTGAACCTATTACAACGGTGGGATACGAGTCCGTTGTAAACCGGGCGTTGTTAAATGGGTTTTTCGTAGTAGTGAAAGTTCTTGAATTCAAAAAATTAGATGCATTAGAAGATGAGGCTATCATAATCTTGTGTCAAATGGAGATGTAATTTCCTCCATCATTTTTTGACATTATGGTCCACTTACTTGTTCATCTAGTCAGAGAAATCATAATTTGTGGTCCAATTTATTTAAGGTGGATATATCCAATAGAGCGATATATGAAGATCTTTAAAGGATATACGAATAATCATCACCGACCAGAAGCTTCGATTGTTGAAAGATACATCACAAAAGAAGCTGTTGAGTTTTGTATAAACTATTTGTTGGACGCAGATATTATATGAATTCAAAAGTCTCGTCATGCTGTCATAGACGGAAGAGGTATTCAAGGTCTAAATGTTAAGTCAATGGCTCAGGATGTAGTTATTCAAGGACATTTCTATATATTGAATAATATAGATGAAGTTCAACCTTTCATAGATACTCACAAAAGACTTTTGAGGAAAAAATATTCCCGAATGAGTAACAAATTATTGTTGATAGAGCATAACAAGAGATTCATAAATTGGTTTAATAAAAGTGTATCTAATGATCATAGTGCATCGGAGATACTTAAATAGTTGTCGTACGAGCCAAATTTTGTGTCATTACTTGGACTGCATACGACATTGGTCATTATACCTTTTATACAAAATCAAAAGATGATCGTAGTACAATGCAAAGATAAGAATCATGTATTGATAACTACCGCATTTTATGGTGTCATTGATGAGATTTGGGAGATTGATTATGTTATTTTCAAATTGACTTTATTTAAATGCAAGTGGGTTCCCAATAATAGTAATGGTCTACACATTGATGACTTAGGATTCACCCAGGTCGACCTTGGAAAGGCATCTTTTATGACCGAACCATTATCATGGCTTCTCAAGCAAAACAAGTTTTCTATGTTACCAACCCATCAGACATCTCGGAGAAATGGTCAATCGTTCTCTAAGGAAAACACATTCCTCTTAATGATGAAAGTCTTGATGTTCCGTCCACAGCTTCTTACACAACACAAGTTCCTACCTCATATGATGAAGTTGATGGAGATGTTGTGCATGCTATTCGAATCGATCATGAAGAAAGCATATGGGAAAATTAACAAGTACGTAATTTATTCTTTATTCATAATATATTAATTGTATGTTATAGTTTCTAAGTATTTTTACTAACAAGTATAATTATTTGAAATCATAGGTATTTAGAGTCAAGACACCAAGAGACAAGAAACCAAAACACCAAGTTACAATTATGTGATGTTATGTAATGTGTAAACTGTAGGTTGTTTGTTTTGATAAATTATAGGATGTTTCTTCTGATACAATTGAATATGATACAATTATATGATATTATGAATATGATACAATTAATATTATTATGATAACTTTATCACAAATGTGAGTTGTATTTTATGCTGTGATATGGTGAACAATAATAGAGGTTAAAAAATGAGATTATTTATAAAAGCATGATAATAGTTTTTAATCCTGCAGAAAATATAACAACGGTTATACATCATAACCATTATAATAGGGTGCGCGCTTTCCAGTTTATTACAACGGTTTCTGGACCGTCATAGTAAGTATCATATATTCAACGACACTCTACATAACAACGTCTGCGCCCGCGTGATTATATATCTTTCTCAATCGTTGTTAAATGGGTTTTCCGTACTAAGGTTTTCACAACGGTTATGTATCACAACTATAGTGATAAGTAGCACGCATTCCAGTTTTTTACAACGAACACTAGTCATTTACTAAACCAGATCCAACCACTACACTTTTCTGGTCAAAATATTCACTTCATAATAGAAGGAAAATCAATAAATTTAGTCAAAATATTTATTTAGAAATAAAATAAAAAAAACTAAGACACAAAAATATACTTTAAAAAGTATATTTATAAAAGGAAATGTGATATACTATACTGTCGTAATATCAGTGCATATCCGTTAACTTCATTTCCCACCAATTGCTGACTCAGAAAAAACCCCTATAAAGTGGGATAGGGTTTTCTTCTTCATTCATAGTTCTCTTCCAGTTTGTTCGATACCCTTTGGCCCCTTGATTCAAATTTTAACCTTTATTTCTCAATCGCTCTTTTGGTTGAATGAAGATGGTGCACAATAGTCAATATGGGTATGTTTAAACTTTTTTTCTTTCTCACTTTACGTATTGTTCTTATTGATTGACAACCGTATTCATAAGTCTATAATTCAAATTCCGGGTTGAGTTTTTGTAAAAATTTGAGAAATTTGTGTAATAGTTAGTGTTTTTGTTTAGTTCGTTTATGTGTTTTTCTTTTGGTGTAATTCTTAAATATTTTTAAACTAGTGAAGAGAATCTTGACCATATCTTTTCAAGTTACAGGCATAACGAGAATATGGGTGTAAACAAAACAATTGATTTCGGTGGCAGACATCATTACCCGCAGACGAAAATTCATCACATTAAGAGAGATGAATTCAAGAGTTTTGTCATGAAGACAACTGGAAGAGAATCAAACCGGCCAACTAGAACTCAATCTCAGTTTACTAGGTTGCAGCAAAACAGGCCTCCTCCGTTGGCCAATGTGCGGCCGTTTGTTCGGTATCCGATGCAACCACCACCTCCACAGGTGCCTTACATTAACGGACTGGTTGTCCCTCCTTTGCAGCCATTTAGTGGTCCTCCGGTTTTCGATAATTCATGGAACAATTTCGTTGAGTCTCCGATCTCAGCTTTCATGAGAAAGTTTCAAGAATCGGAGAACTACTGCGGTTGTGGTGGCAGTGCTTCAAGAGATAACCAATTCCAGTCATACCCTCCTCCTCCGCAACAACAAATGATCAATGATGTTAATGTTAATGTTCAATTTCAACCGCAGTATTTTCCAATCCAAACAGATTTAAACAATTCTGAGCAATTAAACCTATCATCTACTGGCAACCAAACTTTTCCTATGAACACTGGCAATCAATTTCTGAATAATTTTCCTCCGTCAAATTACTCTATGTCGCCAACTTCTGAAAACTTGTTGGCTTCACCAACACAAAAAGTGAATGTCCTATCTCCTCAGTCACCTTACTGGCCTCTCCTGTCACCACCAAGCATTTTCTCTTCACCTTCGTCCTCGGATTCATTCGAACCATATCTTCTTAATGAGCTATTAAGTCCCAACCCACCGTCTCCACTTTCAGCAGGCTTATTTCCTTTCACAAGTCCTCAAAGGCCAGGTGGTGATGAATAGCCTTCTCATAGTTCACTCATAGTGCATTAACTCATTTTGTCTTTATTTAATTATTTTACATAAATTTTGTAATGGGTTATTTCTTGCTATTTTCTATATTGTGCATGGAAATTTTTTATGTAATGATCTTATTTGGGAAATAAAAATATAATGTACTTTCCTATTCTTTAAACTGTTTTTGGAAGATTTTTGTTGACTTGACTTGAGTAAAAATAACTAAAATTAAAACTTTTGTACCAAATTAAGTGATTTGAATAGGCTTATAAAAAGAAGTGAATTGAATAGTCACATACTTGATATGCTATGTGCATTTTAAATAAAAGTAATGAGCGTATTTAAACTTTTTTCATAATATATTAGGTAAATGAATGTGAATTATAATTTTTTTTACACAATGAATGTGTACATATTTGAATTCATATTAAGAAACCAATCATTTTTACTCTTTTTACAAGATTCATATACATTTTGCTGACTTTAGTCTCTAAAAAGTCTTGATTACGGTTTGATTGCAATTTTAGAGTGTATGGCTTTGACAGTCATTTTTTCTTTTCATTGAGATCTGGTAATTTTTTATTTTTAACTTTTTCTGAATTTATACCATCATTTATTATTGTGACATCAACTCCCATTGTCTGCATGAATTTTCTTAAACAATAAAAACTAAAAGATGTTAATCTAATTTATGCGTTTTTAAAGAATTATTTTTTGTTTGGGGTGCAGCTCTTAATCCATCTGAATCCATAGGAAGTTTTAAACCAAGAAAATTTGTGCTATCTGAGAATCAAGCATCATTAACCTTGTACCTTGGCTCCCATTCCATCGTTTTAGGGTTTAGTCTCTGTTAGATCTGATGCGTTTGGTTTAAAGTCCTAACCTTAGGGTTAGGGACTTTCCTCCCTTTGGATCTTCTCCCACAGAACTACTTCCTTCAACTTTGGCTGTGTGGATCTAAGTTGCCCTCTATCTCTTTGTCGTTAGTTTCAGTTAAGGATTTCTGTTTCGTGCTGAGTTTTGTTTTTAGCTATGGCGGACAGAGACTTCGCTGGTGAGAATCGAGGGGTTTGGGAGGTGGCTGGGAAGAAGAGGGGTCGTAGTGTCGTCATCGGACGAAGATCCATCTGGAAGAATAGCAATGGTAAAGGCATCGATTATGATGTACGAAACGCGTCATCATTCTTTTTCACAGAAATTCCAGATTTCTACGAAGCAAGACATATGTTCAATGTTTTCAAGGAGTATGGATTCGTATTAGAAGTGTTTATTCCCGGAAAAACAGACAAGAGGGGGAAAAGATTTGGCTTTGTTAGATTAAAAAAGGTCGTCGACGAACATCTTTTCTCCATTAAGCTAGATAACATTATCATTAATGGCCATAAGATATTTGTCAATCTACCCAGATTTCAGAGAGAAGCTTATGCAGGTGGGGGTCTTTTGGATAAGAAGAACGAAGGGTTAGCACAGAAGACAAATGGCGTTTCTCTTCCCAAACCTAATATCAAAGTCAGAGGCGAGGTTGGCACTTCCTATGCTCAGAAGGTTAATGGGGATAGTAACTGGAATAAACGATACTCGAACCCTGTATTAATGGGAGATAAGCTCAATTCCGCTCATTTGAGCTTCAAAGTCAATGAGGAAGAAATGGAAAGATTTACTCAAGCTTTTGTGGGAATTCTGGAGAGCCCTGGGTCTGCTATCGAAGTCGTAGACGCTTTTCAAATGGAGGGCTATTTTAAAATTAAAGTCACCCTTCTAGGGCTATTTTAAAATTAGTAAATGGTTTTCTGAAGTACACCCTTGGTCTCCCTCTGATGTCGACCAGGAAAGACTTACACGTGTGAAGATTTTTGGTCTGATGTGTCACGTCTGGGGAAAATTTTTTTTCAAGTTTCTTGCTGCCACCATTGGAGATTTTGTCAAAATAGATGAAGATACGCAGAAACAAAGGAGATTCGATGTTGCGCGAATTCTAATTCGAACGAAGTCTGCTATAAACCTTAACGAAGTGATTGGAATTGACGTAAACGATAACTCTTTTTGCATGAAAATCGTGGAGGATTCCTTTGGGCCATTCACTAGGGACCATAGTCATCTGAAAAGGTGTAGGTTCGAAGAGGACAGTTCTGAGGAAATTGACTCAACCTCAGAAGAGGATGAAGGGAGTTTGGACAAGTTCAATTATGCCAGCTATCAGTCAAGGGACTCTGAACCCAGTCTTGAAGTTGGTGTTTCTGGCGGGCCCATGCTCAGTGATAAATTGAAGGCAGGTGATGCTGAGTTCGGGTCTCATGGAGTGGTGGAACCTAGTGGTAGTGTCGGCTCTAGGATCAGACAGGCCAAAAGAGAAAAAACTAAAGATTCAACTTTATCTAGACAGAATAGGGCTTCTTTCTCTCCTATTGTGTCTACTGATAGTGTGGGAAGTAGTGATAACAGGTGTTCCAAAGAGGTGTTCGTACCCTGCACTTTTGACGTCCAAAACAGGAATTCAGGATCTGATACTCTTGTGAAAGGTCGGGAACAGTCAATAAATTCAAGTCCAACCAACCCATCTGATGTGGGGATTTTGAAATCCCAACCGGAGCCAGTTGGAGGCAGACGTGAATGGTCGGGTGCTGCTATGAATTTGAAGGTACTTCCCAAAAAAAAGAAGTTGTTGATAGATGAAATATATCAGAAGATTAAAATCCCATTTTCTCCCTCATACTACGCTACTTTACTTCAAGCAGAGTGCTCCCACCCTTTTAGTTCGTCCCCTCTGCGTCATTCAGGTAATAACGATGGCGCTGATGATGATTATGTTCCATCTCAGGATCTCTCTGTCCCTCTTTCAATCGACAATTCAATTGGAGATTCCGGTTTTCTTCATAGCAACTCTCGTATTAAGAAAAAATTGGAAAATTTTCTTGCTAGAGTCTAGGATTCAATAAAAAAGCTAGGGATTGAGGCGGAAGAAGACGACGAAGCATTTGAGTCTATTTTGCGTAACATGGATGTTCAAGCCAGGAAATCAAAGAGAAACATGAAGGCGGCAGCTATCGACCAGTTATGAACTTAGTTTCATATAATATCAGAGGGTGTGGGGATGGTTCTAAGCGAAAAAGAATCAGCAATAGTCTTAAGAGAGGAGGTTGTGAGGTTTCTTTCATTCAGGAAACCAAGTGTTCATCCATGTCTGATGACTTGGTATACAACATATGGGGCAACGGGAATTGTCACTGGCCGGTCTCTTACTCTGTAGGTTCAGCTGGAGGGATGCTCACTATATGGAAAAAAGGAATTTTTAATCCTATTTGCAGCTTTAATGGGAAAGGATATTTGGGCATTCAGATTGAATGGCACGACAGAAACGTTTATCTATTAAACGTTTACTCACCCTGTAGTATCAAAGAAAAAAGGGAACTTTGGTCCAAGATTTTAGATATTAAAACCAAAGTGGAACCTGGAGAGTGGATCATAGCCGGTGATTTCAACGCAATAAAAAATCCGAGAGAACAAGTTGGGTGCATAAGTCACAAAAGAAGACATATGTCTGAATTCTCGGAATTCATTAGTATGAGCGGTTGTATCGACACTCCTGTTTCTGGTTGTAAGTTCTCTTGGTTCAAACCAAGAGGCAATTTTGGCTGCCGTCTAGACAGAATCCTTGTTTCACCTGGAATATTGAACGATTGGAATTCGGTCTTCCAAAAGATTGGGCAGCGAGATGTCTCAGATCACAGGCCCATCTGGCCCATCCTAGTTTCATGTCTTTTGTGAAAGAACATTGGGAAACTTATGCTGTGTCTGGGAAGGCTTCATTTGTCCTAACCAAAAAACTCCAATTTTTGCGTGACAAACTGAGATGGTGGAATGTAAATATTTTTGGCTGGATCAGCACTAGAATCAAGGCGGATGTAGGTGTTATCAATGACGTTGAAGACCTGTTCGAGATTAAGAAAGTGCACATTACTACTCAGGAGGTTCTTAAGAGGAATGAAGCCGAAGATAACTTATGGAAAAATTTGCGGATTAAGGAAAGTATTCTCAGGAAAAAGTCTCGTTCGAAGTGGCTTCAAGACGGGGATTTCAACACAAAATACTTTCTTGCTGCCTTGAAAAGTCGTCTCAACGTGAATTTGATTCTTTCTATCTATGTCGATGATTGTTTGATTGAGGACATGGCTGGAGTCAAAGAAGAAGTTAAAAATCATTTTCAAAATAGGTTTCGTAGGATTTCAAGGCACATCCCTCATATTGGTGGCAAAGGGTTCAAATGCTTATCAGCCCTAGACAGAGATGAGCTCGACAGAGACGTGGATTTAGACGAGATCAGACGTGCAGTGTTTGACTGTGGTAGTGACCGGAGCCCAGGGCCGGACGGTTTTAGTTTTGATTTTTTCAAAAGCTGCTGGAACTTTGTTGGGCAGGACTTTTCCAACTGTATTATTGAATTTTTTGAGGGTGAAAAGCTTCCTAAGGTGCCCGCGTCTTCATTCTTGGTCCTTATCCTAAAAAATGATGGCTTGAAAAACTTAGACAACTTCAGACCTATATCACTAGTTGGCGCCGTTTACAAATTCGTGGCAAAGATCCTTGCAAATAGACTCAAACACAAAATTGGTGGTCTCATTTCAAAAACTCAATCGGCATTCATTGAGGGAAGGAATCGTCTTGATTGAGTCTTGGTGTTAAATGAAGTTCTTGACCTTGCTAGAAGATCCAAGAACGGGTTAATGCTTCTCAAGGTAGACTTTGCTAAAGCCTACGATTGTGTCGAGTGGAATTATTTGTGTGACGTTATGAAGATCATGGGCTTCAGAGACAAGTGGATGATGTGGATGAGTAACGGGGTCTTTAACTGCTACTCTTCGGTTTTGGTCAACGGGAGCCCCACAAAGGATTTCATGGTTTCTCGTGGTCTCAAACAAGGCGACCTGTTGGCCCCGTTTTTGTTCACTATTGCAGCGGAAGGTCTTGCGGTGATTCTAAATAGGGCAGTGGAGAATGGATCTTATTCTGGTTATAAAGCTTCTCTCGGTGCCCCCTTACACTTACTTCAGTATGCCGATGTTTCTATGATGATCGGAGACGGATCGTGGAGAAATATTTTTGCAAGCAAGGCAATTCTGAAGGGATTCCATTTAGTCTCAGGGCTTGACATTAACTTTAACAAGTGTTCCCTTCATGGAGTAAATTTGGATGATTCTTTCCTCATGGCAGCTGAAAATTACTTATCCTGCAAGATATCAACTGGTTCTTTTAAATTTCTTGGCATTCCTGTTGGTAGCAATCACAGACTCATCTCTTTTTGGAAACCATTGATAGATAAGGTGCGCGGCAGACTGAACTCTTGGAATGGTCGGTTCGTTTCTATCGGTGGCATGATTACTTTAATAAATTCTTTTTTTGCAAACCTCCCAATTAATTATATGTCATTCTATAAACTTCCTACTCGAGTGATTCGTATCCTAACGACAATTCAGAAGAGATTCCTTTGGAACGGCTCTATGTCCAAAAAAGGAGCTTCTTAGGTCAGTTGGAGTGTGGTATGTAAAAGTAAAGCCGGTGGAGGACTAGGGATAAAAGATTTAAAGCGGTTCAATCATGCTCTTCTATTCAAATGGATGTGGAAAATTGTTTCAGCAGAAGAATACATATGGAGTGACATTATTATGAGTAGATACAAGAATCCTGATCTTGACTTTCACGCTAGTCTGCTCCTTAAATACGAAGTGAAACCATCATTATGGTGGAAAGATCTTTTTTCTGTTGTTGGATTTTGCAGCAACCAACAGGTCTCTAATTTGTTGTCGTACGAGGTCGTTAATGGAGTCAACATCTCTTTCCGGACCGCTCGATGGACGGGTTCAGCAACTCTTGCTTCTTTATATCCAGAACTATGGGATTCGGTTGAAAATTCTAACAGTTGGGTCGCAGATAATGGAGCTTTTGAAGATGGTATATGGAGGTGGCAGATTCGTTTTCCTCAACAGAATGCCCACGAAGCTGTCTTACATCAGGACAACAACATCCTTCCCTTGCTGAACGAATTCAACGTGAGTGTTAGTGAAAAGGATTGTGTGGTCAGGTCTAATGAAAATTCTGGTCTTTTTTCTGTTTCCTCTATGTATTCTCTGATGCAGAAGAATGTCGTTGTGACTAATCGAAACTTTGGAGAGAATTTGAAGGCGGCAATTAATTTGGTTTGGTTGGCGCAAGCCCCTCACAAAGTTAGAGTGTTCGGGTGGAGGATGATACTCGACAAACTTTCGACGTGCATGAACCTTTCTCACAGAGAATTATCAACTATCACCATGCAATGGTATGCCCTTTTTGCTTCCTTCAGAATGAAGCTTCCGAACATATTTTCTTCCATTGCCAAAAATCCGTGTCTGTGTGGAAGTTTGTATTTAATTGGTTAGGAATTGAGGAGTTCCTTATTGGTGATGTAATTAATCATTTTTCTATTTGGAAGGACGGTTGTGCGAAAAAAAAGTTTAACGTCAGGAACGCGGCTGGCCTATGGATTTTGATTTGCTGGGTTATTTGGATGTCTAGGAATAACATTATGTTTAGAGACGATTTTTGGCATCTCGAGTCTATTACTAGTCGAGTCGTTTTGTTTTCTTGGTGGTGGATAGGAAAGACGAGTAAATATGCTCATAATTGTAATTATTATATGTGGGTAAATGCCCCTTTTGATTTTTTGTAGGCCTCGATTTTTGAGAGTGGCCTTTTTGTAATCGGAAGGGATAATATTTTGTGTCCTTAATATAATATAATTTTGCTTAAAAAAAATCTAATTTATGCCATCATTTATTATATATATATATATATATATATATATATATATATATATATATATATATATTGTTGACTTCTTTAGTCGTTAAAAAGTATTGATTATACTTTGATATCAATTTTAGTGTGTATGGCTTTGACACTCACTTTTTGCTTTTCTTTGAGATCAGTAATTTTTTTATTTTCAATTTTTTCTAATTTAAGCCATCGTTTATTATTTTGACATCAACTCTCATTGTCTTCATGAATTTTCTTTAATAAAAGAAAGCAAAAGTTGGATAAAGTTTAAACTATTTCTAAATTTGGAAAATCTTATAGGGGCACTCTTTAAAATTTTAAAATAGTAAATTTTTCTGTATCTGTTGGAAGCTTTCGGTTCGATGAGCTCGATCATGTTTATTCTCCACACGGAGAAAGGCCATGACGTTATCAGGACGTTCATAGGAGTAGGTCGCACATGCACCTTATTGTATAAATCTAGCATTTATGGCAAGTTTTGATGTAATGAAATCAGTCAGTCTTCATAGTCTAACAATAATAGTTTGCCCTTAATTTTTCTTGGCCATTGCATGACCGTTGGCATGAGTATCAAAGGATCCCTCATGGATTTCCTTGATGAGCATGTCTGCTCCTTGTCTTTTCACGCATCTGAGGAACACCATGTCATAATTTCTACTCTTGTAAAGCACGTCTCCATTTTGGAAGAACTTTGTTGCTAAGAGTTCGGCTGTATATGATTGAAGCATTTGTCGGGTATTCTTGTATCTCAAGATAATGCTTGATGTCGTAAAATTAGGGTTTGTTATCAGATTCTTCTGCTATTGTCAAACACTGTACAGGTCGATCAAAACGGCTGATTATAATAGGTGGCTCGTGATTGTGCTAAATCAACTTTTACATTTATGCCTAGGTTGCCAGAGCATATGCTATCTGATTTTTCTCTTGAGGAATATGGGAAAAGGTGATTTCTTCAAACATGGGTAGTAATTCCAAAACATGATCCCACTATGAAATCATGTTAGGATGTCTTGTTTCCTAGTCACCTCTTATATGGTGTATAACAAAAGCAGAGTCTCTGTATACTTCAAGAATTTTGATCCTAAAGTCAATGACTGCTTTTATTCCCATAATATTCGCTTTGTACTTTGGGATATTATTGGTGCAGTCAAAACATAGTTTTGTAATGAAAGGAAGGTGATAGTTTTTATGAGACACCATCACATCGGAGGCACCATCGAACATAAGAGTTCATTACTCCTCTGGTTCAGGTTCTTCATTGTCGCCTATGACCTTTTCATCATTCATGGCCATAATATCTTCATTAGGGAAATTAAACCTCAATGGTTGGTAGTCCTCTACTCTTTGATGGTCAAGATGATCCGCCAGCACACTGCCCTTGATGGGTTTTTGTGTAACATACAGGATGTCATACTCTGATAAAAGCATTTGCCAATGGGCAATAATATCTGTGAAAGCTGGCTTCTCGAATATGTATTTGATTGGATCCATTTTGGATACTAGCCACGTTGTGTGGGTCAACATATATTGTCGGAGACATCGGTCTGCCCATGCAAGTGCATAACAAGTCTTCTCGAGCAGTGAGTATCTGGTTGCATAGTCGTTAAACTTCTTGATTAGGTAGTAGTTGACATGCTCTTTTCTACCTGATTCGTTTTGTTGACCCAACACACAACCCATAGATTTGTCAAGCACCGTTAAGTACGTGATAAAGGATCTACCCTGAACCAGGGGTATCAAGACCAATGGTTCTTGTAAATATTCTTTTACTTTCTTGAATCTTGCTTGGCAGTCGTCATTCCATTCAACAGCTTTATCTTTGTGTAGCAGTTTAAATTTTCTTTTGCACGTGGTTGTGGGATGAGATATGATTCTATAAATCTAGTTCAATATCCCCTAGAAGATACATACCTCTTTTTCAGTTTTAGGTGCAGGAATACACTGGATGACTCTGACTTTTTCACGATCAACCTTGATTCCTCATTAACTTACGATTGATCCCAGTAATTTACCATATTGGACCCCAAATGGGCATTTGTTGGGATTAAACCTCAACCTAAATTTCCTCAATCGAGCAAAGAGGTTTTGCAGATTGACAATTTGATCCTCTTCCCTGTGGGATTTTTCAATCATATCATTGATGTATACTTCGATCTCTTTATGAATCATATCATGAAAGAGAGTTACCATTGCTCATTGTTATGTTTCCCTAACGTTCTTCAAGCCAAAAGGCATCTCTTTGTAGCAGAAGGCTCCATAAGTGGTGATAAATGCGGTTTTCTCCATGTCTTCTAGGGTCATTTTGATTTGGTTATACCCCAAGAAACCATCCATGAAAGACAATAAAGAGAAATGAGTTTTATTGTCCACCAGTAAATCAATGTGACGTAAGGGGATATCATATTTCGGGCTCGCTCTGTTTAAGTCTCGGTAATCGACACACATTCATACTTATCCATCCTTTTTTGGTACCGACACAATGTTAGCAACCCATTGTGGGTACTTTGCTACAACTTAGAAACCTAAGTCGAACTTCTTTCGAACCTCTTTTCTTATCTTAAGAGACATATCTAGTCGAGTTCTTTGGGGTTCTGCTTGACTGGCGGGCATTCTTTTTTGAGAGGAAGCTTGTGCACAGCAACGTCCGTATCTAGCCCGGACATATCTTGATATGACCAAGAAAACTCATCCACATACTCATCAAGGAGTTCTGGTAAACCTTTGACAAGTTTTAACTTGCATAACTTAGAGATTAATCTCCAGTTAGCATGTTTTAACCTTTTGTGCCATAGCCATTCTTCATCCATTACTACAAATAATACATTTCATGACAAAGTTTTCACCTCAAATAACAAAAATCCAAGGTATAATTTCAAGGTGCACCATGTTTTATTTTATATTTTAAATAAATAACACATATTCCCTTGGTTTCTAAATATAACCGAGGGGAAAATAATTCACGACATGCTTCAAATCCTAACAACAACAGTTTATGTTTTTGTTTCTTTAAAAGTGGTGCCTTTGTTTTTCTTTTATTTTTTATTTTTAAATTATTTATATATTCATTTGGTTATATTTAACAACTAAGGGATTAAACTATCATATTTTATTATAAAAACACTTGTTAAACAGATTTTACCCTAAACCTAATTTATATGTAGCCGCTCCAAACTTGTATGCATCATACTTTGGGATGGATTGCAAGACAGATAAAATCTTCAATGTTCTTCTGTCTTGAACAAAACATTTTTTTTGCTCTTGCAATCCATCCTAACATATAATGGTGTTGATGGTGTTGTTGTGTTTTTTTGGAATAACCTTCCTATCTTGTCAATCAAAGAAAACATTCCTTAATTTATGTCTTTCCTCGGTTGACAACATTGAGAAATTTATTCCTAAACATTGTATAAATTGCAAGCACAATTATCTTGTTCTCTTTCATGTGAAAGCATTTGACATGAAAAACATTAGCTCAAGATAACGAAATATCTCTGGGATGGATTGCAAGTGCATAAAAAAATTTCTCTTGGTAGGAACAAATAAATTTTCATAAATTTAAAAGGATTTGTTGTTCTCCAAGAATCCATTGTCAAAATCTGGATTTATTTAAACAGTTTATTTTGATATTCTGTGTAAACAATGTAATTTAAAAAAAAACTTTTTCCCCTTGGTTTTTTACGGAAACCGAGAGGTATGATGGAACATATTTTATAGTACTTTCTTATTTAAAAAGAAATAAATTTTACCTCGATTTTGAGTAATAACTGAGGGAAAATTTAAGCATGTTGATTGAGTTTCTTCACCATCCTTAAACAAATATTTTTTTCGTCTATTTAATAAGTATCAATGTTGAAGACACTGACATTCGTGATCCGCGTGAAACCTAAAACCCTTATTATAATAGTATTTTGAATATTAAAAATTGATAATGAAACATTTGACATGAAAACTTTAAAACTTAATAACGAGTTTATTTTATTTGTGAAAATTTCTCTAGGATGGATTGCAATAGTAGAAAATTATTTGGGTTCAAAGTTTGTGTTATTAAATAATCATATAACTAAATATTTATTTTATTTTTCTAACCTTTTTTGTTTTATATTAGAAACAAATGAATGCAAAAGACATAGAGAATATATTGCATCCAACATTTGATCTTCCTCAAGATCTATGAAACGGGGATCCCCAACATTTGTTCTTCCCGAAGATATCCAACATTTTTTTTTCACTGACAACAATGATGATGAATCAGATTCATAATTTGTTATATATTTTTACTTTAATATTTTGTTTAAACAATTTATTTTGTAAACAATTTAATTTATTAAAATTCGGTGTAAACAATGTAATGAGAATTTTAAAAAAGGAAAATATCTTTCCCTTCGGTTTTTGTCATAAACCAAGAGGTGTATGGCGCAAGTTTTGAAAATATAAAAAATCTATTATTAGGGATCGAACCAATTACCTTTTCAATTATCCCCTCGGTTATTTTAAAACTGGGGGTAAAGTGGCAGTTTTTTATGACTCCATTCTTTAACTCGTGTCTGTAGCTGAGGTTAAATCAACTTTGTGTCCGAGGTTATATATGTTTTTTATAGTAGTGATCACTCACTGATAGAAGTCAAAGTACCTTTTGATAAACTAATTTAGAGAAATTAATTTTATAGACATTTTCTTTCCTTATATATTTGAACACTATGAATTTGTCAGACTCATTCATGACTATACAATTTTTCTTATTTAACATTACTTCATAACCACTGTCACAAAATTGAATTATGCTCAGTAGGTTATGCTTCAGTCCATCTACTAACCAAACATTATTAATAGAAATGAAAGAATTACTTATAGTACATGTACCAATGATCCTTCCTCTATAGTTTCCTCCAAACCCATAGTTCCTTCCTCTTTCGGAGCTAGTGTTTGGAATATATGCTTTTCTCATGTTATACGTCGTGAGCAGCCATTGTTCCAGTACAAGATTGTTGTTCTGCTTCTCCCTTGAAGCATATTTAATATATAGATAATTTCATATTTAGGTACTCATAATCTTATGGGTCCTTTGGCATTAGTTCTGAAAGGCTTTTTCTTATTTTGTACCTTAGCCTTTATGTAGTAAGGCATGGGATCATTTAAGACTTTTGGTTTAAAAGTTTTATGTCTTGAATTATCTTTAGCCTTTGGCTGTGAACCCTTTAGAAGTGATATTCTGGTACAGATGTGTGATGTCTTTGTGCAATGTCACAACATCGCAATCTGTTGAACAAGGCAATAATAGAAACAGTAAATAACACACTGAATTGTTCACCCAGTTCGGTTCAACAACCTACATCTGGGGGCATACCAAGCCAGGAAGGAAGTCCACTATTAGTAGTATCAAATTACATACTCAACAGACCAGTTGACAATCTACCTAATTCAATCACTACCCAATGACCCTTCTACCTAAGTCCTCCCTAGGTAAGAGACTCCATCTCACTCCCAATCATCGCAATGATGTTTAGCAGTCAACAAATCCGCCACTGCATCAACAGCTTGATTACCAACTCTTTTCTATCACACAAACTTAGAAGACACACTTCCATGACACACCTTTGGAGTTGCTTCAAGGCTTCCTCCAAGAATAATACTAAACTCATTACCTACAGGTTTCTGAGTTAAACACAGTGACCGTCTCACAACCCGAGTGGTTCACTTTGACAAAGCCCTAAAGATCTACATCTTGGACCCGTACCTCTTCTAGGTTACAAACATTCTATGGGTTAATAGTGAATTTCACCCCTGTAATGTTAGCGAATTTTTCTTTCCCCCCTCCATGCCTTTTGGCAACGGTTTTTTCAAAAAAAACGTTGCCTAAACCTGCCTATGGCAACGGTGGGGGGTAAAACGAAACACGCTCATATGGTAGGGGTGTTTCATATAAATAACCCACATTCTATTTATATCATCATCCCAACTGGATTTGGGCTTTCAAATCAATTCATATCTTCTGTAACAAATCTGCTTCTAAATAGATCTTCAATCAAATCTTCAATTAAATCTTCAATTATTAACTCTGAATATTCTCCATATCTTTATGCTTTAAATGCGCAACAAACTGATCTTCATAACTGATTGTAACAGAATATATCTCTCCCTTGATCTTCGCCTGCATTCTTTGATTCTCTTTAGCAGAATATCTTGTTCACACCAGAAACACGTGCAGCCCTAAACACATTACAATCTGATGTTTTAATGTTCTGGTATAGTGATGTTAAGACATCGCATGTGACATCACTCTTCAGCACTTTAACTCTTCAACAGAATGTTAGCCAAAACATAACAATACTGTTAGAAGCTCATGTTGCAACATCAACTATGACATCAGCATTGTTTTAACAAAATTTCAGCCAATTGCAGAACTTACAATCTCCCCCTTTGGCTAATTTTGGCTAAAACATATATAACCAGTACAACTCAGATTACAACCAATAAAAATCCGATCCTAACACTGAACCACAGTAGTTGCTGTGTACTGCATCCATGGAGAATCATCTTCTTGGCATTCTGAATGATGTTAGGACATCATGTTAAACATAACATCACCACCTACCAGCAATTCCATGCAGCACATCAGGAGGTGCACATGAGGAAGAAGATATCCAACACTCCCCCTTAATTACAACACATTTCTTTTTCCTTTCAACCCTGACCTTGAGTATATGTAGAAGACTCCTCTAGAAAAGAAATGTTTGTCTATTCATCAAAGACCAATGGTGGCATAAGAGAATTCTGCACACCTTCTTTGATCAGACCCCCTAGTCAATCTGTGGCATAACCTGACACGTTGAGAAGTGCCATTCTGCCAGCCCAGGTAACTCAGAACACAAGTCACAACTGTGTTCATAACTCAGGACACAAGTCACAAAAACTCAATAGCAATTCAAGGGTATGACCTCCTTCTGCAACAACTGGAACTGCAACCTCCAAACATGACATCTGCGCAAACCAGTTGGCCCCCCAAACTTTTCTTTTCTCCCCCCTTTTAGCCATAAATTGGCAAAGGAAACCCTCACAGAACCAGACCCAAGATGTGCTCACCCAAACACGAATAAACGCCATAAGAACTTATGAGAAGAGAACACCCACTAGTTGAAGGAGAGAAGAATAACCCCTATATATAGAAGATCAGTTACTTAGGAATTAGCGCGCTTTGAATATTTCTAGGGTATCAGTCAAGGGAAACGCTATTTTAGGTACCAAAAACTGCATTCAAATTCAATGCCTACTTTCCAAAAACTGCCTTGACTGCCTTGAATATTTCACAACTGAATCTTACCATAAATCAGGCTAATAACGCTCCAGCATAGTCGAAGCCACGTGTTTCACTTTATCCTTACACCACCGTCCAAAATACTACCTTGTTTGGCTCTATTTCATGTTCTGACATCGCATCAGACATTGTCTGCTGGCTCACAAAATTACCAATCCAAAACTCCTCAAACCACGAGCATATTCCCTTTTCTGCTGGATTCGCACAACTCACACACATCAAGACAAGCGTGATATCTCTTATCAACAAAGTTCCTCACAAGGTTCTTCCATTCCTGCATAAACCTGTCTTCAGGCTTCTCCTCAGTCGCATGTATGCTCATGATACAGCCCATTAGCTTCACATGGCTAGACCCATTCATGTCCACACCAACATGCCATCCAATAACATGTTATCTGACATTATCTCCAATCTCCACAAGCTTGATCAGCATGCAAGCTCCACAATATATGCACCTTTGCTGCAGAATCCATAGACAAGTACTCCCCCTGTCATGGTTAACTAATGCTCTACATTTGAGCACACTTGATGAGCACATACACATACTACACTTTCACTCCTTGACTCCAGATAATAGCATAATGAAATTGCCACATCCTTAACTTTAAGAACTGCCACTCTAGACACTAATGCTACTTCTCCCAATACCTCACGCATAGTCCCACTCCAGACAAAGAAGTTGTAACATTATGTAGGACATCAGTAAACGATCACACCCTCTTCATCAAAAATACATTCATGAACCATAATGTCTAGACTGCAGATTCTCTAGACAAATACCTAGTCTCCCGTCAAGGTATTTACCCCTATTCATAGACAGATACTAATTCTCCCGTCAAAGTATCTACTATTAGTCAGAAAAAGATTACCTTCTCACAAGGCTCTTCCAATGTCTGCAGAGGAACATAAATTCTCCCATACACAGTAAGGAGTTCCACATCTTTTCAGCAATCACGCATGACACACTATCATGCTCCCCCTAAATATTTGCACGAGTTCAGCAGCACAAATGTATCTACTCATCCCAAGCAGTAGTAACCATGACATTAAGTCACAACATCTGATCTGACATCACAAACAAAACACCACTTCTCAGTTCAAGCATATGAACATCTTCATGCCTATACAGACCCCACGAATTCTCAGCTTACTTAACAGCTCTACTGAGATCCAATCACTTCAAGAGGTACTCGCAGCAGAAAAACACCAGCTGTTCAAACATGATTACTCCCCCTCAAGCCTATACTAACAAACCTAGGCAACACATGGGCTAACTCTCCAAAGGCAGTCATACTCTTCATCTTCAAGAAGAATAATCTCCTTGAGTCTTCAACTCATCACCCTTCTGCCCAAGAGTAACTTGTTCCAAGACAATCCTCAATAATAACCAGCTGCCACACTCTAATTATCTTGATTCTTCAAATCCACTTCTGAGATCAACCAAATGCCACAGTTTGATCACCTCATTCATGAATCCTCACATTTGTCAGAACTCTCACAAGGATATCTTGATCCACAAAGGAAACTTGATCTTCAAGTCACATGATCTACTTGCTCAAAAGCAAACACACTTAGACTCCCTAAGCCATGGTCATGTAACATCTTCTCCTTCCTGCAGCTCCCGCAAACTGCCATGAGAACGATCTTTTTGAAGCATCCTATCATTCCTGTAGATCACCCTATCACTAGCTGATGTGCCACATTACTAGCTGAGACTCCTGATGTTAAGCTAGATGTCAGAACATTATGATATCCAGCTGTTGAATTCAGCTCTTCCTTCTGCCACTTAGAAGAACCTCCTCCCTTTGCAGAACCAGATTTCCATGCTCTCATAGACTTGATTCACTAATCAAGTTTCAGTAAACAACCTCCATCCCGCTCAGAAACCCCAAAGACTTCAAACCTACCACATCTGAATCTTCAGAAAATAAGTAGTCCAAGACTACCTCATAACACTGCCACAGAATGCCACTTCCCTTAGTAGAGCCGTCAATAGAAAGCCAGAGATAACTGCCACTTATCCTCGACCTTTACAACCAGAGCAAACACCATGCTCCCAACCACTTAGATCAGAAATAAACTGATCCAAGCTGAAACTCTCAAGATTATGATGTTTTCAATAGCACCAATAAAGAGGCATACAGAGAGGAGTATATTCTCACTACTTCAACAGTCCTGCACTCTACATCAGACATGTACATAGTCTCCCGTCTATGTATTTTGTCATTAATTGGAAGCACATCCTCAAAAGTAGATAAATACTCAACTCCAGTCAATGTAACCGCCATCTGATGAAACTTCTCAAAAACTAATCATCATGACTACCACAAACCTCTCCCAGGTAAGGTCAGTGTCTTGATCTTTTACTCTACTCTGAGCAAAGAACTGAAATGATGTTTCAACATCAGTTCTAATCATATTCATTCACACATATCTCTTTGCAGGGAACATACGAGAGCATATCAGCATCTTCCAAAACTGTAGTAACTTGCATAACACACTCTTCCAGAGGCTTCTTCTAATAAGCACAGGGTTCAGACCTCCTAACTAAAGAGTAATAACTTCCATCCTTCTGCAGAAACATATCATAGACAATCTACTACTTTGAATGCTTCAAAGCACAAAACAGAAAGAGCTCAAGGAACCACCAATTGACCACCGGCTGAATTACCCTGCTAATGCACACAAACTCTTGGATGCCTTTTCCCTTCTCTTCAACCAGAACCTGCTGAACAGCATTTCAACAATTGTTCAACTTCACAGCTTCATTGATCCTTCTAAGCAGCTATACTCTAATAGGTCTTGACTTAGCATTTACCAAAAACTGCTAATGTGAAGCACGATGTCGAGACAATAGTTTTGACATAAAAAGCTCAGCTTCTTTCTTGATGAAACCATAACTAGGCTTAAGAGATGACTGATCAAGATCTTCACTCTCGCATGAAAGATTTGACAGTGATACTCTTTTGCTTTGGCTCTACCCTCTTCTTTCATTATCAAGGAAATTGATAGGGAAGGAATCAACATTCTGTACAGATTGGTCTTCAATACCTGATTTGAAATATAATCTTCTTCTGTTGAGGAAACCACACTCTAAAGTCTTTACAAGACACTACCTGCCTAAAACCTCATCACAAGAAACAACCAGGGTAGCATCAGATACCATGCAGTGGAACACATAACAACTCCTCAACAACCTTCAGGCAAAACATAATAACCCTTGCATAAACACGACACTCCAAGTGCACTAAGTCATCATAGGTTTGAAAATAAGTCAAACCACACAGCAGCTCACCACCAAAGCTACAAGCCTGATAACTTCATTCTCCACTCCAAGGGATCATACAAAAATCTCTATGAACTGACCAAGTCCATAACTATCTTCCTTGCTCATGAACCAGAAAGTATCTTCCCAAGATCTCATCCAGAAACAGACAGGATGCCTGCTCTGATACCAATTGAAATTCTGGTACAGATGTGTGATGTCTTTGTGCAATGTCACAACATCGCAATCTGTTGAACAAGGCAATAATAGAAACAGTAAATAACACATTGAATTGTTCACCCAGTTCGGTTAAACAACCTACATCTGGGGGCATACCAAGCCAGGAAGGAAGTCCACTATTAGTAGTATCAAATTACAGACTCAACAGACAAGTTGACAATCTACCTAATTCAATCATTACCCAATGACCCTTCTACCTAAGTCCTCCCTAGGTAAGAGACTCCATCTCACTCCCAATCATCGCAATGATGTTTAGCAGTCAACAAATCCGCCACTGCATCAACAACTTGATTACCAACTCTTTTCTATCACACAAACTTAGAAGACACACTTCCATGACACACCTTTGGAGTTGCTTCAAGGCTTCCTCCAAGAACAATACTAAACTCATTACCTATAGGTTTCTGAGTTAAACACAGTGACCATCTCACAACCCGAGTGGTTCACTTTGACAAAGCCCTAAAGATCTACATCTTGGACCCGTACCTCTTCTAGGTTACAAACATTCTATTTATATCACCATCCCAACTGGATTTGGGCTTTCAAATCATATCATATCTTCTGTAACAAATCTGCTTCTAAATAGATCTTCAATCAAATCTTCAATTAAATCTTCAATTATTAACTCTGAATATTCTCCATATCTTTATGCTTTAAATGCGCAACAAATTGATCTTCATAATTGATTGTAACAGAATATATCTCTCCCTTGATCTTCGCCTGCATTCTTTGATTCTCTTTAGCAGAATATCTCGTTCACACCAGAAACACGTGCAGCCCTAAACACATTACAGTCTGATGTTTTAATGTTCTGGTATAGTGATGTTAAGACATCGCATGTGACATCACTCTTCAGCACTTTAACTCTTCAACAGAATGTTAGCCAAAACATAACAATACTGTTAGAAGCTCATGTTGCAACATCAACTATGACATCAGCATTGTTTTAACAAAATTTCAGCCAATTACAGAACTTACAAGAAGCTTAGACGTTGATGTCTTAGGTTCTGGCATGTTTAGAACTCTTGACTTTAGAGTCTTAGGTTCTAATTTATTTAGAACCTTTGACTTAGAAGACTCTTGTTCTGGTTTCTTCAGAACTTTTCACTCTACAATTTTTATTTCTAACTGGTTCATAACCTTTGATTTAGAAGTCTCTAGTTATGGTTTCTTCAAAACCTTTCGCTCTACACTTTTTGGTTCTTGTCGCTACTCGAAAAATAGTCGACCGGAGGCGAAAGAGGAAGAAACAGAAGAGTCGCCATCGAACTTTATTTATCCCATGAGGGGAAGGGAAAACATCGAGAAAACCCAAAGAAGAAAGGGTAAGATGGTCTCACAACCAAATTATGGGTTCGGAAGCCGGTTATGCGGAGGGAAGGTATTAGCACCCTCCACATCCATCGTACTCGATGGGAACCATTTGCTTGTCTATGTGTAAGGATGTTTGCTAAGAATATTGCTTTCTAAGATGTGTTCTAAGAGGGAAAAAGAAAGGTGATAACCAAAGAATGTGAAAGAAAATAAAAGAAAAGGAGACTCGATAGGACTTCACGGTCCTATGCCTACGTATTCCCTCGTGCAATGGGAAAGTCAGAGTCAACGTAGTTCGGAGGACTACAGGTGAAGAAAGTGGAAGGGGGCTCGCCAAGATCGTTGTGATCTTGTGCCTACGTATCTTACATTCGGACGAGAATGAAGAATCAGAGCAATCGTAGTTCGACCTACGATTTGTTGGTGTTTTTTATGGACGATGCTAACGTGCGGGTTCTAGCAGTTAGGTGTTTTGCGGCTCGCTCGTGGAGTCTTATGCGTTACCTGTTTGCGGTAGAACGGACGTAACATGTCCTTTTTGAAAAGGTTGATTTTCGCCATCAAGGCAAGGTGTCACATTTGATTTGTGAAGGTTGGTTTTAAGGGGTGAAATACGTCCTCGGATAGGAACCCCTTCGGGTAGTACCCAATTCTTTATCTCAAAAGATTTATTTTGAAAATGGTGTGGCGAATACGGTTATGTCTTTGTATTGAAAGACGAGTATAGAGACCACACACTCTAAAGTGAGCATCCTAATACTCGAAAAGGAAGAGGCCTTCACCCAATCCTCTCTTTTTAGTCCAATACAAAGAGAACATATTCTCTTATTAAGGAAGTGTTTTGATTTTAGATGGTAAGTTCTTTACGACAGTGAACCCTAAAGGTAATGTCAAGCACTCGGGATAGAAGAAGGCCTTCGCCTAACCACTCCACGACCATCTAAGTTTATTGAGAAAAGTTTTGAAAATGCACTTGGTACGAGACCAAGGTTTTATGACTTAAAAAGATGAAATGAAGAGGTTTTTGAAAGAATGGGTGGTGAATATAATTACGTATTCGTATTGAAAGACGAGTATCGAGACTACACACTCTAAAGTGAGAATCCTAATACTCGAAGAAGAAGAGGCCTTCACCCAATCCTCTCTTTTTAGTTCAATACAAAGAGAACTTTATTTTAAAGAAGTGTTTTGAGTTTGCATTTGAATCGATCAAAGGAATTGGATTAAACGGGATGGAGGACCTAATTGACTAGGATAAGGTCGATTGCGACGCACGAGGCGGTCGACTTACAAGGGTGTAAAATGGCTCGACGTTGGATCGAGAATTTATTTTTTGAAAATGATTTTGAAAGTGTATACAAGAGATTAATCAGTTATTATCGTGGCATAAACGTATCGCATGAGGAAATCGCGCAACCAAAATAAATAATCGATCATTACACAAATAAACCAAACTAAACAACATACAAAATTATTAACTAAATTAAATATGAATATTTAATAAAATTAACTAATAATTTAATTAATTAACATTAAATAAATATATTTAAGATAATTAACAATATACACATCTTTTATATTTTTTATGAATTAAACAAAAATAAATTAACAAAAAAAAATAATAGAAAAATAAAAAGATTAAAAGAACAATATTCAAAATAGAACAACACAAGCAAATGGAGCTAGGAAAGTGAAAACGGGGGGTGCGTGAATAGAGAAACAGGCCCACGAAGCTGAAGAAGCCCATGGCACAAAGGTAGAGTCCATTGGACTCTCGGTCAACCTTGGTTGACTCAGGACTTGCTCAGGACCGTCAGATCTGTAGATTTGACTTGGTCCAAAGATCTAAAGGGGTATAAACCGCAGGCACATGGTACAACCCAAAACAAACGGCGCATGGGATGAGACAGAGAATGATGATATTCAAAATGACGGTGACAAGTGTCACCGTCCAACATTTGCCATTTCAAACAACTTAACATGCTGGCAGTGAATTAAATGGGAAATAGCATAAAACCATTACTGAACAGGTAAACCCCAAAACACTCACGTTGCTCACCCTCTCCCACGTTCTCTCTCACTCTATCCGCCCTATCTCATTTCTCTCACTTGAACTAACCATGCCAGAATACACAAGAAGCTCGCCGGAGAAGGTGAATCCACGGTGGTTCGCGACGGAAACCGCCATCTTCTCCGGCGAAGGTGGCTTGTTTCTCTTTAAACCAAAAACTAACCCCACCTAAAATAATTCCCCGAACCCGATTCTAGCACTTATTCCATCAAAAACCTAACCAAACTACCGGATCGACGCATTCCTCTTTCGAAACCCTAACCTAAAAACCTCAATAAAAAGACCAAAGCCCAGAAGAAAGGAGACACTATATGCGAATGAAAGGAGATTTTCGAAGCAAAGGTCAACAGTAAATACAAGAACGACATAAACAGTGATTAAAAAGCTTTAAAGAAACTCACCCTTGAAGACTACAAACTCTGGTACGAACTCCCTCTCAGTTCCTCTTTCTTCTTCTTCTTTCACGACCGTTCTTGTTTGTTGTGCGTAGAGACTTTGATTGGGGTTCAAAACGGCCGTTTTAGGTAGCAACTTAGGGTTTTTTAGTGTAGCCGTTTCTGATGTTTTTTGATGATGAAGCGTGGTTTTATAGAAGAATTTCTAGGGTTTGTGATCTGAACATCTGATATTCATGGAATAGGACAGAGGTATCATATTGGTTGGTGAGTGATTTTGCTATTCTTGTGTAACCTGCTATGTTCTGCTCTGAATTTGTCTATCGGAAATTTAGTGCACCTGTTATTTGCTTTCTTAAGCTCAGAATCTGTTTTGCCAAAATAGTGAAAAATGCCTGTGGTAATTTGCTGCTGATCTTTGCTGTATTCTGCCCTGCTTCTGATTTTTTTTTACTTATTAATGTGGTCCTTGTACTTGTTGTCAATTGTCTTTGGATGCTGAAGAAAAACATTTGTGTTGCTGCTTTCTACCTCTTGTAGTGTCACGTGAGCTGAATGCTTGGTGCAATTCACATGGTTTGAATTGCTATGGTCATGGCATGATGAGATACAAATTGTTATTGCTATTCTTGGATGAACTTTTTATGTCATTCCATTTTGACTTCTAACCTCTTCCTTTGTTGTTTCATGTGTTGATGAAGACTTGGCACAATGAAAAGACTGTGATAACACAAGGTGCGCAAGTGAATTGTGGATGATAACTTGGACGATCCGATGCCAAATTGATGAAGCCTTAGTTTTTTTTTAAGTTTCATTTGTTGTAATACTTAGCGTTTATGATTTGTGACAAAATGGGATGTTATGAAATTTCCCCTGTAATACTTGTGCATTTGAATTTGAAATATTGAGTTTTGGAATGATGAATCTACTTTGGATAATTGAATTTGCAATGGAATAGGCCTTGAGTCTTTGAACTTACAATCTTGAATTTGGATGGGCATTGCGCATTAGATTTGGAATATTCTTCACACACTTTGTAGCATATGTACAAATTTTCCATTTTTGTAAATCCAAGTGACTACCCTTGTCTTTAATGATCAAATGTATGTCACACTTCATATCTTGGTTAAGTGCAACTCTTGTCATCATCTTGAAAACCTATAGAACTATGTAACCTCAAAGTAGTTTCGTACCATGGCATGAACAACATTTAATCAAGTGCATTTTCCAAATTGGCCCTTGAATCTTCATAGCTTGAATTACATCTCCAAAAGTTATCACCACTTGAATTCAAAATTGACTTGCACACTCCTCATTTTTGGCACAACTTAATCCGCTAACTTAATGCCAACCATTCCATGCCTTGCCCGTTCATCTTGTTTTTTCCTTGGACTTTTGCATAACCTTTGAACGAAAACTTTGAATATGAATAAATAACTCACAACTTCTTGTTGCTTGTAAGTTTTGTTTCAAATGGCTAGGAGCAATTAAGACTGAGCCAAGATAATCATTTCCAAAGGGTTTACAAGCTTCCCTAATGAAATTTGGGCCAATCCTAATTTAGTCATTAGGAGGTTTCCAAATAGCACTTGCCTCCAGAATGACCCATGATAAAGAAACGTCTAGGTGAATCAACATTTTTTGCCATGCTTGATCTAGATTGGGTCAGACTTCCTCTTGAATTGGATTATGATATAATAGCCACTGAAGCAAACTTAACACTTGTTTTGGAGCAAAAATCCTTCATTGACCCTCCTTCGCAAACCATATGCTTGGTATGCGCCATGATATGTTGATATGATGAATTTATGATACGAAGGGCTAGGGTGAAAATGAGGGTGTGACAGTTCTGACTGGTCCAAAACCTTTACTGTAATACCCCATATTATTTAAATGCTCAATTGGATATCAGATGAGATTAGATGAATATCTATGTGCTCTATCTTTGGATAATTGGATTAATGGAATCCTCTAAGTACTTTAAGTATTATCAATTGGGATCAATAGAGCAACTGATGAACTCTGAAGAGAGCAATTATTTTAATTCAAGAAAGGATTTTAAGGTAACTCTAATAATTGATCAATTGGTTTGAGATGACAAAATATCAATTGGAGATATTTTACTCTATCGGATTATATTATATTATATAATAAAGTATATATATATATATATATTAGAAAGAAAAAGAAAAAGAAGAAACAAAGATAGTAAAGAGAAAGAAGAGAAAGGAAGAGAGAAAGAAGAAGAGAAAGAGGGAGAGCTTGAGGAGAAGTTCATGGATCATCTTCATCTTCTTCAACCTGCTCTTCGGTTATCAGGTGGGTTCTAGTTAGACACTCTAAGTCCTAGATTTAAGGATTTAAAACTTAGGTTAGATTTGAGAGAAAATGATTAAACGGACAAATCAATGAAATCTAACCGATAAAATTTGATATAAATTGCGTAGTGTAGTCGTAATATGCATGTGATCAATTGATGATACTTACTGGATGTTTGGAAATGATCTGGTGTGGAAAGATGGGATTTTGGGACTTTTGGAACCCTTAGAAACGCAGAAAAAGAATTATGGTTCTGATGCGATTCGCCAGGCGAAACAGGATTTTCCAAATGAATCGGATCTCACCACTGGTTCGTCGAGAGAAGTACTGGCGAAGAGGGATTCGCCAGGCGAAATCCTAAATCGCCAGGCGAAAATCATGAGACAAAATATGTTTTGCTACTGGAACTTTTGGGTTTTCTGGGAATCAGGTCTCTCTCGCCACTGGTTCGTCGGGCGAAGTACTGGCGAAGAGGGATATTCCAGGCGAAATCCTTAACCGCCAGATGAATTTTGCAGTTTTTCAATAATTTATTTTCTTCAAAATATCATAACTTTTGATCCGTAACTCGGATCGAGACGTTCTTTTTAATTAATTAGTGGTATTTGAATGATAACAATGTTATGTGATATGTTGAAATCTATATCTTTTGGATTGTAAATCCGATCGAGGCATAATTACAGCCGATGTAAAGCTGTGGAAATATCCTACGGGATAAAAGTGAAAAGTATTGATTTCGATACCTGATTAAATGAATTGTAGGGAACCAAAAGTGACATTTTATGTGACGTGCTATGAAATGGTAATGTGAGACCATAATTTTAACCAAGGATGCTTGGTAGAGGATAATAGTGGCTTGTATGCCTTAAAAATGTGTGTGAACTACTATGTGGTTATGTTTGACATATTATGCTATCATGTGTGTTTTATGATTGATATTGTAATATGCTTGTCTAATATTGTTGTTAATCATGATGAGAATATATGCTTAAAATGAATTAGGAAGAGTGATGAATCTTTACCCCAAAACAAATGGCATAGTTAAGATTGTTATAATTCTAGGTTAGGAATAGAATTGTGATGGAAACTCTGGATGGCGACGCTCGTGCATTCATTGATGAGTTCTGGCCTAGAGTAGATAAACTCTGGATGGCGACGCTCATGCATTCATTGACGAGTTTCGGCCTAGAGATGTAACTAGGTCTTGGTAAAGGTTTGTTGTATCCCTTAATAAATATTAGTGACCCGTGTTTAATCCTCTGGTGTAGGATGGCCGGGGAAAGTATTTATTAAGTATGTATCACTTAATAAATATTAGTGACCCGTGTTTAATCCTCTAGTGTAGGATGGCCGGGGAAAGTATTTATTAACTAAGTAGTCATGACCCGTGTCGAGATCCTCTTGTGTGGGATGGCCGGGGAAAGTTGCTTAGTGGGTGGTATTAGTGACCCGTGTCGAGATCCTCGGGTGGAGGATGGTCGGGGAAAGTACCAGTTGTGGTATTAGTGACCTGTGTTGACATCCTCTTGTGTGGGATAGCCGGGGAAAGTACTATTTTTTGGTAACCGTGACCCGTGTTTAATCTCCTGGTGCGGGATGACCGGGGAAAGTTATCTACGTTAAGGATCTGTGACTCGTGTTTAATCTCCTTGAGCAGGATGGCCGGGGAAAGATTCCTTAACTAGTTGTCGTTTTGTGTGTTGTGCGATTGTTCTCTAGTGAGAAATGTTTAAACTCAAAATCTAGTTCCTTTCCCCCGACTTGAGTTAGGCTAAGATAGAACCTTGTAAACCTGAGAGAATCCATAAGATAGGGAACTCACTGAGATTTGATGTATCTCACCCCACTATTGTTGATTATTTTCAGGAGGTATTTGCAGGTATGATCTTAGAGTGGAGCTATGCTTGGATGTTTCAAGAGAAGCTTAGTTGAGCTTTCTCCGCTGTGTATTATTTTGTTGTATACAATTGAGGATATTGTATATTGATCTTAGATTTTATATTTTTGGATAGTTTCCATGACTTGTGCCATATGTTGTATTTATGTTTTAGAAATGGACAAGTATGTGAATTATGCCATTAGGCACTTATGATGGTGTCAGTACCATATAAAAACACTTGTATGGTATTATTCTAGATAAATATTATACAGGCTGTTACAGTTGGTATCAGAGCAGGTTGTGTCCTCGACCTAGCCTTGAAACATCATAAGTAAATCTATTCCTGCCTCTTAAGTGTGTCTTGCCAGCATGACGCTTAATATTATACTATTTAGTGTTGGGCCTGATCAACCTAATGTTATGTATGTGATAGGTTGAATCATGGTTGAGCGACCACGAGGACTCCGAAGTGTTGTCGTGACTTGTGCTGTGAGGGTAGGCTCAAGCCAAGAGTTAGTAGTGAAGAGTTTTGGGTCAGTTAAGTGAGGTTTTAATAGAAGTTGTGCTTGGGTAGCATGGAAATTAAAGAGTGGTGTGTTGTTCAAGTAATCCTTTGGAATTGATGGAGTCTGAAAGTTAAGGATCTCTATTGGATGATTGATTAAGGTATAGAGGAATATGTTAAATCGCTAGTGGAGCTGGATTGGCCACTAGTATGGATAAGAATTTCAAGTAATTTCATTCCGTGGAAAAGAAAATTTGTTTTGTCAAATGTGTGATGTAAGGTCCGGAAGTGAGATAAATTTTGGTGCTTCAGTTTCTAAGGTCGCTATGGTATCTTGAATAGGCGAGAGTACCTTAAGGAGTGTGTTCGGAGCAATATCTTCCAACCGGTTAAAGGTTGAGAATTAAGGAAGTTCGACTTTCATGGGAATCTAAAGTAGTAGAGAAGTGTGTGAAGGAGCACAAGGATGTGTTTACATGCTTCAAGTGAAATAAGTATGTGTCGAGCGTAGAATACGAGATAAATTGTGTATCTTCAGTTATATAGAGAGATTAAGTTCGAGATGATACATCAGGATTTCTGTTTTCAGGAAGAGGTCAATTTGGAATTGTTAAATTACCCAAGGAACAGTATAAGGTATTGTGTTGGAGAAAGAATGAGCTTCATTTAGTAACATAATGTGTAGTGATACGGACCGGAAAGAGTTTGTATTAAGAAACAGAGTAAGTACCTTAGATTCAAGGAAATTTTAGTATGGTGATTTTATTTTTGGACCTAAGAGGATTACCATGGAGAGCAAGGTAAACGCGATGTGGAAAATGGTATTAACGGTATGTTATGAGGAAGTGGCAACGGAACGTTTTTTGGACGTATGTGTGATAGAATTATTTAGTGGAAGGTACATAGTCCGGTTAGTGTGTACGAAGTGATGGAAAGGTTCTTCAAGAGGATGCATTACCCCGAACTATTTTCAGGTATAGAGAACTTCTGTATTTGGGAATAATCGAAATATTCAGAATCTACCTTTTGTTGGACTAAGAATGTTGTTGTTTTATTTCTCACCAAGGAATTCAAGTGACAGAACAAGTTTGTATGTTTGATATGAGATGTCCATCGCTCTGTGGTACCGTATAATGGTTGTGTGTTGGATTTTGCTTATGGACGAATCAAGTATGAGTTGGATGACTTTTGAATTATAAGAATTTGGTTTTTCAGCTTCTGCAGCAGTGTTAACCGATTAACGTAATGGGGTTAACCGATTAACACGTGCAAGGATGGTGCTTTGCACTGAATTTTGAGGAGTTAACCGATTAGCTCAGATGGTTAATCGATTAACATGTGTGTAAATTGTGAAATCCCTTAAGAACCATCATCTGCGTTTTGTTACCTTATGTTGCTCCGATTGGAGAGTATTGTGTGAATGTAAAACGGGATTGCGAGTAAATGAAAGATGGAATTGTGTTTTGAAATCGTAACTTTTGGAAGAGTGTTACATGGTGGACCATTTGTTCAGACGACAAGGGAGTTAACTTTTGGGGAAGTAATCTTGTGAATTGTGTTAGGTGTGAGAAAGTCTTAAGTGTATTACTGTTGAAGGACTTGAGGGCAAAGTTAGAGAATTTTCATGAAGTATTGATCTTATAAAGATCGTTTCGGTAAGTTAATTGTCGGTGTTAGTAAGGTATGAGCGGTTGGTCAGAGTATAGTAATTGTTATCTTCCGTGAGTTCATGGTTTTGGATTTAGGCTCTGTGAGAGTGGTACCAAATGTGTACAGTTGTATTTACCATTAGAAGAAATTTGAAAGTTATCTTTCCAAGTACGAGTGAGAATTGGACGTTCCGAAGTTAAGCATGTAGCTTGGAATCGTATATGGAACAAGACAATTGAGAAGAGTGGATTCAATTGAGAAGCATAGGGTGATCTTCGAAAGTGTGTGTGTATGTGAAGTGTCGTTTGTGAATTGGTGAGTGGTATGAAAACTCACAATTACGCCTTGGATGGTTTAAGTGTTGATACGTGGTGACTCGCATATGATTGAACTTTCGTGATGGTGTTACGTAAGATTGGTTGAGATCTCATGTCAACAAGGAACCTTGACTGAGTCGGAAAACCATAAGGAGAATTGTTATGGAATGTGGTAATCAGAACCGGGAGTTGTTAAACTATTTTGGATCTATGGGTTCGAGTTTAGAATGAATTGGAGTTGTATATGTTATAATATTGTGTGTTGACAAAGAAATTATTCTACCATAGGACGTCAATAAGTTTCTTGTATCTTTGGTTAGTAAGGACCCCAATGGATAAGCGTGTTTCTCCGCAGACTGTTAGTTACCTGGTAGTGGTTAAGAATTCGTGGCATTTCCGTGGTGAGATTTCAGATTGCGCAGTCGGGAGGAAATAGATGGAAGAGTTCAGTCGGATTAATAAGAATCAGATGGATTGGGTACTTATAAAAATAATAAAGAATAAGAAGGACTTGTCCTAAGCATGTCATTTTGGTGTGATACGAAAGAGACGAAATATCGGATGTGATGACTGTTTGTTATCCCGAACCAAGATAAGGTGTTACAATTTTGTTTGTGACTCAGTAGAGGAATGTAGAATGGTATATTCCTTCCGCAGTATAATGCAACCAAGTCTTTTAGTAAGAAACAACAGATGAATTACGGAAAAGGCAAAGTTAGAAGTTAACTCGATATTGGAACAAGAGTATGATTAAGGACGTGAAGTTTGTTAATTTGTGAAAATAAGATTTTTGGTCTGTGAAGTCAAGTTGGAATTTGAGTACGTAAGAATTTGAACGGAAGTAAAGTTGAGGGGGGAACTAAGACAATGATACAAGTTATGGTTATTGTCGAGTAGAGGAAATTCGGGGGCGAATTTCAATTTAAGGGGGGGGGGGGGGGGGGGGAGAGTGTAATACCCCATATTATTTAAATGCTCAATTGGATATCAGATGAGATCAGATAAATATCTATGTGCTCTATCTTTGGATAATTAGATTAATGGAATCCTCTAAGTACTTTAAGTATTATTAATTGGGATCAATAGAGCAACTGATGAACTCTGAAGAGATCAATTATTTTAATTCAAGAAATGATTTTAAAGAAACTCTAATAATTGATCAGTTGGTTTGAGATGACAAAATATCAATTGGCGATATTTTACTCTATCGGATTATATTATAATATATAATAAAGTTATATATATATATATATATATATATATATATATATATATATATATATATGTTAGAAAGAAAAAGAAAAAGAAGAAAAAAAGATAGTAAAGAGAAAGAAGAGAAAGGAAGAGAGAAAGAAGAAGAGAAAGAGGGAGAGCTTGAGGAGAAGTTCATGGATCATCATCATCATCTTCTTCAACCTGCTCTTCGGTTATCAGGTGGGTTCTAGTTAGACATTCTAAGTTCCAGAATTAAGGATTTAGAAATTAGGTTAGATTTGAGACCAAATGATTAAACGGAAAAATCAATGAAATCTAACGGATGAAATTTGATATAAATTGCGTAGTGTAGTCGTAATATGCATGTGATCAATTGATGATACTTACTGGATGTTTGGAAATGATCTGGTGTGGAAAGATGGGATTTTGGGACTTGTGGAACCCTTAAAAACGCAGAAAAAGAATTCTGGTTCTGATACGATTCGCCAGGCGAAACAGGATTCGCCAGGCGAATCAGGTCTCGCCACTGGTTCACCGGGCGAAGTACTGGCGAAGAGGGATTCTCCAGGCGAAATCCTAAATCGCCAGGCGAAAATCATGAGACAGAATATGTTTTGCTATTGGAGCTTTTGGGTTTTCTAGGAATCAGGTCTCGCCATTGGTTCTTCGGGCGAAGTACTGGAAAAGAGGGATTCGTCAGGCGAAATCCTTAACCGCCAGGCGAATTTGGCAGTTTTTCAATAATTTCTTTTCTTCAAAATTTCATAACTTTTGATCCGTAACTCGGATCGAGACGTTCTTGGTATCGTTAGAAAGCCACGACGACCCTCTACCCAATAA
Organism: Lathyrus tuberosus; assembly: GCA_022829125.1. Taxonomy (NCBI): domain Eukaryota; kingdom Viridiplantae; phylum Streptophyta; class Magnoliopsida; order Fabales; family Fabaceae; genus Lathyrus; species Lathyrus tuberosus. The sequence continues at coordinate 20,728,519 of JALAZF010000040.1, forward strand.
AAAGTGGAAACATTGTGTATGAGGTGGGATTAATTAATTATTGGCATTTGAATGATAACAATGTTATGTGATATGTGGAAATCCATATCTTTTGGACCGTAAATCCGATCGAGGCATAATTACAGCCGATGTAAAGCTGTGGAAATTTCCTACGGGATGAAAGTGGAAAATATTGATTTCGATACCCGATTAAATGAATCGAAGGGAACCAAAAGTGACGTTTTATGTGACGTGCTATGAAATGGTAATGTGAGACCATGATTTTAACCAAGGATGCTTGGTATAGGATAGTACTAGCTTGTATGCCTTAAAAATGTGTGTGAACTACTATGTGGTTATGTTTGACATATTATGCTATCAAGTGTGTTTTATGATTGATATTGCAATATGCTTGTCTAATATTGTTGTTAATCATGATGAGAATATATGCTTAAAATGAATTAGGAAGAGTGAGGAAACTTTACCCCAAAACAAATGGCATAGTTAAGATTGTTATAATTCTAGGTTGTGAATAGAATTGTGATAGAAACTCTGGATGGCGATGCTCGTGCATTCATTGACGAGTTCTGGCCTAGAGTAGATAAACTCTGGATGGCGACGCTCATGCATTCATTGAAGAGTTCTGGCCTAGAGATGTAACTAGGTCTTGGTAAAGGTTTGTTGTATCCCTTAATAAATATTAGGGACCCGTGTTTAATCCTCTGGTGTAGGATGGCCGAGGAAAGTATTTATTAAGTATGTATCCCTTAATAAATATAAGTGACCCGTGTCGAGATCCTATGGTGTAGGATGGCCGGGGAAAATATTTATTAAGTAGTCGTGACCCGTGGCGAGATCCTCATGTGTGGAATGGCCGGGGAAAGTTTCTTAGTGGGTGTATTAGTGACCCGTGTCGAGATCCTCAGTTGGAGGATGGCGGGGGAAAGTACCAGTTGTGGTATTAGTGACCCGTGTCGAGATCCTCTTGTGTGGGATGGCCGGCGAAAGTACCATTTGTAGGTAACCGTGACCCGTGTTTAATCTCCTGGTGCAGGATGGCAGGGGAAAGTTATCTACGTTAAAGATCCATGACCCGTGTTTAATCTCCTTGAGCGGGATGGCCGGGGAAAGATTCCTTAACTAGTTATCGTTTTGTGTGTTGTGCGATTGTTCTCTAGTGAGAAATGTTTGAACTCAAAGTATAGTTCCTTTCCTTCGACTTGAGTTAGGCTAAGATAGAACCTTGTAAAGATGAGAGAATCCATAAGATAGGGAACTCACTGAGATTTGATGTATCTCACCCCACTATTGTTGATTATTTTCGGGAGGTATTTGCAGGTATGATCTTAGAGTGGAGCTATGCTTGGATGTTTCAAGAGAAGCTTAGTTGAGCTTATACCGCTGTGTATTATTTTGTTGTATACATTTGAGGATATTGTATATTGATCTTAGATTTTATATTTTTGGATAGTTTCCATGACTTGTGCCATATGTTGTATTTATGTTTTAGAAATGGACAAGTATGTGAATTATGCCAATAGGCACTTATTATGGTGTCAGTACCAAATAAAAACAATAGTATGGTATTATTCTAGATAAATATTATACAGGGTGTTACATTTACTTTGTCAACAACTAATACAAAGTGTGGATATACGACTCTATCCGCACTACCCTCGTCAAAATCATAGTAACAAATATTCCTAGGCACCTTTTTCTTCTTCTTCAGCTTCTTCTTTTTCTTCTTCTTGGCCTTCCTAACCCTATGTGTATCCCTGATAGCAGTCGATCCAGATGTCTGGACAACCTTATTTGACTGTTGATCACGGTGTTGTACTGTGGTGACTTCAGTTGTGATATTTCTGTTAGCATTTTCAGATGTAGAACTCATGTTGCTATATGTAGTTAAGAAGAATAGTTTTGAAGAAGTGGAAATTCATTATAGGAAATTACGACTTTATAGAAAAGGTTTAAGATGAAAGATCTGATGGTTTAATGCTTGAAATGATTACTTTCAATGATTGATACTCTTGAATGACATTGTGACCATCTTGAAAACTGAAGAAAATTTTCAATCATCATTATAGTTGGAAAGAGCGTTTCTGTCTTTAGGGAAGTGCAAAGGTTGTACAGATAATATTACAACGGTTAATAATTAAATCTGTTATTGAATAATCTTCAATTTTTTAATTATTTATGAATTTAAGCGACACACGCTTTATGTAATAGGAAAAAATGGAAAAGATGTAGATGCCAAGATTCGAACCATGTACCGCTCACTCTATTATCACGGTTGTGTCTATCAACCATGATAAAATGACTTTCAAAAAAATAAGGCGCATCCAGTTTCATATATTACAGTGGTGGATGGAATGATCGTGGTAATATAATGTTACCGAATGTATATTTTGGAGTAGTGTTTGTACAAACTCTTTGTCTGAAGCAGAGTCTATAGGAATTCCAAAGTCTCGTCATAGTGACAACTATGAAGGTAGAGGTACTAAATGTTTAAATGTTAAGTCAATGGCTTGGGATGTAGCTCTTCAAGCACATTTCTATATATTGAATAATCTTGATGATGTTCAACCTTACATAACTACTCACAAAATACTTGTGAAGAAAAAAATCCTCGTATGAGTGAGAAGTTGTTGGTGACAGAACATCACAAGAAAGTCATAGATTGGTTTAATAAAGAAATATCTAATGATGATAGTGCACTCGAGACAATTAAAGCGTTGTTGTAGATGCCAAAAAAATTTATGTGATAACTTGGACTGCATACGACATTGGTCATTTTTCCTTTTATACAAAATCAAAAGATAATCGTAGTATAATGCAAAATAATGGGGTTATGGTTGAGGTCGCTCTACTACGAAACGCGCAAATAACAACGTCAGGTTTACAACAGATTCATATACACCGTTGTAATAGGTTAAAATTTTCACGCCAAGTGAGTAGATGGATTTATAAACAGTAATTTAATGACGGTTGTTTTTAAAAACCGTAGTAATAAATGATGTGTAGCAAGCTTCGATTCCCAGCACCTACATTTTTTCCATTTTTAGAGTACATTAAGTGTGTGTCGCTTAAGTCCGTTATTTAAAAGATAAAATATAAATGATTTTACAACGGTGAAGTAAATCAACTGTTGTTAGAAGCGTGTGTCACTTAAGTCCATTATTTAAAAAATAAATTGTAAGTGATTTTACAACAGTGAAGGAAATCAAACGTTGTTAGAGGACTTACAATCCCACTATGGTTGCGTTACCCAACCGAGATTAAAGGGTTTACTGATAAATTAAAACAAAACTTATTATGTATTTCTTTCATAAGACACCCTAGGCGAACAAGCGAGCCAGAGACGACAGCGGTGGCGTAATCTTTACCCTCTTCGTATCCATTCATTTGGAGCTCAAATCTTCACCCTCTTCGTTCATTTGATTCTTCACCTTTGAAGTATGACACTCTTCAACATCTTCATTCCTTTTTTATTGGTTTATGTTGTATATGATCAAATATTCACCTTCTTCGTTCATTTGATTCCACAGCTTCGAAGTACGGTACTCTTCAACATCTTCATTCCTTACGTGCATAAGATTTTTCAGCTTCGAAGTACGATATTCTTCAACATCTTCATTCTTTTTTCTTTTTTTATGTTGTATATGGAGTACATATTTCATATGCTTTAGGTTTAGATTTGCATATGCATATGCTTAAGTTTTTGGATTAGATTTTGTTGTGTCATTCACATTATTATACGTGTATAAATTTCAGAAGTTGTCATGGATCGTAGTTGGATGAAAGCCGATCTTGAATTCCTTGAATACGCTGATAAACATCTTCCCGACAATAATGGTATCTTTTATGGTACTTGTGTTGTTTGCGCGAATATCAAAAAGAGTACAAAGAAAGAAATATTCCATCATCTTTGTTGTGATGGCATATGTCAAAATTATATAATATGGGCGTGGCATGGTGAGGTGGATAAAGAGGAAAGTCGGGCGTCACAAAGTCAAAGAGTGGATGAAGATAAATATATGGAAGATCAACTAGAGGATATGTTCCGTGATATTTGGAAACCTTCTTTTAAGAATGCTCATATTTATGATACTTTATGTAGTGATAAAGACACCCCTTTATATAAAGTTCTGCAAGGTTACTCATCAAACATCAAGAAACTTGTATCAATAAAAGATCTAAAGTTAATTGGTTTAAAATCTCATGATTGTCATGTATTGATGCAACAACTTCTACCAGTGGCTATCCGTGGGATCCTAGCAAAAAATGTGAGAGTAACTATAACGAGATTATGCTTATTCTTCAATGTTATATGTAATAAACACTACTACAAAAAACCCATTTAACAACGGTTGGGAATGACATATAATGACGCGGGCGAAGGCGTTGTTATGTAGATTGTCGTTGTAAGTTCGTTGTTTCTACAACAGTCTGGAAACCGTTGTTGTATTCTGGAAAGCGCGCGTTATATTACAACGGTTAGGTATTTCAACCGTTGTAATATATATGAACTATCACAACGGTTATGAGTATCAACCGTTGTGGAATGTACCATCAGTTTATTAAATAAAAATGTATATTGCTTGTTTTACCATACACCTAATTAAAGAAATACAACCATTAAAATTGGTAAAGAACTATATAATCTGAAAACTAAACTGTTCTTGAAAACCAACTTAAACACACCACTATTTTCCGAATTGCATCCATTTCATTCAGCACATTTTATCTTCCTTAACATAAAATTTATGTTTCAATGGTCGGTTTCCTTCAATCCATCGATATCTTTTATCATAGTTTACCTCATCATCGCCACAAATCATCACGATTTTATCATCATAACAATCATGATCTTAACAACCACGATGATTAGTGACGACGATGAGGTAAAGTAGAATCGTAGATATCGATGAATTGAAGCAAACGGACCATTGAACCATAAATTTTATGTTTAGGAACATACAATGTGCTGAATGAAATAGATGCAATTTGGAAAACATTGACATGATAAAGGTTAATTTTCAAATACATCTTAATTTTCAGATTATAAGTTTCTATATCAATTTAACTGATTGCATTTTCAATAATAGGATAGTGAAACAAACAATATACATAGTATATAATAAACTAAATTTCATATAAAATATCAGAATGAATTCATATATATGTACCTTATCAGAATGAATTCATATATATGTACCACCATCACCATCACCATGTGAAATAAACCCTAAGAAGTGGGAAGCAATGAATAAAATTAGTTAGTATTCAATTTAACTATATACAATATACATAGTATATAATAAACTAATGTTTTATATCAATTTAACTGATTGCATTTTCAATAAAAGGATAGTGAAACAAATAATATACATAATATATAATAAACTAAATTTCATATACAATATCAAAATGAATTCATATATATGTACTACCATCATCATCACCATGTGAAACAAACCCTAAGAAGTGAGAAGCAAAGAAGAAAATTAGTTAGTATTCAAAACAAAACCCTAAGAAGTGGGACTGTACCATAACAATGAAGTTCACCTTGCTTGTGAAGCATTGAAGTCGAATCTGCACAAAATGAGAACCGTTGTCATATATATTAACTATCACAACGGTTATGTGTCTCAACCGTTGTGGAATGTACCCTTAGTTTATTAAATACAAATGTATATTTCTTGTTTTACCATCCACCTAATTAAAGAAATACAACCATTCAATGGTCGGTTTCCTTCAATCCATCGATATCTTTTATTATAGTTTACCTCATTATCGCCAAATATCATAGCGATTTTATTATCATAAGAATCATGATCTTAACAACCACGATGATTAGTGACGACGATGAGGTAAACTATTAGAAAAGATACCGATGAATTGAAGCAAACCGACCATTGGACCATAAATTTTATGTTAAGGAACATTAAATGTGCTGAATGAAATGGATGCAATTCGGAAAACATTGACATGATAAAGGTTGGTTTTCAAATACATCCTAATTTTCAGATTATAAGTTTCTATATCAATTTAACTGATTGCATTTTCAATAAAAGGATAGTGAAACAAACAATATACATAGTATATAATAAACTAAATTTCATATACAATATCAGAATGAATTCATATATATGTACCTAATCAGAATGAATTCATATGTATGTACCACCATCATCATCACCATGTGAAACAACCCCTAAGAAGTGGGAAGTAATGAAGAAAATTAGTTAGTATTCAAAACAAAACAACCAAAAGTTGAAACAAAACCCTAAGAAGTGGGACGGTACCATTACAATGAAGTTCACCTTGTTGTGAAGCATTGAAGTCGAATCTGCACAAAATGAGAACAATCAACAAAAACAACATGAAGCAAACGAGATAATGGGAACTATATAACAAAAAGATTGAAGTAAAAGAATACCTTATTTTCCATAAACAATATGTACATTACGCTTGCTACCGCCAGCATCATAACCATGTTCATCTAGTTTTAGATTCTGCAAGAAGAAATACAAGGAGGAAGAAGCTTAAATCAAAAGCTTCATACTTCTTGTATTTATTTTTGCAGATTCTAAAAAAAGATGAAGTTTGCTGCCAAAAATATAGAGAAAAAAATGGGTGCTAGGGTTTCGCTGTGAAGGAAACGGCGCTACTGTCAATAAGGGAAAGTTAATTCCCTTATATTGGTAAATATTTCACAACGGTTTTCTAAATAACCATAATGATAAGTATATATATTATTTTAATAATATCACAACGGTTCATTATATTAACTGTAGCAATACCCCTTATACTTGGTACAAGGTTCGACTCCAGGCAACAAATTTTTTTTTATAATTACGTAAAATAGAAAATGTTGTTGCCTGGAGTCGAACCTTGTACCAAGTATAAGGGGTATCACTACGATTATTATTACTAACCGTTGTAATATTATAACCCTTGCTCTTCCCGTAGTAGAGAACACTCTGGCCAAGTATAATAATGATTTAAAATTTTCTCCGTTTTTAAAAAATATCGTTCCAGAATATCAACCATTTACAAGTTATCATCATTGCAAGCATTAAACTATCAGACTTTTCATCTTCAACCTCATCTATAAATAGACAATTTTACATTTCTTCATAATATATTCTTCGTAACAATGAGTTCTACAAATGAGAATGCTAGAAACATCACCAATGAGGGCACAAATGAACAACGTCAGCCGCTAAATGAGGAGGTCTAACCAGCGACGAACGTCAAGGATGCGTTAAGGGTAAGGAAGGAGAAGAAGAAAAAGAAGATCAAGAAGCTGAAGAAGAAATAGAAAAAGACGAAAAGGAGGACTGTTTATTATGATTCCGATGAGGGAAGTGAGGAGAGAGTCCTGGATTATGAAGATGCATTTGCAGCTATGGGCTCTGATATTGATAAATATATGTAATATATGATTATCAATGTACTCTTTTTATCTGGAATCTTAATAAAGTTTTCTTTTATATATTATATATTCTGTTTATTTTTAAAGAAGTTTTCTTTTATTTTTATATATTCTCTTGCACTTAAAAATATAAAAACAAAGATGAATTTTGAGTTTTGAGGATAAATCCTCGTAACACTAACAAAAGAAATAAAATATATGTTTAAAACTAAAAATATGGAAAAAAAGTAGTTGCTGGGAATCGAACCTTGTTACACATCATGTATTACAACGGTGTTTTAATAAAAGTGTGTTTAAAATGTAAAAATATGGAAAAAAATATAGTTGCTGGGAATCAAAGCTTGTTACACACCATGTATTACAACAGTTGTTTAATACGACCGTAGTTAAATATGGCGTTATAAATCAGTTGCAAAATTTTGAACCTATTACAACGGTGGGATACGAGTCCATTGTAAACCGGGCGTCGTTAAATGGGTTTTTCGTAGTAGTGAAAGTTCTTGATTTCAAAAAATTAGATGCATTAGAAGATGAGGCTGCCATAATCTTGTGTCAAATGGAGATGTAATTTCCTCCACCATTTTTTGACATTATGGTTCACTTACTTGTTCATCTAGTCAGAGAAATCATAATTTGTGGTCCAATTTATTTAAGGTGGATGTATCCAATAGAGCGATATATGAAGATCTTTAAAGGTTATACGAATAATCATCACCGACCGGAAGCTTCGATTGTTGAAAGGTACATCACAAAAGAAGCTATTGAGTTTTGTATAAACTATTTGTCGGACGCAGATATTATATGAATTCCAAAGTCTCGTCATGCTGTCATAGATGGAAGAGGTATTCAAGGTCTAAATGTTAAGTCAATGGCTCGGGATGTAATTATTCAAGCACATTTCTATATATTGAATAATATAGATGAAGTTCAACCTTTCATAGATACTAACAAAAGACTTTTGAGGAAAAAATATTCCCGAATGAGTAACAAATTGTTGTTGATAGAGCATAACAAGAGATTCATAAATTGGTTTAATAAAAGTGTATCTAATGATCATAGTGCATCGGAGATACTTAAATAGTTGTCGTACGAGCCAAATTTTGTGTCATTACTTGGACTGCATACGACATTGGTCATTATACCTTTTATACAAAATCAAAATATGATCGTAGTACAATGCAAAATAGTAGGGTTATGGTTGAAGTCGAATCTATGTATTTCTCTAGTGCGAAAGATAAGAATCATGTATTGGCAACTACCACATTTTATGGTGTCATTGATGAGATTTGGGAGATTGATTATGTTATTTTCAAATTGACTTTATTTAAATGCAAGTGGGTTCCCAATAATAGTAATGGTCTACACATTGATGACTTATGATTCACCCAGGTCGACCTTGGAAAGGCATCTTTTATGACCGAACCATTATCATGGCTTCTCAAGCAAAACAAGTTTTCTATGTTACCAACCCATCAGACATATCGGAGAAATGGTCAATTGTTCTCCAAGGAAAACACATTCCTCTTAGAGATGAAAGTCTTGATGTTCCATCCACAGCTTCTTACACAACACAAGTTCCTACCTCATATGATGAAGTTGATGGAGATGTCGTGCATGCTATTCGAATCAATCATGAAGAAGGCATATGGGAAAATTAACAAGTACTTAATTTATTCTTTATTCATAATATATTAATTGTATGTTATAGTTTCTAAGTATTTTTACTAACAAGTATAATTATTTGAAATCATAGGTATTTAGAGTCAAGACACCAAGAGATAAGACACCAAGAGACAAGAAACCAAAACACCAAGTTACAATTATGTGATGTTATGTAATGTGTAAACTGTAGGTTGTTTGTTTTGATAAATTGTAGGATGTTTCTTCTGATACAATTGAATATGATACAATTATATGATATTATGAATATGATACAATTAATATTATTATGATAACTTTATCACAAATGTAAGTTGTATTTTATGCTGTGATATGGTGAACAATAATATAGGTTAAAAAATGAGATTATTTATAAAAGCATGATAATATTTTTTAATCCTGCAGAAAATATAACAACGGTTATACATCATAACCATTATAATAGGGTGCGCGCTTTCCAGTTTATTACAACGGTTTCTGGGTCGTCATAATAAGTATCATATATTCAACGACACTCTACATAACAACGTCTGCGCCCGCGTGATTATATATCTTTTCTCAATCGTTGTTAAATGGGTTTTCCGTAGTAAGGTTTTCACAACAGTTATGTATCACAACTATAGTGATATAGTGATAGGTAGCACGCATTCCAGTTTTTTACAACGAACACTAGACCATAATTGTAAATAACGTATATATAATACCCACACGCTACTTAACAGATCCTCCATGATTATATATCTTTGTCTGTTTTTTGTAGTAGTGACAATTACATAATACTTCATTTATTAAACCAGATCCAACCACTACACTTTTCTGGTCAAAATATTCACGTCATAATAGAAGGAAAATCAATAAATTTAATCAAAATATTTATTTAGAAATAAAATTAAAAAAACTAAGACACAAAAATATACTTTAAAAAGTATATTTATAAAAGGAAATGGGATATACTATAATGTCGTAATATCAGTGCATAGCCGTAAACTTCATTTCCCACCATTTGCTGACTCAGCAATAACCCTATAAAGTGGGATAGGGTTTTCTTCTTCATTCCTAGTTCTCTTCCAGTTTGTTCGATAGCCTTTGGCCCCTTGATTCAAATTTTAACCTTTATTTCTCAATCGCTCTTTTGGTTGAATGAAGATGGTGCACAATAGTCAATATGGGTATGTTTAAACTTTTTTTCATTCTCACTTTACGTATTGTTCTTATTGATTGACAACCATATTCATAAGTCTATAATTCAAATTCCGGGTTGAGTTTTTGTAAAAATTTGAGAAATTTGTGTAATAGTTAGTGTTTTTGTTTAGTTCGTTTATGTGTTTTCGTTTTGGTGTAATTCTTAAATATTTGTAAACTAGTGAAGAGAATCTTGACCTTATCTTTTCATGTTACAGGCATAACGAGAATATGGGTGTAAACAAAACAATTGATTTCGGTGGCAGACATCATTACCCGCAGACGAAAATTCATCACATTAAGAGAGATGACTTCAAGAGTTTTGTCATGAAGACAACTGGAAGAGAATCAAACCGGCCAACTAGAACTCAATCTCAGTTTACTAGGTTGCAGCAAAACAGGCCTCCTCTGTTGGCCAATGTGCGGCCGTTTGTTCGGTATCCGATGCAACCACCACCTCCACAGGGGCCTTACAATAACGGACTGGCTGTCCCTCCTTTGCAGCCATTTAGTGGTCCTCCGGTTTTCGATAATTCATGGAACAATTTCGTTGAGTCTCCGATCTCAGCTTTCATGAGAAAGTTTCAAGAATCAGAGAACTACTGCGGTGGTGGTGGCAGTGGCAGTGCTTCAAGAGATAACCAATTTCAGTCATACCCTCCGCCTCCGCAACAACAAATGATCAATGATGTTAATGTTAATGTTCAATTTCAACCGCAGTATTTTCCAATCCAAACAGATTTAAACAATTCTGAGCAATATAACCTAATAAACCTATCATCTACTAGCAACCAAACTATTCCGAATCTTAATTCTTCCGTGTCTATGAATGTTGCTGGCAACCAAACTTTTCCTATGAACACTGACAATCAATTTCTGAATAATTTTCCTCCGTCACAAGCAAACTTGTTGGCTTCACCAACACAAAAAGTGAATGTCCTATCTCCTCAGTCACCTTACAGGCCTCTCCTGTCACCACCAAGCATTTTCTCTTCACCTTCGTCCTCGGATTCATTCCAACCATATCTTCATAATGAGCTATTAAGTCCCAACCCACCGTCTCCACTTTCGGCAGGCTTATTTCCTTTCACAAGTCCTCAAAGGCCAGATGGTGATGAATAGCCTTCTCATAGTTCAGTCATAGTGCATGAACTCATTTTGTCTTTATTTATATTATTTTACATAAATTTTGTAATGGGTTATTTCTTGCTATTTTCTTTATTGTGCATGGAAATTTTTTATGTAATGATCTTATTTGGGAAATAAAAATATAATGTACTTTCCTATTTTTTAAATCTGTTTTTGGAAGGTTTTCTTTGTTGACTTGACTTGAGTAAAAATAACTAAAATTAAAACTTTTGTACCAAATTAAGTGATTTGAATAGGCTTATAAAAAGAAGTGAATTGAATAGTCACATACTTGATATGCTATGTGCATTTTAAATAAAAGTAATGAGCGTATTTAGACTTTTTTTCTAATATATTAGGTAAATGAATGTGAATTATATTTTTTTTTTACATAATGAATGTATATTTGAATTCATATTAAGAAACCGATCATTTTTACTCTTTTTACAAGATTCATATATACTGATAGATTTAAAATTAGGTTAAACTTAGATCTATATTGCAAAAGAGAAAATAATAAAAACAACTTTTCATTTCATAAACATTCAGCAGCAAAATCATACAAACTATATATGACTAGGGTTACTATTAAAAGGGCCATGGGCCAAGATAAAAATTAAACTACCCAATTGACATAAACTTGAGGACATCACCCCCTTTAATTTAAATAAAAGTCTTTTAATAAAACTGATTGTCTTTTTTTTTTCTAGTGGGCCTAGGACTCTTCTTAACAATACTCGCAGGCCCAAAAAAAACCTTGTCCTCAAGGTTTAAAGGTGGAGAGGTTAATAACCGTAATGGGCCAGGCTTTGTGGTAATTGTGTTTGAGGGAATGGGCCGGTTTGTGGGAGGGCCCGAAAGTTTGAGATTGTTGGTTAGTGGAGAAATGAAACTAGGGTTTGCAACAAGGGTGGGCGGCGCAGAGTGGGGAATAGGGAAAGGGTGATGTGATGTGGGGCAGGTGGAGGATTTGGTTTTGGATTGTGTGGAGGGAAACGTGTCTTGGGAAGAGGATTTGGCTTGGGGAAGCGCAAGGCACGTGGGTTGGGGTGAGGTGTTGTCAGAAAGAGTTAGTGGGGTTTGGTTGGCACTTGGGAAGGGCATTTGACCGTTGTGAAAAGGGAGGGTAAAATGGGAATTTGGTATGGGGAGAGAGTCACGTGTAGTCAAGTACTTACACGGTACTTTGGCTGATGAAATGAATTGAGTTAAAGTCTTGGAATCATTTTCGTTTCTTATATTTTCAACAACATTTCTCTTACCACCCAAAACCTCAAAATCAATATTTTCTTGTTCTTCCAAACCACAAACCGTCTTCTTTGCTTCACTCTTTTCCTCTGCAAATACTTTCCTTGAATGAAGAACCCGAGTCTTTTTTTCTGGTCTCACCCTCTTCACCGATTCTTTTGCTTGACTTTTTCCGATGATTGCATGTGGAGATTCGGTGGTATCAGCCTGATTAACATACGTGGAGAGATCTTGAACCAACGGTGGAGGTCTGAAATCTTGGCCAACATTCGTACCATGGTAGGGTTTGAGGAGCGAATCCAACATGTAGGCGACGAATCCAACCTGTTTGATGATTTTAAACGGCCCAAAGTAACGCTTTGAAAGTTTTTGTGAGGTGCGGTGAGTTATGGTGGCTTGTCGGTACGGTTGGAGCTTTAGCCAAACAAACTCGCCTTCCTTAAAGGTATACTCCCTTCTCTTTAGATTAGCTTGCTTTTCCATTTGAATACGACTTTTTTTTAAGTGATTCTGCAACTGACTGAAGATCTTTTTTCTGTGTTGCATGTTGGTGTCTAAGACGTCATCAGAGACCGTACCGGCTAGATAGTTCGTGAGGTTGGGGGGATCCCGTCCGTACAAGGCTCGGAAAGGTGTCATCAAGATTGCGGTGTGGAAAGACGTATTATACCAGTATTCAGCTAAATGCAAAAATTTGTACCATGAGCGGGGATTATCGCCGGCCAAACAACGAAGGTAAGTTTCAAGCGACCTGTTGACAACCTCTGTTTGTCCATCAGTTTCCGGATGGTAGGCCGTACTGTATTTTAACGTGGTTCCTTGTATTTTGAAGAACTCTTTCCAGAATGAGCTAAGGAACACAGGGTCGCGGTCAGAGATTATCGTTTTAGGGATTCCATGGAGTCTAAAAATCTCAACTGCGAATCTGGACGCAAGATCTTTTGCCGAGAACTTAGAGGGCAGTGCTATGAAGTGGACAAACTTGGACAAACGATCGCAGATAACCCAGATCACCGTATGGCCAAAGGAGTTAGGTAAATGCGTGACAAAATCCATCTTCAAATCTTCCCAGACCTTAGAAGGAATCGGTAAAGGTTGTAGCAAACCCTTCTTTTTCTGTGTGTCATACTTATTTTCTTGGCAAATGCTGCAAGTTCTAACCAAATTTTTAACTGCGAGGTACATCCCTGGCCAGCAAAAAGATGACGCAATCCTAGCTAGAGTGGCTTTCACGCCTGAATGGCCAGCTGTTGGAGTAGAATGATACTCGTAGAGGATCTGTTGACGGAGCTGGAGAATATCTGGTATGTACACCCTATCCTTGTAATAGAGGAGGCCTTTTGTGAACTTGTATAGGGATGTGTCATTGTTTTGAGAGTATGTCTCCTTTACTAACTGCTGGCCTGTATTATTACTAGCATAGAATTCACGAAGGACATGAAGGATATCTGGAATTGGGGAAGACAAGGCGAAAAACAGCGGTTCCTCCGGGCCATACTTGCGACTCAAGGCGTCAGCCACTTGATTGGACTTACCAGGTTTGTAGAAAATTTCGAAGTTAAATCCTTGCAACATGAAAGCCCATTTATGTTGTTCTAGAGTTTGTATCTTTTGCAAAAGTAAATTCTTAAGGCTCTTTTGATATGTGTAGATGTGGAAACACTGGCCTATGATGTATTGGCGCCACTTCTTCACAGCCTCAGTAATAGCAAACATTTCACGGACATAAGCGGAAGCAGCTTGTAGTCGTGGACACATCTTCTTGCTGAAGAAGGCGATGGGGTGACCTCCTTGCGAGAGAACTGTACCAACAGCCACACCAGAAGCACCTGTTTCAAATGTAAATGTTTTAGTGAAATCTGGTAGGGCTAGGACCGGCATGTCGGTCATTTTTCTTTTCAATTCTGTAAAGGCGGTATCAGCCTCTGTACTCCATCTGAACTTAGTGGAACGTAACAGGTCGGTGAGAGGAGCGGCGAGAGTGGCATAATTACGCACAAAGCGTCGATAGAATCCTGTGAGGCCCAAAAATCCGCGTAGTGTCGTGAGTGAATGCGGTGGGGGTCAATCCAAAATGGCTCTCACTTTTTCCGGATCTGGTGCAACACCACCAACAGAAATCACATGACCCAAATAATCAATGGTATCCACTGCAAACACACACTTAGATAACTTGACGAAAAAAGAATTGGACTTCAACAAGTCAAAAATAACCTGCAAATGAGATAAGTGATCCTGAAAATTTGAACTATAAATTAAAATATCATCAAAGAAAACCAAAATGAATCGCCTTAGATATGGTCTCAAAAGATCATTCATAGCAGATTGAAAAGTAGAGGGAGCGTTTGTAAGGCCGAAAGGCATCACAAGAAACTCGTAGTGTCCATCAAAAGTACGAAAAGCTGTTTTATGTGTATCTTCTTTTGCAACACAAATCTGGTGATAACCGGATCTCAAATCTATCTTGGAAAAAATGCTTGCTGAACCTAACTCATCGAGCAGCTCATCAATGGTAGGTATAGGAAATCTGTCCTTAATTGTTACTGCATTTAGAGCTCGGTAATCGACACAGAAACGCCAAGTGACATCCTTCTTTTTAACCAATATGACCGGGGATGAAAATGGGCTGTTACTAGGGATAATAGTGCCTTCTTTCAGCATTTCCTGAATAATAGAAGTCATGGCATCTTTTTGGGAATGAGGGTAGCGATAAGGCTTCACATTGATGGGGGAAGTGTTGGGTAAGAGAGGGATATGGTGATCATGAGGTCTGTTTGGAGGTAGGCTGGTTGGGGGTTGAAAAAGTGAAGTGTATTGATGAAGAAGGGCGGAAAGCTTAGGGTCAAGGTCAGGTTGGAATGTGGTTAAGGGACATGGGGATTGGTCAGCAATGTTTTGGGGGGTGGAACATGGTTGCATGAACATTAAATGGAATGAAGCAACTGAGTTTGTATGAATGAGGTGGCGAAGTTGGTGAAATGTAGTGTGAATAGGATGGGCAGATGTGTCACCTGTTAGAGTAATTTCACTCTTTTGGTGGTGAAAAGTTATAGATGGTATGGAGAAGTCTGCCTGAATGGGGCCTAACGTACGCAACCAAGCCATTCCCAACACTATGTCCGCACCCTCAATAGGTAAGAGATAAAATGGGAGTGTAAAAGGTTTGTCTTGAAGGGTAATTTGGACATTCTCGCAAATTCCTTCACATTGCAAATGAGAGCCATTGCCAACCATAACCAAAAATTGGGAAATAGGTGTAGTAGTAAGATTAAGGTGGTGGGCAATTCTTGGCTGCATGATGTTATGAGTACTGCCTGTGTCCACCAAAACCATAACAGAAAGTCCACCAATAGTCCCTTTGAATTTTAATGTTTGTGGAGAGAATAGTCCTGTCAAAGCTTGTGTAGATAATTGAAAATAGGTATCTCCAAGGTCAAGAGCAACTTCAGATTCTTGCGCAGCTTGTTAATTTTGAGGATCCTCTAAAATCTCATCTTCAGCCAAAAGAAGTAAGAATCTGTTTGTGGTACATTTATGGCCGGGAATAAACTTTTCGTCACAATTAAAACATAGGCCTTGTGCACGTCTCTCTTGAAGTTGGGCTTGAGAAAGACGCTTGATTGGGAATTTGGAAGGGGTTGGGCTGGTTTGGGTTTTAGAAGCAAAAGGTACTTGTGGCTGAATTGGGATAATAACTTTGGAAGGTTGGGTGTTGGTATTGGAAGTGTTTGACTTAGAGTAATAGGTTGTGAAGGGTTTGGGTTTGGGTTTAGAATCCTTAATTTTTGCTTCAATCAGCTTTGCAAGCCCAATAGCTTGAGAAATTGTTGTAGGATGATGAATAGCCATTTCATTTCGAATTTCAGATGCTAGACCTGAAATAAAACAATTTAATATCGCATCCGGAGGCAGGCCGAAAACTTAGTAACCTAGGGTTTCAAAAGCTGCTTGGTATTCAGCTACTGTTCCAACTTGTTTCAACTTGAATAACTTAGCCTGATGGTTTTCATAGGTAGAAGGACCAAATCTTAATTCCAAATCCCTAGTAAAAGAAAACCAATCACTTAAAAATTGATTTTGATGCATCCATTTGAACCATCCCAAAGCTTCTCCCTTCATATAGAATGAAATTAAAGGTAATCTACTTTCAGGTGGGATATTGTAAAATAGAAAAAATTGGTCAGCTTGAAATAACCAATCTAAGGGGTTTGAGCCATCAAAAGGTGCAAGTTCAAGTTTAGGGGTTCTGAATGAGGGTAATGGTGACACGTGAGGATATTGAGGGTATGGGATTTAGGAGTAGAGTGGGGGGTTGTAATGTTGGGTTGAGTGAAAAACCGTTTGAGGAGATTGAGTGGAGTGAATGAATGGTGGGGGTGGCAAGTGGGACGTGCGTGATTGGAGAGTGACGGAAGTGAAGGGGGAGGGGGGGTTGAGAAAAAATCGTTGGTATTCGGATGGGTGTATTCAAGGGTGTATTGGAATGGGGTGTAGGTGTAGGGGATGAAGAAACTAAAGGGGGGTTGAGTGTTATACCTGAAGAGCTTGCTGCCATTGATACTTGTGGAGGTGGCTGGACCTTTAGTGAAGACATTTTAATGGCAGCCATTACTTGTTCAAATCTGGAATCTTCCAAATGTTTGTCATTCTCCAATCTGGTGTGAATATGGCCAATTTGTTTTTCCAAATCTGCAGCAACCCTTTCCAATCTCTCATCCAGCAGCTGCGGATTTTGAGCCATTACATTATCAATGTGAATTTGGGTTGTTTGGACAGCCTCTTCCACAATTTCTTTGGGTGTGGGATTAGGTGGTTTAGGGGGAGCCATGAATTCAGCAAGATGAAAACACCAATGATAGATTTAAAATTAGGTTAAACTTAGATCTATATTGCAAAAGAGAAAATAATAAAAGCAACTTTTCATTTCATAAACATTCAGCAGCAAAATCATACAATATATATATGACTAGGGTTACTACTAAAAAGGCCATGGGCCAAGATAAAAATTAAACTACCCAATTGACATAAACTTGAGGACAACACCCCCTTTAATTTAAATAAAAGTCTTTTAATAAAACTGATTGTCTTTTTTTTCTAGTGGGCCTAGGACTCTTCTTAACATATACATTTTGCTGACTTTAGTCTCTAAACAGTCTTGATTACGGTTTGATTGCAATTTTGGAGTGTATGGCTTTGACAGTCATTTTTTCTTTTCATTCAGATCTGGTAATTTTTTATTTTTAACTTTTTCGGAATTTATACCATCATTTATAATTGTTTTTTTAATAAGCAAGATTAAATTAAAATATAGACACAAAACGGTATCCCACCCGTATAAAAAAAAAGCCACTTATAAAAATCGGGGCCAACAAAAAATCGAAAGGGGCATTTACCCACATATAATAGTTACAAATAGGAGCATTTTTACCCGTCTTTCCTATCCACCACCAAGAAAACAAGATGATTCGACTAGTAATAGAGTCGAGATCCCAAAATTCGTCTCTAAACATTATATTATTCCTAGATACCCAAATAACCCAACAAACCAATAACCATAACCCATCCGCGTTCCCAACTTTGAATTTTTTCTTCACACAACCATCCATCCAGAAAGAGAAGTGATTAATGACATCACCTAGAAGGAATTCATCAATTCCTAACCATTTAAAAACAAACTTCCACACCATCACAGATTTTTGACAATGGAAGAAAATGTGTTCAGAAACTTCATTCTCTAAAAAGCAAAAAGGGCAAACCATTACGTGTTGATCGGTTATAATTCCTCTACGTGAAAGGTTATCACAAGTCGGAAGATTGTTGAGTAACATCCTCCACCCGAACACCCTGACTTTGTGAGGGACTTGTGCCAACCAAGCCAAACTGATCACCGCCTTCAGGTTATCCTCACATCTCCAATTAGACGTACCGACATTCTTCTGCGGCAGAGAGTATAAAGAAGATATAGAAAAAAGACCAGAGTTAACGTATGGCTAAACCACCTTGTCATTTTCACCTTCGGACACCACAATATCATTCAACAAGGACTGGAGGAAACTAGCTTGATTTAATAAACCTGCAGGAATATTCTGTTGCAGGAAATGCAAGTTCCACCTCCAAATTCCGTCTTCAAAAGCTCCGTTTTCTACAACCCAACAATCAGAATCCGTAGCCTAGTTCTGTAATTCAGGATAAAAAGAAGCAAGATTTACGGAACCAGTCCAACGGGCAGTCCAGAATGGGACGTTTTCACCATTTCCAACATCATATGACAGCAAATGCGAGAACTAACTGCTGCTGCAAAAATTAGCAAAGGAAAATAAGTCTTTCCACCATCTTTATGGTGGAACATCATATTTAGGGAGTAGCCCAATGTGAAAATCAAGAGCAGGATTTTTATATCTGCAAAGAATAAGATCTCTCCAAATAAAATTGCCCGCTGAAACAATTTTCCACACCCATTTGAATAACAAAGCATAGTTGAACAACTTTAGATCTTTGATCCCAAGACCTCCGTCATCTTTGCTTTTGCATACCACATTCCACCTAACCCAAGATAGTCCTTTTTTGCACATAGAACCGTTCCAAAGGAATTTCTTTTGGATTGTCGTAAGAATACGGATCACTCGGACATGGAGTTTATAAAAAGATATATAGTGAATCGGAAGATTTGCAAGAGCAGAGTTAATTAAAGTAATTCTGCCACCAATAGAGACAAACCGGCCTTTCCAAGAATTAAGTCTACCACGCACCTTGTCTATCATTGGTTTCCAAAAAGAGAGGAGTCTATGATTACCTGCAACAAAAATGCCAAGAAATTTAAAAGGGTCAACTGAAAGTTTGCAAGATAAATAATTTTCCGCTTCCAGAAGGAACGAATCGTCCAGATTAACTCCAAATAGAGAACACTTATTAAAGTTGATATCGAGGCCGGAGACTAGATGAAAGCCCTTCAGGATTGTCTTGGTTGCCAAAATGTTCTTCCACGAACCATCTCCTACCATCATAGAATCGTCGCCATACTGAAGCAAGTGTAAGGGTGCACCAAGAGACGCCTTAAAACCAGAATAAGTTCCATTCTCCACCGCCATGTTCAATAACACCGCAAGGCCTTCAGTTGCAATTGTGAAAAGAAACGGGGCTAGCGGGTCTCCTTGTCTAAGGTCTCGAGAAACCTTGAAGTCCTTTGTGGGGCTTCCGTTGACCAAAACCGAAGTGTAACAATTGAAAACCCCATTGTTCATCCACATCATCCACTTATCTCCGAAGCCCATGATCTTCATTACGTCACACAAATAATTCCATTCCACACAATCACAGGCTTTAGCAAAGTCTACCTTAAGAAGCATTAACTCATTCTTGGATCTTTTAGCTAAATCAAGAACTTCATTTAGCACTAAGACACCGTCTAGAAGATTCCTCCCCTCGATGAACGCCGATTGAGATTTTGAAATGATACCACCAATTCTGCCTTTGAGTCTGTTTACAAGGATATTTGCCATGACTTTGTAAACTGCACCAACTAAAGATATAGGTCTGTAGTCGTCAAGATTCTTCAAAGTGTCATTTTTTGGGGTGAAAACCAAGAAGGAAGACGCGAGAACCTTAGGCAGCTTCGCTTCCTCGAAGAATTCTAGAATACAATTAGAAAAATCCTCCCCGACTAAATTCCAACATCTCTTGAGAAAATCAAAACTAAAACCGTCAGGCCCAGGGCTCCGGTCACCACCACAGTCGAACACATCACGTCTAATCTCGTTTACATCAACCTCTTTATCAAGATCATCTCTGTCTTGAGCTGATAAACATCTGAACCCATTGCCACCAATGTGAGGGAGAGGCCTTGAAATTCTGCTGAACCTCTTTTGAAAATGATTTTTAACAGCAGCTTTAAAGGCAGTATGGAACAGAAGAAATCCTCAATCACACTTTCTCCAACCAAAACAGAAGAAATCGAATTCAAATTGAGACGTCTTTTCAAGGAAGCATGGAAATATTTTGTGTTGAAATCCCCGTCTTGAATCCACTTTGAGCGAGACTTTAGCCTTAAAATACTTTTCTTAATCCTCAGGTTTTTCCATAAATTATCTTCAGCTTCATTCCTCTTAAGTACATCCTGAGAGATAATCAGCTCTTTCTTAAACTCAAAAAGATCTTCCACATCGTTGATAACTCCAATATCTGTCTTCATCCTAGTGTCAATCCAGCCAAATATATTTACATTCCACCATCTCAATTTCTCTCGCAAAAACAGAAGTTTTCTAGTTAGGACAAACGAGGCTTTCCCAGTCACAACATAAGCTTCCCACTACTCTTTCACAAAAGGCAACATGACATGAATTTAAAGGGTTTAGGTCCCCAGTTTACGTTTCTAGCCGTGAGCCAGACGGGCCTGTGATCTGAGACGTCACGCTCCCCACACTTCTGAGCAACAGAGTTCCAATCATTCAATATTCTAGGAGACACAAGAATTCTGTCAAGTCGGCAGCATGACTTGCCTCTTGGTTTGAACCAAGAGAACTTGCAACCAGATACGGGAGTATCCACACAGCCACTCATACTAATGAATTCCGCAAATTCTGACATATACCTCCTCTTATGACTCGTGCACCCAACTTGTTCGCTCGGTTTTTTTATTGCATTAAAATCTCCACCTATGATCCACTCTCCAGGATCCACTTTGGCTTTTAATTCTAAAATCTTGGACCAAAGCTCCCTTTTCTCTTTAATACTACAAGGTGAGTAAACATTTAACAGATAAACATTTCTATCAAACCACTCAACCTGAATACCCAAGTATCCTTTCCCACAGAAGCTGCAAATCGGCTTAAAAATTCCTTCTTTCCATATAGTGAGTAACCCTCCTGTAGAACCAACTGAATAAGAAGCCGACCAATGACAATTCTTGTTGCCCCAAATACTAAACACCAACTCGTCTGTCATGGACGAACACTTGGTTTCCTGGATAAAACAAACCTCACCTCCTCCATTCTTAATACAATCCCTGAATCTTTTTTGCTTAGAATCGCCCCCACACCCTCTAATATTATATGAAACTATATTCATAAATGATATATATATATATATATATATATATATATATATATATATATATATATATATATATATATATATATATTGTTAACTTCTCTAGTCTTTAAAAAGTCTTGATTATACTTTGATTTCAATTTTAGTGTGTATGGCTTTGACAATCACTTTTTTGTTTTCTTTGAAATAAGTAATTTTTTATTTTCAATTTTTTCTAATTTATGCCATCGTTTATTATTTTGACAATAACTCTCATTGTCTTCATGATTTTTCTTTGATAAAAGAAAGCAAAAGTTGGATAAAGTTTAAACTATTTCTAAATTTGGAAAATCTGATGGGTCTCATAGGGGTACTCTTTAAAATTTTAAAATAGTAAATTTTTCTGTATTTGTTGGAAGCTTTCAGTTCGATGAGCCCGATCATGTCTATTCTCCACACAGAGAAAGGCCATAACGTTATCAGGACGTTCATAGGAGTAGGTTGCACATGCACCTTATTGTATAAATCTAGCATTTATAGCAAGTTTTGATGTATTGAAAAAAGTCAGTCTCCATAGTCACACAGTAACAGTCTGCCCTCAATTTTTCTTGGCCATTGCATGACCGTTGTGTTGAGGTGAAAATTGGATAACAAGCTATTAATTAACTTGCATCATATTTCTTTTACAACCGACTTTGATTTATCCAAAGGAAAGGTTCAAGATCGTTAGAAAAACCTAAAGGGAAAGATCTAAGGTTCGGGGGTTGGTTACGCCTAGGGAAGGTATTAGCACCCTAAACGTCCGTAGTACTCTACGGGAACCTCTTGTTAAATGTTATCTTATGTTTGCTAAAGGGTTCTATGCTAAAGGTTAGTTAGCGGGGAAGGTGATAAATTCATTATGATGAATATCACTAAGAGTTAAGGAACTCTCTCCTAATGCTAGTTATGATTTCTATGGCTCTAAGGAGGCCAAGAAACAAAGTTTCTTCTTAAGAGGTTACTTAGGTTAAGATGGGGGCTATGACTTTAAGAGTCAACACTATTTACCTTCCTTTGGAATAGGGGAAAAACAGTTGATAAATCAAATAGATAAGACATGATACAAGTTAAAACATTGATATAATAGATAAAACAACATAAGCATGAGGATGGCAATAAGTTTATGACAAAAGATATGTATAAGATGAACATGATTAAAAGAGTACATCAAATATGCTTCAATCTTTAGGAAGACAAACATAAAGGATGATTAAAAGAACACATCAATATGCTTCAATCTTTAGGAAGACAAACATAGAGAATGATTAAGGGTGACATTTAAAGAAGGATAATATTCATATTTAAAGTCAAGCATATGGCCAATCAACATGGATATATTATCTTAAGAATTAAACAAGTCAATTTAATAACATTTCAAGATCAACAAAAATGCTCATAGATGATATTAGTAATTAAACCAACAATTGATAATTAATTGACAAAGCAATTAGCAATTAACAATTACAACACACAAGGTAATTAAAAACTACATGTGGATAATTACTCATTAGAAATTAACAATTTAACCATATATTAGAAATACAAAGCTAAGACATAAATTGATAATTAAGAATTAACAACATGAAAAAAAATAACAAATTAACATCACAATTAGAATTAAAAATATACTCAAGATATAACATTAAACACAATTGGAAATTAACCACACAATTTAAATGTAATTGATAATTAAAATTAAGAGCTAATAAAACAATTAACAATTAATTAACAATTAATAAAATATATCACATATAAATTAATTAAACACAACAATAATTAAAAATTAAACTGAAGGTAATAAAAGATGGGATAAAAATGAAAAAAAACATGCTGGGGGGCATATAAGTAATTCTGGTCAGTTAAAAATAACAAAGGAAAGCTAATGGGCCAGACAGGGGTGTGAATAGCAGAATTGGGCGCAAGGCCCAGGTTGGGGAAAAAAGCATGGCAAAGCGAAAAAGAAATAAAATGGCCAAAAGGTTGATCCGCTGGATCGAACCTAGGACATTGTGGTGAAAGGCGAAATGGCAAGGCAATGGTGAACCGTTGGGACGGCAAATACATCCGTCCATAAACACCCAACCATAAATATATGAACCAACAAAAGCATGGAAAATGTAATAAAACACCACACGCAGTGCATGGGGAGTGTATCGTGTGCTACGTGATGGTGATGGTGGCATGTGATTATGGGCACGTGAAATACTAACAGACAAAGTCAAACCAACAACCAATTAACACGCATGGAAGATGAATTCATACTGCTATCATTAATAAACAAACAAACAAAAAGGTGCACGCATGGAAAAAGAAGAACAACATGCAGACGTTAAAAACGTGTTTCATACCAAACAAACAACACTTAAAAATTCAACTTCCAAGCATTCTAACTCTACCAAAACTTACCCAAACAACACGAAATAAAGTACCAAACTGGAGCATTTTATGAGTAGAATACAATACAATTATTAACTAAACAAGATTATGGTCAACACATGAGCAGTAAGCAAATAAAACCAGGGTCCAAAATAAAAATCAATTAGTTAAAAAAAGTGATGAATCCAATCTGCCTCAGATTTTAATTAACATGTTTGTTTCCAAAATCATCAATCAACATGTTATATGATAAACAACTTCTGGACTTGCTCACGTGATAAACAAACATGAAGAGCCAAGATTCACACGAGTTAAAAACAAACCAATACATCCAGCGTACTTCTAAAGCAACAGTTCAAGATAAACTCAAAATATCACAGATGCATAGAAGACAATTACGTATAGATATAGCAGCATTAAAACAAACTTTCACTAAATACTATCATACAACAAAAATGAGTGCCGTAAACAAATCAAACTATCATGAGATATTAATAACAAACTATCACAGAATGGCAAACCAACAACATCATGAAATTATGAGAAAAAGATTTCATCAACAATCCAAATGGTTTTAACTGAACTTCATGTGTGAGCAAGATATGATGAGCGGAAAGCAAAAGTATCCATCCTTTAAAATGATAACCTAACAAAACAAACTATATTCCATTCACAAACAACATGAACTGTGACAGCTTGATAAAGACATATATTATGAACAAACCAACCTAGCATGAACATTCAAACAATATCCAAAGCATAAACAGTTTAGAGATAGAGAAAAACAAGTTGGCATGCTTCTAAGTTATCACACATATAATGAGCATTACTTTTGGTTCTAAACTTCAGCTATAAAAAAAAACCTAACAACATACTTCCACATATCATTCATTGTAAAGCATGTGTGGTGTTCAAGTGATAAACATGGATATACTAACATCAACCATAACAAATGCATACATCTCAGCCATATTAAAATAGTGCGCAAGAACAACAACTTAGCAGCATACCATCATGAAAGTTAACACACCATATATTCTAAGATCAACATCTTGGTGCTAAAAACCAAAATTATTACAACATTCTAACATGGGTTCATGGTAGTATTACAACATCATTTCAAGGTAAAATAGCAACACATATGAACATGTATAACATTTTAGATCACACGAATTTGTGAATAAACAAGACATACCAGCATGCTTCTCAACACATACACACGCATGATAAAGGTTTAAGCTGCTAGGTTCAATATTGAATAAACAGAGCTTTCTCAAAAAACAACTTAACATGAGGTTCATAACATCATGCATACCAAGCATTCTAAACATTAAAACAAACAGAGATTATGATCTAACATGATATGATGAGCATGGTAAAGCAGAGTTTGATAAACTTACCTCTTCTCCACGCAAATAAGCAAGAACCTCTCCTCCTTCTCCCGGCTAACTCTTGTGCTTTCAGAAAACGAGCTTAAGGTATTTTTATGCTTGTTGTTGGTGTTTTTTGTGTCTAAATGAAGAAGAGGAGGGTTGCTTTTATAGTGAATCAGTTGGTCCAAGAGAGTGTAAAAACCAACGTGCCAAGAGTTTAACTTGGAGAGAAAAATCAAGGAAAGATTTTGAGATATGGCTGTGGTTGTTCTGAGCACATAGAGCCAAGTGAATTTTCTCTTTTGATACCAATAGGTCAGAAAAGTAGCATACTTTTGGCTTGTGTCCTTTGGTCCAAGGTAGTGTACGAAGGGAATGGTTTAAGGTAGCTTACAAAGGTTGATAAAAGTACAAAAGCAAAGCAAGGGCAGCGGGTTTTAAGGATGAAAAGATGTTGGAAAAGGTGGCAAGTAGCTCTGCAGAGTGTACTTGGAGAGGGAAACGAAATTCAAATAAAAAAAATGGTGTTCTTGGTGCAACAACCATTTTCGTGTGGCCATGTTGTCAAAATTATATCTCACAACCTAATGATCCATTTTTCATGCTCTTAGGTTCAAATGAAAGCTCTAGGATGATACTACAAGTTTGATGTTGGAAGATTGTCGAAACAATGCCTTGAAATGGTAGAAAAGTGGCTTACAAATCATGTCCCCAAAACTGCCAAAAGAACTTAGAAAAATTTCTAAGTTATTGAATTTTGACAATTTCAAGTACCCTTCTTGAATAATTCATAACTTGAGAATGGTTTATCCCCTTGAGACATTCCACATATGGTTGGAAATCTCTCAACAAGCTCTACAACTTTCATTTGGGACTCAAGACTTGAATCCAAATGGAAAAGGGTGAAAAGTGGCGCCAAAGTTGAGAAAAAGAGTGGCGAAACATGCTGAAAAATTTTTCTAAGTGTTTGGCCAAAATGCCTTGTAAGCTTCATAACTCAATATCCAAGCATTTTTAGACAAAAATTCATATGGAACAAATTGAAGATCTTGGAAAGAGCTTTCCAATGAGCTTTGAGCCACTCCAATTGGATGTATGGTTTAGGAGTTATGGTCCTTTCAAAATAGGCTATTAGGGGAAAAATCTCACAAATGACACATTCTTTGGTCAAAACCATACTTCCCTTGCAAGAAACCTCATGAAACTTGATGTGGATGCTTTGTATACTTCATGAGACAATATATGATGATTAGAACCAATAATTCTTCATTTGATCCAAAATTCCAAAAACTTAGGGCTTCAGTCAAACCCTAAATTTGACTGTGAATGCACCGAGGTTAGATCTTGTAATCTTTCTTCTTCCTTCTCATCAAAAGGTCTTAGGAGACTCTTGAGGTTGTTGATAAACCAATGGAACCAAGAATTAAGGCTTGGGAGACCATCTTGATGAAGATCAAAGCTGTTGATTGATAAGTACCATAGAAACCCTAGTTTGGAGGCACAGTGAGGCTGAGACTTAAGCTTCTCTTGTTGAGGATGTATAGACCTTGAATTCTTGTTGGATGATGTCCTTTGAATGTAGATGACTTCATATGGAAAGTGAACCACACAAATCTTGACTTGATAGAGCCAATTCCTCAATGACTTATCCAGAGTAAACCCTAATTCCACAGTCCTTGAACTGGATGTCCTCTGGTTGACTTGACTTGCTTCAAACCACTTGTGGAGCTTCATGATGATATGTAAACCTAATTTGAATACAAAGAAACAAACTACAAGATATGGGTTAGTTCAAACAAATGCAAAGATGCTCCTAAGATGCACAAGAACTGGATGACATCTAAGGGTAAAAATTTAGGGTACAACAGTTGCCCCTATTTAAATAGCTTTACCAGATGGCACGAGGAATGGAGATTCCAAAGGCATCAAGGTGAAAGGTATTTAAATATAGCAAACTAAAATTTTTGCCCTTAGATGGAAAGCAAATGCTAAGGACAAGCGACAGACATGCATATGCTGACATGCCATGAACTTCTAAAATGATGATATGATGCCAGGAATGCAAAAGGGGTAGACAGACCAGACACCAAGGACAACAGGAAGCAAACACACAAGAGAAAGCTTCGTCGGGGAAAGACGAAAGCTAATATCCACAAGCAAAGACTCACTGGGGATACAGGACAACCAACAAAGGAGACTCACCGGGGAGACTCCAAAGAAACACTGGGGAAAAAAATAAAAGACAATCTCCACTGGGGAAAGATCCAGGGAGATGGACTGCGGGGGACAAAACAAACCCACACTCTTCCTGGGCACGAAACCAGAAAGAAAAAAACATGATTACTAGGGATCAGTCCAAAGGAGACAAACAAACAAACAAAGACTTCCTGGGGATCTCAAGTTGAAGAGTTCAAAATGGGATCTTCAAGAAAGAGCCAGGAAAAAAGAGACTAACCCTGCGCACCAGATAGGAGTCTTAAAGTTGAATAAATTTGTTCCATGAAACTTAGCTTAAAGCAATTTTAGAAAAGAAACAAGATAAGGGTGTTCAATGTCCGACACGATTCGAACAAGAACAATTTTAAAACAAAAGACAGTGCTTGACACGATTCAAGCAAAGTCCCAATTCAAGTTCGACACGATTCGAACAAGAATGATTTTAAAACAAGGGGGTCAGTTTCCGACACGATTCGAACAAAGACTCTGTTCAGGTTTGACACGATTCAAACCAGGACAGAAAAAACAATGCTTGACGCGATTCAAACAGAGTCCAAGTTCAGGTTTGACACGATTCAAACGAGAACAAGTTCAAGTTTGACACGATTCAAACAAGAACACATAAGACAATGCTTGACACGATTCAAACAAAGTCCAAGTTCAAGTTTGACACGATTCAAACAAGAACAGAAAAGACAGTGCTTGACACGATTCAAACAAAGTCCAAATTCAAGTTTGACACGATTCAAACAAGAACACATAAGACAATGCTTGACATGATTCAAACAAAGTCCAAGTTCAAGTTTGACACGATTCAAACGAGAACACAGAAGACAATGCTTGACACGATTCAAACAAAGTCTAAGTTCAAGTTTGACACGGTTCAAACGAGAACACAAAAGACAATGCTTGACACGATTCAAACAAAGTCCAAGTTCAAGTTTGACACGCTTCAAACAAGAACAGGTTCAAGTTTGACGCGATTCAAACAAGAACAGATCTAAAAATCCTTTAAAGTTAAACTTCTTGGGGAATAGAAAAAGATTTTACAGATTCAAATCTGGCACGCAAAGGTTAAGACCGAACAAGCACGACACAAAGCAAACCGGGAATGTCTTTACTTCGCTGGGGAAATAAAGACAGGCACAACAAAAGACCACAAGCAAAGCAGAGCACAAAGAACTGCAAAGATGCTAGGGGAATGCATATGCTTAGTTATATGCTAGAAACGACGCGAACGACGCAGAACAGGAAAGAAGAAAAGAAAGCACAAGCCAACACCCTGAAATCCAAACATCAAGGATAACCAGGACAATCTTCTTTCCACTGGAGATGGCAGATCTAATGCCAAAAAAACAGTACTGTTAAACTCTTCTTGCACAAATTTGATTCCAAAACAAACTTGATTTCAGAGTAAAACTTAGTTTATCTTTGTGTTTTCTTAGAAATTGCAACATTTCCGTTTTCAAAAATCAAGTGAAAATGACTAAGAAATTTTACAGAAATAAAGATGATAGCGTATTAAACAAGAGATGATTCAATAGCTGATATTCATTGAAAAATTGTGACTTGCCGAATAGCAGAGTCCTATGAAATATTACAAATGCAACAAAATGGCAATTATCAATGGTTACATTGTATTCAATGACCAACAACCCTAATGACTAAGGAATCAAGTTGTAGTTAACTTGATCTTCTCTGGGGATTCCTGGATGTCACAGAGGTGTCCTAGTCTTAAGCATAATACTTCCGCACCGAATCAGCATTCACAGGATGCGCAAGCTGTTCACCGTCCATAGTTGTAAGGAAAAGAGATCCTCTTGAAAACACTGTCTTGACTATGTATGGACCCTCATAATTAGGTGCCCATTTTCCACGGGTGTCTCTTTGCGACAGCAAGATTTTCCACGGGTGTCTCTTTCACGAGTACGGACCTTTTTATCAAATGCTCTCTTCATCTTCTTCTGATACAATTGGCCATGACACATAGCTGTCAAGCGCTTCTCATCAATTAAATTCAAATGATCATATCTCTTTTGAATCCACTCAGCTTCATCAAGCTTTGTTTCCATTAATATCCTCAGAGAAGGTATCTCAACTTCTATAGGGAGGACATCATCCATTCCATATACCAACAAAAAAGGGGTTGCCCCTGTTGATGTTCTGACAGACGTTCTATACCCATGTAGTGCATATGGCAACATCTCATGCCAATCCTTGTATGTTTTGACCATTTTCTGAAGGATTTTCTTGATGTTCTTGTTCGCAGCTTCGACCGCTCCATTCATCTTCGGACGATACGGTGAAGAGTTATGGTGCTCAATCTTGAAATTATCACACAACTCCTTCATGGTTCTGTTATTCAAATTGGTTCCGTTGTCGGTTATGATTCTGCTTGGGATCCCATAACGACAAATGATGTTGTTCTTAATGAAATAAGCAACTACTTGCTTAGTTACATTTGCAAAAGAGGCGGCTTCCACCCACTTGGTAAAGTAATCTATAGCCACCAAAATGAACCGATGCCCATTAGACGCTTTAGGCTCAATTGCCCCAATCATATCAATGCCCCACATAGAGAACGACCATGGCGATGATAGCACATTCAACAGAGTAGGAGGAACATGCATTTTGTCCGCATAAATCTGGCATTTATGGCATTTCCTAGCATACTGGATGCAATTAGTCTCCATAGTCAACCAATAGTATCCAGCCCTCAATATCTTCTTAACCATGGCATGCCCCTTGGCATGGGTGCCAAAAGCTCCTTCATGAATATCATGGATCAACAAATCTGCTTCTCTCTTATCGACACATCTTAACAAAACCATATCATGATTCCTTTTGTACAGTACACCATTGTTGATGAAGAACTTGGCTGACAATCTTCGTAGAGTCTTCTTATCAAGAGCGGAGGCGTTGGACGGATATTCTTGATTCTTCAGGAAGTTCAAAATGTCATGAAACCAAGGTTTACCGTCTGATTCTTCTTCAATGGCCTGGCAGTAGGCAGGTTCAGTCCTCCTTCCAATACTGATTACTGGATCTTCGTTGATAAATCTAACTTGCCACATAGAAGCTAGTGTTGCCAAGGCATCAACCACATGATTCTCAGTACGTGGCACATGGCGAAAAGTTATCTCATCAAAACACTTAATCAACTCCAAAGCATATGCCTGATAGGGGTAAGCTTCTCATCTTTTGTCTCCCACTCGCCTCTGATTTGATAAATGACCAGAGCAGAGTCACCCATAACCTCAAGAAAACAGATTCCAAGATTGATTGCAGCTTCCAATCCCAGAATGCACGCTTCATACTCAGCAATATTATTCATACATCCGAAATCCAACCTAGCTGTAAAAGGGGTGTAACCACCTTCAGGATTAATTATAACAACACCTACTCCATGCCCCTTGTAATTGGACGAACCGTCGAACATCATTTTCCATCTATATTCAGCCCTGGGATCTTCTTCAGAACTTGACTCTTCAACATCTTTCACTGCCATAATATCCTCGTCAGGGAAATTAAATTTGAGTGGTTCATAGTCTTCGACTGGTTGATCAGCAAGATATTCTGAAAGGACACTTCCTTTAATGGCCTTTTGAGTGACATACTGAATGTCATATTCAGATAATAACATGTGCCAACGGGCAAGTCTGCCTGATTGAGCGGGTTTCTCGAAAATGTACTTTATAGGATCCATCTTGGAAATCAATAGGGTAGTATGACAAATCAGGTATTGTCTCAGGCGTTTGGCGGCCCAAGCCAAAGCGCAACAAGTCTTCTCCAGTAGTGAGTAACGGCTTTCACTGTCTGCAAAATTCTTACAAAGATAATAAATTGCATGCTTTTTTCGGCCAGCCTCGTCATGCTGTCCCAAAACACAACCCATAGATTCTTCTAAAACAGCCAAATACATAAAGAGGGGTCTTCCAGGAACCGGAGGTACCAGAATAGGAGGTTTTTGGAGATAACTTTTGAACTTTTCAAAAGGTTGTTGACATTCAGCATTCCATTCTACTGGCTGATCCTTACGGAGTAACTTAAAAATTGGTGCACATATCAGAGTCATGTTGGAGATGAACCTGGAGATGTAATTCAAACGGCCCAAAAATCCTCTGACTTGAGACTCAGTTCGCGGAGCCGACATTTCCTGAATCGCTCGCACTTTATCTGGATCCACCTCAATGCCCTTCTGGCTAACAATGAAACCTAATAACTTCCCTGACCTGACTCCGAAAGTACACTTTGCAGGGTTTAACCTCAACTGATACCTTCGCAGTCTCTTGAACAATTTCAGCAAGTGATCTACATGTTCCTCTTCATTCTGTGATTTGGCTATCATATCATCCACATACACCTCTATCTCCTTGTGGATCATATCGTGAAACAAAGTCACCATAGCCCTTTGGTATGTTGCCCCGGCGTTCTTTAGTCCAAAAGGCATAACCTTATAACAATAAGTGCCCCACGGGGTAATGAAAGTGGTTTTATCCATATCAGCTGGATCCATTTTAATCTGATTGTAGCCTGAAAAACCATCCATAAATGAGAACATGGCGAAACGGGCCGTGTTATCTACCAGTGTGTCAATATGGGGTAGAGGGGAATCATCTTTGGGACTAGCTTTGTTAAGATCCCTGTAGTCCACACACATTCGTACCTTTCCGTTCTTTTTCATAACAGGGACAATATTAGCTACCCACTGTGGGTACTTGGAAACTGCCAGAAATCCGGCATCCAATTGTCTCTTAACCTCGTCTCGGATTTTGAGGGCCATGTCAGGATGACTTCTGCGAAGCTTTTGTTTTACCAGCGGGCACTCGGGCTTGAGCGGTAACTTGTGGACCACGATATCTGTATTTAAACCAGGCATATCTTGGTAGGACCAAGCAAACACGTCCACATACTCCTCCAGGAGTGAAATCAACCATTGTCTAATTTCTGGTTTCAGGGATGCCCCAATCTTAACTTCTTTCTTCTCTTCCTCAGTGCCAAGATTGATGACATCCACCTGCTCTTCATGAGGCTGGAGATCCGTATACTGATAGTCGCACATATCTGTTAGGTCTTTGGGTACCTTGTAATCCTCCTCATCCTCAGCTTGATAGAAAGGGGAGTCGAAGTTAACGGTAATAGCAAGGTCATTGAATACAATGGGTTTATGATTCATTCTGCATAATAGAATGACCTATATTATTAAAAAGCACAATAATTCAAGAACATGCGGGATGAAGATGTTTTTGTTTGAAAAGATTGCCATTTTTAGAAATAGAACGCAATAAAGCAAAACAACAAAAATTTTGTGAAAAAGTCATTTCATTGATTAATATTGAAAACGGAGGTCCGTACAAAACAATCCACTAGCTTTGGGCAAGACTAGGGAGATGAAAACAACAAATCTAGACAAGTTACTCTGGTTCCGGGTACAGAATTGGGATCTCAACAGACTCCCAATTGCCTAATGCGGCTTCTTGGCGAAAAATCAAACGATCAATGTCTTCGTCTTCTTCATTGCTTCTAATGATTGCGTGGACCTGATGTCCACCTCTGACAAATATTTCCTGCACAGTCTTTGTCTTCGTCCTTCTTCTCATTCTTGAAGCAGCCTCGTCTTCTGGAGTTGGTCTGTAACCCAACCCCTGGTGTCGGATTCTCTTCTCAACCTCAATCACTTCGCCCCAACCTGTGGGCACGCCGTCTTGGAGGGCAGACTAGATACTTTTATACAAAGCAAAAGATGGATATTCTAGTACTACTAGCTTTTCATTGTCAATCATAACTGTGTTAGCAATTTCCAGGGCTTGAAAAGAAGTTTCCAATGCATCTTCATCAGCCTCAATATAACGGAAGGATGACAAGTTACTAACCATCAAGTCCTCTTCCCCATGGACAATGACCAGCTTGTCATTGACCACAAATTTCATCTTCTGATGTAAATTTGAAGTAACAACGCCTGCCTCGTGGATCCAGGGTCTTCCAAGTAGGCAGCTATAGGCAGGGTTAATGTCCAAAACCTGGAATAGAACATTAAATTTCTAGGGTCCAATCAGAACCGGCAGTTCAATTTCCCCCATCACGGATCTTCGTGAACCGTCAAAAGCTTTGACAATTAACGATGTGGGTCTCATGATCCCTCCTTTGTATGCCAGATTGTCGAGGCCCCTCTTTGGTATGACATTCAGAGAGGACCCTGTGTCTACAAGAACTCTAGCCAATGTGTCCTCCTGACACTTCATTGATATATGCAGAGCAAGATTGTGTTTCCGACCTGATTGGGTCAGTTCTTCATCGCTGAAACTGAGCGTGTTGCATGCAGTAATGTTAGCGATAACATGATCAAATTGTCCTGCAGTAATGTCCTGGGCTACATGAGCCTGAGCCAATACTTTCTGTAGTGCTGATCGGTGGACTGGTGAGTTAATCAACAGGGATAAAATAGAAATTTTAGACAGGGTCTGGTGAAGCTGATCCATGACCCTGTAGTCACTTCTCTTTATTATCCTGAGAAACTCCTCATCATCCTCCTTGGAAATTACTTCTTTTCCTTTGTCATTGGTAGGTATGCGCACTTCCTCTTTTTTACCAGACGCTTCTTTGTTCATAGGGGTACAAATCCTTCCACTCCTCATCATTCTTCCTGTTCCTACTATATTAGATACGTTCTTCTCATCAGCCCCCACCTCTTTCCTTGGGACCGGTTCTTCTATCACGACTCCCACCTCTTTCCTTGGGATCATTTCCTCCCTCTTCTCCCCGCCTGTAATATTTTCGTAGATAAATGGTAACGCTTTGGTTCCTCTGAACCTGAACGGGACCGGTTTTGGGGAGTTATCTCGCCTGGCGTGGTCAACAGGGGAAGCAACTTCAGATCTGTTGAATCTTAGAACTGTTTGCTTAAATACTGGACTCACGGTATTTGCCCCAGGATTGTTGAACACAAGGACTACTGACGTGCTTTCTTCATCAAGCGCTGGCACTCGCTTTGGCAGATTGAACACTGGTTCAATCACTGCTATTCTGCTCTCTTTTTTGAAAATTTGTAAGAAACCTTCATCAATCAGTTGCTGGATATCATTCTGAATCAACCGACATCCTTTACTACTACCATCACATTCTCCACAAACACCATGGCAAACTTTGACCAATCCGGCGCTGAACAGCTTGGCATGAAACGTTTTCAAGGGAGTTTTAATCTGTGCCGCATCTGAGATCAATACCTCCCCATCCTCGTTTTCAACAGCATTAGTTGACCCATGAGTTGGCAAAGGATTATTCTTCACATTTGGCGGGTTATTAGCAAAAGACAGAATGTTCTTTTCTATCAAACTTTTCACCAAATTCTTTAATGCCAAACACCCTTCTAAACCGTGGCCTAGTCCCCCTTGATGGAAAGCACATGTTGTATTAGGATTGAAGTACTGCATAGATTTTTCAGATGGTGGCCCCAATGGCCTAGTAAGAATTAATTCTTGCTCCACCAGCGAAGGATACAATGCTGCATACGTCATCGGTATGGGTGGAAAATTTGGTGTTACTGCCTGTTTTCTTGGCGGGGTATTTTGCTGTGGCGCTGGCCGCCGTTGCTGCTGGTAATTCTGATTCTGGTTCTTCGGCCACTGCTGTTGATTTTGTGGCTGGGAAACAGGAACTTGTTGCATTATCTGATGATTAAAAGTGGACATAACAGACGCCACGTATGGTTGTTGTACAAACTGCATGGGGTAAACCGGCTGTTGAGGAAAATTGGGACCTGGTTGTGGTTGGAATAGAGGTCGTTTAGGATTCTGCCTCTTCCCTGTCATAATAGCGTTAGTCTCGCCTTTCTTTTTCTTATGAAAATTACCCAGAGACTTCTTGATACTGGTGCTAGTGGAACTGTTTGGTGAACTGGCCACCTTTCCACTTTTCAGACCTACCTCTACTTTCATACCAATTGCAATGATGTTAGAGAAATTGGCGCCAATATTGCTAATCATTTTCTCATAGAATTCTGGTTTTACAGTATCTACAAACCAATCAGCTAATTCCTTCTCAGTCAATGGTGGTTTTACAGTGTCTACAAACCATTTTGCGGCAACGCCCTTCAGGCTATCCTGGAAACAATGGATCATCAACTTATCATTATCCATATATGCCGCCATTCTTCGGAGATACATGACCAAGTGTGCTTTAGGACACGTAGCACCAGAGTACAGTTCAAAACTTTGTAACTTGAATTTTGGTGGGATTACTAGATCAGTGACTAGACACATACCCTTAAGGTCAGAACTGAAGACATTGTCTCCTTCCATGGCCTTCAGCTTTCTCTGCATAATCTCCATATTGGCTCTTAATTTCTCATTACTGTCATCCCCTTCCATGGATATGTTATCATTAATAAAATGATGCTGATTCTGAAAAACGGGTTGAAACTGGGTCTGAACCACAGGTGAAGTATAAGTCGGAATAGCTTGTTGGCTCTCACCAAACAATGGTGCAGCTTGTTGTGTAGACTGAGGAACTGTGGCCCGCATAAACTCAAATGGCATCCCTAGGGTAGTGTCCACAACAGGTATGACTGGCGGCTCAACAGTTGTAGTGATGACTTCTGAGACTACAGTAGCATGTGTATCCATTTTTGCTCGTATAACATGTAAAAACTCCATAATTTGCCCCATGCCTACTCTCAACTCATTGAGCTCGTCGTTGACTTGATCCAAATTCTCACAATTATCAGTCATATTCTCTCTTCAAGTTTGCGCCCGGACATTGTAACGATGTAGGGAACTCAGGGTGATGGTTCAATGACAACAACAGCTGAAGAAGATAAAAGGACAACGAGACACAAAAGAAATGCACATGCACATGCGAAAATGCAGATGAGATGCACATGCAGGCTAAACCATCAAGAACTAAAAGCGTTCGCTAATAGTGTAAATAATAGGATTACTAAAAACATACTTTCCATTGAAAATAAGATAAGCGCTTACAGAAAGGAAATGTAACAAACATTGTCTAGATCACATTAAAAAGAAATACAATTCTTTAAAATAGGATTACAACAATAGATTACAATTATGGAAAATAAGGCCCTTCGCCTTCCCTGATCCCTTCCATGATTTCTTTGATAAGTCGCTTGGTTTTGGCTTTCTCCAAAGTCAGCTCCCCTAATAGTTCCATCCTTCTCTGTTCAGCACTGGTGGACGCCTCATGATATGGAGTGGGCTTTCTCATGCTGAGTGAAATCCCTCGTGCCCATTTCTGATGAGCTTCAGTGATAGGACCGTTGGTGATCCATTTTTGATAATTAATGAAAAGCCACGCTTCTCCCATCTTGAGTTTTTCTTCGAATCCTTCTCCGTATCCATAGTACATCAGCTCCAATTCTTCTGGTATAGGCTCCTCTTCAATTCGATGACACAACTGGCAACGTGCGAGCACAGGGCTATAGTTTATACAACCAAGTCGACCCATGAATGGCACATTGGGATAGTCTCCACAACTAACAATCATTATGGTTCATTCAGGGTGTGCATCGTACCACTTGATGTCAGAATGCCTTAGTTCCATTAGTTTTTTGACCCAGAGAGCGTTGTCACTTACATCCCAAAACGCTGGTGTCGTAGGTAAGTATGAAATGAACCACTTGTATAGTAATGGAGCACAGCAAACAATCACACCCTTACTCCTCATAGTCTGCGTGGTGACTGAGAAGTACATTTCAGCTAGTAAATTAGGAACAGGGTTCTGACCCATAAAGATTCTGATTGCTTGGATGTCGATGAAATCTTTAACATTGGGAAATAGGAATAACCCATACACCAGCAAAGCAAACATTGACTCAAACATTACAGAGTTTCCGCTTTCTTGAAAGTGGAGAGCTGTCTCAATTAGAAATTGGGCAGGTAGCCCCCGATACCCCTCCCTGGTGGTCATGTTTTCTCGAATGTGTCTCTTTCGGATCCCCAGTCCTACGGCAATCTCTTGATTAATGAATTCCTCTTCCACACCGGAAAAAGGGGGATAATGTTGTACGGGTAGTCCTAGCATATGTGAATATTCTTCTATAGTTGGGACTAACTGGTAGTCCTAACGGGTAGTCCTTCTTTTACTTGCAATTTCATTAATGATAGCAGGTCCCCATACTTGTCCATAAGGCTCGGCGAATCTTCAATTCTCCCTCCGATCTCTATCAAATGCTCAACATCAGGGATCAGGAAGGTGACGGGCCAGTTTATGTTCTTAGCAGCGTCCATTTTCTACACAGTCTGCAAAACAAAATTTAGTATCTTGACAGTTTAACAAAACAATGCAAAAAAGATGCAACATGAAATGCAGATGCAAAGCTAATCTATCAAGAAACACAGAAGATTGCAAGGCTTTTGACAATGGTATTTCAAAAAGTTTTCTTCATTAAGCAAATTTGGCATTCATTACAATCGGAGCAGAGTATTTTCATGCTCTCAGTACAAAGATGGGTTGTCCCCATAACTGAAAAGATAACAACAACAATGAAAATAAATAATATGGGAACCAACAGCAAGGTCTTTAGAAGTTAGATCCGCTGGTGGATGTCTCCCCTTCCTCATCCATCTCCCTCATCAGTTTCTCAATGCGTCCCTTAATCCTTTTCTTCTCGAGTAACAACCCTGTCAATGTTTCCTCCAGTCCTTGTCTAGTTCTGAGCGGCTTGTGAAGGGAATAGGGTCTCCTCATCACACTGGCTATCTCATTGACGGAGCACTCCGCCTTCCACAACTGCTTATTGATTTGACACCATGCTTGCTCAAGAAACATCTTCATTTCGTAGCCGTCCCTTTCCCCATAATACATCATGTGTAAATCTTCCTTGATTATGAGTCCCTTCCCCATATGACCCAGTTGTCGACGGGCGAGCACGGGATTATAGTTAATGCAGCCGTTTCTTCCCATAAGGGTTACATTAGGGCAATCCCCACAGCTGGTAATTATGACAATCCCTTCTTCTGTTGGGTTATGCCTTTTGACATCGGTGTGCTTCAAACTCATTAGTTTTTCAATCCAGACTTGGAAATGTTCTACCTCCCAGAAAGCAGGGATTTTTGGCAAGTAGGCTGTGAACCACTTATATAAAAGGGGTATGCAGCACACAATTTTTCCACATCCTTTGTTGTATTTGGTTTGAACCGCGTGGTACATATCAGCCAACAAGGTAGGGACTGGGTTATGGATTCTGAAAATTTGTATTGCCTGAGTATCAACAAACTGCTTCATGCCTGGAAACAGCACTAGCCCATATATCATTAAGGCAAGTGTTGCCTCATACAATTCCTCCTTTCCTCTATTCTTAAAGTACATTGCTTTCTCAAACAAGAATAGTGAAGGTAGTCCAAATCGTCCCTCCTGGACAACTAAATTTGCCTGGATATCAGCAAATCTGATTTCGGTAATCGTTGCAATATCCCTAGCTGATGGCATTAATTCCAAACCGGAGAAAATTGGAGCATCGTTGACGGGGATCCCAATTATAGCAGAGAATTCCTCTAAGGTTGGAACCAATTGGAACTCAGGGAATAAGAAGCAACGTTAATTGGGGTGATACAATTGCACCAGCACCTCCAATGGTCCCTCAGTCACTGGAACCCTTAGTAGTTGTGAGAGATCTCCATATTTGTCAGCAAAGCTTGAAGGATCCTCAATCCTATCGCACATCCAGATCAGTTGCTGAAGTTCCGGGAACTCAAATTTGGGATAAGGCTTCGGATCGTATGTTTCAATGGGGTTTAAAACAAGCAATCTAATAGACAAAATGCAAGTGTGTGTAGTGTATTTCTTTTGAAAAACTGCTTGTTTATTTTATTGAGTTCTTTTTTAGGATTACCATTTTTTGAGAAAAGCGAAAAGAGAAAACAACAATTAATGCGGAAATTACAGAACGACGTTATTTTATTTATGAACAAGTCGATTCTTGAAACTACAGCCCTATAAAACAAACTCTGTCGCTTTGGATGAAGAGAAGAGGGAAATCTACAGAAAGCGAGCCCTATCAAAACATCCATTTCACCTGGGCAGGGTGAAAGGTTAAAGACGACAATTACTTTGACTTATGAAAAATCTTTGGAACATCGACAGCAACCCATTGGCGGCGAACTCCTTGGTGAATCACAAAGTCTGGTACTTTCCTTGATTTGTCTTCATAAATGACGATGATTTTTGGTGGAGCAGGATCGTTGGAATCTGTCTCCCAGGCAGAGTTGTCGTAGGAGGATTCCTCTGTTGTATTTTGCAGAGTATTGGTGCTCTCAGGCAAATCTCCTCATCCAGTTGGCTGGATATCTTCGAACCTGATACGAGAGCTTTCTGGAGCGGTGTATTTGACCATATAGTCAAATTTTCCACTTGGTTGTCCTAAGGTGTCCCACACTTCTTTGGAATTGGAGGAGTCATCTCTCTCGATGACGTTGACCTTGGGAAAAGCATAGTTGATGAATTCTAGTCCGGCAAGCTTTGTCAATTCATCGTCGTACGAGATATTTTCTGAATGACCTGAGTGTTGATCCCATGATATGGTGGGGACGCAAGTATTCTTTTCAATGATGCTCAGCTAATTTTCATTGTTCGGCTGATTTTCTTGCCCCAAGTCTCTTGGGTACGGCTGCCAGATAGGCAGGCCATCCCTTGGGCCATAATAGTCGTGGTCAAAGTTGTCCTTCATCAGAGTGTCTTCCTCTAATGAATTTGGTGGAGCCCAGCATCCTTCCAGATCACAATCTCCATATATCATTTCGACGTCTGACCTCGGTATAAATCTTGGACTCTGTGCATGATAGCAAAATGGCATAGTCACTTCTTCCTGAGACATATAACCGTCCTTGTTAAGATAGGACTTCCATTCCTCATCCGTATTGGAGGAATCTCCCTCGTTGATAGTATGGACTGCTTGATGCACTGGGTGAAGGAAACCTCCACTGTGGAAGAAGTCCTGAATGGGATGAAGACTTTCATCGTTAGCAGTTGTCTGGGTGCAGGTTGCAGAAAAACCAAGACCCTTCTTCATTTTATTATCAGTAGGAATGACAAGTTGTCCCCATCCTTTTGCACTGTTATTCTCGATCACTTCGAGAGCATCTCTGTATGAGGAAATCGAGGTTCCTTTTTCTGATTGATTCTAATTGCTCACCAAAAGTGCCTGGAACTGAGTCCCAACGACCTCCTCGGGTTCTACACAAGTAGATAATGACAAGTTGCTCACGAGCAAGGCTTGTTCTCCACTAATCGTGACGAGTTGATCGTTCTAGACGAACTTCAGTTTCTGGTGAAGTGTCGAAGTGACTGCCCCATCCTTGTGTATCCACGGTCTTCCTAATAAGCAACTGTAGGTTGCCCGAATATCCATGACCTGGAAAGCGATTAGGAACGTTTGAGGACCGATAGTTATGGGAAGGTCAATTTCGTCGATAACTGCATTCCAAGACCCTTCAAATGCTTTGACGATGACCTCACTGCCCCTCATCGGGGGTCCTTTGAATGATAGTCACATTAAAGTGGACTTTGGCATAACGTTGATGGATGATCCTATGTCTACCAGTACGCTGGCTAAAGCATCGTCTTGGCAGTTAACTGTGATATTGAGCGCCATGTTGTGACTTTTGCCCCCCTCTGGCAAATCCTCATCACTAAATCCTAAGTTGTTATAGGAAATGATGTTAGAGATGATGCTATCGAACTGTCGTATTGACACATCTTGTTCCATAAAGGCTTGCTCTAAGACTTTCTGTAGAGCCTCTATGTGGGCTTTGGAACTGAGTAAAATTGATAGCACTGAGATATTTGAAGGAGTTTGTAACAGTTGGTCAAAATGTTGTATTCACTCCTTTGGATGAGCTTCAGCATCTCATCATTATTTTTCGAAAGGTCGGGATTACTGGATTGACCGACTAGTGAATTGGGAACTTCTGTCTGAAGTTCTTTTTCTCTGCTGGGTTCTCCAACTCCTCAGTTGAAGATTCGACCGCTCCGTGTTACTCGACTGATGTCTGTAATATTCACGACGGAGGGCAATGGAATTTCCTTTCCATTCTCAATTGTCGTTGCACCGTATTTATAAGGGATCGCCTTAGCTGATTCATATGGTAGCGGTCCCGGTAGATAGATAACTACAGGAGCCTTCTGATTTTTCTAACTGTCGTAATTAACTTCAACCAGTTGCTTTCTAAGAACCTTTGATT
Source organism: Lathyrus tuberosus (assembly GCA_022829125.1). Lineage (NCBI taxonomy): Eukaryota > Viridiplantae > Streptophyta > Magnoliopsida > Fabales > Fabaceae > Lathyrus > Lathyrus tuberosus. The sequence goes on from JALAZF010000040.1 coordinate 20,770,380, forward strand.
TGTCCAGTAAAGGGATGATGGTACAAACATCCTTGTTCCTTTCAGGGTCAGAGATTACAACCACGTCTCTGATTTGATCTGCGAAGTAGTCCGGCGTTCAGTCAATGGACCCCGAAGCTAGGTATGGGTGAATCTCGTTGCGATCCAACTAGCCTTGAAGGGCTGCTCGTACGAGGTAACATCCTTGGCTATTTTCCGAACAGACTCTACAATGTTCATAGTTGTGTGGTGGCACCTGGCCACGCCCGCTTTGAATGCAGTGTAACCTCACTAGATTTGTTTCCGTAGATCGGATATCTTATCTTCGATGCCGAGTAGGGTTCCCATCAACCACCTTGATTTGTTGCGTGTCTTCATCCATATAAATTGGAAGCCACTAGTGGTTTAAAGAGTGTTGCAAAGTTCTTTGAACGAGAGCACACCCTTCGTTACTCTCACAACATCCTTTACAGTTCAGATACTCATTCGAAGTGATACAACCAAGTTGGACCTGCCTGGCGTGTAACTCCACCAAGCTGGTATTCATCAGACGAATATCGAAAATTTGAATCATGTTGATCTGATAGGGATTCCTATCATGGTAGTCCTGGATCCATCCAAGATCCATCTGACGCTGGAGGGCCTCTTGTGCAAAAGAGCATCCCTGTTTGTTTACCGAGCAAGTCAGACATGAATTGTAATCGTGCCGTGGCAGATTATGATACTGGCTTTGCCTTCAGTGCATTACCACCAAGTTGACATTCATTGTACGGATGTCGTGATTCTGAATGATGTTGGAATTCGTATAGGTCATATTGACTCCACGAACTCGATGCTCTTGGATCCATCCGAGATCCAATTGTTCCTGTAGAGCTGATTGCACCACAGAACATCCCTGATTGTTTTTAGAGAAGATATCACACTGGTGATAATTATGAAGTGGCACATGGCCATATCCGCTCTGTCTATAGTGCATCTTGACCAAGTTGGCCCTTAATAAGAGTACATCATGAATTTGATAGATGTTGTTAGACTCTCCCTCTATCAAATTGACTGTAGCTTTCTCATGTAAGAGGAGACTTAGTCTAGACGTGCCCCTTGACCAGTAGTAATGGAAGCATTTCGGCGTACAACATGGGTATAGGGTCAAACCCTAGAGGTCGTGTTGTACGATTATTGTTATATGGAGGATGAGTCTGCTGAAGAGACTATTGATTAGGTTGGCTCTGCGCAACCTGAGGTTGATACGTAGGAACAGGCGCAGGATTGATAGTAGGAGTTACCGCCGCTACTGGTTGATATCGTCGTCTTTGCTTTCCGAGAGAGATATTCCCGATATCTTGCTCTTTTTTCTTAGGGAGAGCACTACCGTATCGTTTTGTACTACTTGATGATCCAGCATCTTTAACTAGGCATCCTTCTCGGACCGCTTCCTCAAGACGAACTCCCATGCCCACCATCTCGGTGAAGTCACTGGGCGCACTGGCGATCATTCTATTGTAGTAAAATGAGCTTAAGGTTTTTAAGAAGATATTTGTCATCTCTTTTTCCTCCAGAGGTGGAGAAATTTGAGCGGCAATTTCACGCCATCTTTGAGCATATTCCTTAAAGGTTTCCTTGTCCTTTTGTGACATTGATCTGAGTTGATCTCTGTCCGGTGCCATGTCCAAATTGTATTTATATTATTGAACAAAAGTAGCGCCGAGATCTCTGAATGTGCCGATCGTAGCGCGGTTTAAACCCATGTACCATTTTAATGCGGCACCGGTTAAACTATCCTGAAAGTAATGAATTATTAGCTCCTGGTTCTTTGTCTGAGCTGACATTCGCCGAGCGTACATCACTAAATGACTCTGAGGGCAAGAGTTACCCTTGTATTTTTCAAAGTCGGGCACTTGGAACTTGTGTAGGACTTTCACATTGGGGACCAAGCAAAGGTCTGCGGCGTCCTTTCCAAATAGTTCCTGCCCGCGAAGGGCTTGCAGTTCTTTCTGCATTTCCAGGAACTGTTCCTGGAACTCATTCATTCTGTCGAATATGCTTTCGTTTCCACCAGAAGGTATCTGGGGAATCTGTCCTTGCAGGACAGTGTGTACCACGGGTGGTGGTATAGTCATTACGGCCGAGACCCTCGGTGCCTCCCGAAGTTCAGAACCTTCAGGAGTTGGTGTCATGCCCCTGGCATCTTCGCTTTCCCGAAGTTTGTAACCTTCAGGCCCAGCGGCTCCTGCTGTGGTTCCCTGATCCTCAGCGATCGGTGGAACATATCCTTTCGGGATATAGGTAAGTGGCATGCCCCAGGGGCGATCTTTCGTCATTTTGTACCTTGGATCGTACTTCTCAACTATGGTCGTAGATGTGATCTCCGAGATCACAGTCCTTTGTTGTTGCATCTGAGCTTCAACTAGAGCTTGCATGTCGTTATGAAGCTCTCTCAGATCCTTTTTCAGAGTGTCAATCTCTTCTCTCAACTCTCTGTTCTCTTCCTCGAGATCATCCAACTTTTTCTGACGATTGGCCCGAGTATTGTACGAATGAGACAATTTGACTCTAGAATCGAGATGCAAACATGAGATTCGTAGGTAAGAAGATTGCGTTTATGAGAATGATGAATGCAATGATTATTAATTATTTTTGTTTATTCATATTAAACTTCGACAATTAGATTGCAAATATCAAACAGTGGGGAAACCCCGTTTTATTGAATTCAAAGGATTGCGGAAATGGATATACAGTAGATTACAAAGTGCTAGAAAAGGAAATCTAAACTAATGGATCCTGAGTCCTCTTTGAAGAGAGCTCAGGTGCTGGTTCGGGTACTTTCCTTTTCTTTGACCGGGGCTCTTAAGCCGTTGTCGGGTTGTCATTCCTTTGCCAACTGAAAGGAGCGAGCAAATTCCATTGGTCATCCTGATTTTCTACAGCATGTTGCTCTAAAATCTCAATCAGAGTATCTTTTTCTCTTAATAGTTGTTGTATTTTCTTGCACTCCACATTGAGAATACGGTACTTGTTCCTCCAATACCTCTTCTCCTGCTGAACTTTGCTTAGAGTCACCTGAAGTTTCTCCGTCTCAGACATGAAATAAAGGGCAGTGTCCCTTAATGGAAGAACTTCCTGGCGAGGGTAAGGCATCCTCAGCTTGAGAGCTCTAGTTTGTACCCAGTGGAGATAAGGCTCCACTGAGACACAGTCTAGTTTTCCTAGAGAAGCTCGTCCTTTTTTGTGAACATGTTTCCAAGCGTGCACTATTTCCGTCTTTAGTGCCTTGTCATTTTCTCCTTCCTTGAAGAAAAGACCTTCCAGATGAGCATTCCGCGGGACGTGCCTCATTGGGTATCTGAATTGCCGACGAACCAATATCGGATGATAGTTTATTCCTCCCTTAGTTCCTATAAGGGGTACATTTGGGAAATTTCCACAACGGTCAATGATCCTGATCCCATCATAGATTCGATTGTACCAATCGATGTCAGAGTTGGTAAGAGAGTTGATTCTCTGCGACCAACGTAAAGTATTCTTTTGATCCCAAAATGCAGCAGACTTGGGTAAGTGGGAAGTGAACCATTTGTAAAGCAAGGGTACACAGCACGTGATCATTCCTCCACTGTATAAATTCCTTAAGTGTATCGAATGATACGTATTTGCGAGTAAGGTCGGTACAGGGTTTCCAATCAGGAAAATCTTAATGCCGTTGATATCTACAAAGTATCGATGTTGGGAAACAAAAATAACCCGTAGGTGAGCAAAGCAAAGATGCTCTCGAAAGCGGCCACGTTCCCTATACTAGCAAAGTACAGGGCTTTCTTTGTCAAGAACTGGGCTGGCAAACCCTAGATGCCATCCTTTGTGGTCATGTGAGTCCTGACTTCTGACTCGTCCAAATAAATTGCTCTTGCAATGGTCTGATCCTTTGGAATCTCCTCCAGTCCAGAAAAGGGAGACTGATCAGTGATATGCAGATCAGTCAAGTGAGAATACTCCTCCAGCGTTGGTGCAAGCTGATAATCTGGGAATGTGAAACAGTGATAAACCGGATCATAGAACTGGATTAGTGTGGACAGGATTCCTTCGATTACGTGGACCCTTAACAAGGACAACAGTCCTCCATAGTTGGCTCTGAAAGCCTCGTGGTTGGTGATCATTCTCGCCAAACCTCTCAAATCCTCTAACTTTAGAACCTTGAAGGTGTACTTATGAGTTTCCCTTCTACCAAAATCCATTAGCGCAATCTCCTTTCTCTGACATTTGCAATCATTGTCTTAGTTTAATTTGAAAAAGAGAGACTAGAAGAGAAGATTTTTTTTGTTTTAATGTTTTTTAAATGAATGTATGAATGCAGCACACAAAAACATAGAAAAAACATGGGGTCAAAGGGTCGGTGTCATGAAGTCAAGGCTCTACCCCCCCCCCCCCCCCCACCAAAGGTTTATACTGGTGAATTTTTGTACCTGTCTGCAAAATCATTGACCCCTCTGGGATAACAACAGCAACCGGATCGCCAGCGAGCTGATGTATACTAGCTTGATCTCAGATGAGGGTAGTATCGCATGACAACTATTTCCAATAGCTTCTGCACTACAAAATGGATTAAGTCTACCAAAAACCTTAACTTCTCAGATAACCCAGTCGACCACACTAGTTTCAACAACCGAAGTCGTATAGGCAATGTATCTGCAAAGGAAGTCTCCACTGACTTTGATGGTCGATTGGGGGCTCTTAACTGGAATTCACTCCCAGTAAGATTACCCGCATTGCCATCACCTATCTTAGGTGTATACTCAATCTTTCCACATGCGGCATCACACGCATTCCCATTAGCAGTAAAATAAACACAGATATCAATTAGGAAAAGCAGTATATATATTTGTCTTAATCTTCCTAGACCTCTAGTCTTATGATCCTATACAGACAATGACTCCCTAGCAAATTCGCAATTTCTATGACAGTTTGAGCACTCCAGTTTCAACCAGAGATATAAGAGGGACAAAATGCCCTGCGGGGCCCCACGGTGGGCGCCATTTTTCTGTAGCGAGCGATTTTGGACGTGGTTCTTAAGCACTGTCGCTCTGGGGTACTACAGGTCGATTCATTTTTTATCCTATTGAAGCTGGTGAAGGAAGGGAAATAAATGTCTCTAATTAACCCTGCTTGCATACTGAGTTTGAACAGCGGTCTGTTAGGTTACAGATGCTATGTGGATGTGGGGCCTCTCTCTGCTTATTGTGCTAAAAATGGAATGATGAGACTATGTTATTGGTAGGATGTTAGGACTGATGCTTTTCGATTGATGTATGAAGGTAAGGGATTTTGGGTTTTTGATTAGTGTGCTTGCTAAGATTTTTCAGTCTTATGCCTACGTATTCCCGTTTAACGAAACAGGGAAATCAGAGCGATCGTAGTTCCTCCTATTCTATGGGAGGAAAAAGGTTGTTTTGATGTCTTGATCAAAGCCCAAGACGTGAAGCTAAAGGTGGTTTGTATCTTGTTCAAAGCCCAAGATGTGAAGCTGAAGGGTCTATGTGTATCTTGTTCGAAGCCCAAGATATGAAGCTAAAGGGTTTTGACTTTAGAGAGAATTTGTCATCTCTAAAGGGGGATATTTGGTCTGTTTGTCACAACTGTTGGGTGACTGGTTATAAAGGAGAACTACTTTAACTGGGATATGTGAATGCAACAATGCCATAATTTCCTTTATAGGGTATTTTTAACCTGAAGGAGAAGACTTTAACTCAGTTTAGAGTAATGCCATCTTTCCTTAGGAATTTCTCATGCTAAAAGAGGGACAGTGGCATGGATGTAAATAATCCAGAGGCTTGCCGCTTATAGTAATTAGATGGGGGGAAAAGGAGTTGTTGATGTTTACATACTGTGAGCAAGGCACAGATTTTGACGCTAAAAGGTTGATTGACTCAGTCAGAGTTTCCTTATACAAAGCCTAAGAAGAGGCTATTGACCCACCAAGAGGGTATTTTTATGTGTCTCGGACGAAGCCCGAGAGAGAGGCTAAAAGGGTTGACTCAACAAGAGAGTGCTTTTGTATGTGTCTTGTATGAAGCCCAAGACAGAGGCTAACGACGCTTGACTCAACAAGAGAGTATTTGTACCTCGTACGAAGCCCGAGATGGAGGCTGAAAATGTTTGACTCAACAAGAGAGTCTTTTATACTCAACAAGAGAGTGTTTTTGTATCTCGTACAAAGCCTGAGATGGAGGCTAAAAGGGGGTGACTCAACAAGAGAGTCTTTTATACTCAACAAGACAGTGATTTTATATCTCGTACGAAGCCCGAGATGGAGGCTAAAAGGTTTGCTCCGCTGGGGAGAATCATTGTACAAAGCCCAAGAGGAGGCTATTGTGTTGGTGACTGTTTCAGTTTAGTGACAGGTCCAATAAATTGGATAAAGAGAAAATCAGTTCTTATATGGGTAATGTTGTGCTCAGGGATTCATCAGAGGATCAGGGTTATTTCCTGTTTTTTAAGGATATGGGAAATCTAAAAGCTATTTAGACTTTCCAAGTCTACGGGTGTTTCGAGAAGTCGATTCTCGGGTAGTGAATGATCTTTGTATGATGCCCACGAGAAGGCTGGTATGTTAAGGGATGAAGGTCAACCCGTTAACTGGTCTGACATTTGACTCAGAAAGACAGCTCTTGCAAATTGATGACTAGGTTCTGTTCCTATACCTGTAGAGGTCTGTGGGTCCTTGTACTAAGCCCAAGAGAAGGCATGAGAGCTTTTAAGAAGCTGAAGGGTCCTTGTACAACGCCCAAGAGGAGGCGAGGATGCTTTTAAGAAGCTTGTAGTTCCCCAAACTCCGAGAAGTTTCAAGACATGCCATTCACCGAGAATAGATCAAGCTAGGAAAGTCCGAGAATTTGGAAGAAACTCAAGAGATGCCATTCACAGAGAAAAGATCATCCCTGGGGAATAGAGGCTCTTTGACAATGTCTAAGAGTGACAGTCTGAGAAAGGGTTCACAGAGAATGCTGCCTTTCACGTCTCCATATTGTTTAACCCTAAGAGGAGGGAAGACTGTGTCTGGTAATCCTATGGGGATCTAGTTTTGTCTGTATTTAAGAGTGACCAACAGGGCTTTACCTAGTGCTAGACGTAGTTGCCGGGGAAACTCTAATTAACTATACTAGTATTACACAGTTGATATTTGACGAGTATATAAAATTTTGTGAAAGAAGACTTACAGTGAGCAGCCCCACAATACAGTTATATATATATATATGAAAGCGGATCAGTGACCGCACTGTTGTTTTGTACAGGGACTTATACAAGTGACTGAGGCCCGAAAAGGATTTCTATACAAAGGGATGGGTCTTACACTCTCTCAAGAGGCCTAAAGGTGTTTAAAGAAAAAGCATGGGTCTTATAACACGAGGGTAGGCCCAGATGATTTGTTTTTTTGAACTGGCGATCACGCCGAGATTTTCTTTTAACGTAAAGGGACTTATACAATATCTGAGGCCCTAAATTGTTTTGGTTAAAAGAGGATTGGGTCTTACACTCTATTAGAGGCCCAAAGAGTTATTTTTGTACAAGTGATGGGGCTTACAGCTCGAGGAGAGGCCCAAGGTTTTATTTTGAACAGGCGACAATCGCGCCGAACTTTTTGAAATACAACAGGACTTATAAAACATTTGAGGCCCCAAAAGGTTTGTATTTACAAAGGATTAGGTCTTACACTCTATTAGAGGCCCAAAGGTGTTTGAAAAAGTTTGATGAGGGTTGAATTAATCAAAAACCCTAATTTGTTTTCAAAATGTATTTTAATTGAATAAAAAATTCAATTAAAATGACCAAAATTGTTTAACATATGGAAAACAAATTGTGATCTTGGATTAATGTTTAAAAAATTAGGTTTTGATCCACAAAGTGTTTGGAAATCACTAAAATTTGAAAAATTAAGAAAGAGAAAATATTTTAAATGTCAAAAATAATTAAAATATTAATTCTTTACAAAAATATCAACTATATGAAATAAATAATATTTTTGGGATTTTTTGGAAAAATAAGATATTTTAACATTTTTTTGAATTATTAAAAAAAGAATCAACTCAAAATCATTAAAACTCAGAGAGAAATTAATTTTTGAATCAATTAAATAAAATCACAAAATTCAAATATTCAAATATTTGAAAAAGGGCCCAAGAACATGGCAAGAACACGCGCCCTTCGTCTGTTTATGCAGATTTGCATTTTCTATCCAATCTCACTGAATACTTGATGATATCATGCAATCTACATATCAATCTACTCGTTTCAACCTCACGATCATGTCTATGGTCTTTAATTTCATTTATTTTAAACATGTAATAAGAAATCAAAGAGAAACCTCAAGAACCCTAAAATTTGCATGAAGGTTCAGAAATTCCATACACGATTCAAACAATGCAATTGATTGAGGGAAAACACTCCATGCATGATTATGAACATATGGCCAAATTATTGTGCAGCAAAAAATGCATGGATCAGAGAGTTAGAAGAGCTCATGCTTACCACTTGCAGCTGGTGATTGTGTTTTGTGTTAAAGGTGTTATTACTTGGTTCCAAGGTTATGGACAACTTCCCTAGGTGTTATGGAGTGTGTCTGGGTGCTTGAAGTGGATTGATTTGAGCTGGAACTTGATTTGGCACCTCAACTGCAAATCTGTCAAAGGCTTGAGCAGTTGGAACTTGATTTTGTGATTTTGGTGTTCCAGATGTTATGTGAGTGTTTAGATCACTTCTATATAATGTTTATGAGGTGTGTGTGTGATTGGTTTGATTGGAATAGCTCTCAAACTCAAAACCCGATAGTGACTTGCTTTGGAAGGCAATTTTGGAGTGAAAGAAGAGATTTTGAGGAAAGCATCTGTTAGATGGCTTTGGTGTACTCAAACTGATCCCAAATGTGCTCTATTTATAGTAGAGCAAGTTTGTTTTGCAAGGAATAGTGAATGGCAACTGCTGCATAGGTTTGGCCAATGTTGAGCAATGAGAATCCAAGTCTCCTCTAGCCATTGACTAGAGGTTAGGGCACAGGATGCTGGTTCCCTTGGTCTTGGATATGTCTTGACTGAATTCAGTTGGAAATGGCTCAGTCCATGCCACCTTGGTGCATCCATTGAATACTCCAAAACAAAATTCGAGTCTTGTCCCTCTTTTAAGGATTTCTAGGTTTGGCATGCTATTTTTGGTTCCAAAGACTTGGGAGGCTTGGGATCAGAGTCGGTTCCTCCTTGGTCCCCCCTTGAGGTGTTCAGATGGATAGAGCTGCTTGCCCTTTGCAAAATTTGAGCAAATCGAGCAAAACTCCAAAATCTACCTTGCCATGACAGTTTGCAGCAAGGAATATTTGCATTGTCATATCTCATGGCTCAAGTGGATTTTGATGGAGTTCTTGGCCATTTTGGAAAGACCTCATATGATACAACAACTGTTTGATCATAATTGGTCTTGATACCTTTTGGATCCAAGTGAAAAATGCCCCTACATTTGGAAAAAAGTAAGGCAGATTCTGACTTAGTGAAAATTTCACTAAGTGTTGGAAAAAAGTGACATTTTCACTTTTTGTGATTTTGATCATTCCATAACTTAAAATCCATTAGGAATTGGAATGAGTTGTGTTTAAAGCTTTTGTAGAGTGCATTGAGAGCTACAAATCCAGCTTTGGATGGGAAAAAATGGCCTTGTGGTTTAGGAGTTATGATCCTCCAAAGTTGGTACCCTAGCCACTTTGTTCCATAATTAGAAAATTTTCTAAGTTTTTATGGTTACCCCTTTTACAAGTTATCCCACTTTTCTTGATTTTTCTTGATGAATGGTGATTCCAATCACACATGAACATCATTTTAGGGTTAAAAAACCATAATTGTGAAAAATCTCAAAATGTCAAAGTTTGACTTTTGTGCACAGTTGACTTTTTATCATATGAATACCAAACTATGTGATCCTCTATGAAATCAAGTCCTTGACCTAAATCGAACTTGATGGATTGATTTCATAGGTGTTATAGGGTGTATTGAATCATGTCCTAGGGTTTGGGAGCATGTCCTGGTCAAAAGTCAAAGCTACAGTTGACTTTTTCCGTGAAACCCTAACTGTGGTTCAGATGAAATTGAAACTTGTTGCTCAAGCTTCTTAGACCAATCCATTGTTGCAAATGGATCAATGTGGTGTGTTAGGGACCCTCAAATCAGCTCTTGATGTCTTGGCTCATGATTTGCCCCAAAAGTCAACTTAGGGGTGAATTAGGTCAAGAAAGCCTAATTCTTGATTTTTTGTGAATGCATCCCCCGAGGTTAAATTGACTTGATGATTAGGTCTATGATGTCCCTTGGAGCATCATAGGTTATGATTTGAAGCATTGGCTCATGCCCAGGGGAAAATTTCCATCTGGAGGCCCTGGTCGACCAAACCCTAATTTTGGTGACACTAGTGATCTTGAGGCTTAATCCACTTGGAATGTTGCAGCTTTGTGCTTAATCCTTGAAGTGGGAGTCCCCTTGATCCCTTATTGGTGTTTGAGAGGTTAAACAAGTTGAAGATCATGTCATTCCTTGATTGATCCTTTGTCTAAGCACTCAGAGAGGGCTTGAAACCCTAAATTTGATTGTAATGGATGCTCACCCATCTTTGGGGAGACTAATGAGGTATGATGGTTCATCCATATTGTGATGATGATTTTCACAATGATGAGAAATCTTAGTGGTAAAAATTTGGGGTATGACAGATGCCCTTATTTAATCTTCTTGGACTCGAAGGTGTGAATAGCGAAGGTATTCGGGCATTCAGGGTGCAAGAGGATTAAATACCGGAATACCCGAAATTTTGATGGCGGTTAAGAATGGTAGTTTACGCATCCTTCTTCTTTTGCTAAGCAATGATGCTTAGAAAAGGTAAAAACTTCCCCTCGATCCTGGTCTTCAGCCAAGAAACTGGTCTCAGTTTCTGAAATAAACTTCCCCTCGATCCTGGTTTCCTACCAAGGAACTGGTCTCAGTTTCTGAAATAAACTTCCCCTCGATCCTGGTTTCCTACCAAGGAAATGGTCTCAGTTTCTGAAATAAACTTCCCCTCGATCCTGGTTTCCTACCAAGGAACTGGTCTTAGTTTCTGAAATAAACTTCCCCTCGATCCTGGTTTCCTACCAAGGAACTGGTCTTAATTTCTAAAATAAACTTCCCCTCGATCCTGGTTTCCTACCAAGGAACTGATCTTAGTTTCTTTCGTCAATAAACTTTATTGACAAGGGACGCTGTGGTTGCGGTTTTCCTCAAACTTCTCGCCGAATTTTCAAAGAGAGATGCCATTTGACGGAAAATTTTTTGATGTCAGACTTGCTGGGAAACCAATCTGTCTGAATTGTTGAGGTACACAAACTTCTCTGTTGGAGATGCCATTTGTCGACTCTACTGGGGAAAACGAGTCTCTTGAGAGACTGCCTTCGCTTGGAGATATTACATCATACTTTTCTCGAGGTCTTCTCGGAGAAATGCCATATGATGTACCCCAATTTTGAGGTGCCGATGACTTTGTCAACATTGACTTTCTGGAGAGAAGAACCACTGTGTTGCTGAAAGTCTTTAGTTGTGAGTCTTTCTCTATGGATTTTCCTTAATCTGGGAAAGCGAAGATATCATCTTCAATGGTGAAGAGTGATGTTTGTCGGAAGCTCTCTGGCTTTTTAGAGGTTCAAGTTATCAAAGTGGTCAAGGGCCAACTCTAATCCAGAAATAAACTGGAGGAGAGAGATTGTGTCGACGCAACATTTCCTGACGAGGAAAGAACCGACAACTCGATTGTGAAGACTTTCATCACTAGGGGACACGACCGACGAGAGTGATAGTGATGCAATATGAATGTGAATGCAAATTAATAATGCATGATGTATGTATGTGTATGCTGACGAAACTAACACGACATACAGACTGGTAGACGAACACGACTGGATATTCGACCATAGTGGGAGATAAAAAGTATCGCTGGTTCAAGATAACAATTATGCCTTGTTTAGGAGAAGTAGTCCCTATGGGGGAACAACCGTTGATCGGGCTTAGGAGATGAGAACTCGACCGAGGGTGTCAGATAGAGTATTCGCGTCTGACACAGTTGATCCTTCGTTCTGGCGTACTGGTTTAGAAGGAGTACTTTGATTCTGTACTTTGAAGTTCGCTTAATTCTAGAGAATCGTTCGATGTTCTTTTGATGTTTAACAGTCGAAAGAAATTGCCATCTTTATTTTAAAAGCCGAAAAAGTTTTAACAAGTAAATTCATTTTTGTTTTATTTCAAGAATCGTTAATCATGTTAAAAACGTCGTTATGTAAAGCTAAAACAAATAAGAACTGCAAACAAAAGCACAAGGGCTCAAATTTTATTGATAGGATGGAAATCAGCCAAACGCGTGATTCCATAGAGTATTTACAAAGTTAGAAAATGGTAATTTAAGGGAAAAGGGCTACATCGAAACATAACGACCACTATTCTTCTACCAACTATGAAATTCGGGGCATCCTGAGCTTCTGTCGAAGATGACCTTGACTGGAGTTTTCTTTCGATGGATGGCATTACTGCTACTAGGGGATTTGCCCCTGTTGGACGTAGTTATTTGCCATTATACCTAACTTTTGCCTAGATTGTACTTTGAGATTTCCAATCCATCGGGATGATTTTTTTTATTATGTCTCTAATTTTTGCCTGGACTGCCCTTTCAGCTTTTCAATCCACCGAGACGTGTTTCTTTTTAGTTTAGGCGAAGTATTTCTTGACTACATCAACATTTGTGGGGTAGGAAAATTCCTCTCCATCCATGGTTGCAAGTCTCAAGGCACCGCCTGAGAAAGCTTTCTTGACCACATAAGGGCCGTCATAATTCGGAGTCCACTTGCCCCGAGAATCACTGAGAAATGATTGTATCTTCTTGATCACAAGGTCTCCTTTTCTGAAGACGCGAGGTCGGACCTTTTTGTTGAACGCCTTCTTCATTATTTGCTGATACAAATGACCGTGGCATAGTGTCGTGATTCACTTCTCTTCGATCAGATTTAATTCGTCGTGTCGACTTTGACACCATTCAGCTTCTGTAAGCTTAGTTTCCATCAATACCTGGATCGATGGGGTCTCTACTTCTATGGGAGCACTGCTTTCATGCCATATACTAGAGAGAAAGGGGTTGCCCCTGTTGAAGTGCGGACAGATGTCCGATAACCGTGAAGAGCAAAGGGTAGCATCTTGTGCCAGTCTCTGTAGGTTACAACCATTTTCTGAACAATCTTCTTGATGTTCTTGTTAGCCGCTTCTACCGCCCCGTTCATCTTGGGTCGGTAGGGAGATGAGTTATGGTGTTCGATTTTGAACTCAGCACACAACTCTTTCATCATCTTATTGTTCAAATTAGATCCATTGTCAGTAATGATCTGGCTTGGAACACCATAACGGCAGATGATATTGTTTTTGATAAATCGGACCACCACTTGTCAGGTTACATTGGTGAATGACGCTGCTTCGGCCCACTTGGTGAAGTAATCAATGGCTACCAGGATGAACCGATGTCCGTTCGAAGACTTGGGTTCAATCACACCGATCATGTCGATTCCCCATATGGAAAAAGGCCAAGGGGAAGAAAGAACTTTGAGATGCGTTCGCGGTACATGAATTTTGTCGGAGTATATCTGACACTTGTGACACCTCCTCATGTACTTGTAGCAGTCGGATTCCATGGTTAACCAATAGTACCCTGCCCTTAGAATTTTTCTCGCCATTGTGTGTCCGTTGGCATGAGTGCCAAAGGATCCTTCGTGAATTTCTTTTGTCAGCATGTCTGCTTCTGGTCTGTCTACACATCGGAGCAAGACCATGTCAAAGTTTCTCTTATAGAGTGTATCACCGCTCAGGAAGAAACTGCCAGCCAGCCTTCTGAGGGTCTTTCTGTCTTTCCTTAGTGCCCCAGGTGGGTTCTCTTGTTTCTGAAGGAAGCATTTGATATCGTGATACCAAGGTTTATGGTCTATGACTACTTCAACTGTGAAGATGTAAGCGGGCCATTCAAGGCCCATTATGTCGATCTTAGGTAAGTCAGTCCATTAACCTACACTAATCATGGAAGAGAGGGTGGCTAAGGCATCAGCCATGTGGTTCTCTTCACGAGGGATATGATGAAACTCGATTATGTTGAAGAAGGGTAACAACCTTTTTGCATAATCTTTGTAAGGAATCAATCTGGATTGGTATGTATTCCAATCTCCTTTGATCTGATTGATGACCAAAGCTGAGTCGCCATATACATCCAAGTTCTTGATCCTCAAATCAATCGCTTCCTTGAGACCCATAATACAGGCTTTGTATTCGGCCTCGTTGTTTGTGCACTTAAATGTAAGTCTGGCAGTGAAAGGAATGTGGGTAACCTAAGGTGTTATGATGATTGTCCCAGTTCCGTTTCCATAATGATTGACAGCTCTATCAAAGATTAGTCCCCATTGGGAACCTGGTTCTGGCCCTTCACTGGGTAGTGGTTCGTCGCAGTCTTTCATTTTTAGATACATGACAAATGATCGGTTGATGAGCCAAATGATAGGCAAAAATACTCCCTTTAACGGATTTCTAAGCGTGGTATTCGATGTCGTATTCTGATAACAACATCTGCCAATGGGCAATCCTTCCCGTGAGAGCAGGTTTTTCAAAGACGTACTTGATTGGATCCATTTCGGAGACCAACCAAGTTGTGTGACGAATCATGTACTGGCGAAGACGTTTGGCTGCCCAAGCCAACGCGCAACAACTTTTCTCAAGCATAGTGTACCGAGTCTCGCAGTCGATGAATTTCTTGCTCAAATAGTAGATGGCAGACTCTTTCCTTTTGGTTTTGTCTTGCTGGCCAAGTACACAACCCATGGCGTCTTCCAAGACTGTTAAGTAGATGATCAGTGGTCTTCCTTCCACTGGAGGTGATAGAATCAGCGGATTCAACAGGTATTCCTTAATACTGTTGAAGGTGGTTTAACAACCTTCTGTCCAAACGCAGTCCTGGTTCTTTTTGAGTAATTTAAAAATCGGCGCGCATGTCGCGGTCATGAGGAATATGAATCTGGAGATGTAGTTCAAACGTCCCAGGAATCCCCTGACTTGTTTTTCAGTTTTCGGAAAAAGCCATTTCTTGAATGGCCTTGACCTTGTCAGGATCAACCTAAATTCCTTTCTGGCTTACGATGAACCCTAAAAGTTTCCCTGAACAGACACTGAAGGTGCATTTATTGGGATTCAAGCGGAGTTTGTACTTTCTCAACCGCTTGAATAGTTTTGACAGGTGGGTCACATGCTCCTCTTCTGTCTTAGATTTTGCAATCATGTCATCGACATATACCTCAATTTCCTTGTGTATCATGTCATGAAACAGAGTTGTCATGGCCCTTTGATAGGTTGCCCCTTCTTCAAACCGAACGACATTACCTTGTAACAAAAGGTACCCCATGGGGTAATGAACGAAGTTTTCTCCATGTCCTTCGGCGCCATTTTGATTTGATTATAGCCTGAGAATCCATCCATGAAGGAGAAAACTTTGAACTTTGTTGTACTGTCTACCAGCATGTCAATGTGTGGTAAAGGAAAGTCGTCCTTTGGACTAGCCTTGTTCAGATCCATGCAGTCTACACACATTCTGACCTTTCCGTCCTTTTTTGGAACTGGTACGATGTTGGCTAACCATTGAGGATATTCTGATGTGGCGAGGAAACCCGCGTCAATCAGTTTTTGTACTTCCTCTTTGATTTTGATGGCCATGTCTGGATGAGTCCGTCTCAACCTATGTTTTACTGGCGGACATTCTAACCTTAACGGTAGATGATGTTCCACGATGCTGGTATCCAACCCTGGCATGTCCCGGTAGGACCAAGCAAACACATCGGGAAATTCTTTGAGAAGCTTCGTCAAACTCTCTTTGACAGTTGGACTGAGCAGTGCCCCAATCCTGATTTCTTTTCTCTCTTTTTCTGAACCCACGTTGATCATTTCCAATGGCTCTTTGTGAGGTTCAATGGACCTTTCCTCCTGTCTGAATAATCGGGAGATCTCTTCTGGAATTTCATCGTCAACTTCTTCTTCAGCCCAAAATACCGGGAACTCAAAGTTGGGAGAAGGCATTTGATCGTATGTTTCAATGGGGTTTAAAACAAGCAATCTGCATGACGTGATGATTTGTGTTTAGAAGAGATAGAAAAATGCAAGTGTGTGCATTGTATTTTTTTTGAAAAACTGCTTGTTTATTTTATTGAGTTTTTTTTAGGATTACCATTTTCTGAGAAAAGCGAAAAGAGAAAACAACAATTAATGCGGAAATTACAGAACGACGTTATTTTATTTATGAACAAGTCGATTCTTGAAACTACAGCCCTATAAAACAAACTCTGTTGCTCTGGGTGAAGCGAAGAGGGAAATCTACAGAAAGCGAGCCCTATCAAAACATCCATTTCACCTGGGCAGGGTGAAAGGTTAAAGACGACAATTACTTTGACTTATGAACAATCTTCGGAACATCGACATCAACCCATTGGCGACGAACTCCTCGGTGAATCACAAAGTCTGGTACTTTCCTTGATTTGTCTTCAGAAATGACGATGATTTCTGGTGGAGCAGGACCGTTGGAATCTGTCTCCCAAGCAGAGTTGTCGTAGGAGGATTCCTCTGTTGTATTTTGCAGAGTATTGGGGCTCTCAGGCAAATCTCCTCATCCAGTTGGCTGGATATCTTCGAACCTGATACGAGAGCTTTCTGGAGCGGTTTATTTGACCATATAGTCAAATTTTCCACTTGGTTGTCCTAAGGTGTCCCACACTTCTTTGGAACTGGAGGAGTCATCTCTCTCGATAACGTTGACCTCGGGAAAAGTGTAGTTAATGAATTCTAGTCCGGCAAGCTTTGCCAATTCATCGTCGTATGAGATATTTTCTGAATGACCTGAGTGTTGATCCCATGACATGGTGGGGATGCAGGTATTCTTTTCAATGATGCTCAACTGATTTTCATTGTTCGGCTAATTTTCTTGCCCCAAGTCTCCTAGGTACGACTGCCAGATAGGCAGGCCATCCCTTGGGTCATAATAGTCGTGGTCAAAGTTGTCCTTCATCAGAGTGTCTTCCTCTAATGAATTTGGTCGAGCTCGACATCCTTCCAGATCACAATCTCCATATATCATTTCGACGTCTGACCTCGGTATAAATCTCGGACTCTGTGCGGGATAGTAAAATGGCATAGTCACTTCTTCCTGAGACATATAATCGTCCTTGTTAAGATAGGACTTCCATTCCTCATCCGTATCGGAGGAGTATCCCTCGTTGATAGTATGGACTGCTTAATGCACTGGGTGAAGGAAACCTCCACTGTGGAAGAAGTCCTGAACGGGATGAAGACTTTCATCGTTAGCAGCTGTCTGGGTGCAGGTTGCAGGAAAACCAAGACCCTTCTTCGTTTTATTATCAGTAGGAATGACAAGTTGTCCCCATCCTTTTGCACTGTTATTCTCGATCACTTCGAGAGCATCTCTGTATGAGGAAATCGAGGTTCCTTTTTCTGATTGATTCTCATTGCTCACCAAAAGTGCCTGGAACGGAGTCCCAACAACCTCCTCGGGTTCTACACAAGTAGATAATGACAAGTTGCTCACGAGTAAGGCTTGTTCTCCACAAACCGTGACGAGTTGATCGTTCTTGACGAACTTCAGTTTCTGGTGATGTGTCGAAGTGACTGCCCCAGCCTGGTGTATCCACGGTCTTCCTAATAAGCAACTGTATGTTGCCCGGATGTCCATGACCCGGAAAGCGATTAGGAAAGTGTGAGGACCGATAGTTATGGGAAGGTCAACTTTGCCGATAACTGCTTTCCGAGACCCGTCAAATGCTTTGACGATGACCTCACTGCCCCTCATCGGGGGTCCTTTGAATGATAATCGCATTAAAGTTAACTTCAGCATAACGTTGATTGCTGATCCTATGTCTACTAGTACGCTGGCTAAAGCATCGTCTTGACAGTTAACTGTGATATTGAGCGCCATGTTGTGACTTTTTCCCCCCTCTGGCAAATCCTCATCACTGAATCCTAAGTTGTTGTAGGAAGTGATGTTAGAGATGATGCTATCGAACTGTCGAATTGACACATCCTGTTCCATAAAGGCTTGCTCTAAGACTATCTGTAGAGCCTCTCTGTGGGCTTCAGAACTGAGTAAAAGTGATAGCACTGAGATCTTTGAAGGAGTTTGTAACAGTTGGTCAACAATGTTGTATTCACTCCTTTGGATGAGCTTCAGCATCTCATCATTGTTTTTCGAAAGGTCGGGATTACTAGATTGACCGACTGGTGAATTGGGAACTTCTGTCTGAAGTTCTTTTTCTCTGCTGGGTTCTCCAACTCCTCAGTTGAAGATTCGACCGATCCGTGTTACTCAACTAATGTCTGTAATATTCACGACGGAGGGCAATGGAATTTCCTTTCCATTCTTAATTGTCGTTGCACAGTATTTGTAAGGGATCGCCTTAGCTGATTCATACGGTAGTGGTCGCGGTAGATAGATAACTGCAGGAGCCTTCTGATTTTTCTGACTGTCGTAATTAACTTTAATCAGTTCCTTGCTAAGAACCTTTGATCCGTCCAGTAGAGGGATGATGGTACAAACATCCTTGTTTCTTTCTGGATTAGAGATTACAACCACGTCTCTGATTTGATCTGCGAAGTAGTCCGGTGTCCAGTCAATAGACCCCGAAGCTAGGTATGGGTGAATCTCCTTGCGATCCAACTGACCTTGAAGGGCTGCTCGTACGAGGTAACATCCTTGGCTATTTTTCGAACGGACTCTAAAACGTTCATAGTTGTGTGGTGGCACCTGGCCACGCCCGCTTTGAATGCAGTGTAACCTCACTAGATCTGTTTCCGTAGATCGGACATCCTGACTTCGATGCCGAGTAGGGTTCCCATCAACCACACTGATTTGTTGCGTGTCTTCATCCATATAAATTGGAAGCCACTAGTGGTTTAACAAGTGTTGCAAAGTTCTTTGAACGAGAGCACACCCTTGGTTACTCTCACAACATCCTTTACAGTTCAGATAATTATGCGAAGTGAGACAACCAAGTTGGACCTGCCTGGCGTGTAACTCCACCAAGCTGGTATTCATCAGACGAATATCGAAGATTTGAATCATGTTAATCTGATAGGGATTCCTATCATGGTAGTCCTGGATCCATCCAAGATCCATCTGACGCTGGAGGGCCTCTTGTACAAAAGAGCATCCTTGTTTGTTTACCGAGCAAGTTAGACAGGAATTGTAATCGTGCCGCGACAGATTATGATACTGGCTTTGCCTTGAGTGCATTGCCACCAATTTGACATTCATTGTACGGATGTCGTGATTCTAAATGATGTTGGAATTCGTATAGGTCATGCTGACTCCACGAACTCGATGCTCTTGGATCCATCCGAGATCCAATTGTTCTTGTAGAGTTGATTGCACCATAGAACATCCCTGATTATTTTTAGAGCAGATATCACACTGGTGATAATTATGAGGTGGCACATGGCCATATCCACTCTGTCTACAATGCATCTTGACCAAGTTGGCCCTTAATAAGAGTACATCATGAATTTGATAGATGTTGTTAGACTCTCCCTCTATCAAATTGACTGTAGCTTTCTCATGTTGAGGCAGCGGGTTCGTGAGAACATTAAGATTCGTATCTTTGAAAGATAAGACCCCGCTCCTAACAAGCTTTTGTACATCGGATTTGAAACTGAGACAGTTCTCTATGTTATGCCCTGGTCCTCCTTGATGGTAAGGACAAGTATGACCCGCTTTGAACCAAAAAGGCAGATTTTTCGGTACTGTAAGAGGAGACTTAGTCTGGACGTGCCCCTTGACCAGTAGTAATGGAAACAGTTCGGCGTACAACATGGGTATAGGGTCAAACCCTGGCGGTCATGTTGTAAGGATGTTATTATATGGAGGACGAGTCTGCTAAAGAGACTGTTGATTAGGTTGGCTCTGCGCAACCTGAGGTTGATACGTAGGAACAGGCATAGGATTGATAGTAGGAGTTACTGCCGCTACTGGTTGATATCATCGCCTTTGCTTTCCAAGAGAGATATTCCTGATATCTAGCTCTTTTTTCTAGGGGAGAGCACTACCGTATTGTTTTGTACTACTTGATGATCCAGCATCTTTAACTAGGCGTCCTTCTCGGACCGCTTCCTCAAGACGAACTCCCATGCCCACCATCTCGGTGATGTCACTGGGCGCACTGGCGACCATTCTGTCATAGTAAAATGAGCTTAAGGTTTTTAAGAAGATCTTTGTCATCTCTTTTTCCTCCAGAGGTGGAGAAATCTGAGCGGCAATTTCACGCCATCTTTGAGCGTATTCCTTAAAGATTTCCTTGTCCTTTTGTGACATCGATCTGAGTTGATCTCTGTCCGATGCCATGACTAAATTGTATTTATATTATTGAACAAAAGCAGCGCCAAGACCTCTGAACGTACCGATCGTAGCGCGGTTTAAACCCATGTACCATTTTAATGCGGCACCGGTTAAACTATCCTGAAAGTAATGAATCAGTAGCTCCTGGTTCTTTGTCTGAGCTTACATTCACCGAGCGTACATTACTAAATGACTCGGAGGGCAAAAGTTACCCTTGTATTTTTCAAAGTCGGGCACTTGAAACTTGTGTGGGACTTTCACATTGGGAACCAAGCAAAGGTCTGCGGCGTCTTTTCCAAATAGATCCTGCCCGCGAAGGGCTTACAGTTCTTTCTGCATTTCCAGGAACTGTTCCTGGAACTCATTAATTCTGTCGAATATGCTTTCATTTCCACCAGAAGGTGTCTGGGGAATCTGTCCTTCTGGGACAGTGTGTACCACAGGTGGTGGTATAATCATTAAGGCCGAGACCCTCGGTGCCTCCCAAAGTTTGTAACCTTCAGGAGTTGCTGTCATGCCCCTGGCATCTTCGCTTTCCCGAAGTTTGTAACCTTCAGACCCAACGGCTCCTGCTATGGTTCCTTGATCCTCACCGATTGGCGGAACATATCCTTCCAGGATATAGTTAAGTGGCATGCCCCAGGGGCGATCTTTCGGCATTTTGTACCTTGGATCATACTTCTCCACTATGGGCGTAGATGTGATCTCCGAGATCACAGTCCTTTGTTGTTGCATCTGAGCTTCTACTAGAGCTTGCATGTCGTTATGAAGCTTTCTCAGATCCTCTTTCAGAGTGTCGATCTCTTCTCTCAACTCTATGTTCTATTCCTCGAGATCATCCTTCTTTTTCTGACGATTGACCCGAGTATTGTATGAATGAGACAGTTTGACTCTAGAATCGAGACACAAACGTGAGATTCGTAGGTAAGAAGAATGCGTTTATGAGAATGATGAATGCAATGATTATTAATTATTTGTGTTTATTTAAAGTAAACTTCGACAATTAGATTGCAAATATCAAACAGTGGGGAAACCCCGTTTTATTGAATTCAAAGGATTGCGGAAATGGAAATACAGTAGATTACAAAGTGCTGGAAAAGGAAATATAAACTAATAGATCCTGAGTCCTCTCTGAAGAGAGCTCAAGTGTTGGTTTGGGTGCTTTCCTTTTCTTTGACCGGGGCTCTTGAGCCGTTGTCGGGTTGTCATTCCTTTGCCAAGTGAAAGGAGCGAGC
Organism: Lathyrus tuberosus; assembly: GCA_022829125.1. Taxonomy (NCBI): domain Eukaryota; kingdom Viridiplantae; phylum Streptophyta; class Magnoliopsida; order Fabales; family Fabaceae; genus Lathyrus; species Lathyrus tuberosus. The sequence continues at coordinate 20,792,042 of JALAZF010000040.1, forward strand.
AAATTCCTTTGGTCATTTTGATTTTATACAGCATGTTGCTCTAAAATCTCAATCAGAGCATATTTTTCTCTTAATAGCTGCTGTAGTTTCTTGCACTCCACATTGAGAATACGGTACTTGTTCCTCCAAGACCTCTTCTCATGCTGAACTTTGCTGAGAGTCACCTGAAGTTTCTCCGTCTCAGACATGAAATAAAGGGAAGAGTCCCTTAATTGAAGAACTTCCTGGCGAGGGTAAGGTATTCTCAGCTTGAGAGTTCTAGTTTGTACCCAGTGGAGATAAGGTTCCACTGAGACACAATATGGTTTTCCTAGAGACTCTCGTCCTTTTTTGTGAACATGTTTCCAAGCGTGCACTATTTTCGTCTTTAGTGCCCTGTCATTTTCTCCTTCCTTGAAGAAAAGACCTTCCAGATGAGCATTCCGCGGGACGTGCCTCATCGGGTATTCGAATTGCCGACGAACCAATATCGGATGATAGATGATTCCTCCCTTAGTTCCTATAAGGGGTACATTTGGGAGATTTCCACAACGGTCAATGATCCTGATCCTGTCATAGATTCGATTGTACCAATGGATGTCAGAGTTGGTAAGAGACATGATTCTCTGCGACCAACGTAAAGTATTCTTTTGATCCCAAAATGCAGCAGACTTAGGTAAGTGGAAGTGAACCGTTTGTAAAGCAATGGTACACAACACGTGATCATTCCTCCACTGTATAAATTCCTTAAGTGTACCGAATGATACGTATCTGCGAGTAAGGTCGGTACAGGGTTTCCAATCAGGAAAATCTTAATGGTGTTGTTATCTACAAAGTTATCGAGGTTGGTAAACAAAAATAACCCGTAGGTGAGCAAAGCAAAGATGCTCTCGAAAGCGGCCACGTTCCCAATACTAGCAAAGTACAGGGCTTTCTTTGTCAAGAACTGGGCTGGCAAACCCTGGATGCCACCCTTAGTGGTCATGTGAGTCCTGACTTCTGACTCATCCAAATAAATTGCTCTTGCAATAGTCTGATCCTTTGGAATCTCCTCCAGTCAAGAAAAGGGAGACTGATCAGTGATATGCAGATCACTCAAGTGAGAATACTCCTCCAGCGTTGGCGCAAGCTGATAATCCGGGAATGTGAAACAGTGATAAACCGAATCATAGAACTGGATTAGTGTGGACAGGATTCCTTCGATTATGTGGACCCTTAACAAGGACAGCAGTCCTCCATACTTGTCTCTGAAAACCTCGTGGTTGGTGATCATTCCTTCTACCGAAATCCATTAGCGCAATCTCCTTTCTCTGACATTTGCAATCATTGTCTTAGTTTAATTTGAAAAAGAGAGACTAGAAGAGAAGTTTTTTTTTTGTTTTAATGTTTTTTAAATGAATGTATGAATGCAGCACACAAAAACATAGAAAAAACACGGGGTCAAAGGGTCGGTGTCATGAAGTCAAGGCTCTGCCCCCCCCCCCAAAGGTTTATACTGGTGATATTTTGTACCTGTCCGCAAAATCATTGACCCCTCTGGGATAACAACAGCAAGCGGATCGCCAACGAGCTGATGTATCCTAGAGTGATCTCAGATGAGGCTAGTATCGCGTGACAACTATTTCCGATAGCTTCCGCACTACAAAATGGCCTAAGTCTACTAAAAACCTCAGCTTCTCAGATAACCCAGTCGACCACACTACTTTCAACAACCGAAGTCATATAGGCAATGTATCTGCAAAGGGAGTCTCCACTGACTTTGATGGTCGATCGGGGGATCTTAACTAGAATTCACTCCCAGTAAGATTACCCGCATTGCCATCACCCATCTTAGGTGTATACTCAATCTTTCCACATGCGGCATCACACGCATTCCCATTAGCAGAAAAATAAACACAGATATCAATTAGGAAAAACAGTATATATATTTGTCTTAATCATCCTAGACCTCTAGTCTTATGATCCTATACAGATAATGACTCCCCAGCAGAGTCGCCATTTCTGTGACAATTTGAGCACTCCGGTTTCAACTAGAGAGATAAGAGGGATAAAATGCCCTGCGAGGCCCCACGGTGGGCGCCATTTTTCTGTAGCGAGCAATTTTGGACGTGGTTCTTAAGCACTGCCACTCTGGGGTACTACAGGTCGATTCATTCTTTATCCTATTGAAGTTGATGAAGGAAGGGAAATAGATGTCTCTAATTAACCCTGCTTGCATACTGAGTTTGAACAACGGTCTGTTAGGTTACAGATGCTATGTGGATGTGGGGCCTCTCTCTGCTTATTTTGATGAAAATGGAATGATGGGACTATGCTATTGGTAGGATGTTAGGACTGATGCTTTTCGATTGATGTATGAAGGTACGGGATTTTGGGTTTTTTATTAGTGTGCTCGCTAATATTTTTCAATCTTATGCCTACGTATTCCCGTTTAAAGAAACAGGGAAATCAGATCGATCGTAGTTCCTCCTATTCTATGGGAGGAAAAAGGTTGTTTTGGTGTCTTGTTCAAAGCCCAAGACGTGAAGCTAAAGATGGTTTGTATCTTGTTCAAAGCCCAAGATGTGAAGCTGAAGGGTCTATTTGTATCTTGTTCGAAGCCCAAGATATGAAGCTAAAGGGTTTTGACTTTAGAGAGAATTTGTCATCTCTAAAGGGGGATATTTGGTCTGTTTGTCACAACTGTTGGGTGACTGATTATAAAGGAGAATTACTTTAACTGGGATAAGTGAATCCAACAATGCCATAATTTCCTTTATAGGCGATTTTTAACCTGAAGAAGAAGACTTTAACTCAGTTTAGAGTAATGCCATCTTTCCTTAGGAATTTCTCATGCTAAAAGAGGGACAGTGGCGTGGATGTAAATAATCCAGAGGCTTTCCACTTACAGTAATTAGATGGGGGGAAAAGGAGTTATAGATGTTTGTATACTGTGAGCAAGGCATAGATTTTGATGCTAAAAGGTTGATTGACTGAACCGGAGTTTCCTTATACAAAGACTAAGAGGAGGCTATTGACCCAACAAGAGGGTGTTTTTATGTGTCTCGGACGAAGCCCGAGAGAGAGGCTAAAAGGGTTGACTCAACAAGAGAGTACTTTTATATGTGTCTTGTACGAAGCCCAAGACGGAGGCTAAAGGCGCTTGACTCAACAAGAGAGTATTTGTACCTCGTACGAAGCCCGAGATGGAGGCTGAAAATGTTTGACTCGACAAGAGAGTCTTTTATACTCAACAAGAGAGTGTTTTTGTATCTCGTACGAAGCCCGAGATGGAGGCTAAAAGGGGGTGACTCAACAAGAGAGTCTTTTATACTCAACAAGACAGTGATTTTGTATCTCGTACGAAGCCCGAGATGGAGGCTAAAAGGTTTGCTCCACTTGGGAGAATCATTGTACAAAGCCCAAGAGGAGGCTATTGTGCTGGTGACTGTTTGAGTTTAGTGACAGGTCCAGTATATTGGGTAAAGAGAAAATCAATTCTTATATGGGTAATGTTGTGCTCAGGGATTGATCAGAGGATCAGGGTTATTTCCTGTTCTTTAAGGAAATAGGAAATCCTAAAGCTATTGAGACTGTCCAAGTCTAAGGGTGTTTCGAGAAGTCGATTCTCGGATAGTGAATGATCTTTGTATGATGCCCAAGAGAAGGCTGGTATGTTAAGGGATGAAGGTCAACCCGCTAACTGGTCTGACATTTGACTCAGAAAGACAGCTCTAGCAAATTGATGACTAGGTTATGTTCCTATACCTGTAGAGGTCTCTAGGTCCTTGTACTAAGCCTAAGAGAAGGCATGAGAGCTTTCAAGAAGCTGAAGGGTCCTTGTACAATGTCCAAGAGGAGGCGAGGATGCTTTTAAGAAGCCTGTGGGTCCCCAAACCCCGAGAAGTTTCAAGACATGCCATTCACCGAGAATAGATCAAGCTAGGAAAGTCTGAGAATTTGGAAGAAACTCAAGAGATGCCATTCACGGAGAAAAGATCATCCCTGGTGAATAGAGTCTCTTTGACAATGTCTAAGGGTGACAGTCTGAGAAAGGGTTCACAGAGAATGCTGCCTTTCACGTCTCCATATTTTTTAACCCAAAGAGGAGGGAAGGCTGTATCTGGTAATCCTATGGGGATCTAGTTTTGTTTGTATTTAAGAGTGACCAACAGGGCTTTAGCTAGTGCTAGACGTAGTTGCCGGAGAAACTTTAAATAACTATAATAGTATTACACAGTTGATATTTGACGAGTATATAAAAGTTTGTGAAAGAAGACTTACAGTGAGCAGCCCCACAATACAATTATATATATATATATATATATATATATATATATATATATATATATGAAAGCGGATAAAGAAAGCGGGTAAACACTTACTCGGTTGTATAGCTTCCATGCTGTTTGGTTAGTTTGTTCAACAAAGAAAGCTTTGATAACAATATTATATTCAAATTCAAAGGAGAGGGTGCTTTGAAAAGATTGTTGGGGCTTACAGCTCAAGGAGAGGCCCAAGGTTTTATCAGTGATCGCACTGTTGTTTTGTACAGGGACTTATACAAGTGACTGAGGCCCGAAAAGGTTTTCTGTACAAAGGGATGGGTCTTACACTCTCTCAAGAGGCCCATAGGTGTTTAAAGAAAAATAACGGGGCTTATAACACGAGGGTAGGCCCAGATGATTTGTTTTTTTGAACTGGCGATCGCGCCGAGATTTTCTTTTAACGCAGAGGGACTTATACAATATCTGAGGACCAAAATTGTTTTGGTTAAAAGAGGATTAGGTCTTACACTCTATTAGAGGCCCAAAGAGTTATTTTTGTACAAGTGATGGGGCTTACAGCTCGAGGAGAGGCCCAAGGTTTTATTTTGAACTAGCGATAATCGCACCGAACTTTTTGAAATACAACGGGACTTATACAACATTTGAGGCCCCAAAAGGTTTGTATTTACAAAGGATTGGGTCTTACACTCTATTAGAGACCCAAAGGTGTTTGAAAAAGTTTGATGAGGGTTGAATTAATCAAAAACCCTAATTTGTTTTCAAAATGTATTTTAATTGAATAAAAAATTCAATTAAAATAACCAAAATTGTTTAACATGTGGAAAACAAATTGTGATCTTGGATTAATGTTTCAAAAATTAGGTTTTGATCCACAAAATGTTTGGAAATCACTAAAATTTGAAAAATTAAGAAAGAGAAAATATTTTAAATGTCAAAAACAATTAAAATATTATTTCTTTACAAAAATATCAACTATATGAAATAAATAATATTTTTGGGATTTTTTGGAAAAATAAAATATTTTAACATTTTTGTGAATTATTAAAAAAAGAATCAACTCAAAATCATTAAAACTCATAGAGAAATTAATTTTTGAATCAATTAAATAAAATCACAAAATTCAAAAATTCAAATATTTGAAAAAGGGCGCCAAGAACATGGCAAAAACACGCGCCCTTCCTCTGTTTCTGCAGATTTGCATTTTCTATCCAATCTCACTGAATACTTGATGATATCATGCAATCTACATATCAGTCTACTCGTTTCAACCTCACGATCATGTCTATGGTCTTTAATTTCATTTATTTTAAACATGGAATAAGATATCAAAGAGAAACCTCAAGAACCCTAAAATTTGCATGAAGGTTCAGAAATTCCATACACGATTCAAACAATGCAATTGATTGAGGGAAAACACTCCATGCATGATTATGAACATATGGCCAAATTATTGTGCAGCAAAAAATGCATGGATCATAGAGTTAGAAGAGCTCATGCTTACCACTTGCAGCTGGTGATTGTGTTTTGTGTTAGATGTGTTACAGCTTGGTTACAAGGTTATGGGCAGCTTCCCTAGGTGCTATGGAGTGTGTCTGGGTGCTTTAAGTGGATTGATTTGAGCTGGAACTTGATTTGGCACCTCAACTGCAAATCTGTCAAAGGCTTGAGCAGTTGGCTGGTGATTTTGTGATTTTGGTGTTCCAGATGTTATGTGAGTGTTTGGATCACTTCTATATGATGTTTCTGAGGTGTGTGTGTGATTGGTTTGATTGGAATAGCTCTCAAACTCAAAACCCGATAGTGACTTGCTTTGGAAGGCAATTTTGGAGTGAAAGAAGAGATTTTGAGGAAAGCATCTGTTAGATGGCTTTGGTGTACTCAAACTGATCACAAATGAGCTCTATTTATAGTAGAGCAAGTTTTTTTTGCAAGGAATAGTGAATTGCAACTGCTGCATAGGTTTGGCCAATGTTGAGCAATGAGAATCCAAGTCTCCTCTAGCCATTGACTAGAGGTTAGGGCACAGGATGCTGGTTCCCTTGGTCTTGGATAAGTCTTGACTGAATTTAGTTGGAAATGGCTCAGTCCATGCCACCTTGGTGCATCCATTGAATGCTCCAAAACAAAACTGGAGTCTTGTCCCTCTTTTAAGGATTTCTAGGTTTGACATGCTATTTTTGGTTCCAAAGACTTGGGAGGCTTGGGATCAGAGTTGGTTCCTCCTTGGTCCCCCCTTGAGGTGTTCAGATGGATAGAGTTGCTTGCCCTTTGCAAAATTTGAGCAAATCTAGCAAAACTCCAAAATCTGCCTTGCCATGGCAGTTTGCAGCAAGGCATATTTGCATTGTCATATCTCATGGTTCAAGTGGATTTTGATGGAGTTCTTGGCCATTTTGGAAAGCCCTCATATGATACAACAACTGTTTGATCATAATTGGTCTTGATACCTTTTGGATCCAAGTGAAAAATGCCCCTACATTTGGAAAAAAGTAAGGCAGATTCTGACTTAGTGAAAATTTCAACAAATGTTGGAAAAAAGTGACATTTTCACTTTTTTGTGATTTTGATCATTCCATAACTTAAAATCCATGAGGAATTGGAATGAGTTGTGTTTAAAGCTTTTGTAGAGTGCCATGAGAGCTACAAATCCAACTTTGGATGGGGAAAAATGACCTTGTGGTTTAGGAGTTATGATCCTCCAAAGTTGGTACCCTAGCCATTTTGTTCCATAACTTAGAAAAATTTCTAAGTTTTTATGGTTACTCCTTTTACAAGTTATCCCACTTTTCTTGATTTTTCTTGATGAATGATGATTCCAATCACACATTAACATCATTTTAGGGTTAAAAAACCATAATTGTGAAAAATCTCAAAAGTCAAAGTTTGACTTTTGTGCATAGTTGACTTTTTATCAGATGAATTCCAAACTGTGCGATCCTCTATGAAATCAAGTCCTTGACCTAAATAAAACTTGATGGATTGATTTCATAGGTGTTATTGGGTGTATTGAATCATGTCCTAGGGTTTGGGAGCATGTCCTAGTCAAAAGTCAAAACTACAGTTGACTTTTTCCGCGAAACCCTAACTGTGGTTCAAATGAAATTGAAACTTGTTGCTCAAGCTTCTTAGACCAATCCATTGTTGCAAATGGATCAATGTGGTGTGTTAGGGACCCTCAAATCATCTCTTGAGGTCTTGGTTCATGATTTGTCCCAAAAGTCAACTTAGGGGTGAATTAGGTCAAGAAACCCTAATTCCTGATTTTTTGTGAATGCATCCCCTGAGGTTAAATTGACTTGATGATTGGGTCCATAATGTCCCTTGGAGCATCATAGGTTATGCTTTGAAGCATTGGCTCATGCCCAGGGGAAAATTTTCCATCTGGAGGCCCTGGTCGACCAAACCCTAATTTTGGTGACACTGGTGATCTTGAGGCTTAATTCACTTGGAATGTTGCAGCTTTGTGCTTAATCCTTGAAGTGAGAGTCCCTTTGATCCCTTATGGGTGTTTTAGAGGTTAGACAAGTTGAAGATCATGTCATTCCTTGATTGATCCTTTGTCTAAGCACTCAGAGAGGGCTTGAAACCCTAAATTTGATTGTTGTGGATGCTCACCCATCTTTGGGGAGACTAATGAGGTATGATGGTTCATCCATATTGTGATGATGATTTGCACATTAATGGGATATCTTAGTGGTCAATATTTGGGGTATGACAGCTGGTAGTCCTATACTGTTTGATGGTCAAGATGATCCGCCAACACACTTCCCCTGATGGCTTTTTGTGTAACATACAGGATGTCATACTCTGATAAAAGCATTTGCCAATGGGCAATTATATCTGTGAGAGTTGGCTTCTCGAATATGTATTTGATTGGATCTATCTTGGACACCAGCCACGTTATATGGGTCAACATATATTGTCGGAGGCATCAGTCGCCCCATGCAAGTGCATAACAAGTCTTCTCGAGCACTGAGTATCTAGTCGCATAGTCGTTAAACTTGTTGATAAGAAAAAAAATCTGATGGGTGTCATACGACTCTATCCGCACTACCCTCGTCAAAATCATAGTAACAAATATTCCTAGGCACCTTTTTCTTCTTCGTCAGCTTCTTCTTTTTCTTCTTCTTTGCCTTCCTAACCCTATGTGTATCCCTGATAGCAGTCGATCCAAATGTCTGGACAACATTATTTGACTGTTGATCACGGTGTTGTACTGTGGTGACTTCAGTTGTGATATTTCTGTTAGCATTTTTAGATGTAGAACTCATGTTGATATTTGTAGTTAAGAAGAATAGTTTTGAAGAAGTGGAAATTCATTATAGGAAATTGTGACTTTATAGAAGAGGTTTAAGATGAAAGATTTGATGTTTTAATGCTTGAAATGATTACTTTCAATTATTGATATTCTTGAATGACATTGTGACCATCTTGAAAATTGAAGAAAATTTTCAATCATCATTATAGTTGGAAAGAGGGTTTCTGTCTTTAGGGGAGTGCAAAGGTTGTACATATAATATTACAACGGTTAATAATTAAATCTGTTATTGAATAATCTTCAATTATTTATTTATTTATGAATTTAAGTGACACACGCTTTATGTAATAGGAAAAAATGGAAAAAATGTAGATGCCAAGATTCGAACCATGTACCACTCACTCTATCACCACGGTTGTGTCTATCAACCATGATAAAATCACTTTCAAAAATATAAGGCACATCCAGTTTCATATATTACAGCGGTGGATGGAATGATCGTGGTAATATAATGTTACCGAATGTGTATTTTGTAGTAGTGTTTGTACAAACTATTTGTCTGAAGCAGAGTCTATAGGAATTCCAAAGTCTCGTCATAGTGACAACTCTGAAGGTAGAGGTACTAAAGGTTTAAATGTTAAGTCAATGGCTTGGGATGTAGCTCTTCAAGCAAATTTCTATATATTGAATAATCTTGATGAAGTTCAATCTTACATAACTACTCACAAAATACTTGTGAAGAAAAAAATCCTCGTATGAGTGAGAAGTTGTTGCTGACAGAACATCACAAGAAAGTCATAGATTGGTTTAATAAAGAAATATATAATGATGATAGTGCACTCGAGACAATTAAATGGTTGTTGTACATGCCAAAAAAATTTATGTGATAACTTGGACTGCATACGACATCGGTCATTTTTCCTTTTATATAAAATCAAAGGATAATCGTAGTATAATGCAAAATAATGGGGTTATGGTTGAGGCCGAACTACTACAAAACGCGCAAATAACAACGCCAGGTTTACAACGGATTCATATACACCGTTGTAATAGGTTAAAATTTTCACGCCAAGCGAGTAGCTGGATTTATAAATAGTAATTTAATGACGGTTGTCTTTAAAAACCGTTGTAATAAATGATGTGTGGCAAGCTTCGATTCCCAGCACCTACATTTTTTCCATTTTTAGAGGACATTAAGTGTGTGTCACTTAAGTCCATTATTTCAAAAATAAAATGTAAATGATTTTACAACGGTGAAGTAAATCAACCGTTGTTAGAAGCGTGTGTCACTTAAGTCCATTATTTAAAAAATAAATTGTAAGTGATTTTACAACGGTGAAGGAAATCAACTGTTGTTAGAGGACTTACAATTCCACTACGGTTGCGTTACCCAACCGAGATTAAACAGTTTACTGATAAATTAAAACAAAACTTATTATGTATTTCTTTCATAAGACACCTTATGCGAACAAGCGAGCCAGAGACGACAGCGGTGGCGTATTCTTTACCCTCTTCGTATCCATTCATTTGGAGCTCAAATCTTCACCCTCTTCGTTCATTTGATTATTCACCTTCGAAGTACGGTACTCTTTAACATCTTCATTCCTTTTTATTGGTTTATGTTGTATATGCTCAAATATTCACCCTCTTCGTTCATTTGATTCCACAGCTTCGAAGTACTGTACTCTTCAACATCTTCATTCCTTACGTGCATAAGATTTTTCAGCTTCGAAGTACGATATTCTTCAACATCTTCATTCTTTTTTTCTTTGTTTATGTTGTATATGCTCAAGTCAGTATGAGAGTACATGTTTCATATGCTTTAGGTTTAGATTTGCATATGCATCCGCTTAAGTTTTTGGATTAGATTTTGTTGTGTCATTCAAATTATTATACGTGTATAAATTTCAGAAGTTGTTATGGATCGTAGTTGGATGAAAGCCGATAGATTAGGTCTGATTTATGAGAACTGAGTTCTTAAATTCCTTGAATACGCTGATAAACATCTTCCCAACAATAATAGTATCTTTTATTGTCCTTGTGTTATTTTCGCGAATATCAAAAAGGGTACAAAGAAAGAAATATTCCATCACCTTTGTTAATGACATATGTCAAAATTATATAATATGGACGTGGCAAGGTGAGGTGGATAAAGATGAAAGTCGGGAGTCACAAAGTCAAAGAGTGGATGAAGATGAATATATGGAAGAACAACTAGAGGACATGTTCCGTGATATTGGGGAATCTTCTTTTAAGAATGCTCATATTTATGATACTTTATGTAGTGATAAAGACACCCCTTTATATAAAGTTCCACCAGGTTACTCATCAAACATCAAGAAACTTGTATCAATAAAAGATCTAAAGTTACTTGGTTTAAAATCTCATGATTATCATGTATTGATGCAACAACTTCTACCAGTGGCTATCCGTGGGATCCTACCAAAAAATGTAAGAGTAACTATAACGAGATTGTGCTTATTCTTCAATGCCATAGGTTATAAAGTTCTTAATTTCAAAAAATTAGATGCATTAGAAGAGGAGGCTGCCATAATCTTGTGTCAAATGGAGATGTATTTTCCTCCATCAGTTTTTGAAATTATGGTTCACTTACTTGTTCATCTAGTTAGAGAAATCAGAATTTGTGGTCCAGTTTATTTAAGGTGGATGTATCCAATAGAGCAATATATGAAGATCTTTAAAGGATATACGAATAATCATCACTGACCGGAAGCTTCAGTTGTTGAAAGGTACATCACAAAAGAAGCTGTTGAGTTTTGTACAAACTATTTGTCGGACGGAGATTCTATATGAATTCCAAAGTCTCGTCATGCTGTCACAAACGGAAGAGGTATTCAAGGTCTAAGTGTTAAGTCAATGGCTCAGGATGTAGTTATTCAAGTACATTCCTATATATTGAATACTATAGATGAAGTTCAACCTTTCATAGATACTCACAAAAGACTTTTGAGGAAAAAATATTCCCGAATGAGTGACAAATTATTGTTGATAGAGCATAACAAGAGATTCATAGATTGGTTTAATAAAAGTGTATCCAATGATCATAATGCATCCGAGATACTTAAATGGTTGTCGTACGAGCCAAATTTTGTGTCATTACTTGGACTGCATACGACATTGGTCATTATACCTTTTATACAAAATCAAAAGATGATCATAGTACAATGCAAAATATTAGGGTTATGGTTGAAGTCGAATCTATGTATTTCTCTAGTGCAAAAGATAAGAATCATGTATTGGCAACTACCGCATTTTATAGTGGCTTTATTTAAATGCAAGTGGGTTCCCAATAATAGTAATGGTCTACACATTTATGACTTAGGATTCACCCAGGTCGACCTTGGAAAGACATCTTTTATGACCGAACCATTCATCATGGCTTCTCAAGCAAAATAATTTTTCTATGTTACCAACCCATCAGACATATCGGGGAAATGATCAATCGTTCTCCAAGGAAAACACATTCCTCTTAGTGATTAAAGTCTTGATATTCCGTCCACAACTTCTTACACAACACAAGTTCCTACCTCATATGATGAAGTTGATGGAGATTTCGTGCATGCTATTCGAATCGATCATGAAGAAGGCATATGGAAAAATTAACAAGTACGTAATTTATTCTTTATTCATAATATATTAATTGTATGTTCTAGTTTCTAAGTATTTTTACTAACAAGTATAATTATTTGAAATCATAGGTATTTAGAGTCAAGACACCAAGAGATAAGACACCAAAAGACAAGAAACCAAAACACCAAGTTACAATTATGTGATGTTATGTAATGTGTAAACTGTAGGTTGTTTGTTTTGATAAATTGTAGGATGTTTCTTCTGATACAATTGAATATGATACAATTATATGATATTATGAATATGATACAATTAATATTATTATGATAACTTTATCACAAATGTGAGTTGTATTTTCTGCTATGATATGGTGAACAATAATACAAGTTAAAAAATGAGATAATTTATAAAAGCGTGATAATATTTGTTAATCCTGCAGAAAATAAAACAACGGTTATACATCATAACCGTTATAATATCTTGCGTATTGTACAAAAAAAAATAAATATCAAAACGGCGCAGCTGAGAATCGCACCTAGGGCCATTAATTTTATCACAACAGTCCTTTGGAAAACCCGTTGTGATAGGGCGTGCGCTTTCCAGTTTATTACAACGGTCTTTGGGTCGTCATAGTAAGTATCATATATACAACGACACTCTACATAACAACATCTGCGTCCGCGTGATTATATATCTTTCTCAATAGTTGTTAAATGGGTTTTCTGTAGTAGTGTTTTTACAACAGTTATGTATCACAACTATAGTGATAGGTAGCACGCATTCTAGTTTTTTACAACGAACACTAGACCATAATTATAAATAACGTATATATAACCACACGCTACTTAACAGATCCTCCATGATTATATATCTTTGTCAGTTTTTCGTAGTAGTGACAATTACATAATACTTGATTCATTAAACCAAATCCAACCACTACACTTTTCATGGTCAAAATATTCACTTCATAATAGAAGGAAAATCAATAAATTTAGTCAAAATATTTATTTAGAAATAAAATTAAAAAAACTAAGACACAAAAATATACTTTAAAAAGTATATTTATAAAAGGAGATGGGATATACTATACTGTCGTAATATCAGTGGGATAGGGTTTTATTCTTCTTTCATAGTTCTCTTCCAGTTTGTTCGATACCCTTTGGCCCCTTGATTCAAATTTTAACCTTTATTTCTCAATCGCTCTTTTGGTTGAATGAAGATGGTGCACAATAGTCAATATGGGTATGTTTAAACTTTTTTCTTTCTCACTTTACGTATTTTTCTTATTGATTGACAACCATATTGATAAGTCTATAATTCAAATTCCGGGTTGAGTTTTTGTAAAAATTTGAGAAATTTGTGTAATAGTTAGTGTTTTTGTTTAGTTCGTTTATGTGTTTTTCTTTTGGTGTTATTCTTAAATATTTGTAAACTAGTGAAGAGAATCTTGACCTTATCTTTTCATGTTACAGGCATAACGAGAATATGGGTGTAAACAAAACAATTGATTTCGGTGGCAGACATCATTACCCGCAGACGAAAATTCATCACATTAAGAGAGATGACTTCAAGAGTTTTGTCATGAAGACAACTGGAAGAGAATCAAACCGGCCAACTAGAACTCAATCTCAGTTTACTAGGTTGCAGCAAAACAGGCCTCCTCCGTTGGCCAATGTGCGGCCGTTTGTTCGGTATCCGATGCAACCACCACCTTCACAGGGGCCTTACAATAACGGACTGGCTGTCCGTCCTTTGCAGCCATTTAGTGGTCCTCCGGTTTTCGATAATTCATGGAACAATTTCGTTGAGTCTCCGATCTCAGCTTTCATGAGAAAGTTTCAAGAATCAGAGAACTACTGCGGTGGTGGTGGCAGTGCTTCAAGAGATAACCAGTTTCAGTCATACCCTCCTCCTCCGCAACAACAAATGATCAATGATGTTAATGTTAATGTTCAATTTCAACCGCAGTATTTTCCAATCCAAACAGATTTAAACAATTCTGAGCAATATAGCCTATCATCTACTAGCAACCAAACTTTTCCAATGAACATTGACAATCAATTTCTGAATGGTTTTCCTCCGTCACAAACAAACTACTCTATGTCACTAACTTCCGAATACTTGTTAGCTTCGCCGACACAAATAGTGAATGTCCTATCTCCTCAGTCACCTTACAGGCCTCTCCTGTCACCACCAAGCATTTTCTCTTCACCTTCGTCCTCGGATTCATTCCAACCATATCTTCATAATGAGCTATTAAGTCCCAACCCACCGTCTCCACTTTCGGCAGGCTTATTTCCTTTCACAAGTCCTCAAAGGCCAGATGGTGATGAATAGCCTTCTCATAGTTCAGTCATAGTGCATGAACTCATTTTGTCTTTATTTAATTATTTTTCATAAATTTTGTAATGGGTTATTTCTTGCTATTTTCTTTATTGTGCATGGAATTTTTTTATGTAATGATCTTATTTGGGAAATAAAAATATAATGTACTTTCCTATTCTTTAAATCTGTTTTTGGAAGATTTTCTTTGTTGACTTGACTTGAGTTAAAATAACTAAAATTAAAACTTTACTACCAAATTAAGTGATTTGAATAGGCTTATAAAAAGTAGTGAATTGAATAGTCATATAATTGATTATGCTATAAGGTAAATGACTGTGGATTATATTTTTTTTGACACAATGAGTGTGTACATATTTGAATTCATATTAAGAAACCAATCATTTTTACTCTTTTTACAAGATTCATATATACATTTGCTGACTTTAGTCTCTAAAAAGTCTTGATTATGGGTTGATTGCAATTTTAGAGTGTATGGCTTTGACAGTCACCTTTTCTATTCATTGAGATCTGGTACTAGTGCAATTTAAAATTTACAACCATTATACAGAAAATGGGTGTAAATAAGTAACTCAGTGACAAATTTATAAATAAAATATCATTTTAATTATTAACACGTGACAATAGATATCCTATTTTTAAAAAAATGGTATAAATTAAAAATATTATTATAATAAATTAAAATTATTATTATAGTCAAATCTCTATTACGCCCGTTAAAGGTAAAACGGATATAAATTTTAATTTGTCAAAAAAATTATTTATTTTAACAACTCTAAGTATTAATTTTTAACACATTAATAAAATACAATATATTATATTAAGTGTTAATTAGGTAAGTAAGTGAATTAATAGGTGTAAATTTATTAAATTAATATTGTATAAATAAAATAATAAAAAAAAACACAACAAATAATGCATAGATTAAAACCCTTTTTTGAAACCCCATTTCTCTAAACTCATTTTCTCTGAAACTCTATAACTCTATCTTCTTCCTCGCATCGCACATCAAAATTCAAATTTCCATCCATTAAACCTTTCTCATCTCTCATAATCGCACGACAATTCTCTACGAAATCTCATATTCTCATCGCTGAAACTATCAAAGGAGATTCAGTTTGCAATGTCTTGGTAACAATAAACCTTTTATTTTCAATTTTGGTTTTTAAAAAGTTTAGTGACTTTTCTCCGAAATCTCATATATATATATATATATATATATATATATATATATATATATATATATATATATATTTGTTGACTTCTTTAGTCTTTAAAAAGTCTTGATTATACTTTGATTTAAATTTTAATGTCCTTTGATAGTTTCGGCGATGAGAATATGAGATTTCGTAGAGAATGGTCGTGCGATTATGAGAGATGAGAATGATTTAATGGATGGAAATCTGGATTTTGATGTGCGATGCGAGGAAGAAGATAGAGTTATAGAGTTTCAGAGAGAATGAGTTTAGAGAAATGGGGATTCAAAAAAGGGTTTTAATCTATGCATTATTTGTTGTGTTTTTTTTTATTATTTTATTTATACAATATTAATTTAATAAATTTACACCTATTAATTCACTTACTTACCTAATTAACACTTAATATAATATATTGTATTTTATTAATGTGTTTAAACTTTATCGTGTTTTGGAATGAAGTGAGAGAAACTCTCACTTCTCTCAAGGATTTTTTCACCAACTCTTCGTCTTCCTTTCATTTTCACAGATTTGTTTAAGCGAAATGTATCAAGTTCATTAATCAATCGTTCTGTTACTTTGCGTTTTCTCCAGAATGCCGTTTACCTTGGATTGGGAGCTAATCTGGTAGGGTCAAAGTGTTTGGTTTAAAGTCTAAGGTTAGAGACCTTCCTCCCTTTGGGTCTACATTCCTAGTGCGGTTTCTCAGTCCCTGGTTTTTGGGTGTTCTGGGTGATAGGTGTTCTTAGAGTTTCAACTATGGCATTTCAGAAAAATATGGGCGTTAACAAGGGACTTGGACGGAGATGGGTAAGAAGAAGAAGCCCACAGGTCGGAATAACTCATTTGGTAGAATGTCGATATGGAAGAGCAACAAAGGTAAAGTTACTGATTTGGATCTACAAGAATCTTCCTCATTTTTCTTTACTTGGTTTCCAGATTCGTACAAAGCGAAACAGATGTACGAAGTCTTTAAGGAGTTTGGTACTATATTGGAAGTGTTCATCTCGGGTAGGCTCGACATTAGGGGCAAAAGATTTGGTTTCGTTAGGTTCAAAAGTGTCGAAGACGAACATCTTCTTGCCATTAATTTAGACAACATTGTCATTAATGGTACTAAGATTTTTGCCAATTTACCTAGATTTAGGAGACAGTATAAGGACGGTGGTGGTATGGGTCTTAAAGATTGTAGGATTAATGATCTGAAGCGGGTTGAAGGTTACTCTATCAGAAACGATAAAAAGGAGTGGATTAGATGATAAGATAACCTTCGCTCAGGCTTTTAGAAGGCATCGAGATTGGAACGTAGATAACAAGAAAACAAATCAAGTTTTACTCAGAGAAAAACCCAACTTCGCTCACCTGAGTTTCAAAGTTAATGGGGAAGAACTTGAAAGGTTTGAGCAGGCTTTTACAGGGGTCCTGGAGATTCCTGGATCTGCATTGGAAGTGTCGGAAGCATTTCAAATGGAAGGTTTTTTTAACATTAAAGTCACCCCAATGGGGGCTAACCTATGCCTTTTAGAGGAAGAAAACCCAGGAGACATCAAAAAATTGATATCTGTAGAAACTAGTTGGATATCTAAATGGTTTTCAGATATCCATCCCTGGTCACCAAGTGATGTTGATCAAGAGAGACTTACCTGGGTCAAGATCTTTGGGTTACCGTGTCATGTTTGAGGGGAGAAATATTTCAAATATCTAGCTGCAACTACGGGAACGTTCGTAAACATGGACGAGGATACAAGGAGACATGCGAGATTTGATGTCGCTAGAATCTTGATATGGACTAAGTGTGCAATGAATCTTAATGAAGTAGTTAATGTTGAAGTAAACGACATGGCATATAGAATAAAGATAGTCGAAGATTCCTTTGGGCCTTACTTAAGAGATCTAGGCTTGCACAAAGATTCATGTTTCGAAGAGGATAGTTCTGAGGTTGTAGAGTCCGAGTCAGACCAGGAAGATGGAGGGCAATTTTGGGATAATTCATCCAAGGTGCTTAGTACTCAGTCGAAGTGTTTGGGTTCCTCTTCTCATGAAGTGGTGGCGAGTGATCCTGGGTACCCTGGACTGGTATCAGTTAGAGATTCTATTGAGGAATCTTCTCATCCTACTGATCTTGTGGATGTTAGTTGTACTAAACCAGGGTCTATTTTGGCTGACAACCCCATTCCTGATTGTAGTGGTAGTTCCAAAATTGTTGGAGATGATGATCTTTGTGGTCTGGAGGTTAATATTCTAAAGAGCATTGAGAATGGATCATCCCCTTATCACGTTACATGTTCACTGGCTAAACTTAATAGATATGAAGCTGTTTTAGCGGGTGCCAATGATATGATTCATAATGATAGGTCCCCCTTGGATAGGTGCTCACCATCTCAGTCTGAACACATAAGAGATGTAAATCTAGGCATTCTGAATACCCATGACAATGTAGGAGTACAAGCTGCTAAAAAGAAGAGTAAGAAGCAAATCATTGGTGACATTTATCAAAGGTTGAAGATTCCATTCAAACCTTTGTATTATGCTACTCTTATTCAAGCGGAGAGTTCATTTTTGATTTCTCATAAGAAGCAGGAAGTACATGGGATGGATAACAAGAAGTATCCTATTTTAATTCATGAGAACAAGACATCCAATTCAAATGATAACTCTATCTCTGACTTAGGATTTGTGCAGAGCAATCAAAGAATAAAGAAGAAACTTGAGAACATTCCTAACAGGGCGTGGGATTCTATCTAACAGTTAGGCATTGAAGCGGAGGAAGATGATGAAGTGTTTGAGAATATATTGAGGAATTTAGAAGAGGTGGATAGAAAATCAATTAAAGGAAAAAAGGTGGAAGCTACCAAGTCTAAATGAATATTGTCTCTTACAATATTCGAGGGTGTGGTGGGGTTCTGAAGAGAAAAAAGATTAGAGAAACTCTAACTAAAGTTGGGGCAGAGATTTGTTTTCTGTAGGAAACGAAGTGTATTAGTGTAACAGAAGAATTAGTGTATAGTGTCTGGAAAGATAGGAATTGCCAATGGTCTGCATCTAATGCTAATGGGTTATCTGGTGGGATGGTCATCATATGGAAGACTGAAGTTTTGACCCCAATTCATAGTTACAGGGGTAAAGGTTATCTTGGAATATAGGTGATATGGAAGGGTAGAAAGTGCTATTTGTTTAACATTTATTCTCCTAGTAACATTGCAGAGAGGAGGGATTTATGGAGGTGCTTAATAAATCTTTAAAATAGTTTGAATCCAGGAGAGTGGATATTAGGGGGAGACTTTAATTCGATTAAGAGCATGGAGGAGCAGATTGGGCATACTCGACCTAATAGAAGGCATATGTTAGAGTTTTCTGAGTTCATTAATACTTTAGGAGTGGTTGATATTCCTTTAAGTGGTCTCAAATTCTCTTGGTTTAAGTCAAAAGGAACAATCTACAGTCGTCTTGACCGGTTTCTTGTTTCTCCTTTTGTCTTTAATGATTGGAATATGGTGACGCAACGAATTGGTGAGCATGATATATCAGATCACAGACCGGTTTGGACTCCTGCTAAAAATACTAACTGGGGCCCCAAGCCGTTTAAGGTTATGTCATGCTGGTTCGATCACAGTGATTTCATCCCTTTCATTAAGAAGGAGTGGGAAGATTTTATGATAATAGGAAAGGCCTCATATATTCTAGCAAAGAAAATGAAACATCTTAGAGATAGAATTCGATGGTGGAATACCAATATATATGGTTGGGTCAACCTTAATATTCAAAAGGAAGTAGAGTCTTTTAATGAAGTGGAAGACCTGATTGTTCAGAGGCGTGGAGTTATCACTAGTGAGGAATTGTTGTGCAGGAACGTAGCAGAAGAAATTTTTTGGAAATCTATAAGGATAAAAGAGAGCATTCTGAAACAAAAATTGAGATCCAAGTGGATTGCTGATGGTGATATCAATACTAAGTTCTTTCATACTGCGTTGAGGCAGAGGATTAACTTGAATACCATTAATGGTGTCCTTATTAATGGTAAATTTGAGGAGGATGTTCAGACTGTGAAAGAAATTGCCAGATCTCAGTTCGCCAGTAGATTCAGTAGGGTGGATAGACCATTCCCTCGTATTGGTGGAACTGGTTTTAACTCTCTTTCATCTGCAGACAGTCAGGACCTAGAGGTTGATGTTAACATTCAGGAAATCAGGGAGGTGGTGTTTGGTTTCTCAGGGGATCGTAGCCCTGGGCCTGATGGCTTTAGTTTTGAATTCTTGAAGAAATGTTGGGATATTGTAGGAACAGAATTTTCAAACTGTGTGCTGGAATTTTTTGAAGGTGAACAACTGCATAAAAGCTTTGCATCTTCTTTTGTGGTTTTGATCCCGAAGGTTGAAAGTCCCAAAGATTTTGATGGATATAGGCCTATTTCTCTTGTAACCTCAGTGTATAAGGTAATATCTAAAATCCTTACCAACAGGCTCAAAAAGAAAATTGGAGGAATTATCTCAAATACTCAAACTGCTTTTTTGGAAGGAAGGAATCTATTAGATGGGGTGTTTGTTTTAAATGAAATTTTGGAGTTTGCCAAGAGATCTAAGAAGGAACTTATGCTTATCAAAGAGGATTTCGCCAAAGCATACGACTGTGTTGATTGGAACTATCTTCGTGAAGTCATGAAACACATGGGATTTGGTACGAAATGGTTGAGATGGATGGACCTTGGAGTTTTTAACAGTTATTCCTCTGTTTTAGTTAATGGCAGTCCAACTCAGGATTTCAAAGTGACCAGGGGTCTCAAGCAAGGAGATCCCCTTGCCCCTTTCGTTTTCTGTATGGCTGCAGAGGGACTTGCAGTAATAATGAAACGTGCTATAGCAGCTGGTATATTTTCAGAGTTCAAAGTCAACCCAGACATTGGTTTTCATTTGTTTCAGTATGCTGACAACTCCGTTCTAATTGGTGATGGATCTTGGAAAAACATTACTGCTATTAAGTCCATTTTGAAAGGCTTTCATCTCACTTCAGGGTTGGATATTAACTTTAACCAAAGCTCTTTGATTTGCTTAGGTTTGGAAGAGAACAAGACTAGAGCTGCAGAGTTGTACCTTTCCTGTAAAATCTCTCCTCCTCAGTTTTCGTTTCTTGGGATTTTAATAGGAGGTAATCACAGGTTAATTTCGTTTTGGAAGCCGGTGATAGATAAGATGCGAACTAGATTAAATACTTGGAAAAGCCGTTTCCTGTCGATGGGAGGAAGAGTTACTCTAATCAATTCTGTTTTGAACAATTTGCCAATACATTACATGGCTTTTTATAAAATGCCGGTCAAGGTGGTCAGAATTCTCACATCGATTCAAAAATCGTTTCAGTGGAATGGCTTGGAGAACAAAAGAGGGATTGCTTGGATAAGTTGGAATATGGATTGCAGAAAAAGAGAGGAGGGAGGTTTAGGGGTGAAAGACCTTAAATTATTTAATTTGGCATTGATCCTTAAATGGTCTTGGAAGAGTTTAGAGAACAAGGTCACAATATGGAAGGATTTCATCAACCATAGATATCCTTATAGTTACTCTGCTCTTTTTAGTGGAGAGTGTTCAAATTTGCAGGTATCTCCTTCTACATGGTATCTTGACCTGATCCATGCCTCGAATGCTGCTGGATCTGGTATGCTGGCTGATTTAATTTCATATGGCATTGGAGATGGAAGTAAGGTGGATTTTTGGCAGGCTAAATGGGCAAGGAATGAAATCTTAGGCAGTCGGTTCCCAGTTTTGTATGGTTTCGCAGAAAATAATGCAAGCACAGTCAAAGACAATGGATATTGGGAAGGTGAAAATTAGATTTGGGTCATTAAATTGCAGGCCACCGATTTGTCACAGCAGGCTCTTTTACAGTTCATTGAACTTCATTTGTTCCTGGTTGACATTACCGTAGACAAAGATGCCATGGATTCGGTCAAGTGGATGCTCGAGGAAGATCAACTTTTTTCTGTCTCTTCTATGTATGTTTTCTTGCAGGATAAACTTGGGGAGAACGACGTTCAGATTGGATTGGAAACCAAAGCTGCGTTCAAGTTAATTTGGTTAGCTCTAGTTCCATTCAAGGTGAAAGTTCTTGGATGGAGGGTGCTTCATAAGAGAATTCCAACGAGGGATAACTTGATTCGTAGTGGTATTATCACTAATAGGCATGAAATGACCTGTCCATTTTGCTTCCTAGAAACGGAGTCGGTTGAGCATATTTTATTCACTTGCTGTAAGTTGATTTTGGTTTGGAATTTTGCTTGCAAATGGTTGGGGATTCCTTGTATATTCGTGGGGAATATGCTGACTCATTTAACATGTTGGGTTCAGGGATTTGTAGATAGGGGGATGGCTGTTAGAATTGCAGTTGGGGTCTGGTTATCAATTTGTTGGATCATTTGGTCATCCCGTAACAATATCATATTTAGGGATGAATTCTGGGATTTAGATACGATTTCGAATCAAATTTTACTTTACACATGGTGGTGGATAGGAAAGAATTATAATAGTTCTTATTTTTGTAATTATTTCACTTGGGTTAACTCTCCTAGTGATTTTTGTAGCCGGTGATTTTTGATCAGGCTATAGATGTATACGGGTTTGGGTACCCCTTTGTACCCCTGTTTATATAAAAATTTTAGCTTATAAAAAATTTTTTTAGTGTGTATGGCTTTGAAAATCACTTTTTTCTTTTATTTGAGATCAGTAATCTTTTATTTTTAATTTTTTCTAATTTATGCCATTATTTATTATTGTGACGACAACTCTCATTGTCTACATGAATTTTCTTTAACAATAGAAAGCAAAAGTTGGATAAAGTTTAAACTAATTTTTAAATATTGAAAATGCTGACGAATATGATAGCGGCATTCTTTAAAACTTTAAAATAGTACATTTTTCTTAAAAACTGTCTGTGTTTAATGTTTTGGAAATTGAAATGGTGAAGTAGTCTATGGCAACTACTATGAATTTATGTGCGTTGGAAGCTTTTGGTTTGATGAGTCTGATCATGTTTATTCTCCACATGGAGAAAGGTCATGGCGTTGTTAGGACATTCATAGGAGTAGGTCGCACATGCACCTTATCGCATAAATCTAGCATTTATGGAAAGTTTTGGCGTAATGGAAACAATCAGTTTTCATAGTCAACCAGTAATAGCCTTCCCTCAAGGATCCCTCATGGATTTCCTTGATGAGCATGTCTGCTTCACGTCTATCCACGCATCCGACCAGAACCATGTCATAATTTCTCTTGTAAAGTACGTCTCCATTTTGGGAGAACTTTGTTGCTAAGAGTTCGCTTGTCTATGATTGAAGCGTTTGTCGGGTATTCTTGTTTCTCAAGATAGGGCTTGCTGTCGTAAAACCAGTGTTTGTTATCAGATTCTTCTGCTCTTGTCAAGCAATGTACAGGTCGATAAAAATGTCTGATTATGATAAGTGGCTCATGATTGTGCCAAATCATCTTGTACATTGATGCAAAGATTGTCAGAGCATCTTCCATCTGATTTTCCTCTCGAGGAATATGGGAAAAGGTGATTTCTTCGAACCGGGGTAGTAATTCCAAAACATGATCTCGCTATGGAATCAGGTTAGGATATTTTGTTTCCTACTCACCTCTTATATGGTGTATAACCAAAAAAGAGTCTCCATGTACTTCAAGGATTTTGATCCTTAAGTCAATAACTGCTTTTATTCCCATAATGCACGCTTTGTACTCAGGGATATTATTGGTGCAGTCAAAACATAGTTTTACAATGAAAGGAAGATGATAGTTTTTATGAGACACCATCACGTTGGAGGCACCATCGAACATAAGAGTCAATCACTCCTCTAGTTCAGGTCTTTCATCGTCCCCTATGACCTTTTTATCATTCATTTCCATAATATCTTCTTTAGGGAAATCAAACCTCAATGGCTGGTAGTCCTCTACTGATTGATGGTCAAGATGATCCGCCATCACACTGCCCTTGATGGCTTTTTATGTAACATACATGATGTCATACTCTAATAAAAGCATTTGCCAATGGGAAACTTTGTCTGTGAGAGATGGCTTCTCAAATATGTATTTGATTGGATCCATCTTGGATATCAGCCACGTTATGTGGGTCAACACATATTGTCGAAGGCATCGACCGGCCCATGCAAATGCAAACAAGCCTTCTCGAGCAGTGATTATCTGGTCTCATAGTCGTTAAACTTCTTTATTAGGTAGTAAATGACATGCTATTTCCTACCTGATTCGTCTTATTGACCCAAAGCACAACCCATATATTCATCAATCACCGTTAAGTACATGATAAAGGATATACCCTAAATTGGGGGTATCAATATCGGTGGTTCTTGTAAATATTCTTTTACTTTCTCGAATCTTGCTTGGCAGTCGTCATTCCATTCGATAGCTTGATCTTTGTGTAGCAGTTTGAAAATTGGTTTGCATGTGGTTGTGAGATGAGATATGAGTTCTGGAAAACCTTTGACAAATTTTAACGTGCTTAACTTAGAGATTAATCTCCAGTTAGTATGTCCTAACCTTTTGTTCCATTGTCATTCTTCATCCACTACTACAAATAATACATTTCATGACAAAAATTTCACCTCACCTAACAAAAAACTGAGGTATAGTTTCAAGGTGTGTCATGTTTTATTTTTTATTTTAAAGACATACCACATATTCCTTCGGTTTCTTAATATAGTCGTGGGGAAAATAATTCACGACATGCTTCAAATCCTAACAACAGCAGTTTATGTTTTTATTTCCTTAAAAATAGTGTCTTTCTTTTTCTTTTATTTTTCATTTTTAAATTAATGATCTATTCATTTGGTTATATTTAATAACTAAGGGATTAAATTATCAGATTTTACTATAAAAGCACTTCTTAATCAGATTTTACCCTAAACCTAATATATATGTAGCTGCTCCAAACTTGTACGCATCATACTTTGGGATAGATTGCAAGAAAGAAAAAAATCTTCAATGTTCTTCAATCTTAAACAAAACATTTTTTTCTTTTGCAATCCATTATAACATAATGGTGTTGATGGTGTTGTTGTGCTTTGGGAATAACCTTCCTATGTTGTCAATCAAAGAAAACATTCCTTAATTTATTGCTTTCCTCGGTTGACAACATTGAGAAATTTATTCCTAAACATTGTGTAAATTGCAAGCACAATTATCTTGTTCTCTTTCATGTGAAAGCATTTGCCATGAAAAACATTTGCTCAAGATAACAAAATATCTCTAGGATGGATTTCAAGTGCATAAAAAAAATTTCTTGGTAGGAACAAATAACTTATTAGAAATTTGAAAAGATTTGTTGTTCTCCAAGAATCCATTGTCAAAATCTGGATTTGTTTAAACAATTTATTTTGATATTCTTTGTAAATAATGTAATTAAAAAAAAGCTTTTCCCCCTTGGTTTTTTATGGAAACTGAGAGGTAAAATGGAACATATTTTATTGTATTTTTTATTTAAAAAGAAACACATTTAATATCGGTTTTGAGTAATAACATAGGGAAAATTTAAGCGTGTTTATTGATTTTCTTCACTGTCCTTAAACAAATATTTGTGATCTATTTAATAAGTATCATTGAGAAGGCATAGTGATCCGCGTGAAACCTAAAACCCTTATTATAAAAGAATTTTGAATATTAAAAATTGATAATGAAACATTTGACATGAAAAATTTAAAACTTAAAAAAGAGTTTATTTTATTTGTGAAAATTTCTCTAGGATGGATTGAAATAGTAGAAAATCATTTGGGTTCATGGTTTTTGTTATTAAATAATCATATAACTAAATATTTATTTTATTTTTCTAACCTTTTTTATTTTATATTAGAAACAAATGAATACAAAAGACATAGAGAATATATTGCATCCAACATTTGATCTTCCTCAAGATCAATGAAACGGGGATCCCCAGCATTTGTTCTTTCCCAAGATATCTAGCATTTGTTTTTCACCGACAGCAATGATGATGAATCGAATTCATAATTTGTTATATATTTTTACTTTAATATTTTGTGTAAACAATGTATTTTGTAAACAAATTAATTTATTAATATTCTGTGTAAACATTGTGATGAGTATTTTAAAAAAGAAGAATACATCTTTCCCCTCGGTTTTGGTCATAAACCAAGAGGTATATGGCGCTAGTTTTGAAAATATAAAAAAGCTATTGTTGGGGATTGAACCAATTACCATTTCAACTATCCCCTCAATTATTCTAAAATCGAAGGGTAAAGTGGCAGCTTTTCATGACTCCATTGTTTACCTCATGTTTGTAGCCGAGGTTAAATTAACTTCGCATCCAAGGTTATATATGTTTTTTGTAGTAGTGATCACTTACTGATAGAAGGCAAAGAACCTTCTGATCAACCAATTTAGAGAAAATAATTTTACACACATTTCCTTTCCTTTTACCTTTGAACAGTATGGACTTGTCAAATTTATTCATGACTATACAGTTGTTCTTATTAAACATTACTTCATAACCAATGTCGCAAAATTGAATAATGCTCAGTAGGTTATGTTTCAGTCCATCTACTAACCAAACATTATTAATAGAAATGAAAGAATTACCTATAGTACATGTACCAATGATCCCTCCTTTCTAGTTTCCTCCAAACCCCCAATTCCTCCCTCTTTCAGAGCTAGTGTTTGGAATATATGCTTTTCTCTTGTTATATGTCATGAGAAGTCATTGTCCCGGTACCAAGATTGTTGTTTTACTTCTCCCTTGAAGCATATTTGATGCAAAGATAATTTCATATTTAGGTACTCATAATCTTATGGGTCCTTTGGCGTTAGTTGTAAAAGGCTTTTTCTTATTTTGTACCTTAGCCTTTATATAGTAGGGCTTCAGATCATTTAAGAATTTTGGTTTATTACTTTTATGTATTGAATGATCCTTAGCCTTTGGTTGTGAACTCTTTAGTACTTTAGACTCTGATGTCTTAGGTTCTGGTATTTTCAGAAATTTTGACTTTAGTGTCTTAGGTTCTAATTTCTTTAGAACCTTTGACTTAGAAGTCTCTTGTTCTGGTTTCTTCAGAACCTTTCACTCTACAGTTTTTGGTTCTAATTGGTTCAGAACCTTTCGCTCTATAGTTTTTGGTTCTGACTGGTTCAGAACCTTTACTTTGTTATTAACCAATACAAAGTGAGGATATAACCCTTTCTCGGCAGAACTAGAACAATACGGTTTTATTGGTTTAACCACATTTCCTCATCTTGGATTGAAAGGTTTTATGAATAACCAATACATTCTCTTTTGCTCCTACTTACACCATTAATCATGGATGCAAATTTTTTTCTGTCAAGGTCAATTATGACAAATTCATGAAGAGTACCTTCACGCTCATCTAGAGATTTATCAGACAGTTTTTGAACTTAAGCAATATGATCTTTTTCTAAAACTTGATTTCTATTTTGAAGAGTTTTTAATTTAATTGATACTTGCTCATAATACTTTTTCAAAACTTTCATGTGCTTGGCTTTGTCTTGACAACGACCCATAAGATCTTGACCAAGAGTAATTAAATTAGAACAAGATAGTTTAGAGAATACATCATCTTCTTCTTTAGAATCTGATCCAGAATATGAGTCAGATTTTGTGTCTAAAGATGTAAGAGCCATCAAAGAAAGAATGGCTTGTTCCTTATCATTATCAGAATCTTCTTCATTGTCAAGTCCATCCCAAGTTGCTATAAGACTCTTCTTGACTTTACTTTTGATGTTTTCTTTCTGATAGAATCCTTTCTTTAACTTATCCTTCTGCAACTCTCGACAATCAGAATTAAAGTGACATGGTTGTGAGTGCAATTTCCCGTTAGATGTATTTTGAATGATTTTAAAACTAGGATACTTTAGCGTTAATGTATATTGGAATGTATCCTCTGATTCTATATGTGCATATTTGCATTAGGAAGCATAACATCATTTTGTAAATAGTTTAGAAATGATTTATAAAAGGTTTCATGCTTTAAAAATGATTTAGAAAAGGTTTCATGTGAAAAATAGGTCTAAAGGTTGGCCTATACGACTTTAGGTTGACCTGTAGTAGTTTTCTATTAAGTATAGGTCGACAGACACAACTTTAGGCCAATCTATGGAAGTTTTCTATTTAGTATAGGTTAACACATACGACTTTAGGTCGACCTATAGAAGTTTTCTATTTAGTATAGATCAACACATGCAGTCTATAGGTCGACACACGCGTTGTGGTATTAAAGCCTATAAGCTATGTCCATGCGTTGAATGCTATAAATTAACACAAGACCTCTATAGGTCGACCTAAAACCTTTATAGGTTGACACATTTTCTTTCATAGGTCAACCTATAGCTTTCATAAGTCGACACATACGATGCATTCTTTCAAAAATTACAATTTTATCCATTCTTTTTGCATTCCTTTTGCTTCCAAACTTGCATACTTATAAATACTTGAAACATGCATCATTTCTAGTAATCTTTTACTGAATAAAACCTATACAAAATCAAGATTTCAAAGCATTATCATCATCTTCAACCTCTCTTCTATGCATACACACAATCAAACTACACATAATCATTTTTTGATTGGGTGACCATCTAGATTAGGGTTGATAACGTCCAATTAGGTTGTTGTACCGAGAATATTGGGTTGAGACTTTTGAGGATTTCAAATAAGAAAACCGAGCTGGGATTTTCCTTCAAGATTGTTGAGGATTTAAAAGTTTTGGATAAGATTATGCAATTCGGATCCAATCGAGTGAAAGCCTTAGGACAAGGGGTGTCTTTCAAGGGACTAACATGAGATGGTGGATTGTGTTGGTAAATATTGAGTTCAACAAGTGTGCGCTTGGGATTAATTCGGCTGTGTGAAAGCCTTGGGACAAGGAGGTGTCTTGCAAGAAAGTAGCAAGAATTGTTGAATTGAAGAGACATTGTTGGGGACTTGATCAATCTTTGATCAAGGGTTTTGGAGTTGGTAGAATCTAGAACAAACCATAGGGTTTGCAGGGTTAGAGTTCTTCATCTCTTATATATATATATATATATATATATATATATATATATTGTTTGCAAAGTAAGGTTAATTGCAGGTATCTCAATTCGAATTCGAATTCAAGGAAGACGTACCCATAGTGAGGCCGATTGGGAACTGCCTAAACAAATCCTTGTGTGTGAATCTCTCTCTCTCTCTCTCTCTCTCTCTTTCTATCTCCATCTCTCTCTCCCTCTCTCTCTCTCTCTCTATTTAATTTTTGATTTGCAAATTATTGAATTCATTGCTCAATTGATCAATTCGTTTTGGAATAATTTTTTGTCAAACTTTTGAATTAGATTTTGTTGATAGAATCGTAATCTGCTTGATTGTGAACGGTTTTAAGATCAACAAACAAAGTAAATTTCGAAACAATATCGATTGCACACAAAGTGTTTAATAAACTGTTTTATTGTGTTTTTGTGTGTTTTGATCATTGGGAATAAGCTCTACGCATAGCTTATCATTCAATTGTTTGTGATTGATTGTTGTTGGGCAAATTGTTGTCCTTTTCATACTCTTGTGTACCGATGACGCATATCCGAGCTTTTAGATCGAGGTTCAGTTAGATGATTTGATTCAGATTGTTTCCGTTGTGCCATTAAACTTTTGAAAACCATTTTTGACAAAAGTTTGATTTTAAATATGTGATATATTCACCCCCCCCTCTAGATTGAAGCATATCGTCTAACACTACGTTTTTGCAGTTGAAACATCCCTTCTGATCAACTTTGTTGTCTCTAGAACTTGATCATCTGAAGCCACTACTTTTTCCAGAGAATGTTTTGTTCTTTTTAGCTAGATACTGAAAAATCTTGATTATGAAAGCCATCACTTCATTATTTGAATCTTCTTCAGAACCTCCTGCATGATCAGTTTTTCAGATCCTCAGACTTTAAGAGACTTGGCAGGTTGACCAACAGAATTCAAAGTAAAAGACTTTGATTTAGTTGTAGGTTCATCTCCTATGAGCTCCATCTCATTACTCCAGAGATTTCTTATCATACTTTCCAAGCTTATTGTATTCAAGTCCTTGACTTCTAGAATATTTGTCACCTTTGGTCTATATTTGATAGGAAGACTCCTAAGAGTCTCCTTGACACGTACTACTATAAATAATGCTTATAACGTCGCACGTGAAAGAGATGTAACCTCGGCTACCCAGCCGACCTAACAAACGGTGACATGAAAATTTTCCACTTAACACCCTGGTTAAATAAAAACATAGGGGTAAAGTTATACGATTATGGGTTCGAACCCCAGTATCTGCATTTTTATTATTTACACAAGCAACGTCTCAAACCTCTCAGTTTATTTAAAAACCGAGGGGTTAGATAGTTATTTTTTAAAAATAAATTCATTACATTGTTTACACAGAATATTAATAAATTAATTTGTTTACAAACTACATTGTTTACACAGAATATTAAAGTAAAAATGTTGTTTTTCATCGTCATCGTTGTCGGTAAGAACAAATGTTGAATATCTTGGGAAAGAGAAAATGTTGGGGATCCTCGTTTCATTGATTTTGAGGAAGAATAAATGTTGAATGCAATATATTTTTTTATTGCTTTTGCATTCATTTGTTTCTGAAATAAAAAAAGGTTAGCTAAATAAAATAAATATTCAATTATATGATTATTTAAGAACACAAACCTTAAACCCAGATAATTTTCTGCACTTGCAATCCATCGCTAATGGCAAAAGTTAAAGTGGAGGATGTAGATAGTTTCAATCGCTTCATGATGTTTCTTTATCAATTTTAAATATCAGAAAGCCTTTATAATGGAAATTTTTTAGAAATCACGCGAATCACTAATGGTAGTTTCTTGAGCGTTGATAATCTTGAAATTAACGGCCAATATTTGTTTAAGAACATTAAGTTATCCCATCGGTTTCTATAAAAATGGAGGTGAAGATCTTTTTTTAATTACATTGTTTACATAGAATATTGAAAAAATATAATAAAGCAAAACTAGAATTTTGGTGTAAGAAGTTATCTGGTCCAACTATTGCACGCATCCAATTTTTAAAGAGTTATTTGGTCGCAACATTGAATGCATCCAGCTTCTATTGAAAAAATGTTTTTCTGCACTTGCAATCCATCATATAGAACTTTTACAAGCTTCGAAATACAATAACAACAACAGCAACAACATTTTGTGAGATGGATCCCAAAAGAATGACTGATTTCTACTTATAATGAGTTTGGAGCGGCTACATATAAGTTAGGATTTAGGTAATATCTGTCTAACGAGTGCTCTTAAAGTAAAATGTTACGTATCTTATACGTCGTTTATTGAGAAAGCCGACAGGATATATCATTTAGTTTACAAAAAATATAATAAATAAAAATAGTTTCCTGAATTGTTTTTCCCCTCAGAGTTTTTTGAAAATTGAGGTAATATGTTATTTCTATTTCTAAAAAAGCCATCATGGCGTGCATTGGAATCATATCCACTAGAGTAGAAACGATAATCTATACTAAAAAATGTAACGTATCTTCTGGATTTTCAATGCGTTTTAGCTTCTCTGATCGTTTCACTTTCTATTCTCATATCCACTTTGTTTAACCATTATTCATTGTTTCAACGTCTCATTTCCAACTCTTTGTTTCTTCAAACCTAGTTTCAAAGTATTTTCTTTTCTTCAAAAATGTCTTCAACAAGCTAAGATGAAAATTTTTTGTTCGTAATCAATGAAAAGTTTGTTCATTTCGATGATTTGAAAGACAAAGGTTTTGATCTAAGGAAAACTATTTGCAAACAAAAGTTGAACGGTTACTTTGACATTCTTAATGGACCCATCTACATTAATCTTGTTAAAGTGTTCTAGTTAAATGTCCCCGTTGGGCCATCTGATCATGATGCTGAGTCAATCCAGTCCTATGTCAATGGCTTTCCTGTCATAATTACTCAGTCACTTATTGCTCAAACAATAGAATGTGAAGAGGAAGGTGTTTGTGTTGAACATTATAGATTCAACAATGTCTATAATAATCACCTTCACCTAATATATGAAACCAATAATAAGCTCAGCAGTCCTGCTAGTCCATGACCAATTGGAAAAGTTTTGTATCAACTTCAAGTGTCGAATCTCCGTCAAAGAGAGAAAAAACTGGAAACGTTTACTTGGAATGAAAAACATCTCTTATTATTTCTTACCAAGAACATCATAGTTAATCTTCCTCATACCATTTTTAATTACTTAAAGGAAATGGTAAGCATCTTTAGGAATGAAATGAGTTTCCTCATACCATATGGAAGAGTTTTTTTTTTAACTTTTCTCTAAGTTAGGGATAGTTAATAGTAATACTATTGAAGTTGAGTGAATTCAGAAATTTGAATATGTGGAATAGTTATTTGGTGTCCCGTTTTTAATTAATGAAATATTTCCTTTCATATTATTGCCTTTTTGTTTTTATTGATAACAAAAAATTTTGAGAATTACTAATTACAAAGAAAAAAAGGAAAACAAATAAACTAATAAAAAAAAAAAGAAGATTGAAAGGTGCCAATTGAGAAATCACTGAAAAAAACCTTAAATGAAGTTATTGGGATTCGAAGCGTGTTCCCTGATAGCAATGTTACCTGGGTTTTTAAAAAACACCTATGTATTATGTTTAATAAGTTTTTTTCAAAAGTGTTGGCGCTCACATATTGCTATATTACCTCGGTGGAAAAAGTTGTTTTTTAAAAACAAAATCAAAGTTGTCGCTCCCAGGACCTATAAGCTTAGTATTTGGCATGTTCGAGGTGAAACCTTCGTCCTAAAAAGTATTACTTGTAGTAGTGATGATCCAAAGTTGTATAGCTCTTGTTCAGAACTTGAAGTCCAGATACTAGAACTTGAAACCTTGAGAACATGGTTTCAATATCTTCATCTTCCTTTATTCTAAACAGTTCATATTGTTGGACCAAGAGGTTAGCCATTGCTTCTTTTACATACTAATTGCTTTCATAGGTAGCAACCAAGGATCCAAAAATGATTTTTACAGTAAACTTGTTGATTATTTTGATATACTCAAAATGGGGTACAACATCTACCAGAATTCCATACACTCTATTATGTTTTCTATAGCTCTTCTTTTGAGCAAGAGTGAGGCTCTTTTTATCAGCCAACATTCCTACTCCATCAACAAGAATCTCAAAACCATCTTGAAGGGTGTCCCGCAACTTATTATCAACACCTATGATGTGAGTGTACATCTTACTTTTTAACCATGTAAGCTTAGTAGAATCTCCACTAAAGGTTGGAGGTTTAGAAGTATAGTTGTTCTTTTAAGATATATTATAATCATAGTTTACAACATTGTTTGTAGGACTAGAGGTTTCAGAAACATCAATCTTGTTTTTCTCTCAGGATCTTTTCTTTACCATTGTTAAGTGTTAGAGCACGAACCTTGCTCTGATCCCAACTAAAGGTGAGAAAAACCCAACAAGGAGGTTGAATTGTGTTAGCTTTTTCTTTCTTTTCTCTAAGACTTTTATCACATTCTAAACTCAAAGTCTAAAATTTGATACTTAGTTAGAGAGAGAGGTGGATTTATCCTTGTTCCTCCCACAAACCGAGAGTAGTCCAGATCTCTTACACTTCCAAGTGATTTTAGTTTAACCACAACTGATTACAATTTTATCCAGCACAAAAGCAAGAGACTTCCAATGCTCAAACAAACAAGTATGAGACTTTTAATGCTCAAACACACAGCAAGAGACTTCACATGCTCAAGCAATTAGAAAGAAACTTCAAATGCTCAAGAACACAAGTAAGAGACTTCTTAAAATCTAAATTACAAAGAAAATATTGTTTGTTTCTTACACTGTATATACAATCAGAGGTGTAAACAAAATACAACACAATGAGACTCTTTAAGACTTAATAATTTCTAAAATATACAAGTCTTAAGAAATTATAAGTTAAACTTGTGCTTTTTGTTAGACACAGTAACAACTCTTTTACTGTCAATGGTTGATTGTTTTCTTCAAGTTTTCGGCTCCTTATATAGGAAGGTAGAAAAGGTTTGTTGAAGAGAACAAGTGATTCTTGGAGAAGATTGATTAGAGCCGTTGAGATGTTACTTGATTTAATTAATCCCTTTGAAAATATATTTGAAATATCTTTGATACAAGAGGAATTATCTATTGCATCTCAATTGTCTGTGAATATTTTTTGTTTAAATCTTCATGTGATAAGAAGAAGACAAATTCCTCTTTGAGTCTGAAAGTGACCCATCAGAGTCTCCTCGATCCTTGCATTGACTAACCTCATAGTCTGATAATGACCTATCAGAGTCTTCTTGATCATTATGTTGATTGAATTCGGAGTCTGATTCTTTAGAGTCTTTAGGTTATGATCCTCCAGAGTCTGAGTCTTTAGAGGTTAACTTTCTTCAGAGTCTGATCTTAAGAATTTAACATCCTTTAGAGTCTGAGTCTCTAGAAACTAGTTTTGATCTTTCAGATTCTGGATCGTTTAGCTTCTCTTTAAATGTTCATCTTTAGTATAAGAACTGACATTATATTAAAAAAAATATTTTTTGGTCCTGCACACTTGAACATATGTTAGTATATTCAATTGTTCTTTAAATACTTTGTTACCATCAACACTTTAGAGATATGGTACAAACTAATTTTGATCCAACAAACATAACTTAATTTTTCATATTATTATTTTTTAATTCAATTTGATAGGTTATATATTCAACGAGAGGTTGATAAAACATTTAAATCACATACGATATATAAACTCGTCTTCTAGGACATTTTGGTTGAATGAAATGAAAGCTGGAATGTACAATTAATAACATAAACAATAGCATACCTCTACAAACACATCATATAATAACACAAAAAATAACATTGATAAGCATACCTCAACAAAAACATCAACATATAATTTAATAAAAACATCTAAAATAAAACAAACAACAACATTTATCAATAAAATACAACAACTTACCTTAACAAAACAACAACATGCCTAAAAAAACATGAACATACTTCAACCAAAACATCTAAAATAAAACAAATAACAACATTTATCAATAAAATACAACAATTTACCTTAACAAAACAACAGTATACCTGAACAAAAACATCAACATACTTTAAAAATATCTAAAATAACATAAACACCAATATTTATCAACAAAAACATAAACGTACCTTAAGAATACAACAACATTTATCAACAAAAACAAAACTTACCTTAACATAAACAACAACTTACCACTACAATAACTTAAACACTTTACTTATATCAACAAAAAAATAAATATAAAACATATAATCTCATCTTAACAACAAGAAAACAATAAACCCTATGTTGGACAAAAACAAATATTTCACGTATATTTTGAAAAAGAAAAATAAAACAAATATTTTGAACAACAACGACATCATAAATCATAAAATGTTTCATAAATGTACCCTTCCATGAAAAGACTGGTGGAAAATGGATACAATTATATAAGATAGCTACTTGTTTTGTGACACCTTTCCATGATTCATACTAGTTGGAGAAATTATGATGTAGTTTTGTAATGTTATGATGGAGTTTAGAGAGATTGAGATACGGAGAGAGAATTTAGGGTTTCACTTCAAGCGTTAAAGAACACTACACAAAAACCATGATAAAGACACTTCAAGCGTTATTAGACATATGATAGAGTTAACTTTCACAAGAGACTTAGGCGTTATTAAATTAGGATCAATGTTGACCCCTTTTTTCTTCAAGTATTTAACAGTTTTCTGCACTGTAAGATTGAGTCTTTCCATTCAAATATCTTGGATTACCAGCCAATCCTAGCTTGGAGTCCACTTGAGAACCAATGTTGACTCTGGTAAGGAAGAGACTTAACTTGTGGTCCCATAGATGTGTTAGCTTAAAAGGTAGGCTTATTCTCCTTATTATTTGTTTAATTCTATACCACTCTTCTTTCTTTCTTTTCTTAAGATGTTTGTGAAAGTATAGAATAAGTTGGTTAGTATTCAAAGGAGATTTCTTCGGGGTGGGGTGAAAACGATATCTAAAATCCCTTGGTTAGGTGGTTTGAAGTGTGTAAATATAAGAAGTCTAAGTGTTAAAGACCTTAGACTGGAAAACCTAGAACTTCTCTCTAAGTGGAGGTGGAGGCTCCTGACGGGCTCGTACGATCTTTGGTCTAATATTTTATCTACCTGTTATGTTATTTCTTTTGTGTCCTCTTAGTGTGGAGGTAGGTCTTTGTTGGTCCAGTAAAGCGGCAAGCAACAAAAGATTTGGAAGTACTTTTCCGGGAAATTTATCATGTCCACAGAGATTAGTGTTATTGAACTGCCGTTCAACAATTTAAATGTTATTGAGTTTGGGTTTAAAATGGGTTTAAATTAAATGCGGGGAATAAAACTTATGGACAGAAAAAGAATTCATTCTTTGGAGAGTAGAGAACTCTCGGATTTGCATTTCATATACCCTATCAAATACTTAAACTTACTACCCAGTTGTACGCAACCTAAATCACTCTTCATCATTATC
Source organism: Lathyrus tuberosus (assembly GCA_022829125.1). Lineage (NCBI taxonomy): Eukaryota > Viridiplantae > Streptophyta > Magnoliopsida > Fabales > Fabaceae > Lathyrus > Lathyrus tuberosus. The sequence continues at coordinate 20,828,227 of JALAZF010000040.1, forward strand.
ATGTATCTCTCACACAAAGGTTATCTCTAACACAAAGTGAGACAACGACCGTATTACTCGCGTCGGCAATCTCTCAGTGCAACACAAACAACACAAAAGAATTAAGTTCCGATACCCAAGTGATTATTAAGCCTAAATCTATCTATAGAATCTAGAACCTAATAGATGTTCATCCTAAATCCGGATTCAATCCGTCCATGTCTACAACAACTCACCCCCAAATAAAGAAAGCAATCATCAACATTAATTTGTAAAATGAGTTTTAAACAACACCATGAGCAATAAATATACATATAATCAAGGTAAACTTACATACAAACTCACAACAAATGGAAACTACAAAGGGAAGAGAGAAGAGGAATCAAATTCTCTCGTGGTGTCAATCACGATCCAAGAATCATCCACCCCCAATCGTCGAGTTTAAACCTCCATTGATTCTTTTCTAAGCTCTAAACTATCAAAAATGAAGGTTTAATGAATTGGGAATAAATACCCCAAAACATAGCCTAAAAAAATGTGCTTTTAGACCTTTTAATTTATTTCTGCCCAGGCAAATTCGCCCGGCAAAGCCCCGGTTTGCCCGGTGAACAAAGGCAGCATTTGTTACTCCCTCTGGTGCATTTATGGCTCTTCTGGTTCGCCTCAGCTTCGCCCGGCGAGCTTGTGGCGAGAGCTGACAGTACAGCAAAATCCTGCACTTTTTTTATTCATAACTTTTGAACCGTAACTCCGTTTGAGGCCCGGTCAGAAGCATCAGAAAGCTTATTCAATGTTTGAATACCTACTGTCATAACCCGAAATTTAACCTCTCTCTTTTGCCTTTTGCATGAGCATGTGCATTCGCATCGCCGACATACGCATTCACACTTTTCCCTGTGTGTTTCTTGTTGCAGGATATTCAGGTTTTCCATGCCCGATTAATCACATCCTCACAAGGTTATCACATCATCAAAACAAGCACAAAATACGGGTTTCTATGCCTATTCATCAAAGCAAGAGGTTGAAAATCGGAACCGTGGACACAACACCATTTTTCAAGCAAATATGGGGAATTTTTTGCTTGGTTAATCGATTAACCATTTGCAGTGCAAATGTGTTAATCGATTAACACGTGCAAATTTTGCAGAATTTGTTGCTTTTTCTAGACAACAACTTTCCCTCCACATTTTGAAATTCTACATTGGTCTAGTAGTATGTGAAACATTCTGGAATCCTCAAGAATTCACTTACATTTACTCTAATGAATCATTTCTAAATAAGTGCACCATGTTCCTTGATTTCCAATGGATGCTTAGAGGTGGCATGTATCAGAGCAAAAATGAACACTTCAGTCAAGGATAAGCCCTGAACTGAAAAACCATAGGCCTGTGCCCTAACCTCTAGTCAATGGCTAGAGGAGACTTAAGATTCCAAAGTGATCCAATTGGCCAAAGGCCTGCTGCGGCCACCATTCACTATTTCTTGCAAAACAAACTTGCTCTACTATAAATAGAGCTCATTTGTGCTCAGTTTAAGTACAGCAAAGCACTACAACTCTTGCTTTCCTCAAAATCTCTTTCTTTAGGCAAAAATGCCTTCTTTAGGAAAGTAACTCTGAGTTTTTGAGTTAGAGAGCATTTCCATCACAGCTCATGATTCAAACACATCCAATATGTCATATCTAAGCTGTCCAAACTCTCACAAGTGACCTGTAACACCAAAATCACAAAGTCTTATCTCAAAACCTCAAAATTGGACTTTTTGGCATTTTTCAAGCCATGTCTTGATTCAGTCACTTTCAAAACTAGATAAGACCTCAAACACACTCCAAATATCATCCTTAAACTGTCCCAAATGGTTCCCCACATCTGGAACACCATTTGAGAGAGTTGCCATATTGGTCACTTTTGCCCCTTTTGCAAGAAAGAGCTCAAACTTGTTCCTGAGAATTCCAGTTGGTTCAAACCATCCTAAAAGCTTCTAAGTTATCATTTGAGGGTGTCCAAAGCATCAAATTGTTTCTGGAACAAAGCACTTGGTAGATTGCACCAAAAGCTCCTAAAGAGGTAAGCATCACAACTTGAACTCTTTGAAATATGCATTATTTTGAAGTCCACTGATCATGCACATCTCATACATGTTATATATGTTGTGTTTGAACCAATTCATCATGTAATTCATGTCCGTAATAAGAGGTAGCATATAAAATGCAATTATAGGCCTATTTCAAGAACACTATCGGGTTTTGAAATACGAGCCTCATCTGAAAAAACCACCACCACCATTGGATTCCTTGTGAAATTCTAGGCAGGATAGACCTAAATTTTATCCCAATCCATGGAGAAATGAGAAAGTTACAAGCTTCACGTTTTTGGCCAAAACCTTGACTTGGCCAGGCCCAAAAACAAGGCATGCCTCATATATTCATGGGGTGGTTTTGATACACGGATGTATCACCACCCCAGTGGTAGAGGGTGCGGTGCGCGCGGCACCCTAGAGGTCTAGAGTTCGAATCCCCCTCGCCCCAGATCCTCTGTTTTATCCCTTTTTCCATTTTTTTATTATTTTTAATGTTATTTTTAAATGATTTGGAAAATTAATAACACTCTCAATTTTAATTATTTTTTATTGGTTCTTTTTGTAAAAAATAACAAAAATGTTGAAATATTTTATTCCCCAAAAAAATCAGATTTATATTATTTATTTATTATAGTTGGTATTTTTGTAAATAAATTCATTTTTATTATTTTTAAACCTTTTAAAAATGAATATTCATCTTGAAAATATAAATCAAATGAGCCCTAAATCATCTAGTGATTAAAACCTCATTTTTCAAACCTTAACCAAAAATCACAAGTAGTTTATTTAGACTTATTTGGTATTTTGATCATTTTATTCATTTTAATTAAAAGGATAACTTTTAAAAGAAAATGAAATTAGGGTTTCTTTAATTTTCACCCCAACAAATCTTTTTCAAACACTCATGGGCCTCTAATAGAGTGTAAGACCCAATCCCTTTTTAACCAAATTCATTTTGGGCCTCAGATATTGTATAAGTCCCACTGCATTTTCAAAAAAACCTCGGCGCGATTGCCAGTTCAAAATCAAATAACCCGGGCATCTCCTTGAGCTATAAGACCCATTTATTTTCTTAAAAAACACTTTTGGGCCTCTAATAGAGTGTAAGACCCAACCCCTTTTTGTAAATAAACATTTTTGGGCCTCACATATTCTATAAGTCCTTCTGTGTATTTTCAAAACAACGGCGCGATCGTCGCCTTTTCAAAATCATCTGGGCCTCTCTCTGAGTTGTAAGCGCCATCTCCTGTACACAAATAAATCTTTGGCCTCTAATAGAGTGTAAGACCCAACCCCTTTTGAAAACCAAAATAATTTGGGCATCGGTCATCGTATAAGACCAACTGTGTTTTCAAACCTCGGCATGATCGTCATTTTGCAAACAAATAATCATCTGGGCCTCTCCTTGAGCTATAAGTCCCATTCCTTTTCTTAAAAAATATCTTTGGGCCCCTAATAGAGTGTAAGACCCAATTCCCTTTTAACCAAAACTTTTTGGGCCTCAGTCGTTGTATAAGTCCCGATACAAAACAACAGTGCCACCACTGTTAAAATTTGGGCCTCTCCCTGAGCTGTAAGCCCCGATCTCTATTCAAAATACTTTCTCCTTTGATTTTAAATCAAAATGTATAGTTTCTATCAAAACTTTCTTTAATTTCTTTGTTGAACAACTAACAAAACAGTATGGAAGCTCTACAACGGGTAAGTGTTTATCAGCTTTCTTTTATATGCTTTCATATACATAACTGTATTGTGGGAAGTTGCGCATGGTTAGTCTTCTTTCATTCTTTTATATGCTTTCATATACATAACTGTATTGTGGGAAGCTGCGCATGGTTAGTCTTTTTTCATATCCTTTTAAATACTCGTCATATATCAACTGTATATATACTAGTATAGTTATTTAGAGTTTTCCCCGGCAACTAGGTCTAGAACTAGGTAAAGCCCTGTTGGTCACTCTTAAATACAAACAAAACTAGATCCCCATAGGATTCCAGATACAGTCTTCCCTTCTCTTGGGGTTAAACAATATGGAACAAAGAGAAAGGCAGTATTCTCGGTGAACCTTTTCTCAGACTGTCACCCCTAGAAATTGTCAAAGAAATTCTACTTCCCAGAGTTGATCTATTTTCCATGAATAGAATCTCTTGAGTTTCTTCCAAACCCTCGAACTTTCCTGGAATGATCTCTTCTATGTGAATTGCATTTCTTGAACTTCCCTTGGTTTGGAGACCCATAGGCTTCCTAAAAGCATCCCCGCCTCCTCTTGGGCTTTGTACAAGGACCCTTCGGCTTCTTAGAAGTTCTCATGCCTTCTCTTGGGCTTAATACAAGGACCCTCGCGACCTATTAAAGGTATAAGACATAACATAGTCATCCCTTGCTAAAGCAGTCTTTCCAGTGTCAAACCTCAGGCCACTTTAGGGTTGATTCTCATCCCTTAAGGCCCTTTCCCTCTTTTGGGCATCCTACAAAAGATAGAACTCTTCAACACCAGTAGACTTGGACAGTCTAAACCCCTTTGAGTATCAAAGACATTCTCAAGTTCCTTTCAAACATAGGAAAAAACACCGATCACTCTGGATAAATCTCCAGCAGAAACCCGGTCTCTCTCATGAGAGTTCCTCACCCTTGGGCCTGCCTATGGATCTAATCCTCAGCAGTAAGATAACCTCCTCTTAGGCTTTGTATAATGATCTTTCCTCAACACATTTAGCCTCCTCTTGGGCTTTGTACAATGATCCTCCCCCAGCAGAGCTAACCTTTTCAGACTCTCTTGTTGAGTCAATCACTTTTCAGACTCTCTTGTTGAGTCAATCCTTTTTTTAGACTCTCTTGTTGAGTCAATCACCTTTTTAGACTCTCTTGTTGAGTCAATATTTTTTAGCCTCAATCCTGTGCTTTGTACAGGACAGATAAAAAGACTCTCTTGTTGAGTCAATACCCTTTTAGCCTCAATCTCGGGCTTCGTACGAGACAACAAATCACTCTCTTGTTGAGTATAAAAGACTCTCTTCTTGAGTCAATCAACTTTCAGACTCTCTTGTTGAGTAAATCAACTTTCAGACTCTCTTGTTGAGTCAACTCTTTTAGCCTCCGTCTCAGGCTTTGTACAAGACACATAAAAGCACTCTCTTGTTGAGACAAACTCATTTCAGCCTCCGTCTTGGGCTTTGTACAAGACACATATGAACCTCCCCAACAGAGTCAAAAATCCCTTTTAGCCTCAATCTTGGGCTTTGTACAAGACAGACAGAGCATTTTCCCTGGAAAAGCCAAACTGTTAGTCTCCTCTTAGGCTTTGTATAATGATATCCCCAGATAGTCAATCTCTTTTAGCCTCAATCTTGGGCTTTGTACAAGACATATATAAACACTCTCTTGTTGAGTCAGTCATCCCTAGCCTCCTCTTAGGCTTTGTATAAGGACTTCCCAAGTGGAGTCAATCAACCTTTTAGCATCAACCTTGTGCTTTGATCAAGGTACACAAAAGTCAGCAATCTCTCTTTAGAGATGACGAATTCCCTCTCAATTACCCTTTTAACTTCATATCTTGGGCTTTGAACAAGATACAAATCACCTTTAGCTTTAATCTTGGGCTTTGGACAAGACACCAAAACAGATTTTTCCTCCCTTAGAATAGGAGGAACTACGATTGCTCTGATTTCCCTGTTTCGTTTAAACGGGAATACGTAGGCATAAGATTGCGAAATCTTAGCGAGCATACAAATCAAAAACTCTAGGTCTAGTACCTTCATACATCAATAAAAAATATTAGATATATTACCTTCCCAAAAGCCTCATGAACCGTCAAGACATTATATTCTTAAGCTAAATAACCTAAAGCGGGACCCACGATTTTGATAGCATCTGTAAATCAACAGTCATCTGTTTAAACTCAGTATGCAAGCAGGGTTAATTAGAGACATCTATTTCCCTTCCTTAATCAGCTTCACAGGATAAAAAATGAATTGAACTGTAGCACCCCAAAGCGATAGTGATTCGAAACCATAAAAACCGCGCTACAGAAGAATGGCGACCACAGTGGGAGCTTCTTCTCCCATCTCTTAGGTAGAATCCCTTAAGTTTAGAAGGTACCACAAAAAATGGCGACTCTGCTGGGGAGTCATTGTTTGATCTGCTTTACCTGGAACATCATCGTCCCCATTTTACATGAAAAATGGCGACTTTGCTGGGGAAGTCATTGTCTGTATAGGAATAGGATTATAGAGGTCTAGGATGTTAGAAATGAATATATATATATATATATATATATATCGCTTTTCCTACTTGATATGAGTGTGATGCCGCATCTAGAAAGATTGAGTATACACCTAAGATAAGTAATGACACTAGATGGGTAATCTTACAGGGAGTGACTCCCGTATAAGAGGTCCCGATCGACCATCAAATAAGTGGAGATCCCCTTTGCGGATTCAATGCCTATATGACTTCGGTTGTTGAAAGTAGATTGTTCGATTGGGTTATCTGAGAAGCTGAGGATTTTAGTAGACTGAAACCATGTTACTATTTTGTAGTGCGGAAGCTATCAGAAATAGCTGTCACGCAATACTACCATCATTTGAGATTACTCTAAGATACTGCAGCTCGCTCGGGTGATTCCAGCCTGCTGTTGTTATCCTAAGAGGGGTCAGTGATTTTGAGGACAGGTACAAAAAACCACCAGTATAAACCTTTGGGGATGGGTAGAGCCTTGACTTCATGACACCAAACCTTTGATCCCGTGTTTTTTCTATGTTTTTGTGTGCAGCATTCATGCATTCATTTCATTAAAAAACTTTAAACAAAGAAAAATTTCTCTTTTACAAATTAAACTAAGACAATGATTGCAAATGTCAGAGAAAAAGATTGCGCTATGGATTTTGGTTGAAGGAAGACTCACAAATACACCTTCAAGGTTCCAAAACTAGAGGATTTGAGAGGGTTGGAGAGGATGATCACCAACCCTGATGCATTTAGAGCTAAGTATGGAGGATTGTTGTCTCTGTTAAGGGTTCATGTAATTGAAGGAATATTGGCTACGCTCATTCAGTTTTACGATCCGGTCTATCAATGTTTCACATTCCTGGATTATCAGCTTGCACCAACACTGGAAGAGTATTCTCACCTGACTGATTTACATATCACTGATCAAGCTCCCTTTTCCGGACTGGAAGAAATTCCAAAAGATCAAACCATTGCAAGAGAAATTTATTTGGACGAGTCAGAAGTTAGGACTCACATGACCACTAAAGGTGGAATCCAAGGTTTGCCAGCCCAGTTTTTGATAAAGAAAGCCCTGTACTTTGCTAGTATAGGGAACGTGGCTGCTTTCAAGAGCATCTTTGTTTTGCTCACCTACGGGTTATTTTTGTTTCCTAACATCGATAACTTCGTAGATATCAATGCCATTAAGATATTTTTGATTAGAAACCCTGTACCGACCTTGCTCGCAGATGCTTATCATTGTGTACACTTAAGGAATTTGTACAATGGAGGAATGATTACCTACTGTGTACTCCTGCTGTACAAATGGTTCATTTCCCACTTGCCCAAGTCTGCTGCATTTTGGGATCCTAAGAATACTTTACGTTGGTCGCAGAGGATCATGTCTCTTACCAACTCTGACATCGACTGGTACAATCAAATCTATGACGGGATCAGATTCATTGAGCGCTGTGGAAATTTCCCTAATGTCCCCCTCATAGGAATTAAAGGCGGAATCAATTATCATCCAATTTTGGTTCGTCGTCAATTTGGATACCCGATGAGGCATGTCCCGCGTAATGCTCATCTGGAAGGTCTTTTCTTCAAGGAAGGAGAAAACGACAGAGCACTAAAGACAGAAATAGTGCATGCTTGGAAACATGTTCATAGGAAAGGAAGAGAGTCTTTAGGAAAACCAGACTGTGTCTCTGTGGAACCTTATCTCCACTGGGTACAAAATAGAGCTCTCAAGCTGAGGATGCCTTACCCTCAGCAGGAAGTTCTTCCGTTAAGGGACCCTGTCCTTTATTTTATGTCTGATACGGAAAAACTTCAGGTTACTCTCAACAGAGTTCAACAGGAGAACAAGTCTTGGAAGAACAAGTACCATATTCTCAGTGTGGAGTGTAAGAAAATACAACAACTGTTAAAAGAAAAAGATGCTCTGATTGAGATTTTAGAACAACATGTTATAGAAAACCAAGATGACCAAAGGAATTTGCTCGCTCCTTTCACCTGGCAAAGGAATGACAACCCGACAACGGCTCAAGAGCCTCGGTCAAAGAAAAGGAAAATTCTAGAACCAGCACCTGAGCTCTCCTCAGAGAGGACTCAGGATCCATTAGTTTAGACATTTCCTTTTACAACACTATGTAAATTACTGTATTTCCATTTCCGTAATCTTTGAATTCATTAAAACGGGGTTTCCCCATTGTTTGATATTTGCAATCCAATTGTCGAAGTTTATTTTGATTAAACAAAAAATATATAATATAATATAATCATTGCATATCATTCATCATTCTCACGTAACGTATTCTTCTTACCTACGAATCTCACGTTTGTGTCTTGATTCTAGAGTCAAACTGTCTCATTCGTACAATACTCAGGCCAGTCAACAAAAGAAAATGGATAATCTCGAGGAAGAGAATAGAGAGTTGAGAGAAGATCGACGCTCTGAAAGAAGATATGAGAAAGCTTCACAACGATATGCAAGCTCTGGCAGCAGCTCAGATACAACAACAAAGGACTATGATATCAGAGATCACATATACGCCCATAGTGGAAAAGTATGATCCTCAATATACCATGCCTAAAGATCGTCCCTGGGGCATGCCACTCAACTATATCCCGGAAGGATATATTCCGCCGATCACGGAAGATCCGGAAACTGCAGCAGGACCCGCTGGGCCTGAAGGTTACAAACTTCGGGAAAGCGAAGATGCCAGGGGCATGACAGCAACTCCTGAAGGTTACAAACTTCGGGAGAGGGTAGTACAAAGAATCTCAGCCGTAATGACTATACCACCACCCATGGTACACACTGTCCCGGAAGGATAGACTTCACAGATACCGTCTGGTTGAAACAAAAGTATGTTCGACAGAATGAATGAGTTCCAGGAACAGTTCCAAGAGATGCAGAAAGAACTGCAAGCCATTCGCGATCAGGATCTATTTGGAACGGACGCCGCAGACCTTTATCTGGTCCCCAATGTGAAAGTTCCGCACAAATTCAAGGTGCCCGAATTTGAAAAATACAAGGGTAACTCTTGCCCTCAAAGTCATTTGGTGATGTACGCTCGGAGAATGTCACCTCAGACAGAGAACCAACAGCTACTGATCCACTATTTCCAAGATAGTTTAACCGGTGCCGCACTCAAGTGGTACAAGGGTTTAAACCGCACTAAGATCGTCACTTTTCTGAGATCTTGGCGCTGCATTTGTTCAACAATATAAGTCTAACCTGGACATGGCACCAGACAGAGATCAACTCAGAGCCATGTCGCAGAAGGATAAGGAAACCTTTAAGGAGTATGCTCAGAGATGGCCTGAAATTGCCGCTCAGATTTGTCTACCTCTTGAGGAAAAAGAGACGACAAAGATCTTTTTGAAAACCTTGAGCTCATTTTACTACGACAGAATGATCGGCAAGGCGCCCAGTGACTTTACTGAGATGGTATGCATGGGAGTCCGTCTTGAGGAGGCAGTCCGAGAAGGACATTTAGTTAAATACGCTGAATCATCAAGCAGTACCAAAAGATACGGTAGTTCCCTCCCTAAGAAAAAAGAGCAAGATATCGGTAATATCTCTCTCGAAAAGCAAAGGCGACGGTACCAACCAGTAGCAGCTGTAACTCCTGCTATCAAACCTGCGCCTGTTCCTACGTATCAACCTCAGGTTGCTCAAAGCCAACCGAATCAACAACAATATCAGCAAAGGACACAACAACCTCTTCAGCGGGCTCGTCCTCAGTACAAAAACAATCGTACAACGCAATCATCAGGGTTCGACCCTATACCAATGTTGTACGTAGAACTGTTTCAGTTACTACTGGTCAAGGGGCATGTCTAAACCAGGTCTCCTCTTATAGTACCAGAAAATCTGCCTTTTTGGTTCAAAGCGGATCAGACTTGCCCTTACCATCAAGGAGGACTGAGGCATAACATAGAAAACTATCTCAGTTTCAAATCCGATGTACAGAAGCTTGTTAGGAGCGGGGTCTTATCCTTCAAGGATACAAATCTAAATGTTCAGACAAACTCGCTGCCTCAACATGAGAAAGCTGCAGTAAATTTTATAGAGGGAGAGTCTAACTACAGCTATGAAATTCATGATGTACTCTTATTGCAGTCCAACCTGGTCAAGATGCATCGCAAACTGAGCGGATATGGGCATGTACCCTATAATAACTATCACCAGTGTGATATCTTCTCTAAGAACAATCAAGGATGTTCTGTGGTTCAATCAGCTCTATAGGAACAGTTGGATCTCGGATGGATCCAAGAGCACCGAATTCGTGGGGTCAACATGAGTTACACAAATTCCAACATCATTCAAAACCAGGACATCCGTGCAATGAATGTCAACTTGGTGGCAATGCACTCAAGGCAAAGCCAACATCATAATCTGGCACGACACGATTACGATTCCTGCCTGATTTGCTTGGTAAATAATCAGGGATGCTCTTTTGTACAAGAGGCTCTCCAGCGTTAGATGGATCTTGGATGGATTCAGGATTACCACGATAGAAATCAGTATCAAGTGAATATGATTCAAATCTTTGATATTTGTTTGATGAATACCAGCTTGGTGGAGTTACATGCTAAGCAGGTCCAGCTCGGTTTTTTGACTTCGCATAATTATCAGAACTGCAAGGGATGTCGTGAGAGCAACCAAAGATGTGCTCTCGTTCAAAGAACTTTGCAACACTTATTAAACCACTAGTGGCTTCTGATCTATTTAGACGAAGACACACAACAAGTTAGTATGATTAATGGGAACCCTACTCGGCATCAAAGTATGGATGTTCGATCAGTGGAAACAGCTCTAGTGAGGTTACACTACATACAAAGCGGACGTGGTCAGGTGCCACCACACAACTATGAACACTGTAGAGTTTCCTCTGAAGATAATCAAGGATGTTACCTCATTCGAGCAGCCCTTCAGAGTCAGTTGGACCATAAAGAGATCGAACCGTGTCCAAGTTATGGGTCAATCAATTCGATGCCAGACTATTTTGCTGATCAAATTAAAGATGTTATCGTAATCTCTGATCATAAGAGGACCAAAGATGTTTGTACCATCATCCCTTTACTTGACGAATCGAAAGTTCCCAACCAGGAAATGATTGAAATTACTTTTAATGGTCAGAAGAATCAGAAGGCTCCTGTAGTTATCTATCTATCGGGACCAGTACCATACAAGTCCTCTAAGGCTATACCTTACAAATACTGTGCAGTAACATTTGAGAATGGAAAGGAAATTCCATTACCCTCCTTCGTGAATGCAGACATCATCGAGTAACTCGGAGTGGTCGGATCTTCAACAGAGGATTTGGAGAACCTACTAGAGAAAAGGAACCTCAGACAGAAGTTCCTGATCAACCAGTCGGTCAGTCTAGTGATCCCAACCTTTCAAAGAACAGCGATGAGATGCTGAAGCTCATCCAGAAGAGTAAATATAACATTGTTGATCAGCTGTTGCAAACTCCTTCAAAAATCTCTGTGTTATCTCTTTTACTCAGTTCCGAAGCTCACAGGGAGGCTCTACAGAAAGTCTTAGAGCCGGCCTTTGTGGAACCTATCATCATCCACTTGTGTAGAACCAGAGGAGGTTGTTGGAACCCAGTTCCAAGCACTTTCGGTGAACAACGACAATCAATCAAAAAGGGGAACGTCGATTTCCTCGTACAGAGATGCTCTCAAAGTGATCGAGAGTAACAACGCAAAAGTATGGGGACATCTTGTCATTCCTGCAGATAACAAGACGAAGAAAGGTCTTGGTTTTTCTTCAATCTGTGCCAAGACAGCTACTAACGATGAAAATCTTCATCCCATTCAGAACTTCTTCCATAGTGGAGGTTTCCTTCACCCAGTGTCTCAAGAAGTACATACCATCAACGAGGGAGATTCCTCCGATATAGATGAAGAATGGAAGTCCTATCTTAACGAGGACGGTTATATGTCTCAGGGAGAGGTGCCTACACCATTTTTCTATCCGGCACAAAGTCCGAGATATATACCAAGATCAGACGTTGAAATGATATACGGAGATTGCGATCCAGAAGGATGTCGTGCTCCACCAAACTCATTAGAGGAAGACACTCTAATGAAAGACAACTTTGACCACGACTATTATGGGCCAATGGATGGCCTGCCTATCTGGCAGACGTACCCAAGAGACTTGGGGCAAAAGAGTCAGCCCAACGATGTATATCAGCTGAGCATCATTGAAAAGAATACCTGCATCCCCACCATATCATGGGATCATTACTCAGGGAATTCAGAATATATCCAGTACGGCGATGAATTTTCAAAACTTAAAAGACTAGAACTCATCAACTATGTTTTTCCTTAGGTCAACGTCATCGAGAGAGATGACTCCCCCAGTTCCAAAGAAGTGTGGGACACCCTAGGACAATCGAGTGGAAAATATGACTTCTTAGTTAACTACACCACTCCTGAAAGTTCTCGCATCAGGCTTGAAGACATTCAGCCAACTAGATGGGGAGATCTACCTGAGGGTCCAAACACTGTCCAAGATACAACAAAAGAGTCTGTCTATGACAACTCTGCTGGGGAAACAGATTCCAACGATCCTGCTCCACTAGAAATCAGTGTTATTTCTGAAGACAAATCCAGAAGGAAGGTACTAGACTTTGTGATTCACCGAGGAGTTCGCCGCCAATGGGTCGATGTCAACATTCTGAAAGTTGTTCATAAGTCGAAGTAATTGCTGTCTTAACCTTTCACCCTGCCCAGGTGAAATAGATGTTTTGATAGGGCTCACTTTCTGTAAATATCCCTCTTCGCTCTGCCCAAAGCGACAGAGTTTTGTTTTATGGGCTAAAGTTTCAAGAATCTACAAAATCATAACTAAAATAATGTCGTTCTGTAATTTCCGCATTTATTTTTGTTTTCTCTTTTCGCTTTTTTTCAGAAAATGGTAATCCAAAAAAACAACTCAAATAATAAAAACAAGAAGTTATCAAAAAATCCACTGCACACACTCTTGCATTCTCTTTATCTCTTATAAAAACAATCATCGCGTCATGCATATTGCTTGTTTTAAACCCCATTGAAACATACAATCCAATGCCTTCTCCCAACTTTGACTTCCCGATATTTGAGGCTGAAGAAGAAGATAACGAAGAAATTCCAGAGGAGATCTCCCGATTACTCCGACAAGAGGAAATGTCCATTATACCTCACAAAGAGTCGTTGGAAACGGTCAACTTGGGTTCAAAAGAAGAGAGAAAAGAGGTCAAGATTGGGGCACTGCTCAGTCCAACTGTCAAAGAAAGTTTGACAAAGCTTCTCAAAGAGTTTCTCGATGTATTCGCTTGGTCTTATCAGGACATGCCAGGGTTGGATACCAGCATCGTGGAACATCATCTACCGTTAAGGTCAGAATGTCCGCCAGTAAAACAAAGGTTGAGACGGACTCATCCAGACACGGCCGTCAAGATCAAAGAGGAAGTACAGAAACAGATTGATGCGGGTTTCCTCGCTACATCAGAATATCCTCAATGGTTAGCCAACAAGGTACCAGTTTCGAAAAAGAACGGAAAGGTCAGAATATGTGTAGACTACAGTGATCTGAACAAGGCCAGTCCAAAGGAAGATTTTCCCTTACCACACATAGACATGCTGGTAGACAATACAACAAAGTTCAAAGTATTCTCCTTCATTGATGGATTCTCGGGCTATAATTAGATAAAAATGGCACCGAAAGACATGGAGAAAACTTCGTTCATTACCCCATGGGGTACCTTTTGTTACAAGGTAATGTTGTTCGGTTTGAAGAACGTCGGGGCAACCTATCAAAGGGCCATGACTACTCTGTTTCATGACATGATACACAAAGAAATCGAAGTATATGTCGATGATATGATTTACAAATATAAGACAGAAGAGGAGCATGTGACCCACCTGTCAAAACTGTTCGAGCGGCTGAGAAAGTACAAACTCCGCTTGAATCCCAATAAGTGCACATTCGATGTCCGTTCAGGGAAAGTTTTAGGGTTCATTGTCAGCCAGAAAGGAATTGAGGTTGATCCTGACAAGGTCAAGACCATTCAAGAAATGCCTTCTCCAAAGACTGAAAAACAAGTCAGGGGATTCCTGGCACGTTTAAATTACATTTCCAGATTTATATTCCTCATGACCGCGACATGTGCGCCGATTTTCAAATTACTCAAAAAGAATCAGGATTGCGTTTGGACAGAAGATTTCCAAACCGCCTTCGACAGTATCAAGGAATACCTGTTGAACCCACCAATTCTATCACCTCTAGTGGAAGGAAGACCACTAATCATCTATTTAACAGTCTTGGAGGACTCCATGGGTTGTGTACTTGGCCAACAAGACGAAACAAAAAGGAAAGAGTCTGCCATTTACTATTTGAGCAAGAAATTCACCGACTGCGAGACTCGGTACACTATGCTTGAGAAAACTTGCTGTGCTCTGGCTTGGGCAGCCAAACATCTTCGCCAGTATATGATTCACCACACTACTTGGTTAATCTCCGAAATGGATCCAATGAAGTATGTCTTTGAAAAGCCTGCTCTCACGGGAAGGATAGCCCGTTGGCAGATGTTGTTATCAGAATACGACATCGAGTACCACGCTCAGAAAGCCGTAAAAGGAAGTGTTTTAGCCGATCATTTGGCTCATCAACCGATTGACGATCAAGAATCAGTCGGGTTTAACTTCCCATACGAAGATGTCATGTATCTAAAAATGAATGACTACGATGAACTGCTACCCAGTGAAGGGCCAGAACTAGGTTCCCAATGGGGACTAATCTTTAATAGAGCTATTAGTCATTATGGGAACGGAATTGGGGCAATCATCATAACACCTCAGGGTACCCACATTCCTTTCACCGCCTGACTGACATTCAAGTGTACAAACAACGAGGCCGAATACGAAGCTTGTATCATGGGTCTCGAAGAAGCGATCGACTTAAGGATCAAGAACTTAGATGTAAATGGCGATTCAACCCTGGTTATCAATCAGATCAAAGGAGATTGGAACACGTTCCAATCAGGATTGATTCCTTACAAAGACTACGCAAGAAGGTTGTTACCATTCTTCAACAGAATCGAGTTTCATCACATCCCTCATGAAGAGAATCACATGGCTGATGCATTAGCCACTCTCTCTTCCATGATAAGTGTGGGTCAATGGAATGACATACCTAAGATTGACATAATGCGCCTGGAACGGCACGCTTACATCTTCACGATCGAAGCAGTCATAGACGATAAACCTTGGTATCACGATATCAAATGCTTCCTTTAGAAACAAGAGTACCCGCCTGGGGCATCCAGAAAGGACAGGAGAACCCTCAGAAGGCTGGCATGCCGCTTCTTCCTGAGTGATGATACACTCTATAAGAGAAACTTTGACATGGTCTTGCTCCGATGTGTAGACAGACTAGAGGCAAACATGTTGATAAAATAAATTCATGAAGGATTCTTTGGCACTCATGCCAACGAACACACAATGGCGAGAAAAATTCTAAGAGCAGGGTACTATTGGCTGACAATGGAATTCGACTGCTACAAGTACATGAGGAGATGTCACAAGTGTCAGATATACTCAGACAAAATCCATGTACCGCCAACACATCTCAAGGTTCTCTCTTCCCCATGGCCTTTTTCTATATGGGGAATCGACATGATTGGCATGATTGAACCCAAAGCTTCAAACGAACATCATTTCATCCTAGTAGCCATTGATTACTTCACCAAGTGGGTCGAAGCAGCGTCATACGCCAATGTAACCAGACAAGTGGTGGTCCGATTTATCAAAAACAATATCATTTGCCGTTATGGTGTTCCAAACCAGATCATTACTAAAAATGGATCTAACTTGAACAACAAGATGATGAAAGAGTTGTGCGCTGAGTTCAAGATCGAACACAATAACTCATCTCCCTACCGACCCAAGATGAACGGAGCGGTAGAAACGGAAAATAAGAACATCAAGAGGATTGTTCAGAAGATGGTTATAGCCTACAAAGACTGGCACGAGATGCTACCCTTTGCTCTTCACGGTTATCGTACATCTGTCCACACTTCAACAGGGGCAACCCCTTTCTCTCTAGTATATGGCATGGAAGCAGTGCTCCCCATAGAAGTAGAGATCCCATCAATCCGGGTATTGATGGAAGCTAAGCTAACGGAAGCTGAATGGTGTCAAAGTCGACACGACGAACTAAATCTAATCGAAGAGAAGCGAATAATGGCTCTGTGCCACGGTCAGTTGTATCAACAAAGAATGAAGAAAGCGTTCAACAAGAATGTCTGACCTCACGTCTTTAGAAATGGAGACCTCGTGCTCAAAAAGATACAATCATTTCTCACTGATTCCCGGGGCAAATGGATTCCGAACTATGACGGCTCCTATGTGGTCAAGAAAGTTTTCTCAGGCGGTGCCTTGAGACTCGCAACCATGGATGGAGAGGAATTTACCTATCCCACAAATGTTGACGCAGTCAAGAAATACTTCGCCTAAATAAAAAAAAAAGAAAAAAACGTCTCGGTGGATTAAATGCCAGGTAGGGCGGTCCAGGCAAAAATTAGAGAAATAATCAAAAATCATCTCGATGGATTGGAAATCTCAAAGTACAATCCAGGCAAAAGTTAGGGATTCATGGCAAGTAACTACATCCAACAAAGGGGAAAATCCCCCAGCAGTAGTAATGTCATCCATCAGAAGAAACTCCAGTCAAGGTCATCTTCGACAGAAGCTCAGGATGTCCAGAATTCAAAGTTGGTAGAAGGATAGCGGTCGTTATGTTTCAATGTATCCCTTTTCCCTTAAAATTACCATTTTCTAACTTTGTAAATACTCCATGGAATCACGCGTTTGGCTGATTTCCATCCTATCAATAAAATTTGAGCCTTAGTGCTTTTGTTTGCAATTCTTATTTGTTTTAGCTTTACAGAACAACATTTTAACATGATTAACGATTCTTGAAATAAAACAAAAATGAATTTACTTGTCCGACTTTTCTCTGCTTTTAAAATAAAGATGGCAATTTCTTTTGACTTTTGAACATCGAAAGAACATCGATCGCTTCTCCAGAAGTAATCGGGCATCAAAGTGCAGAATCAAAGTACTCCTTCTAAACCAGTACACCTGAATGAAGGATCAGTTGTGTTAGATGCGAATATTCCGTCCGACATCCTAAGCAGAGTTCTTATCTCCTAAGCCGACCAACGGTGTTCCCCGCAGGGACCATCTCTCTCCTAAGCAAGCAGGATTGCTATTTTGGACCAAATGATACTTCTTTGTCCCCCGCGGTGGCCGAGTATCCAGTCGTGTTCATCCACTAGTCTGTATGTCGCGTCAGTTTTGTCAGCATATACATACATGCATCATGCATTATTGATTTACATTCATATTCATATTGCATCACTATAACTCTAGTCGATCTTATCCCCTAGTGATAAAAGTCTTCTCAATCGAGTTGTCAGTTATTTGCTCGTCAGGAAACACCTCATCCGAGCAATCTCTCCTCCAGTGTATTTTTGGGATGGAAAATACCCTTGACCACTTTGATAACTTGAACCTCTAAAAAACAAAAAAACTCTCGACAAACGTCACTCTTCTCCATTGAAGATGACATCTTTGCTTTCCCGGATTAAGGAAAATCCCAGAGAGAGCCTCGCAACTAAAGACTCTCAGCAACACAGTGGTTCTTCTCTCCAGAAAATCAATGTCACTGAAGTCATCAGCACCTCAAAATTGGGGAACATTGTATGGCATTTCTCCGAGAAGGTCTCGAAGAAAAATATGATTTAATATTCCCAAGCGAAAGCAGTCTCTCGAGAGACTCGTTTTCCCTAGTAGAGTCAGCAAATGGCGTCTCCAACAGAGAAGTTTGTGCACCTTTGCAGTTCAGACGAATGGGTTCCCCAGCAAGTCTGACGTCAAAACCTTTTCCATCAAATGGCATCTCCCCAGGAAAATTCGGCGAGAAGTTTGAGGAATCCACTACAAATAGTGTCCCTTGTCAAGAAAGTTCATTGACAAAAGAAATTGAGACCAGTTCCTTGGTAGGAAACCAGGATCGAGGGGAAGTTTATATCAGAAACTAAGACCAGTTCCTTGGTAGGAAACCTGGATCGAGGGGAAGTTTATATCAGAAACTGAGACCAGTTCCTTGGTAGGAAACCAGGATCGAGGAGAAGTTTATTTCAGAAACTAAGACCAGTTCCTTGGTAGGAAACCAGGATCGAGGGGAAGTTTATATCCGAAACTGAGACCAGTTCCTTGGTAGGAAACTAGGATCGAGGGGAAGTTTATTTCAGAAACTGAGACCAGTTCCTGGGTAGGAAACTAGGATCGAGGGGAGGTTTATTTCAGAAACTGAGACCAGTTCCTTGGCTGAAAACTAGGATCGAGGGGAAGTTTTTTCCTTTTCTAAGCGTCATTGCTTAGAAAAAGAAGAAGGATGCGTAAACTACCATTCTTAACCACTGTCAAAATTTTGGGTATTCCGATATTTATTCATCTTGCACCTCGAATGCCCGAATACCTTCGCCATTCACACCTTAGGGTCCAAGAAGATTAAATAGGGGCATCTGTCATACCCCAAAATTTTACCTCTAAGATTTCCCTTCATTGTACAAATCATTGTCACAATATGGATGTAGCTTCATACCTCATCAGTTTCCTCAAGGATTGTTGAGCACTCACCACAATCAAGAATTAGGGTTTCAAGCCCTCTCAGAGCTCTTAGACAAAGGATTAATCAAGAAATGACATGATCTTCAACTTTTCTAACCTCCCAAACAGCCATAAAGGATCAAGAGGACTCCCACAACAGGAATCAAGCACAAGGTTGCAGCATTCCAAGTGGATTAAGCCTCAAGATCGCTAGTGTCACCAAATTATGGTTTTGGTCGACCAGGGCCTCTAGATGAAAATCTTCATCTGGGCATGAGCCAATACTTCAAAGCACAACCTAAGATACTCCAAGGGACCTCATGGACCAATCATCAAGTCAATTTTACCTCAGGGGATGCATTCACCAAAAATCGGGAATTAGGGTTTCTTGACCAAATTCACCCCTAAATTGACTTTTGGGACAAAACATGAGCCAAGACCTCAAGGAATAATTTGAGGGTCTCTAACACACTACATTGATCCATTTGCAATAATGGATTGATCCAAGAAGCTTGATACACAAGTATCAATTTCATCAGGACCACAGTTAGGGTTTCGCGGGGAAAAGTCAACTGTACCTTTGACTTTTGACCAAGACATGCTCCCAAACCCTGGGACATGATTCAATACACCCTATAACACCTAATGGAACATATCCATCAAGTTTGATTTAGGTCAAGGACTTGATTTCACAAAGGATCGCACAATTTGGAATTCATCCGGTAAAAAGTCAACTGTACACAAAAGTCAAGTTTGACTTTTTGAGATTTTTTACAATTATGGTTCTTTGACCGTAAAATGATGTTAATGTATGATTTGAATCATCATTCATCAAGAAAAATCAAATAAAGTGGGATAACTTGTAAAAGGGGTAACCATAAAAACTTAGAATTTTCTAAGTTATGGAACAAAGTGGCTAGGGTACCAACTTCCAAGGATCATAAAATGATATCCAAGCAACCATTTTGGCTGATCCAAAGATGGATTTTTAGCCCTCAACTACAGCTCATTCCAATTCCTCATGGATTTCAAGATATGGAGTGATCAAAATGGCTGAAAACCCAAAAGTGACACTTTTCCAACATTTAGTGAAATTTTCACTAAGTCAGAATCTACCTTATTCTTTCCCAAAATTAGAGGCATTTTTTATTATAATTCAGGTTGAATCAAAACCAAAGTTGGACATCATATTGAAATAAGATATATCACCTTTCCAAAATGTCCAAGAACTCCATCAAATTCCATTTGAGCTAGGAGTTATGACAATGGCAATGTGCCTTGCTATAAATTGTCTTGGTAAGGCAGATTGTGCATTAGGGCTCGATTTGGCTAATTTGTGCAAATGGCAAACAAGTTTACCCATCTGAACAGCTCAGGGGGATACCAAGGAGGAACAAACACTGATCCATAAGCCTCCTAAGTCTTTGGAACTACAAGTAGCATGCCAAACCTAAAAAGCCTAAAAGGGGGACAAGACTCCAATTTTGTTTTAGAGCATTCAATGGATGCTTAGAGGTGGCATGTATCAGAGCAAAAATGAACACTTTAGTCAAGGATAAGCCCTGAACCAAAGAACCATTGGCCCGTGCTCTAACCTCTAGTCAATGGCTAGAGGAGACTTAAGATTCCAAAGTGATCGAATTGGCCAAAGGCCTACTGCAGCCACCATTCACAATTGCTTACAAAACAAACTTGCTCTACTATAAATAGAGCTCATTTGTGCTCAGTTTAAGTACACCAAAGCACTACAACACTTGCTTTCCTCAAAATCTCTTTCTCTAGGCAAAAATGCCTTTTTTAGCAAGGTAACTCTGAGTTTTTGAGTTAGAGAGCATTTCCATCTTAGCTCATGATCTAAACACATCCAATATGTCATATCTAAGCTGTCCAAACTCTCACACGTGACCTTTAACACCAAAATCACAAAGTCCCCTCTCAAAACCTCAAAATTGAACTTTTTTGAATTTTTCAAGCCATGTCTTGATTCAGTCACTTTCAAAACCAGATAAGACCTTAAACACACTCCAAATATCATCCTTGAACTATCCCAATTGGTTCCCCACATCTGGAACACCATTTGAGAGAGTTGCCATATTGGTCACTTTTGCCCCTTTTGCAAGAAAGAGCTCAAACTTGTTTCTGAGGATTCCAGTTGGTTCCAACCATCCTAAAAGCTTCTAAGTGATCATTTGAGGGTGTCCAAAGCATCAAATTGTTTCTGGAACAAAGCACTTGGCTGATTACACAAAAAGCTCCTAAAGAGGTAAGCATCACAACTTGAACTCTTTGAAATATGCATTGTTTTGAAGTCCACTGATCATGCACATCTTATACATGTTATATTTGTTGAGTTTGAACCAATTCATCATGTAATTCATGCCTGTAACAAGAGGTAGCATAGAAAATTCAATTATAAGCCTATTTCAAGAGCACTATCGGGTTTTGAAATATGAGCCTCATCTGAAAAAACCACCACCACCATTGGATTCCTTCTGAAATTCTAGGCAGGATAGACCTAAATTTTGTCCTAATCCATGGAGAAATGAGAAAGTTATAAGCTTCACGTTTTTGGCCAAAATCTTGCCTTGCCTTGCCTTGGCCAGGCCCAAAAACAAGGCATGCCTCATATATTCATGGGGTGGTTTTGATACACGGATGTATCACCACCCTAGTGGTAGAGGGCGAACACTGCACCCTAGAGGTCAAGGGTTCGAATCCCCCTCGCCCCAGATCCTCTTTTTTATCCCTTTTTCCATTATTTTTATTATTTTTAATGTTATTTTTAAATGATTTGGAAACTTAATAACTCTCTCAATTTTAAATCTTTTTGATTGGTTCTTTTTGCAAAAAATCACAAAAATGTTGAACTATTTTATTCCACAAAAAAATCAGATTTATTTTATTTATTTAATATAGTTGGTATTTTTGTAAATAAATTCATTTTTATTGTTTTTAAACCTTTTAAAAATGAATATTCATCTTGAAAATCAAAATCAAATGAGCCCTAAATCATCTTGTGATTAAAACCTCATTTTTCAAACCTTAACCAAAAATCACAAGTAGTTTATTAGAATTATTTGGTATTTTGGGCATTTTATTCTTTTTTATTAAAAGGATTACTTTTAAAAGAAAATGAAATTAGGGTTTCTTTGATTTTCACCCCAACAAATCTTTTTCAAACACTCATGGGCCTATAATAGAGTGTAAGACCCAATCCCTTTTTAACCAAAATCATTTTGGGCCTCAGACATTGTATAAGTCCCACTGCATTTTCAAAAAAACTTCGGCGCGATCGCCAGTTCAAAATCAAATAACCTGGGCCTCTCCTTGAGCTATAAGAACCATTTATTTTCTTAAAAAATACTTTTGGGCCTCTAATAGAGTGTAAGACCCAACCCCTTTTTGTAAATAAACATTTTTGGGCCTCACATATTGCATAAGTTCCTCTGTGTATTTTCAAAACAACAGTGCGATCGTCGCCTTTTAAAAATCATTTGGGCCTCTCTCTGAGTTGTAAGCCCCATCTCCTATACAAAAATAAATCTTGGGCCTCTAGTAGAGTTAAGACCCAACCCCTTTTGAAAACCAAAATAATTTGGGCCTCGGTCATCGTATAAGACCCACTGTGTTTTCAAACCTCGGCACGATCGCCATTTTGCAAACAAATAATCATCTGGGCTTCTCCTTGAGCTATAAGTCCCATTCCTTTTCTTAAAAATCTTTTTGGGCCCCTAATAGAGTGTAAGACCCAATCCCCTTTTAACCAAAACTTTTTGGGCCTCAGTTGTTGTATAAGTCCCGATACAAAACAACAGTGCCACCACTGTTAAAATTTGGGGCTCTCCATGAGCTGTAAGCCCCGATCCCTGTTCAAAATACTTTCTCCTTTGATTTTAAATCCAAATGTATAGTTGCTATCAAAACTTTCTATAATTTCTTTGTTGAACAACCAACAAAACAGCATGGAAGCTCTACAACAGGTAAGTGTTTATCCGCTTTCTTTTATATGCTTTCATATACATAACTGTATTGTGGGAAGCTGCGCATGGTTAGTCTTCTTTCATTCTTTTATATGCTTTCATATACATAACTGTATTATGGGAAGTTGCGCATGGTTAGTCTTCTTTCATATCCTTTTAAATACTCGTCATATATCAACTGTATATATACTAATATAGTTATTTAGAGTTTTCCCCGACAACTAGGTCTAGAACTAGGTAAAGCCCTGTTGGTCACTCTTAAATACAAACAAAACTAGATCCCCATAGGATTCCAGATACAGTCTTACCTTCTCTTGGGGTTAAACAATATGGAACAAAGAGAAAGACAGTATTCTCAGTGAACCTTTTCTCAGACTGTCACCCCTTGAAATTGTCAAAGAAATTCTACTCCCCATAGTTGATCTATTCTCCGTTAATAGCATCTCTTGAGTTTCTTCCAAACCCTCGAACTTTCCTGGAATGATCTCTTCTCTGTGAATTGCATTTCTTGAACTTCTCTTGGTTTGGGGACCCACAGGCTTCCTAAAAGCATCCCCGCCTCCTCTTGGGCTTTGTACAAGGACCCTTCGGCTTCTTAGAAGTTCTCATGCCTTCTCTTGGGCTTAATATAAGGACCCTGGCGACCTCTTAAAGGTATAAGACATAACTTAGTCATCCTTTGCTAAAGCAGTCTTTCCAGTGTCAAACCTCAGGCTACTTTAGGGTTGATTCTCATCCTTAAGGCCCTTGCCCTCTTTTGGGCATCCTACAAAAGATAAAACTCTTCAACATCAGTAGACTTGGAAAGTATAAACCCTTTGAGTCTCAAAGACATTCTCAAGTTCCTTTCAAACATAGGAAAAAACACCGATCACTCTGGATAAATCTTCAGCAGAAACCCGGTCTCTCTCATGAGAGTTCCCCACCCTTGGGCCTGCATATGGATCTAATCCTCAGCAGTAAGATAGCCTCCTCTTAGGCTTTGTATAATGATCTTTCTTCAACACAATTAGCCTCCTCTTGGGCTTTGTACAATGACCCTCCCCCAGCGGAGCTAACCTTTTCAGACTCTTTTGTTGAGTCAATCACTTTTCAGACTCTTTTGTTGAGTCAATCCTTTGTTCAGACTCTCTTGTTGAGTCAATCACCTTTTCAGACTCTCTTGTTGAGTCAATCTATTTTACCCTCAATCCTGGGCTTTGTATAGGACAGATAAAAAGACTCTCTTGTTGAGTCAATACCCTATTAGCCTCAATCTCGGGCTTCGTATGAGACAACAAATCACTCTCTTGATGAGTATAAAAGACTCTCTTGTTGAGTCAATCAACTTTCAGACTCTCTTGTTGAGTCAACTCTTTTAGCCTCCGTCTCGAGCTTTGTACAAGACACATAAAAGCACTCTCTTGTTGAGACAAACTCATTTCAGCCTCCGTCTTGGGCTTTGTACAAGACACATATGATCCTTCCTAACGGAGTCAAAAATCCCTTTTAGCCTCAATCTTGGACTTTGTATAAGACAGACAGAGCATTTTCCCCAGAAAAGTCAAACTGTTAGCCTCCTCTTAGGCTTTGTATAATGATATCCCCAGAGAGTCGGTCTCTTTTAGCCTCAATCTTAGGCTTTGTACAAGGCATATATAAACACTCTCTTGTTTAGTCAGTCATCCCTAGCCTCCTCTTAGGCTTTGTATAAGAACTTCCCCAGTGGAGTCAATCAACCTTGTGCTTTGATCAAGGCACACAAAAGTCAACAATCTCTCTTTAGAGATGACTAATTCCCTCTCAATTACCCTTTTAGCTTCATATCTTGGGCTTTGAACAAGATACAAATCACCTTTATCTTCAATCTTGGGCTTTGAACAAGACACCAAAACATCTTTTTCCTCCCTTAGAATAGGAGGAACTACGATTGCTCTGATTTCCCTATTTCGTTTAAACGGGAATACGTAGGCATAAGATTGCAAAATCTTAGCGAGCATACAAATCAAAAACTCTAGGTCTAGTACCTTCATACATCAATAAAAAATCTTAGATATAGTACCTTCCCAAAAGCCTCATGAACCGTCAAGACATTCTATTCTTAAGACAAATAACCTAAACAGAGACCCACGATTTTGATAGCATATGTAAATCAACAATCATCTGTTTAAACTCAGTAGGCAAGCAGGGTTAATTGGAGACATCTATTTCCCTTCCTTAATCAGCTTCACAGGATAAAAAATGAATCGAACTGTGGCACCCCAAAGCGATAGTGATTCGAAACCACAAAAACTGCACTACACTAAGATGGGTATTTTGAGAGGTCTAGTATCCCGTGTGGTTGAAGACAATAGAGGGGTTTTCAAAGATAGTTATGGTAAACTGTTGTCCATCCTCAATACTAAAGTGAACATCACCGCCATTCATACTCTGGTTCAGTTCTATGATCCGCCACTTAGGTGCTTCACATTTCAAGACTATTAGCTAGCACTTACACTCGAGGAGTATGCTTATATTCTGGGGGTTGAGATCAAGAAGCAGGTTCCTTATGTCTACACTAGTGGTTGTCCGAAGTTTCCCCTTATTGCTGATGCTCTTCGCATTAGTAAGAAGGATGTGGAGGATAATCTCAAGACCAAAAGGAAGGGTATTCGAGGGTTTTCTTCGAAGTTCTTGGTTGACAAGGCCACTTCTTTTGCTAAGGATGGAAACTGGAAGGCTTTCAACGTCGTTCTTGCTTTGCTGATATATGGGATTGTCTTGTTTCCGAACATGGAGGATTTTGTAGATCAGGCTACCATCAGTATGTTTTTGTTCAAGAACCCTGTTCCGACACTTCTTGCTGATACCTATCATTCTATTCATTCGAGGAATGAAAAGAAGAAGGGAACCATTGTCTGTTGTGCTCCTTTGTTGTACCGATGGTTCATGTCTCATCTTCCACAGAAGGGTCCCTTTGTTGAGAATAAGGGTAATCTCAAGTGGTCTCAACGAATCATGTCTCTTACTGCTGATGACATTTCTTGGTATTCTCGAGTCTTCGACGATATTAAGATCATTCTTCATTGTGGGAAATTCTCTAATGTGCCTCTTTTGGGTACAAAGGATGGAATTAACTACAATCCGAGACTTGCCTTCTGATAGTTGGGATATCCTATGGTTGCCAAGCTGATCCTGAGGTAGTGGAAGAGTTCATTTTTCATTAAGGGGTTGATGACATGGGATTGCTAAAGAGGTTTAGTGCCGCTTGGACTCAGATTCACTCCGAAGGAAGGGCCGATTTGGGTAAGAAGAATTGCATAGCCAAGGAAGCTTACACACTTTGGGTCAAAGAGCGCGTCAAAGAGATCTTGTTGCCATTCTCTTTCGAGCCTTCCATGAATGCCAAGTCTCCTGAACTTGCCATTGTTCCTCCATCTGAAGTCGACCAACTCAAGCTGACTATTGAGAAGTTGAAGAAGGAGAATGCACATCTTCGTCTCAACCTTGACAAAGTCACTTCCAAGAAGGATTGTCTACAGATTGAGCTCCATCAAAAGCGTAAGCGCATGCTCAAAGAGGTGGAGATTGAACAGAACAAGCGTAGGAAAGTAGGTGATGCTTTGAAGAGCACCTATGATGGACTCGCTTCAAAGAAGAGACAACTTGCTGATATCCAGTATCAAGCCTACAAGGATGAGTTGGGCTACAAAAAGCAACTTGAAGAGCTTCGAGGGAAGTTATCCGAGTTCAAGACAAAGTGGCAAAGTGAGTAAGACCGTGCTAATCAATTAGCAAAGGACTTTTCTCAGTGTCAAGCAAAGCTCGAAAAAGTCTTCGGTGAGATTCAGAAGCTCCAGGATCAAGCACATCAGAGCCGAGAGTAGATTAGTTTGCTCAACACAGAGAGCACTCATTGGGAGCAACAAAGTTGTCATCTGTAAAACCTCTTGGATCAGAAAGAGGCCTTTCTTCAGGATATGCTGCAGGGACTAAACCATTCTTTGCTGTGCAACCTCATGAAGGATGCAAAGTATTGTAGTGAGAGACATGGCCGTCTAGCCAGATTTGCTGAGCATGCACTTGAGGACTTACCGAGGTTGTTGAGGGATGCTTATGCCGATGTGTTGCCACACCAGCTTCCTTGGGTTGTTTTCCACTTCTTGTCTGTTTGTAGGGTGGTATTTGATAGGATCCATGCAGATTTTGTTGTAGCCCAAAAGACAGATATTTGATGTATACTTGACTTGTACTTCTTTCTTTTATTGTTGAATGAATGAATGAAGTTTCCCGCCAATCTTATCTTTCGCACCTTTACTTGTATTCTTTAGGATTATTGTCAACAAAGATAAGTTTAAGAATTCCTAGAATTTAAAACTTTATTTTTGCATGCATAGCATACATTCATTTCCACTCACATGCACGTCCCTTCATTCGGAAAACCGTTGCTCATCCTTGTCTATCTTACTTGTAGCAAGACGAAGACTCGACATCGGTATTTCACTCGCTAAAGCAAATACAGAATCATGGCTGACTTCGAAGCTGAGAACGCTGCTTATAAGGAAACTGTGGCTCAATTCCAAGGTCGGATGGATTAGTTTTAGACGAACATGGATGTTAACATGGAACTCCTTCGTGCTCAGAAGGACGCTGCTGCTGCCACTTCTGTTGTTGCAACTGCTACTGATGCAACCGTCGTCACTCCTATTGTGACTATGTCTCCTGTTGTTACAACCACTCCTGCTGTTGTTCCTTCTCTTGCTACTGTTGAAGTGTCAGTTGAGCCTGTGAATCAACCTATTGTTCATCCGTCGAATTCTCAATCCGGTTTGAACAAGATGCCCGCTGGTTTTCCTTGGGGTATGTCTTCGAATTACACTCCTTATATTGCAAATAATGGTAGTGCCTTCATACCATATCAGCCTTTTGTTGTGCCCATTCCTAATGGGAATACTGTTGCATATCCATGGGGTATGCCTACTCCGGTTCCACCTCCAGTGGTGAATGATGATCATTAGAATCTTCAGGTTAAGACTCGTCAGACTCCTGGGTTGGCTGACATTGAAACTCCTGATGAAGAAGAGCATGTGTATAAGGGTCCTACTATTCATGTTTCGGTTTCATCTCAAGCTGTTCAAACTGCTGTTCAGAATGTTCATCCAGGAATGCTCTATCCTGGGCCATCTTCATCGACTATGATACCTCTTCAGAATTATCCGTTTGGTGTTCAGTTGGGTCAGAATGCTGGTCAGATGGTTAATCAGAGTTTGGTGTATCCTTCTCAGTTTGCTACTCCGCAAGTGCACGCTCCGTCCCCATCTCAACTGCCAAATCCTCATATTCTTGTTAGGCCTGTTAATCAAAGTAGACCTACTGACTACAAGTTGTTGGAAGACCGTATCTGAGCTATTGAAGGGTTTTCTGCTTTTGACATGAAGGCCAAGGACTTGTATTTGGTTCTGAATGTTGTGCTGCCGCAGAAATTCAAGATACCCGAGCTACCAAAGTATAAAGGTTTGAGTTGCCCGCGTAGTCACATCACTATGTACTGCAGGAAGATGGCATCCTATATTAATAATGATGAATTGCTAGTTCATTGTTTTCAAGATAGTTTGTTTGGTACTTCCTTGGATTGGTACATGGGCTTGGAACGCAGCAAAATTCGTACTTGGAGGGATTTGTCTGAAGCATTCTTGAAACAGTACAAATACAATCTTGATTTGGCGCATACCAGATTGTAGTTGCAAAACCAATCTCAGCACTCAGCTGAAACATTCAAAGAGTATGCACAAAGATGGCGTGAGATGGCATCACGTGTGCGGCCTGCCTACTCTGACAATGAGTTGGTTGACATCTTCATGGGTACATTGCAAGGATCCTATTATGAGAAAATGGTGGGTAGTTCTTCATCGAACTTTGCTGATGTTGTAACCATTGGTGAACGAATTGAGAACGGTTTGAAGACTGGAAATATTCCTGGAACTGTTTCCCAGCAGCCGGCCAGAAAATCTCAGAATAATCAATCAAAGAAGAAAGAAGGTGAAGCCAACGCTGTGAAAACTCAAGTTTCTCCTTAGTATCAAGCTCCCATGGGTCCCATGCCATATTATCCATATCCGTACATTGCTGCTACACAATATCAACAACCACCGTATCAGTATCATCCACAACAACCAGTTCAGAATGCTCAAAATCAGCAACAACTGCAACATCAACAACAGACTCAACAAAACAACAAAAATCAACAAAATCAGAACCGTCAGAACAACAACCAAGGAAATCGCAAGCGTCTGAATTTTGACAGGATTCCGGTGTCATACACTGAATTGTTTCTTTACTTGGTTCACCAAGGGACAATTGTTCCCAAGCAGATCGCACCTGTGATTCCTCCATTTGGCCCGAAGCATAATCGAAATGCGTCTTGTGCTTATCACGCTTGATACATAGGACATGCAACAGAGGACTGTTTTGTTTTCAAAACCAAAGTTCAGGAACTCATTGATAAGAAGATTCTAACTTTTACGGAGGAAGATCCTAACATTCATAATAATTCGTTGCCAAATCACGGTGGACCCGTGGTTAACATGATGGAGGATAATTCAAGGGCTGAATTGATCATGGATGTTGACGAGGTAAAAACCCCGATGACTATGGTTTTCAAGAGATTGAATGAGCATGGGTTGTTGAAAGGATTGCAAGGTAAGTGTTAGATTTGTGACGATAATCCCAACCAGTGTCGAAGGCTGAAGGGTTGTGTCCAGATTTTGATGAACTGAGGTGGGGTCCAATTTGCCAGATCTAAACCTGTTGAGGAAGTTGCTGCTACCGAGCCATTCACCATTGTCTATAGGAAGGTTCCTGTTGAATCCCCTAAGAAGAAGGTATAACCTATTGTTGTTTGCCTGCCAAATTCATTTCCATATCAGAATTCTAAAGAGGTACCTTGGAGGTATGAGTCTACTGTGGTTTTGGGAGGTCAAGAGATAAGGTTCGCTGAGTCTGAGATTGTGAATATTACAGCTGCTGGAGGTATGCCTCGTAGTGGACGGGTGTTTGCTTCGAAGGTCACTACAAAGCCTGTACAAGTTCCAACCGTTGTTCCTCTCAAGGAGATTCCTGCATCTGCAATCCCTATTGTTCAACAAGGGGCATCTACTACAGTTCCGGTGCCAACTATTCTGTCTGAGGATATTTCAAAGAGCAAAGAGACACTTGATGATCAAGAATTCCTTAAGTTTATTAAGAAATGTGACTTTAAAATTGTGGATCAGGTGGGATAGACACCCTCAAAGATCTCAATTTTATCCTTAATCATGAGCTCTCCTATGCACAGATCAGCTTTGTTAAAAGTCTTGAACATTGCTCATTTTATGCATGATATATCCGTTGTCGAGTTCAATGACATGGTGGCTAATATAACAGCGAGCAGGTATTTGGGTTTTAATGAATCAGAATTGCCTCCTGAAGGAGCTGCCTAAAACAAAGCACTGCATATATCTGTCACCTGTATAGACATCCTCTTGTCTCGTGTTCTAGTGGACACTGGTTCTTCCCTCAATGTGATGCCCAAGGGCACATTGAGTCAATTACTGGTAGGAGGAAGCGAGGTGAGGCCAAGCTCCTTAGTCGTCAAAGCCTTTGCTGGTTCTCGAAGGCAAGCCATTGGGGAAGTGGATTTACCCATCAAGGTTGGACCACATTTGTTCACCATAACTTTCCAGGTGATGGACATCAATCCGATGTACAATTCCCTATTGGATCGCCCGAGGATTCACGCCGCAGGGGCAGTTAGATCCACTTTACATT
Source organism: Lathyrus tuberosus (assembly GCA_022829125.1). NCBI lineage: Eukaryota > Viridiplantae > Streptophyta > Magnoliopsida > Fabales > Fabaceae > Lathyrus > Lathyrus tuberosus. The sequence goes on from JALAZF010000040.1 coordinate 20,858,919, forward strand.
AGAAGTTGAAATTCATGTTCGACGATCAGCTGGTCATTGTCTATGGTGAAGAAGATCTGATTGTGAGCAAGTTATCATCTTTCTGATACGTCGAGACCAAAGAAGGCATAGCTGAGGTGCCGTTGCAGTTTCCCGAGTTTGAATATGTCAGCTCTACTTCAACTAGTCAAAGTAGATCACCACAAGTGACCTTAGCATCTGCTAAGAGTGCTAAAGAGACCATCGAGAAACGTGCCTTGCCAGGATGGGGGCATGTGATTGATGTGGTTGAGAAGCATAATCGATTTGGATTGAGTTATCGTCCTGGTTGACAATCTAGTTCACATGGTTAGAAGCAATGCAATGTGATCAAGTTCAGTAGCGCGGGTTTTCAGATGGGTGCCATCGTGGCATCCCTTGATGATGCTGGTCCCAGTAACCAGACTTCAAGCTTTGTGCGCAAGTGTCTGCTGGGTTTCAAGCTCAACAACTGGACATCTACCGTGATTCCTGTGGTTTTCCCAACAAACATGTAATGCATTTTGCTTTCTCATTCCCTCGTCCTCGCCCGAGACGAGTGGATAACTTGTAAAGGGCATCACGCTTTTGCAATATTATGTGATCAATAAATAAAAGTTTTTTTGCATTCAAAATCATGCTCTATTTTCTTCCTTTATTTTACTTTTTCACAAACAAATGGCAAAAGTTTCTTTTATTTTCACTTTTCAAAATAGCTCATTCTAAATATATTGATAAACATGCAGAAATAATAAATGCATTGATAACAACATGGCAAAAATCCGTTGTAATTCTGGGATTCAAATTAACCAAGCCGAAGAAGATGGTGAGGAAGATTGTGAATTACCAGCTGAACTAGTAAGGCTCCTTGAGCACAAGCAGAAACAGATTCAGCCACACAAAGAGCCAGTAGAAGTGGTCAATCTTTGTACTGATGAGGTTAGAAGGGAAGTTAATATTGGCGCGTCCCTCGCAGAGCATGTACACTCCGAGTTGGTCAAGTTATTGAAAGAGTATGTTGATATCTTCGCCTGGTCTTATCAAGATATACCTGGGTTGGATACCAACATCGTTGAACATTACTTGCCACTCAAGCCCGGATGTCCTCCTGTCAAGCAGAAACTCAGGAAGACTAGACCCGACATGGCACTCAAAATCAGAGAAGAGGTAAAGAAACAACTTGATGCTGGGTTCCTCGCCACTTCCGAATATCCTGAATGGGTTGCCAACATCATCCCGATTCCGAAGAAAGACGGGAAGGTCAGAATGTGTGTGGATTATCGAGATCTCAACAAGGCAAGCCCGAAAGATGATTTTCCTTTGCCTCATATTGATGTCTTGGTGGATAATACAGCACAGTTCTTTGTCTTTTCATTTATGGACGGTTTTTAAGGGTATAATCAGATAAAAATGTCCCCAGCTGATATGTAGAAGACTACTTTCATCACGCTGTGGGGTACATATTGTTACAAAGTCATGCCATTTGATAAATGGATGATGATGATTCTTGAAGTTCTTGAACTTTTCTCCAAATTTTCCTCTTCTCCACTTTTCTCTCCTTCCTTTCCTTCTTTCTTCTTTCTCTCTCTTTCTTACTAACTTTTTCTTTTGTTTGGAAAACGGGAGGAAAAGGAAACATATAGTAAACTATCATTAATAAATAATACTACTAAATGTCCAAAAAGTCTCTTAAGTCCAAATTAGTAAAATACCTCAGAGTCAGATAATATTAATTGGATTTATTCTAAGTTCCACAGTTATTCTAATTATTTTGTCAAATAATTTCTCAGAGTACACTGGGCTCAGTCGATCACAATATAATATTATCCGGAGTAATAAAATATGGGGTATTACACACATGTTTGATAATTTTGATCATTTTAATTGAATTTTTATTCAATTAAAATACATTTTAAAATAAAATTAGGGTTTTGATTATTTTCACCCTTACAAATCTTTTTCAAAACACTTTTGAGCCTCTAATAGAGTGTAAGACCCAACCCCTTTGTACATAAATAATTTTTGGGCCTCAGTCATTGTATAAGTCCCACTATGTTTTCAAAATCTCGCGCGATCGTCACCTTTTAAACAAAAATCATCTGGGCCTACCCTTGTGTTGTAAATCCCATTTCTTTTATTTTTCCAACCTTTGGGCCTCTCCTTGAATTGTAAGACCCATCCCAATTGTACAAAAACCTAATTTAGGCCTCAGTCATTGTATAAGTCCCGATACAATTTTCAGATCAACGGTGCGATTATTGTTTTTCATCTGGGCCTCTCCTTGAGTATAAGCCCCAATCTTCTTTTCAAAAACAAATTCCCTTTTGATTTAGGTTCAAATCCATAGTTGTTATCAAAACTTTCTTTAATTTCTTGAACAACTAACCATACAGCTGTTACAATGGAAGCTTGCTCGCCTCTAATTTTTATCAGCTTTCTTTTACATACTTGCACATATATATAATTGTTTGTGCTGGAAGTTTGCTCACCTGTAAGTCCTCCTACCTTCTCTTTTACATACAATATATATTTCATATATATATATGCCTGTATATTATCTGCTTAGAGTTTTCACCGACAATTAGGTCTAGAACTAGATAAAGCCAGTGGTCACTCTTTCAACAGTCAAAACTAGTTCCCCATAGGAATTCCAGATACAGTCTTGCCTTCTCTTGGGCTTATACAATATGGAACAAAGAGAAAGGCATTATTCTCGGTGAAACTTTTCTCATACTTTCACTATTAGAAAAATTGTCAAAGAGATTCATTCCCCCAGAGAGGATTAATTCCCGGTGAAACCTCTCTTGAATTTCTTCAAACCATAGAACTGTTCACTAAAGAAAATATTATTCCCGGTGAAACTTTTCTTGAACCTTTCTTAAGTTTGGACCCACAGGCTTCCTAAAAGCATCCTCACCTCCTCTTGGGCTTTGTAGAAGGACCCTTTGTCTTCTTAGAAGTTCTCATGGCTTCACTTGGGCTTAATACAAGGACCCTGAAGACCTCTTAAAGGTATGGGACAAAACCTAGTCATCCTTTAAAACACAGCCTCCTCTTGGGCATCATACAAAGATAAACTCTTCCATACCAGTAGACTTAGACGGTCTAATCTCCTCTTGGATCTTAAAGACATTCTCAAGTTCCCTACAAACACATGAATAAACCCTGGTCATTTAACCAATATCCAGTAGAGTTGAAACCTCTATAGGTTTTCAAAACTCAATCTTTAAACTCTCACTTTAAATTTTCCCAGCTAGGGTTAGCTTATCATCAATATAACACTATCCCAAATCAGAACCTTAAGGGATCTGATACCTCAACTCTTCTGTAACCCTCAGCAAGAGTGATCCCCCGACTTGGACCTGCCTCTGGATCTCAATAATCCTCAGCAGAAGCCAGACTCCTCTTAGGCTTTGTATAAAGATTTTCCTCAGCAGAATTAGCCTCAAAAGCACCCTTTTGTTGAGTCCATCTTCTTTCTTAACACTCTTTTGTTGATTTAACCCTTTTTAGCCTCAATCTTGGGCTTTGTACAAGACAAACAAAGCACTCTCTTATTGAGTCAATCACCTTTCCACACTCTCTTGTTGAGTCAATGGTATAAAACATAAGCACTCTCTAGTTGAGTCAATCATTCCCTTTTAGCCCCAATCTAGGGCTTTGTACAAGACATATATAAACTTTCTCCAACAAAGTAAAAATCTTCATAACCTTCTCTTAAGCTATGGATAGACATCTTCCCCAGCGAAGTCAATTCCTCCCAACCTTCCTTTAGGCTTTGAGAATCAATATCCCTAAGCAGAGCCAATCCTCTTTCCAGCCTCAATCTTGGGCTTTGTACAAGACACCCATAAATATCCTCTCACTAGTAGAGTCAACATCGTCCAGCCTCAATCTTGGGCTTTATACAAGACACCAAATAAAGCACTCTCTTGCTGAGTCAGTCTCATTTCAGCCTCAATCTTGGGCTTTGTACAAGACACCGTATAAATCTCTCCAGCAGAGTCAATCTTCTTTTAGCCTCAATCTTGGGCTTTGTACAAGACAGATAAAACCTCTCACCTATAGACTCAGTTTCCTCTTTTAGCCTCAATCTTGGGCTTTGTACAAGACAGACAAAATATTTCCCCGAAAAAGTCAACTTTCAGCCTCCTCTTAGGGTTTGTATAATGATATCCCCACAAGAGTTAGTCTCTTTCTACCCTCAATCTTGGGCTTTGTACAAGACAGATAAACACTCTCTTGTTGAGTCAGTCTTTTCTAGCCTCCTCTTAGGCTTTGTATAAGGACTTCCTCAGTGGAGTCAATCAATCTCTTAGGTTCAACCTTGGGCTTTGATCAAGGCACACAAAAATTAACATCCCCTCAGAGGAAAATCAAAATCTCTCTGTAGGAAGACATTTCTCTGTGTTATCACACCTCAAGTCAAATAAATCAAAATAAACCCTAATCCCAGATAATTGTTGTAAGTGGCACACTTGTTGATTAAAAAATCCAAGTTGTCGTCCATCTCTTATCCTGGTAAAATCCCCTCTTTCATCTAATTGCTGGAAGCGGCAAGCCTCTGGATTATTTACATCCACGCCAATGTCCCTCTAGCATGAAAAACCCCTAAGGAAAAATGGCATTACTCTACACTGAGTTTGTTAGACAATGGCTATGGATCTAGAAGGGGGTTGAATAGATCCCTAGAGTTTTACACGCAAATGGTTATTAAAAAGTTAGTTTTAAAATGTTTAACGGAAGTTACCACTGGATTGTACGTCTACCACGAACCTTCTACTAAAAGGATCTGATATGCACGAATATATTGAGAATGAGTATGGAAGAGAAAATTTCAGTTCGATTACTACACTTATAACGCAATCAACAAAATATCTCTTGCTTGATGTTTAATCCAAACCAATGAGGTAAAACGATAAACAATTAAAAGCAATGCGTTCGATTTTTTGCTTTGAAACAAATTATCAAACACCTGGTGTGCGTAAACACACTAAGTGCAGAATTTCTATGGAAGGTAATGTAAAGCTGCCCCAAGATACAATTCAAGGAATTGTATCAATTTAACAACACAGTTTCTCAGCTTACGATTACACTACGACAGAAATTTCGATAACTTGCGACTTCACAAATTCGAATAAACTGAAATGTAAAAGAGTTAAGGGAAAGAGAGAACAAATGAGATTTGATTAGGTAGTTCCCCAATCGTTCTCGCTTTGGGTACGTCTTCCCCCAATTCCACAATTGGAATTGATATATATATATATATATATATATATATATATATATATATATATATATGTAGGTGTTGTAAATTGTTTATTTCAAGAGAATAACAATGAACATCCAAACCCTTGAACGTCTTCGATCGTTGATGCAGAGTCTTCTCTCCCCTTGATTCAAGATGAATCAAGTGCTTCGAATATGGTTGATCCAATTACCGTCCCACGCTACTAAACTGAAAGAACCCACCGTTCTTCGGTTACCTTGACTATATCAATTGTGATCTACCAAAAATTAAAACCCAAACCCCTCTTCTTCAATCCTCCGATTACAGCTACTAAACCGAACAATTGCTCCAATCTTCGGTTACCTTCGCCCTGCTGAATCCCTGTAGAACGAAACGGTTTGTGCAAAAACCCCCAAAATCTACTCGATTCTTGGAGGAAAAAACAAACTGGTTTTATTGAAGAAACACCTACCAAGCTCTCAACCCAGAAAAAAAAGATCATACACTTCCTAAATTCTGAACGTTATCAGTTCGATCAGAGGGCGACACAAACAAAGATGATTATGTGTGATTGTTTGTTTACTCAATGAAGAAGATGAAGATGAAGAGAAAAATGGTATCTATTTTCACGTTTCTTATTTTTTTGGATAATGAGAGGACCAAACTATTTATAGGGAATAAATTAACCCACCAAAAGTTGTAGCAGAAATAACAGAAAAAATTTAAGTGAAAAAATCAGTTCAGGCAAGTTATGGGTCGACTCATGCTTTAATGAGGGTCGGCGTGCGCTGACCCGTGGAAAACATTGTGAAAAATTGACCAGAATGCGTCGACCCAAAGTCATGATGCGTCGACGCATGAATGCAATTTCTGCATTCCCATAATTATGCGTTTTCCCGTTTATTTCACACGTCTTGCATCAGTAATTATGCGTCGACTCATGCACATAGTAGGTCATCGCATAACTTGTATTTTTTTACAGAAATTGCATTTTTTTTGCACATCTTAACTAACCGAAACCCAGGCAAACATACTAGACACCAGTATTATGGTCATGCACATGTATTTATGGATAAGACAAAGTCCTATATGTCTAGACACATGAACAACAATGACTCGATGCGATTTACCCGACAAGAGAAGTGATACCACTCAAATTAAAATCTACTACTTAGCATATTTGTTGACATCATTAAAACGAAACGGATGAGAGACCTTAGCCCTCACATACTCCCCCTTTTTGATGATGGCAACACTATTTTAGCTTTCATGTGATTTGTAATTTGTGAACGAACAAGCTCCCCCTGTCTTTAACACTTGATTAATTTCCTGCTAATTTTCTGCTTGCTCCTTCTCCCCCGTTGTCAACATCAAAAAGAAGAGAAGAAGGTGGTCAAAATAAAACTATAACACGTAAGGATCCATCACATATTTGCAACACAACATCATTAACACGCATCCACATATGCTACAGTTAACGTAAAATTGAAAGCGGATAAATACGGAACATAAATCGCAAAGACAATTCATTCCATACGTAAGAATTTCAAAACAACTGAAGCAAAAGTCAAAGTTTAAACAATGGTATAAAACATGCAAACTAAATAACAAAACAGAAATGCAAAACAAAAGCAATATGATGCCTTAATCTCTATGGCCTCCTCCCCCAATATGGATGACCTCTTCCCCCATAATACTGGCCTGGTGGTGGCAAATCTTCTAGGTGCAGGTTGAGTTCGATCAGGGTGCGATTTAGAGTACCAAGACTATTAGCAAGATTCAGATTCAGTTGAGTCAAGTTCTCGTCCATTTGGTTGAAGCGAGTCATAGACGCGTCAGCAAACCTGTTAAAGTTAGTGATGTGAGCCGAGACTTGATTGGATAAGTTTGTGAACCGTTCTTCCTGAGCATTGTAGCGGCTTTCTTGCAATGCTTAGAATTCTTGATTTTGAAGATTCATCTCATTTAACCTTGCCAGAATCTCTTCAGATGCCTGGAAATCATACTAAGGATGTGGAGTTGGAGGTGCCGAATAATCAGGTTGCTGCCAACCATACTCCTTGCCATAGGTGGGAGGAACATATGCGTCACCAAGAGTAGTCCAGTAGTTGTTTTGCCAGTCTCCCCAATCTTGATTCTCAGAATTGTCCTCATGTTGATCGTCCATCCATGCGTTGTTGTCTTCCTCTTGCATAACCACATCAACATCATTAACATCTTGACGATCACCATCATGTACGTCCTCTCATCAGCATTTCCTTCATAATGAACAGGTTCTTCAGGTTCAGGTTGAAAAGGATGAGTCGATCTGTGTCGGTAATTGAATTTCTTATTAACCGAATCCCAATTGTAGCCCATCATGGTGAGGGTTTTTGGTTGAAATTGTTGTTTAGATGAAATCTCAATGTAAGGAATATTTGGAACTGAAATCCCAACCTTGTTCAAGATATTCTGAATACAGGATGCATAACCTAGAGCCTGGTATTTGTCGGAGCTGCGGGTAATGAACATCTGATATGCAAAATAGTATGGCCAGTTGATTTTGATCCGATTTTTCAGAATACACATGAGATGAACTTCATCCTTCTCAACCCGTGAGTATCCACCTTCCTTCGGTCTTAAAATACGAGCAACAATCCATTGCAAAATGCGGTCTTCAAATTTCAAATGACAGGTAGTGACATTTTTCGGAAAGATGCACTTGCCACAACATCGTCAGGATATGGTTCCCATAACATAGAGTTTAGAGCAGTGTTAAACTCAAAGTTTTGAACAAACGTTTTATCAGTTACTCTTGGTAGATTTTCATTTGTGTCCAAGCTAAACAAAGTAGCCCATAAATCATTGTTCACATCATGAAGTGCATTATTCATAGAAAACTTAAACTCATCCCCCTTAAATTTACCCTTGATTCCACAGTAGAATACTCGAATCAGATCACTATTGTACTTATCATCACATTCCAGGAACTCACCAAGATTCTGAACATTGAGTATTTCAGTTATCTCAGGAATGTGATAATCTTCACCCATCAATACATAGAAACCATGTTGTGGTATAACATCACGATTACTAAACAATGCCTCATAAGGACTAGATAGTGCATCAAAAACTAAAGAGTTAACAGTTACCAGTTTTGAAGAGGTTCCGGAAGATGAAGGTCTGGTTGTTCTTTTACCGGTTGTTCGTCTGGAAGCCATTTTTTATGAAGGTTTGAAGAAGATGAACAGTGCACACAGTGGTAGAGAGGATGATGAACAGTGCGCTAAAGTGGAGAGAATGATGATCAACCGTTAGAAACCCTTGTTCTTATACCCTTGAGGATTCACTTTTTTTGGGTTTTTATTTTTAGGGATGGAGATTAATGGGTATTGATGAGGTTTTATGGAAGAAATAGAGAGAGAGAGAGACCATAAAATCTAATATGATTACATGCAATGAATAAGAATTTAAGAGTAGTGAAAATATGTAGTGGGAATAGGTAGCAATAGGTTGGCGCACGCATTCCAATTAATGCAGGTATTATGAACGTGACAGTTATGTGTCGACCTATGTACAGGGTGCGTTGACGCATGCAAGTGCTGCGCTAACCCGTTTGTTTCCCTTAACAAATGCATCAGCTTATGAGTCGACCTATGATGTGGTCCGGTCGACGCATGCAAGGCAAAAATGGAAAAAATTGAAATTTTGCAAACATAAGTTCCAAAGGATAAATAAACATGCACACACATAGAACAAACATCCACATGAACAATATGTGCTAAAAAAGCAATAAACATCAAGTTTAAGGTACTTAATATGGCACAAAATATGTTAAACATCTATAAATCGGAACGATATTACCTTGATCACCATGACGATAAGAGCCCTCACATATAGCTAAATATCTCTTTGCATTGTTAGTGAAAAGAATAAACAAGCATGTATATATATATATATATATATATATATATATATATATATATATATATATATATATATATATATATATATATATATATGTGAAGATCACTATCTTAAAGGATTATCAAACACGATCCGAGATATCGAGAATGCCAAGTTCCCAACGGATGTGAAAGAAAGGCTCAGTGGCTAACGGTTTTGTAAAAATGTCAGCAAGTTGATTTTTAGTATCAACATGCTCAAAGATCACATCACCTTTCTCTACATGATCCCTAAGAAAATGATGGCGTATTTCGATATGCTTGGTGCGTGAATGTAATACGGGGTTCTTAGTTAGGTTTATTGCACTAGTGTTATCGTACAAAATAGGAATACGCTCAAGTTTTAAACTGAAATCAAGCAATTATTGTTTAAGCCATCAGACTTGAGCACAACAACTGCCTGCGGCAACGTATTCTGCCTCGGCTGTTGACAAAGTAACCGAAACCTGTTTCTTGCTATACCAACTCACCAAGGAATTTGCAAAAAGGTGACACGTGCCACTAGTATATTTCCTATCCAACTTGTACTCGGCAAAGTCGGAATCGGAATAACCAACTAAGGAACAAACACTACCTTTGGAATACCACAGCCCATACTTTGGAGTACCGGAGAGGTATCAAAGTATGCACTTAACTGCTTTTAAGTGGGATTCCTTGGGATGTGCTTGATACCTCGCACACATGCATACACTGAACATAATTTCGGGTCGTGATGCGGTAAGATAAAGAAGAGATCCAATCATACCTCGATACTTCTTTACCTCTACATCCTTACCATTTTCGTCACGATCAAGATTGGCACAAGTAGGCATTGGAGTATCTATTGCTTTGCAGTTTAGCATATCAAAATGTTTAAGTAGCTCAAGACAATATTTCGTTTGACTCACGAATGTTCCCTCTTCAAGTTGTTTGATTTGCAATCCGAGGAAATAATTGAGCTCCCCCATCATGCTCATTTCAAACTCCCCCTGCATCAAACTATAAAACTCCTTGACCAAGGTCATGTTAGTAGACCCAAAGATAATATCATCAATATAAATTTGTACCAATATTAAATGTTTTCCTTGACGTTTAACAAAGAGGGTTGTGTCAACCTTCCCTTTTGAATACCCTTGATCAATTAAAAATTTGCTTAGACGTTCATACCAAGTCCTAGGGGCTTGTTTAAGTTCGTACAAAGCACGTTTAAGTTTGTAGACATGATCAGGATATTCATGGGATTCAAAACCGAGAGGTTGGGAAACATAAACCTCTTCATTTATATATCCATTAAGGAAAGCACTTTTAACGTCCATTTGGAATAATTTGAAGTTCTTAGTGCAAGCATAAGCAAGTAAAAGGTGTATTGCCTCGAGTCGGGCACCCGGCGCATAAGTTTCCTCATAGTCGATTCCTTCCTCTTGGTTATAGCCTTGCGCTACAAGCCGCACTTTGTTACGTGTTATTACTCCATTTTCATCAAGTTTATTCCTAAACACCCATCGGGTGCCGATTACTCGATGATCTCGCGGAGGGGGGACAAGGTCCCAAACCTCATTCTCCTGAATTGGTTTAGTTCATCTTGCATTGACAAAAACCAATGCTCATCGAGTAACGCCTCCTTTGCATTTTTAGGTTCAACTTGGGAGACAAAAGCAGAGTAATAGAAAAAATTACTAAGTTTAGAGCGAGTGGTTACTCCCTTAGAGATATCACCGAGAATGTTGTCAATTGGATGGTCTTTTGAAGACTTCCAAGCTGAAGGAAGTTCATCTTTATCAGAATGATGATCATCCTCACTTTTCAACGGTAGGTGATCCTTTTCCTGCTTAATACGCACTGCTTCAGGCTGATTAGTTCCCTTATCAGTGTCCTTGATTATGTCTTCAGTAGGTACACCTGCACCATGAAAAGAACTACCTTCTCCGACATTTCTCGGATAAGACTCATCAAAGGTTACATGAACTGACTCTTCAACTACACGTAACCTCTTATTTTAAATTCTATACGCTTTACATGACTGAGAGTATCCAAGAAAAATACCCTCGTCGGCCTTGGCATCAAACTTACCAAGAGCCCTTTCCCATTATTTAACACAAAGCATTTGCAACCAAATACATGAAGGTGAGAGATATTTGGCTTACGCCCTTTTAAAAGCTCATACGGTGTCTTGTTTAGAATAGGTCGGGTGAGAACCCTATTCAAAACATAATAAGCCGTACTTATGGCGTCGGCCCGAAAGTATTTTTGTAGTCCACTATCATTGATCATAGTCCTTCCAAGTTCCTCCAAAACTCTACTTTTACGTTGCACTACCCCATTTTGTTGAGGGGTACGTGGTGCGGAAAAATTATGATCAATTCCGTTGGAATCACAAAATGCTTCAAACAAATGATTTTCAAACTCACCCCAATGTTTGTGTTTAACTTGTTCTGAGATAACTTAGCAAATCGTTCAAAGGTCGAAAAGGTATCACTCTTATTTGCTGAGAAAATAGTCTAGCAAAACCTAGAAAAATAAGCGACTATCACAAACCCATAATAGTTACCACCTAGGGTTTTAACCCTAGATGGTCCAAAGAGGTCCATATGGAGGAGCTCAAGGGGTCTCATAGTTGAAACGATGTTTTTAGATTTGAATGAGAATCTTGTTTGCTTCCCCATTTGACACGCATCACAAAGGTGATCCTTTGTGAAATTAATTTTGGGCAAACCGATGACTAGGTCTTTAGAGACTATTTTGTTAAGAAAATCAAAGTTGATGTGAGCCAACCGTCTATGCCACAACCATAAATCTTCATTCATAGAGACTAGACATTTGTCTCCATTCAACGATACCTCATTTAAGTCTAGAATATAGACGTTGTTCACCCTCAAGCCCTTAAACACATTCTTTTTGTCACTATCTTCAACTATGCAACAATCCTTTAAAAAAGATACTTTATAATCCTTGTCACATAGTTGACTAATGCTTAAAAGGTTGTGTCTAAGGCCTTCCACAAGCATCACATCAGAGATAGTAGTAGATGAGGGGTTACCTACACTACCTTTGCCGAGAATATGTCCCTTATTGTTATCTCCGTAGGTGACAAACCCCTTTTTGTTCGCCACAAAGTCGATGAAAAGAGATATGTCGCCGGTCATATGTCTTGAGCAACCACTATCCAGAACCCATCTTCTTTCGGTGGTCTCAAGACTTTGTACCTCCTTTTTATTGCTTCGTTGAGCCATAAGACATAGATTTACAGACTCGCTTTCGTCACTTGAGCTGTCCCCTTTCTCGGACTCACTATCGCTTTCCCAAGTGATGTAAGCTCGTCTTGACTTGTTTGACTTCTTATTTTGACGACCCTTGTCCTTGTCTTTGTCCTTCTTAAGAAATGGGCAATCCGGCTTGTAGTTCCCGGATTTCCCACAATTGAAACAAGATCCTTTGGCTTTGCTACTCTTGTTTCCTTCGTTAGTAGATTGCTTCCTAAACTTGACTAGATTTTTATCCGAGTGTTGGATCTCATTTTTCCGAATATACCTATTGTATCTCTTCACAAATAGGCCCATGTCTTCACCAGATTCATCATCTTTGTCGTTGTTGGTTTCACTATCACTATGCTCTTGGTGTGTGGACTTAGAACAAGAAGTCTTAAGAGTAATCGACTTCTTCTCCAAATCTTTTGCCTTCTCTTTCTTTATGCTCTTTTCATGTTTTTCCAATCCAATAAGCACCTGCTCATGCTCATCGAGTTTACAAAAAAGTGTTGTGAGGTCAAGTGTAGCAAGATCGTTGACCTCCTTGATAGCGGTGACCTTCGGTTGCCATTCCCTGTTTAAACACCTCAAAATCTTGTTAATAGCAACCTCATTTGGAATTGGTTTACCAAGAACATGCAATTTGTTGATAATGTGAGTAAATTGTTTTTGCATATCCGCAATGGTTTCCCCTTGCTTCATGTAAAACAAATCAAACTCTTGCGTTAGTGTATTAATACGAGCCATCTTAACATCATTAGTGCCTTCGTGGGCTACTTGTAAAGCATCCCACATGGCTTTGGCCGTTTCACAATGGGAGTCTCGATAATACTCGTCAACTCCCAAGGAGAAGATGATCATATTACGAGCCTTCCAATCATAGCTGTACTTTTTCTCGTCCTCCTCATTCCATTGAGCTTCGGGTTTAGGAACGACAATGCCTTCCGCATTTGTCATAGTAATTTCCATGCGACCGTTTAAAATAACTTTCCAAACCTTCCGATCTATGGAATTAATATGGACGTGTATACAATCCTTCCAGTAGCTGTAATTCTCACCTGTAAAAACTGGAGCTCTATTATAAGCCCCTTTAGGTTCGTTCGCCATGATCCAAGAAGTTTTACCGAAGCACCAGAATTAACCGGAGCTCGTGATACCACTTGTTAGACGATGGCTATGGATCTAGAAATGGGGGTTGAATAGATCCCTAGAGTTTTACACGCAAATGGTTACCAAAAAGTTAGTTTTAAAATGTTTAACAGAAGTGACCACTGGATTGTACGTCTACCACTAACCTTCTACTAAAAGGATCGGATATGCATGAGTATATTGAGAATGAGTATGGAAGAGAAAATTTCAGTTCGATTACTACACTTATAACGCAATCAACAAAATATCGCTTGCTTGATGTTTAATCCAAACCAATGAGGTAAAACGATAAACAATTAAAAGCAATGCGTTCGATTTTTTGCTTTGAAACAAATAATCAAACACCTGGTGTGCGTAAACACACTAAGTGCAGAATTTCTAGGGAAGGTAATGTAAAGCTGCTCCAAGATACAATTCAAGGAATTGTATCAATTTAACAACACAGTTTCTTAGCTTACGATTACACTACGACATAAATTTCGATAACTTGCGACTTCACAAATTCGAATAAACTGAAATTTAAAAGAGTTAAGGGAAAGAGAGAACAAATGAGATTTGATTAGGCAGTTCCCCAATCGTCCTCACTTTGGGTACGTCTGCCCCCAATTCCACAATTTGAATTGATATATATATATATATATAGGTGTTGCAAATTGTTTATTACAAGAGAAGAAAAATGAACATCCAAACCCTTGAACGTCTTCGATCGTTGATGCAGAGTCTTCTCTCCCCTTGATTCAAGATGAATCAAGTGCTTCGAATATGGTTGATTCAATTACCATCCCACGCTACTAAACCGAAAGAACCCACCGTTCTTCGGTTACCTTCACTCGATCAATTGCTATCTACCAAAAATTTGAACCCATACCTCTCTTCTACGATCCTCCGATTACAGCTACTAAACCGAACAATTGCTTTAATCTTCGGTTACCTTCGCCTGACTGAATCCCTGTAGAACGAAACGGTTTGTGCAAAAACCCCCAAAATCTACTCGATTCTTGGAGGACAAAACCAACTGGTTTTATTGAAGAAACACCTACCAAGCTCTCAATCCAGAAAATGAAGATCATACACTTCCTAAATTCTGAACGTTATCACTTCGATCAATGGGCGACACAAAAAAAGATGATTATGTCTGATTGTTTATTTACTCAATGAAGAAGATGAAGATAAAGAGAAAAATGATATCTATTTTCACGTTTATTGTTTTTTTGGATAATGAGAGGACCAAACTATTTATAGGAATAAATTGACCCACCAAAAGTTGTAACAGAAATAACAGAAACAATTTAAGTGGAAAAATCAGTTCAGGCAAGTTATGGGTCGACTCATGCTTTAATGAGGGTCGGCGTGCATTGCCCGTGGAAAACATTGTAAAAAATTGACCAGAATGCGTCGACCCAAAGTCACCATGCGTCGACGCATGAATGCAATTTCTGCATTCCCAGAATAATGCGCTTTCCCGTTTATTTCACACGTCTTGCATCAGTAATCATGCCTCGACTCATGCACATAGTAGGTCAGCGCATAACTTGTATTTTTTTACAGAAATTACATTTTTTTTGCACATCTTAACTGACCGAAACCAAGACAAACATACTAGACAGAATTATAATGGTCATGCACATGTATTTATGGATAAGACAAAGTCCTATATGTCTAGGCACATGAACAACAATGACTCGATTCGATTTCCCGACAACAGAAATGACATCATTAAAACGAAACAGATGAGAGACCTTAGCCCTCACAGAGCTAAAGTTTTCTCCTTCAGGATAAATCCCCTATAAAGGAAATTATGGCATTGTTGGATTCACATATCCCAGTTAAAGTAATTCTCCTTTATAATCAGTCACCCAATAGTTGTGATAAACAGACGAGATGTCTCCCTTTAGAGATGACAAATTCTCTCTCAGTCAAACCTTTAGCTTCAATCTTGGGCTTTGAACAAGACACATATACTCATTTAGCTTCAATCTTGGGCTTTGAACAAGACACCAAATATCTTTTTCCTCTCATAGAATCGGAGGAACTACGATTGTTCTGATTTCCCTGTTTCTTTAAACGGGAATACGTAGGCATAGGATTGCGAAATCTTAGCGAGCGTACCAATCAAAAACTCTAGGTCCAGTACCTTCACACAAAAACAAAAAGCTTAGGTCCAGTACCTTCATTAACAAAAAACCTCAGAAAACCCAAAATCAAACAAAAACTCTCTCTCCCTCAAACATTCCCAAAGAAGAAACTTTCCCAATCAACAGATAAACAACATCAAGTATAAAAGCAAAACCTATTGCTAAAAACCTGTGGATACCCACATATAGGATGGGTAACTGACAACTCCTCATTGTATAACCTGACCCCGAACTCCCAGAATCTCTCTTAGCGTTTGTTCAGTTAAACATTCGCGTGCAAGGTTAGTTTTAGATACCTTCCCTTTCCCTTCCAGCTTCACGGGATAAATAAGAAATCAGAAAGTAGCACCCAACTCCTCCCATTGCAGTGAGGAGAAAACCATGGCGATAAGGTGGTCGCGTTACTGACAAATATCGCACGATACAGGAAAATGGCGACTCTGCTGGGGAGTCATTTATTGGATCATTATTACCTTAGTCATCATTCGTCCCCATTTTCCAACAGGAAAATGGCAACTCTGCTGGGGAGTCATTTTGTCTGTTTAGGACTAGGATTATAGTTCCTAAGAGGTCTAGGATGTTAGTTTTAGGAATTATACTATATACATACTGCTTTTCCTACTTGATATCCGTGTTTATTTTTCTGTCAATGGGAATGCGAATGATATCGCATGTGGAAAGTTCGAGAGAACCCTAAGATAGGTGATGGCATAGAACGGGTGGTCTTACATGGAGTGATTCCCGAATAAGCGATCCTGGTAGACCATCAAATCAGTGGAGATACCCTTTGCAGATTCAATGTTGAACGTCTTCGTCGTGAAAGCATATTGTCCCAATGTGGTATCCGTGAAACTGA
Source organism: Lathyrus tuberosus (assembly GCA_022829125.1). Taxonomy (NCBI): domain Eukaryota; kingdom Viridiplantae; phylum Streptophyta; class Magnoliopsida; order Fabales; family Fabaceae; genus Lathyrus; species Lathyrus tuberosus. The sequence goes on from JALAZF010000040.1 coordinate 20,875,454, forward strand.
GGATTTAGTAGACAATAACCATGTGGCCATTTGGTAGTGCGGTGACTATCGGGAATAGTTGATATGCGATACTACACTCAATTGAGATTTCCCTAGGATGCTACAACTCGCTCGGGTGAACCAGCTTGCTGTTGTCATCCCTAGGGGGTCAATGATTTTGGGAATTTATAACCCGTTCTACAAGTACAAAAATTCACCAGAATATAACCTTTGGGGATGGGTAAAGCCATGACTCCATGCTCGTGACGTTGAACCCTTGAACCCATGTTTTTTCAATGTTTTTGTGTGCTGCATTCATGCATTCATCTAAAAAACTCTTAAACAAAGAAAAAAATCTTCTTTTCTCTTCTCTTTTTTTTGAAATTAAACTAAAACAATGATTGGAAATATCAGAGAGAAAGATTGCGTTATGGATTTCGGTAGAAGGAAGACGCATAAGTACACCTTCAAGGCTCCAAAACTAGAGGATTTAAGGGGGTTGGCTAGGATGATCACCAACCCTGATGCTTTCAGAGCTAAGTACGGAGGGTTGTTGTCTCTGTTAAGGGTCCATGTAGTTGAAGGAATCATGTCTACGCTGATTCAGTTCTATGATCCGGTTTATCACTATTTCATATTCCCGGATTATCAACAAGCACCGACTCTAGAAGAGTACTCTCATCTGACTGATTTACCCATCACTGACCAAGCTCCCTTTTCTAGACTGCAAGAAATTCAAAAGGATCAAACCATTGAAAGAGCAATCTATTTGGACGAGTCAGAAATCAGGACTCACATGACCACTAAGGAAGGAATCCAAGGTTTACCGGCTAAGTTTTTGGTAGAGAAAGCTTTATACTTTCCCAGTGTAGGAAACATTATCGCTTTCGAAGATATCTTTGTTCTACTTACATACGGGTTGTTCCTTTTTCCCAACATCGATAACTTTGTCGATACCAATGCCATTAAGATATTTCTGATTGGAAACCCTGTACCGACCTTGCTCATAGATGCTTATCATTCTGTGCACTTAAGGAATTTGTATAGCAGAGGAATGATCACATGTTGTGTACCCCTGCTTTACAAGTGGTCCACTTCCCATTTACCCAAGTCTGCTGCTTTTTGGGATCATAAGAGTACTCTACGTTGGTCACATAGAATCATGTCTCTTACCAACTCTGACATAGATTGGTACAATCGGATCTATGACGGGATAAGGATCATCAACCGTTGTGGAAATTTCCCAAATGTTCCCCTCATAGGAACTAAAGGAGGAATCAACTATCATCCAATTTTAGTTCGTCGTCAACTCGGATACCCGATGAAGCATATCCCGCGTAATGTTCATCTGGAAGGTCTTTTCTTCAAGGAAGGAGAAAATGACAGAGCACTAAAGAAAGAAATAGTGCATGCCTGGCAACATATTCACAGGAAAGGAAGAGAGTCTCTAGGAAGACTGGACTGTTAAAAGTGTACCAAAATTCAGGAACTGTTAAAAGAGAAGGATGCTCTGATTAAGATACTAGAACAGCATGTTGTAGAAAATCAAGAAGACCGAAGAAATTTGTTCGCTCCTTTCACTTGGCAAAGGACTGACAACCCGACAATGGTTGAAGAGCCCCGGTCAAAGAAAAGGAAAATACCATAACCAGCATCTGAGTTCTCCTCAGAGAGGACTCAGGATCCATGAAGTTCAGACATTTCTTTTACAACACTTTGTAAAATATTGTTTCCCTTTCTGCAATCTTTCAAATTCAATAAAACAGGGTCTCCCCACTGTATGATATTTGCAATCTATTTGCTGAAGTTTCTTTTTGATTAAAGCAAAAACAAAAAAATTAATATATATCATTGCATATCATTCATCATTCTCACATAACACATTCTTCTTACCTTCGAATCTCACGTATGTGTTACGATTCTAGAGTCAAACTGTCTCATTCGTACAATACTCGGGCCAATCTACAAAAGAAAATGGACAATCTCGAGGAAGAGAACAAAGAGCTGAGAGAAGAAATCGACGCTCTAAAGGAAAGTTTGGAAAAACTTCACTATGACATGCAATCCCTGGCAGCAGCTCAGAAGCAACAACAAAGGACTGTGATCTCGGAGATCAAATCTACGCTTATAGTGAAGACATATGATCCTCGGTACAACATGCTCAAAGATCGTCCCTAGGGCATGCCTATCAACTTTATCCCTGAAGGATATATCCCGCCGGTCACGGAAGACCCAGAAACTGTAGCAGGAACCGCTGGGCTGGAAGGTTACAAACTTCGGGAAAGTGAAGATGCAAGAGTGATGACAGCAACACCTGAAGGTTACAAACTTCGGGGCATGGAAGCACCAAGAGTCACTGCCGTAATGACTATACCACAACCCGTGGTACACACTGTCCGATAAGGACAGATTCCACAAGTAATCTCTGGTGGAAATGAAGACATGTACGAAAAAATGAATGAGTTCCAGGAGCAATTCCTGGAGATACACAAGGAACTGCATGCTATTCGCGGTCAGGATTTATTCTGAAAGGACGCCGCTGACCTCTATTTGGTCCCCAATGTGAAAATACCGCACAAATTCAAGGTGCCGGACTTTGAAAAATACAAGGGAAACTCTTGCCCTCAAAGTCATTGGGTGATGTACGCTCGAAAGATGTCAACTCAGACTGAAAATCAACAACTACTGATTCATTATTTCCAAGACAATTTAACCGGTGCCGCACTCAAATGGTACATGGGTTTAAACCGCACCAAGATCGTCACTTTCAGAGATCTTGGCGCTGCCTTCGTTCAACAATATAAATATAACCTAGACATGGCACCAGACAGAGATCAACTCAGAGCAATGTCGCAGAAGGACAAAGAAACTTTTAAGGAATATGCTCAAAGATGGCGTGAAATTGCCGCCTAGATCTGTCCCCCCTTGAGGAAAAAGAGATGACAAAGATCTTTTTGAAAACCTTAAGCTTATTCTATAACGACCGAATGGTCGCCAGTGCACCCAGTGACTTTACTGAAATGGTAAACATGGGGGTACGCCTTGAGGAAGCAGTCTGAGAAGGGCGTCTGGTCAAAAATCAAAACCATCTAGCAGTACCAAACGATACGGTAGTGCTATCCCAAAGAAAAAAGAGCAAGATATTGGTAATATCTCTCTCAGAAAACAAAGGCGAAGGTATCAACCAGTAGCAGCGGTAACTCCTGCTATCAACCCAACGCCGGCTCCAATGTATCAACCTCAGGTTGCTCAGAGCAAACTGAATCAACAACAGTATCAACAAAGGACACAACAGCCTCTTCAGCAGGCTCGTCCTCAGTACAACAATAACAAACGTACGACACTACCACAAGGGTTCAACCCTATGCCTATGTTGTAGGCAAAACTGTTTCCACTACTAGAGGTCAAGGGTCACGTCCAAACCTGGTCTCCTCTTACAGTACCGGAAAATCCACCTTTTTAGTTCAAAGCAGATCAAACTTGCCCTTACCATCAAGGAGGACCGGGGCACAAAATTGAAAACTGCCTCAGCTTCAAATCGGATGTGCAGAAGCTTGTCAGGAACGGGGTACTATCTTTCAAGGATACTAATCCAAATGTTCAGACGAACCCGTTGCCTCAACATGAAAAGACTACAGTAAATTAGATAGAGGAGGAATTTAGCCGCAGTTATCAAATTCACGATGTACTCCTATTAGGAACCAATCTGGTCATGATACATTGCAGACAAAGCGGATACGGTCATGTACCGTCTCACAATTATCACAAGTGTGATATCGACTCAAAGAATAATCAAGGATGTTCTGTAGTGCAATCAGCTCTACAAGAACAAATGGATCTCGAATGGATCCAAGATCACCGAATCCGTGAGGTCAATATGGCTCACGCAAATCCCAACATTGTCTAGAACCACAACATTCTGGCAATGAATGTCAACTTGGTGGCAATGCACTCAAGGAAAAGCCAGCATTATGATCTGCCATGGCACGATTACAATTCCTGTCCGATCTGATCACTAAACAATCAGGGATGCTCTTTTGTACAAGAGGCCCTCCAGCGTCAGATGGATCTCGGATGGATCCAGGATTACCGTGATAGAAGTAGCCATCAAGTTAATATGATTCAAATCTTTGATATTCATTTGATGAACACTAGTCTGGTAGAATTACATGCTAAGCAAGTCAGACTCGGTTTTCTGGCTTCACATGATTATCAGGACTGTAAAGTGTGCCGGGAAGACGACCAAGGATGAGCACTTGTCCAAAGAACACTTCAACACTTATTGGACCACTGGTGGTTTCCAATTTACTCGGATGAAGCTACACAATAGATCAGTATGACTGACGGGAATCCTACTAGGAATCAAAGTCAGGATGTTTGCTCGATGGAAACAGATCTAGTAAGGTTGCACTGCATACAAAGTGGGCATAGCCGGGTGCCACCACACAACTATGAGCGCTGTAGAGTTTGCTCAGAGAATAACCAAGGATGCTACCTTGTACGGTCAGCTCTTCAAAATCAGTTGGACCGAAAAGAGATTTGACCATGTTCAAGTTCTGGTTCGATCAACGTAATGCAAGACTATCTTCCGGATCAAAGCAAAGACGTTGTCATAATCTCCAATCACAAAATGGCCAAAGACGCATGCGCCATAATACCTTTACTCCATGAATCAAGAGTTCTTCTTGATAGTAGAAAGATTCTCAACCTCGAACCAATTGAGGCTGGCTATGATGGTCAGAAAAATCAAAAGGGCTCATGTGGTTATCTATCTGCCAGGACCAATACCGTACAAATCCGATAAGGCTATCCCTTACAAGTACGGTGCAACAACAATTGAGAATGGAAAGGAAACTCCTTTACCCTCCGTCGTAAACATTTCCAACATCAGTCGAGTAACATGAAGCGGCTGGATATTCAATCGAGGAGTTAGAGAACCCACCAAAGAAAAGGAACCTCAAACAGAAGTTCCCAATCCACCACCCGGGCAATCCAGTAATCCCGACCCTTCAAAGAACAACGATGAGATGCTGAAGATCATCTAGAAGAGTGAGTACAACATTGTAGACCAACTGTTGCAAACTCCGTCAAGAATCTATGTGCTATCTCTCTTGCTCAGTTCCGAAGATCACAGGGAAGATCTACAGAAAGTCTTAGAGCAAGCTTTTGTGAAGCAAGATGTGACAATAAGACAATTTGACAACATCATCTCCAACATCACTTCCTGCAACAACTTGGGATTCTGTGATGAAGAACTGCTGGAAGAAGGAAAAAATCACAACATGGCGCTTAACATTACAGTCAACTGCCAGGACGATGCTTTAGCCAGCGTACTGGTAGATACCGGATCAGCTCTAAATGTTATGCTAAAATCTACTTTGATGCGACTATCATTTCAAGGATCTTCGATGAGAGGCAGGGAGGTCATCGTCAAAGCATTTGACGGATCTCGAAAAACAGTTATCAGCGAAGTTGATCTTCCCATAACCATCGGTCCTCACACTTTCCAAGTCACTTTCCAGGTCATGGACATCCGGGCAGCCTACAACTGTTTATTAGGAAGACCTTGGATACACGAAGCTGGGGCAGTCACTTCGACACTTCACCAGAAGGTGAAGTTTGTCAAGAATGACAAGCTAGTCACAGTCTATGGAGAGCAGGCCTTAATCGTAAGAAACTTATCATCACCATCCTGTGTAGAACCCGAGGAGGTTGTTGGAACCCAGTTCCAGGAACTGTCAATGAGCAATGAGAATCAATCAGAAAGAGGAACGTCGATTTCCTCATACAAAGATGCTCTCAAAGTGATCGAGAGTAACAACGTAAAAGGATGGGGACAACTTGTCATTCCTACGGATAACAAGACAAAGAAAGGTCTTGGTTTTTCCTTAACCTATACCCAGACTGCTACTAATGATGAAAGTTTTCATCCCATTCAGGACTTTTTCCACAATGGAGGTTTGCTTCACCCAGTGTCTCAAGAAGTACACATCATCAAAGAGGGTGACTCCTCCGATACAGATGAAGAGTGGAAGTCCTATCTCAACGAGAATGGCTATATATCTCAGGGAGAGGCACATACGCCATTTTCCTTTCCCATGCAAAGTCCGAGATATATACCAAGATCAGATGTCAAGATGATGTACGGAGATTGCGATCCGGAAGGATGACGTGCTCCGCCCAACTCATTAGAGGAGGACACTCTGATAAAAGACAACTTTGACTATGACTATTATGACCCAATGGATGACTTTCCTATCTGGCAACCGTATCCTGAAGACTTTGGGCAAAAGAGTCAGTCCAACAACGCTTATCAGCTGAGCATCATTCAAAAGAATACCTGTGTTCCCACCAAATCATGGGAGTATTACTCATGACATTCTGAAGATATCTAGCACAACGATGAATTTGCAAAGATTGCAGGACAAGAATTCATCAACTATTCTCTTCCAGAGGTCAACGTCATCGAGAAGGATGACTCATCTTCTCCCACAGAAGTATGGGACACTTTAGGACAGCCGAGTGGCAAGTACGACTTCTTGGTCAAGTACACCGCTCCTGAAAGCTCTCGTATCAAACTCTAAGACATCTAGCCAATTGGATGGGGAGATCCGCCTGAGAGTGAAAACATTGTGCAAGATACAAAAGAATAGTTCGTCTATGACAACTCTACATGGGAGAAAGACTCCAACGATCCTGCTCCGCCAGAAATCAGCGTCATTTCTGAGGATAAACCAAGAAAGAAGGTACCAAACTTTGTGATTCACTGAGGAGTTTGCCGCCAATGGGTTGCTGTTGATGTCCCGAAAGTCGTCCATAAGTCTAAGTAATTGCCATCTTTGTTTTAACCTTTCACTCCGCCTAGGTGAAACGGATGTTTTTATAGGGCTCACTTTCTGTAAATGTCCCTCTTCGCTTTGCCCAAAGCAACAGAGTTTTGTTTTATAGGGCTGTAGTTTCAAGAATCGACAAAATCATAAATAAATAAACGTCATTCTATAATTTCCGCATTTTATTCCTGTTTTTACTTTTCGCTTTTTTAAGAAAATGGTAATCCTAAAACAGCCCAAAAATAAAAACAAGCATTTTTCTGAAAATACACTGCACACACTCTTGCATTTCTCTCTATCTCTTCTAAAAATAAATCATCACGTCATCCAGATTGCTTATTTTAAACCCCATTGAAACATACGATCCAATGCCTTCTCCCAACTTTGAATTCCCGATATTTGAGGCTGAAGAAGAAAAAGACGAAGAAATTCCAGAAGAGATCTCCCGATTACTCACACAAGAGAAAAGGTCCATTGAACCTCACAAAGAGCCGTTGGAAACAGTCAACTTAGGTTCAGAAGAAGAGAGGAAAGAAGTCAAGATTGGGGCACTGCTCAGTCCGATTGTTAAAGAAAGCTTGATAAGACTTCTCAAAGAGTTTCCAGATGTTTTTGCTTGGTCCAATCAGGACATGCCAGGGTTGGACAACGGCATCGTGGAACATCATCTACCGTTAAGACCAGAATGTCCGCCGCTAAAACAAAGACTAAGACGGACTCATCCAAACATGGCCATCAAAATCAAAGAGGAAGTACAGAAACAGATTGACGCGGGTTTCCTCGCCACCTCAGAATATCCTCAATGGTTAGCCAACATAGTACCGCTTCCGAAAAAGGGCGGAAAAGTTAGAATGTGTGTAGATTACAGGGATCTGAACAAAGCCAGTCCAAAGGATGACTTTCCCTTACTGCACATAGACATGCTAGTAGACAGTACAACAAAGTTCAAAGTCTTCTCCTTCATGGATGGATTCTCGGGCTATAATCAGATCAAAATGGCGCCAGAAGACATGGAGAAAACTTCATTCATCACCCCATGGGGCACCTTTTGTTACAAGGTAATGCCATTCGGCTTGAAGAACGCCGGGGCAACTTATCAAAGGGCCATGACAACTCTGTTCCACGACATGATGCACAAAGAAATCGAAGTGTATGTCGATGATATGATTCCCAAATCTAAAATAGAGGAGGAACATGTGACCCACCTGTCAAAGTTATTCAAGTGTCTGAGAGAGTACAAACTCTTCTTGAATCCTAACAACTGCACGTTTGGTGTCTGCATATGAAAACTGCTAGGGTTCATCGTCAGCCAGAAAAGAATTGAGGTTGATCCTGACAAAGTCAAGGCCTTCCAAGAAATGCCTTCTCCAAAGACTGAGAAACAAGTCAGAGGATTCCTGAGACGTTTGAATTACATTTCTAGATTTATATTCCTCATGCCCGCGACATGCGCGCCAATCTTCAAATTACTCAAAAAGAATCAGGACTGCGTATGGACAGAAGCTTGCCAAACCGCCTTCTACAGTATCAAGGAGTATCTATTGAATCCACCGATTCTATCACCTCGAGTGGAAGGAAGACCACTGATCATATACCTAACAGTCTTGGAAGACTCAATGGGTTGTGTACTTGGCCAACAAGACGAAACGAAAAAAAAGAGTCTGCCATTTACTATTTAACCAAGAAATTCAAGAACTGTGAAACTCGATACACTATGCTTGAAAAAACTTGTTGTGCTCGGGCTTGGGCAGCCAAACATCATCGCCAGTATATGATTTGTCACACTACTTGGTTAATCTCTGAAATGGATCTGATCAAGTATGTCTTTGAAAAGCCTGCTCTCACGGGAAGGATCGCCCGTTGGCACATGTTGTTATCAGAATACGACATTAAGTACCATGCTCAGAAAGCCATCAAAGGGAGTATTTTAGCTGATCATTTAGCTCATCAACCGATTGACGACCATGAATTAGTCGGATTTGACTTCCCAGACGAAGATGCCATGTACTTAAAAATGAAAGATTGCGATGAACCGCTACCCAGTGAAGGGCCAGAACCAGGTTCCCAATGTGGACTAATCTTTAACGGAGTTGTCAACAATTATAGAAACGGAATTGGAGCAATCATCATAACACCTCAGGGTACCCACTTTCCTTTCACTGCCAGATTGACATTTAAGTGTACAAACAACGAGGCCGAATACAAAGCTTGTATCATGGGTCTCGAAGAAGCAATTGATTTAAGGATTAAGAACTTGGATGTGTATGGAGACTCAGCCCTTGTTATCAATCAAATCAAAGGAGATTAGAACACATACCAATCAGGACTGATTCCTTACAAGGATTACGCGAGAAGGTTGTTACCATTCTTTAACAGAATCGAGTTTCATCACATTCCTCGTGAAGAGAATCACATGGATGATGCATTTGCCACCATATCCTCCATGATTAGTGTAGGTCAATGGAACGATGTACCTAAGATTGACATAATGCGCCTAGAACGGCCTGCCTACATCTTCACGATCGAAGTAGTCATAGACGACAAACCATGGTATCACGATAACAAATGCTTCCTTTAGAAATAAGGGTACCCACCTAGGGCATCCAGGAAAGACAGGAAGACTCTCAAAAGATTGGCAGGCAGCTTCTTCCTCAGCGGTGATACACTCTATAAGAGAAATTTCGACATGGTCTTGCTCTGATGCGTAGACAGACCAGAAGCAATCATGCTGATGAAGGAAATTCATGAAGGCTCCTTTGGCACTCATGCCAACGGACATAAAATGGCGAGAAAAATTCTATGAGCAGGGTACTATTGGTTGACAATGGAATCCGATTGCTACAAGTACATGAGGAAGTGTCACAAGTGTCAGATATACTCAGACAAAATCCATGTACCGCCAACACATCTCAAAGTTCTCTCTTCCCCAAGGCCTTTTCCATATGGGGAATCGACACGATTGGAATGATCGAACCCATGGCTTTAAACGGACATCGGTTCATCCTGGTAGTCATTGACTACTTCACCAAGTGGGTTGAATTAGTGTCATACACCAATGTAACCTAACAAGTTATGGTCTGATTTATCAAGAACAATCTCATCTGCCGTTATGGTGTTCCAAGCTAGATCATTACTGATAATGGATCTATCTTGAACAACAAGATGATGAAGGAGTTGTGTGCTAAGTTCAAAATCGAACACCATAACTCATCTCCCTACCGACCCAAGATGAACGGAGCGGTAGAAGCGGCTAACAAGAACATCAAGAAGATTGTTCAAAAGATGGTTGTAACCTACAAAGACTGGAACGAGATGCTACCCTTTGCTCTTCACGGTTATCGCACATCTGTCTGCACTTCAATAGGGGCAACCCCTTTCTCTCTAGTATATGGCATGGAGGCAGTGCTTCCTATAGAAGTAGAGATCCCATTAATCCGGGTATTGATAGAAGCTAAGCTAACAGAGGCTGAATGGTGTCAAAGTCGACACGATGAGCTGAATCTGATAGAAGAAAATGAATAACGGCTCTATGCCACGGTCAGTTGTATCAGTAAAGAATGAAGAAGGCGTTTGAAAAAAAGGTTCGACCCCGTGTCTTCAGGAAATGAGACCTTGTGCTCAAAAAGATACAATCATTCCTCACTGATTCCCGGGGCAAATGGACTCCGAATTACGATGGCCCCTATGTGGTCAAGAAACCCTTCTCAGGCAACGCCTTGTGACTCGCAACCATGGATGAAGAGGAATTTGCCTACCCCAAGAATGTTGACGTAGTCAAGAAATACTTTGCCTAAACAAAAAAAAACGTCTCCATGGATTGAAAACCCGAAAGGGCGGTCCAGGAAAAAATTAGAGACACAAGCAAAAAAATCTCGGTGGATTGGAAAACTCAAAGTACAATCCAGACAAAAGTTAGGGATTAATGGCAAGTAACTACGTCCGACGAGGTTAAACCCCCAGCAGTAATGCCATCTATCAGGAAAACTCCAGTCAAGGTCATCTCCGACAGAAGCTCAGGATGTCCAGAATTCAAAGTTGGTAGAAGGATAACGGTTGTTATGTTTCAATGTAGCCCGTTTCCCTTAAATTAACATTTTCTAACTTTGTAAATACCCTATGGGATCACGTGCTTGGCTGAATTCCATCATATCAATAAAATTTGAGCTCTAGTGCTTTTGTTTGCAATTCTTATCTGTTTTAGCTTTACAGAATGACATTTTTAACATGATCAACGATTCTTGAAATAAAACAAAAATGAATTTACTTGTCACCATTTTTTTGCTTTTTAAATAAAGATGGCAATTCTTTTGACGGTTGAATATTGAAAAGAACATCGATCGCTTCTCCAGAGGTGATTGAACCTCAAAGTTCTGAATCAAAGTACTCCTTCTAAAACAGTACGCCTAAATGAAGGATTAATTGTATCAGCTGTGATTTTCGCATCTGGTATCCCCGATAGAGTATGTATCTTTTAAGACCGATTGAACAATTCTTTCTCCCCACAGGGACCGTCTTTCTTAAGCAAGGAAGGATTGCTATTTTGGACCAGTGATACTTTTCATCCCCCGCAGTGGCCAAGTATCCAATAGTGTTCATCCATTAGTCTGTATGTCGCATCAGTTTTGTCAGCATAAATATACATATATCATGCATTATTGATTCACATTCATAATCATATTGCATCACTATCGCTCTGGTCATTCTTACCCCCAAGTGATAAAGTCCTCTCATCAATTGAGTTGTCAGTTCTTTCCTCGTCAGGAAATATTTTGTCTGAACAATCTCTCTCCCCCAGTTTATTTCTGGATTAGAGACGGTCCTTGACCACTCTGATAACTTGAACCTCTGAAAGGCAAGAAGACATTCGACAGACACCTTTGGAACATCACTCTTCAATATTGAAGATGATATTTTTTCTTTCCCGGATTAAGGAAAATCCCCAGAGAAAGCCTCTCAACCGAGGACACTCAGCAATACATCGGTTTTTCTCCCAAAAAAGTCGATGTTAATGAAGTCATCAGCACCTCAAAATTGGATTACATCACATGGCATTTATCTGAAAAGATCTCAAAGAAAAGTATGATGTAATATCCCCAAGCAAAAAGCAGTCTTTCAAGAGACTCATTTTTCCCCAGTAGAGTCAGCAAATGGCATCTCCAATAGAGAAGTTTGCACACCTCTACAGCTTAGACAAATGGGTACCCCCAGCAAGTCTGACCTCAACTCTTTTCCATCAAATTGCGTCTCCCCAGTAGTAAAACTCGGCGAGAAGTTTGATGAAGACCGCTACAAATAGCGTCCATTGTCAAGGAAGGAACTCGAGAAGAAGAAACTGAGACCAATTCTGTGGCTGAAAACCAGGATCGAGGGGAAGTTTATTTAAGAAACTAAGACCAGTTCCGTGGCTAAAGACCATAATCGAGGGGAAGTTTATTTCAGAAACAGAGACCAGTTCTGTGGCTAACAACCAGGATCGAGGGGAAGTTCATTTCAGAAACTAAGACCAGTTTCGTGGCCGAAGACCAAGATCAGGGGAAGTTTTACCCTTTTCTAAGCATCATTACTTAGCAAAAGAAGGTGGACGGTCAAACTTCCATTCATAACCACTGTCAAAATTTCGGGTATTCCGATATTTAATCCTCTTGCACCCCGAATGCTCGAATACCTTCGCGATTCACACCTTCGGGTCCAAGAAGATTAAGTAGGGGCATCTGTCATACCCCAAACTTTGACCACCAAGATTTCCTATCATTATGAAGATCATCATCGCAATATGGAAGTACCTTCATGCCTCATCAATTTCCTCAAAGGATTGTTGAGCTATCACTATAACTAAGAATTAGGGTTTTGAGCTCTCTCAGAGCACTTAGAGAAAGGATCAATCAAGAAATGACCTGATATTCAACTTGTCTAACCTCTCAAACATCCATGAAGGATCAAGAGGTCTCCCATATTAAGAATCAAGCACAAGGTTGCAACATTCCAAGTGGATCAAGCCTCGAGATCGCCAGTGTCACCAAATTAGGGTTTTTGGTCGACTGAGGCCTCCAGATGAAAATTTTCATCTGGGCATGAGCCAATGCTTCAAATCACAACCCAAGATACTCCAAGGGACCTCATGGAGCCAATCATCAAGTCAATTTATCCTCAGGGGATGCATTCATAAAAAATCAGAAAATAGGGTTTCTTGACCTAATTCACCCCTAAGTTGACTTTTGGAGCAAAGCATGAGCCAAGACCTCAAGACATGATTTGAGGACCTCAAATACACCACATTTATCCATTTGCAACAATGGATTGGCCCAAAAAGCTTGATTCACAAGTTTCAATTTCACCAGGACCACAATTAGGGTTTTAAGGAAAAAGTCAACTGTAGCTTTGACTTTTGACCAAGACATGCTCCCAAACTTTGGGACATGATTCAATACACCCTATAACACCTATGGAATCCATTAATTAGGTTTGATTTAGGTTAAGGACTTGATTTCACAAAGGATCGCACTTCATTTGATAAAAAGTTAACTGTGCACAAAATCAAGTTTGACTTTTTAGAATTTTTCACAAATATGGTTCCTCTAAGTAAAAAATAATGTTAATGTATGGTATTGATCATCATTCATTAAGAAAAATCAAGAAAAGTGAGGTTTCTTGCAAAAGGGGCAACCTTGAGAAACCAAAATTTTTCTAAGTTATGGAACAAATGTGGTTTTGGTACCAACTTTGCAAGGTCATAACTCCTAAACCACAAGGCCTTTTTCTCCCATTCAAAGCTCAAATGAAAGTCCATCTGACATACTTTAAAAGTGTCAACTACAAGATATTCCAAATCCTCATGGGTTTTGAGTTATGCACTGATCAAAATGACAAAAATGAAGAAAATGGCACTTTTCCAACACTTAGTGAAAATCTGCCTAAGTTACCAGCCTTGGACTTCAATGTTCATGAGGATTTTTCAATGGTATCCAAATAGTTTCAAAACAAACTATGATCACACATGTTTTGTATCATATGAGGGCTCTCTAAAAAGCACAAGATCCTCCCATAACTCAACTTGAGCAGGGAGATATGACTCCCTCAAAATCACCATTTCCAACTGTCTTGTACAAGAAAGATTTTGGCATTTTGCTCGATTTGGAAAATTTGGACAACTCCAAGCCTTGTCATCCATTTGGACACACCAGAGGATGAAATCCAAAGGGAATGATCTGATCCCCAAGCCTCCCAAGTCCAAGAATACACATAGCCATAACAAACCTAAAAAGGCTAAAAAGTGCAAAAGACTCCAATTTTGTTTCCAAGCATTTAATGGATGCATCAAGGTGGCATGGACTGACACATTCCTAACTGAATGAGTCAAGATTCAGCCATGAATCAAAGAACCATAGGCCTGTGCCCTAACCTCAAGTCAATGGCTAGAGAAGACTAAAGATTCCCTTAGATCAACATTGGCCAAAGGTCTGTACCAGCTGCCATTCACTATTGCTTGCAAAACAAACTTGTTGCACTATAAATAGAGCTCATTTGTGCTCAGTTTGAGTACACCAAAGCACTACAACTGATGCTTTCCTCAAAATCTCTTTCTTTAGGGCAAAATGCCTTCTTTTGTAAGTAATCTCTGAGTTTTTGAGTAAGAGAGCAATTCCACCACAGCTCATGATCCAAACACATCCAATATGTCATATCTAATCTGTCCAAACACTCACCTTTGATCTGAAACACCAAAATCAGAAAGTCAACCTCCAAAACCTCAAAAATTGACTTTTCTGCATTTTTCAAGCCATGTCTTGATTCAGTCACTTCCAAAACCAAACAAGGCCTCAAACACACTCCAAATATCATCCTCAAACTGTCCCAATTGGTTTCCCTCACCTGGAACACCATTTGAGAAAGTTGCTATATTGGTCACTTTTGCCCCTTTTGCAAGAAAAGGCCTATACTTGTTCCTGAGGATTCCAGTTGGTTCTGATCATCCTAAAAGCTTATAAGGGATCAATCAAGAGTGTTCAAAGCATTGAATTACTTCTGGCACAAGGAACTTGGCAGATAGCATAAGAAGCTCCAAGAGGTAAGTGCATCACAACTTGAACTCTTTAAATCATGCATTGCTTTGAGGTCCATTGATCATGGACTTCTCATACATATCATATGTGTTGTGTTTGAACCAATTTATCATGCTATTATTGCCTGTACCATGAGATAGCATAGAACATGAAAAATTGGCCTATTTTGAAATCATTATCGGATTTTTAAAAGGAAACATTTTCTGAAAATTCCAAGGGCACCATTGGATTCCTCATGAAATTCTAGGTCAGATGCACCTAAATTTTGTCCCAATCCATGGAGAAATGAGAAAGTTAGAGCCTTCATGCAAATCCACCAAGACTTGTTTTTTTGCCTTGGCCGTGCCTAAAAACCAAGTCACCCATATATACACATGGGGTGGTTTTGATACACGGATGTATCACCACCCCAGTGGTAGCGCGCATGTGTGTTTGGCTTGATGGTCGTGAGTTCAACACCCACCTAGACCATTTTTTTTTACTTTGCCATATTTTGATATTTTTGCTATTTTTATGGTTTTTATTAATTAATTCCAAAATTAATTTCTCTCTCAATTTTAATTATTTTTGATTGGTTCTTTTTTTTGAAAATTCCAAAAAATGCTAAAATATTTTATTCCATAAAAATTTCACAAAATTTTTATTTATTTCATATATTTAGTAAAATTCAAATAATTTTCAAATCATTCTATGAATGAAACGTGATTTTTCAAACATTAATCCAAGATCACAACTTATTTTTCACACATATTTGATAATTTTGATCATTTTAGTTGAATTTTTATTCAATTAAAATACATTTTAAAATCAAATTAGGGTTTTGATTATTTTCACCCTCACAAATATTTTTCAAAACACTTTTGGGCCTCTAATAGAGTGTAAGACCCAACCCCCTTTGTACATAAATAATTTTTGGGCCTCAGTCATTGCATAAGTCCCACTGTGTTTTCAAAATCTCGGCGCGATCATCACCTTTTAAACAAAAATCATATGGGCCTACCCTTGTGTTGTAAGTCCCATTTCTTTTCTTTTTCCAACCTTTGGGCCTCTCCTTGAGTTGTAAGACCTATCCCTATTGTACAGAAAACCTAATTTGGGCCTCAGTCATTGTATAAGTCTCGATACAATTTTCAGATCAAAGGTGCGATTACTGTTTTTCATCTGGGCCACTCCTTGAGTATAAGCCCCAATCTTCTTTTTAAAAACAAATTCCCTTTTGATTTAGGTTCAAATCCATAGTTGTTATAAAAACTTTCTTTAATTTCTTGAACAACTAACCGTACAGCTGTTACAATGGAAGCTTGCTCGCCTGTAAGTTTTATCAGCTTTCTTTTACATACTTGCACATATATATAATTGTTTGTGCTAGAAGCTTGCTCACCTGTAAGTCCTCCTACCTTCTCTTTTACAGACAGTATATATTTCACATGTATATATATGCATGTATATTATCTGCTTAGAGTTTTCCCCTGCAATTAAGTATAGAACTAGATAAAGCTAGTGGTCACTCTTTCAACAGTCAAAACTAGTTCCCCATAGGAATTCCAGATACAGTCTTGCCTTCTCTTGGGCTTATACAATATGGAACAAAGAGAAAGACATTATTCCCGGTGAAACTTTTCTCAGACTGCCACTATTAAAAAAATTGTCAAAGAGATTCATTCCCCCAGAGAGGATTAATTCCCGGTGAAACCTCTATTGAATTTCTTCAAACCCTAGAACTATTCACTAAAGAAAAGATTATTCCCGGTGAAAATTTTCTTGAACTTTTCTTAATTTTGGACCCACAGGCTTCCTAAAAGCATCCCCGCCTCCTCTTGGGCTTTGTACATGGACCCTCCGGCTTCTTAGAAGTTCTCATGCCTTCTCTTGGGCTTAATACAAGGACCCTGAAGACCTCTTCAAGGTATAGGACAGAACTTAGTCATCCTTTGCTAGAGCAGTCTTTCTAAAGAGTCAAAACCTTAAACCAGTTTTAGGGTTGATTCTCATCCCTTAAAACACCAACCTCCTCTTGGGCATCATACAAAGATAAACTTTTCCATACCAGTAGACTTGGACAGTCTAATCTCCTCTTGGGTCTCAAAGACATTCTCAAGTTCCCTACAAACACAGGAAAAAAACCCTGGTCATTTAAACAATATCCAGTAGAGTTGAAACCTCTAAAGGTTTTCAAAACTCAATCTTTAAACTCTCAATTTAAATTTCCGTAGCCAGGGTCAGCTTATCATCAGTATAACACTATCCCAAATAAGAACCTCAAGGCATCTGATATCTCAACTCTTCTTAGGCTTTGTATAATGATTTTCCTCAGCAGAATTAGCCTCAAAAGCACCCTTTTCTTGAGTCCATATTCTTTCTTAACACTCTCTTGTTGAGTTAACCCTTTTCAGCCTCAATCTTGGGCTTTGTACAAGACAAACAAAGCACTCTCTTGTTGAGTCAATCACCTTTCCACACTCTCTTGTTGAGTCAATGGTATAAAGCATAAACACTCTCTAGTTGAGTCAATCATTCCCTTTTAGCCTCAATCTTGGGCTTTGTACAAGACATATATAAACTTTCTCCAACAAAGTCAAAATCTTCATAACCTTCTCTTAAGCTATGGATAGACATCTTCCCCAGCGGAGTCAATTCTTCCCAGCCTTCCTTTAGGCTTTGAGAATCAATATCCCTAAGCAGAGTCAATCCTCTTTCCAGCCTCAATCTTGGGCTTTGTATAAGACACCCATAAATATCCTCTCACTAGTAGAGTCAACATCGTCCAGCCTCAATCTTGGGTTTTGTACAAGACACCAAATAAAACACTCTCTTGTTGAGTCACTCTCATTTCAGCCTCAATCTTGGGCTTTATACAAGACACCGTACAAATCTCTCCAGCAAAGTCAATCTTCTTTTAGCCTCAATCTTAGGCTTTGTACAAGACAGATAAAACCTCTCACCTATTGAGTCAGCTTCCTCTTTTAGCCTCAATCTTGGGCTTTGTACATGACAGACAAAATATTTCCCCGGAAAAGTCAACTTTCAGCCTCCTCTTAGGCTTTGTATAATGATATCCCCAAAAGAGTCAGTCTCTTTCTAGCCTCAATCTTGGGCTTTGCACAAGACAGATAAACACTCTCTTGTTGAGTTAGTCTTTTCTAGGCTCCTCTTAGACTTTGTATAAGGACTTCCCTAGTGGAGTCAATCAATCTCTTAGCTTCAACCTTGGGGTTTGATCAAGGCACACAAAGATCAACATCCCCTCAGAGGAAAATCAAAATCTCTCTGTAGGAAGATATTTCTCTGTGTTATCAC
Organism: Lathyrus tuberosus; assembly: GCA_022829125.1. Classification (NCBI taxonomy): domain Eukaryota; kingdom Viridiplantae; phylum Streptophyta; class Magnoliopsida; order Fabales; family Fabaceae; genus Lathyrus; species Lathyrus tuberosus. Next base: position 20,893,620 of record JALAZF010000040.1, read on the forward strand.
ATCTCAAATCAAATAAATCAAAACAAACCCTAATCCCAGATAACTGTTGTAAGTGGTACACTTGTTGATTCAAAAATCCAAGGTGTTGTCCATCTCTTATCCTGGTAAAATCCTCTCTTTCATCTAATTACTATAAGCGGCAAGCCTCTGGATTCTTTACATCCACGCCAATGTCCCTCTCTTAGCATGAAAAAACCCTAAGGAAAAATGGCATTACTCTACACTGAGTTAAAGTTTTCTCCTTCAGGAGAAATCCCCTATAAAGGAAATTATGGCATTGTTGGATTCCCATATCCCAGTTAAAGTAATTCTCCTTTATAATCAGTCACCCAACAGTTGTGATAAACAGACGAGATGTCTCCCTTTAGAGATGACAAATTCTCTCTCTGTCAAACCTTTAGCTTCATTCTTGGGCTTTGAACAAGTCAGAAATACTCATTTAGCTTCAATCTTGGGCTTTGAACAAGACACCAAACATCTTTTTCCTCCCATAGAATAGGAGGAACTACGATTGCTCTGATTTCCCTGTTTCTTTAAACGGGAATACGAAGGCATATGATTGCGAAATATTAGCGAGCATACCAATCAAAAACTCTATGTCCAGTACCTTCACACAAAAACAAAAAGCTTAGGTCCAGTACCTTCATTAAAAAAAACCTCAGAAAACCCGAAATCAAACAAAAACTCCCTCTCTCTCTCTCAAACATTCCCAAAGAAGAAACTTTCCCAATCAACAGATAAACACCATCAAGTATAAAAGCAGAACCTATTGCTAACAACCTGTGGATAACCACATATAGGATGGGTAACTGACAACTCCACATTGTATAACCTGACCCCGAACTCCCCGAATCTCTCTTAACGTTTGTTTAGTTAAACATTCGCGTGCAAGGTTAGTTTTAGATAGCTTCCCTTTCCCTTCCAGTTTCACGGGATAAATAAGAAACCAGAAAGTAGCACCCAACTCCTCCCATTGCAGTGAGGATAAAACCATGGCGATAAGGTGGTCGCGTCACTGACAAAAATCACACGCTACACTTCGTCCTCTTCTTCTTCAGCTTCAAATACTGGGAATTCAAAGTTGGGAGAAGGCATTGGATCGTATGTTTCAATGGGGTTTAAAACAAGCAATCTGCATGACGTGATGATTCCATTTTTAGCAAAAACAGAGAGAATGCAAGAGTGTGTGTATGTATTTTCTGAAAAATGCTTGTTTTTATTTTGGGTTGTTTTTAGGATTACCATTTTCTGAAAAACGAAAAGTGAAAACAACAATAAGTGCGGGAATGACAGAATCACATTATTTTTTCATGATTTGTCGATTCTTGAAACACAACCCTATAAAACCAAACTCTGTCTCTTTGGGCGAAGCGAAGAGGGACATTTATAGAAAGGTGAGCCCTATAAAAACATCCATTTCACCTGGGCAAGGTGAAAGGTTAAAACATAGATGGTAATTACTTCGAGTTACGGACGACTTTCGGGACATCGACTGCAACCCAATGGCGACGAACTCCTCCGTGGATCACAAAGTCTGGTACCTCCCTACTCAGTTTGTATTCAGAAATACTGTTGATTTCTGGTGGAGTAGGATCATTGGAGTCTTCTTACCATGCAGGGTTGTCATAGGAGAACTCTTCTGTCGCATCTTCCACAGTGTTTTCACTCTCAAGGGGATCTCACTAACCTGTTGGTTGGATGTCCTCAAGCCTGATACGAGAGCTTTAGGGAGCAGTGTATTTGACTAGGAAGTCGTACTTACCGCTTGGCTCTCCCAAGGTGTCCCATGTTTCTGTGGGAATGGATGAGTCATCTTCCTCAATGACGTTGATTTCCGGAATCGCGTAGTTAATGAACTCTCGTCCTGCGACCCTCACAAATTCATTAGAATGGTTTTGGATGCTCTCGGAGTGTGCTGGGTAATGATTCCATGACTCTGGGAGGCAGGTGTATTTTTTTCAAGATTACCAAGTTGATAGGCATTATCTGGCGGATTCTTTTGCCCCAACTCCTCTGTGTATGGCTTCTAGATAGGCAAGTCATCCAGGGGATCATAATAATCATAGTCAAAGTTGTTTTTCATCAGAGTGTCTTCCTCTAATGAATTAGACGGAGCACGACATCCTTCAGGATCACAATCTCCATATACAGATTAAATATATAAACAACTATGTATTGAAGAGATAGTGGAACTTACAGTTGTGCGAGCCCAAGCATAATAACTACATCTGTATGGTTAGTTATTCAAGAAATTGAAGAAAGTTTTGATAAAAACATTGAATTTTGAATCTAAATCAAAAAGAAAGTTATTTAAAATGAAGTTTGGGGCTTATACTCACAGGGAGGCCCAGATGATCTTTTTTGAAAAGGCGACGATCACGTCGTTGTTTTGAAAATCACAGAGGGACTTATACAATGATTGAGGCCCAAATTATTTATTTACAAAAGAGGTGGGTCTTACACTCTATTAGAGGCCCAAAAGCGTTTGAAAAAGAAGAAAAATGGGACTTACAACCAAAGGGAGGCCCAGTTGAAAATTATTTTGAAAACAACGATCGCGCTGAGATTTTTAATATCGTATCGGGACTTATACAATGACTGAGGCCCAAAAAGGTTTCTGTACAAAGGGATGGGACTTACACTCTACAAAGAGGCCCAAAAAATGTTTTAAAAAGAAGAAAGAATGGGACTTACAACTCAGGGAGAGGCCCAGATGAAAAACAGTGATCGCACCGTTATTTTGAAAATCGTATCAGATCTTATACTATAACTGAGGCCCAAAAAGTTTGTGTGTGACAAGGGATGGGTCTTACACTCTATTAGAGGCCCAAAATATTTTTGAAAAAGACATGTGAGGGTGAAAACAATTAAAACCCTAATTTAATTTAAAAATTCATTTTAATTTGAATAAAAATCAATTAAAATGATTAAAATTATCAAACATGTGTGAAAAACAAGTTGTGACCTTGGATTAATGTTTAAAAAATCATATTTCATCCATAGAATGATTTGAAAATCATTTGAATTTTGAAAATCATTTGAAAGAAATATTTTTAAATGCTTAAAAACAAATAAAAATAAATTCTTTACAAAAATATTAAATATATAAAATAAATAATATTTTTGTTAAATTTTTGTAGAATACAATATTTTAACATTTCTATGAATTTAAAAAAAAAAGAATCAATTCAAAAACATTAAAAATGAAAGAGAAATTAATTTTTGAAATCATTTAAGAAATAATTCAAAAAATAAAAAATACAAATATTTGTAAAAGGGCGCGCAACGATCATCTTCTTCCTCTTTGAACCCGCGCCATTGATGATTTTCAAAAACCTCTCAATCTCTCTGATTACTCAATGGTCTTACAAGATGTAAACATCAACCCCCCTTATTTTTCAACAACGAACACGATGGTATCAAATAATTTCATTTATTTTGTGTGTGGAGTGAAAAATCAAAGGATGAACTAAAGAAACCTAATTTTTACATAAACACTATGAAATTCCATACAAGCAATAAACATAGCAATTGATTGAGGGTTATTACTCTATATACATTTAGAAACAAGACGGTAACTCAAAAACACATTTATGATGCATGGAGTATGGAGTTTGAAGGTTTCAGGCTTACCTCTTGCAGCTGGTGATCGAATTTGATGATGGAGATGTTACAGATGTTATGCAATGATTTGGACAGCTTCAGTGGACCTTATGTATGGTGTATGAATTCTTGGAATGGATGGAAAGCACCTGGATCACTCTGTGGTACTGTTTACCTTGAAAATTGGTAAACAACCGCTGATCTTCTAAAACAACAAAGTTCTAGTAACTTACAGGATCGATCAGATAGATCCTAGGACATGTGCTATGGGTATATTTGGAATATCTCACAATTAGGTAAAGTATACACTTTGACAAGGCATATAAATAAAAGAACGTGTTTGAAATGTAAATGAAAGTGATAAAAATCAAAGAAAGGCTTAAGTCAAACAACACGTCAAAGGAAAAACTGAATGTAAAGGTTTGGTAAAAACTAAAGTTAGATGTTGGAAAGAAATGCATAAAGATCTTAAAATGCAGAAATGTAAATGCTTGAAGGTAAAGACTTTTTAATGTAAAACTGCAAAGTAAAGACTCGGTACTGTAAATGACTTGAAAGGTAAAAGTTTGTGAAAAGACTTCAAAGTAAAGAATCTAAAACAGAAACTTCAAAGTAACTTGCATTGTAATAAAGGATAATGGTGATTACAATCACGTACATTCTCACTTCACTTGTTTCTCGACACACTGGATACTTTGAATGAATATAGAGTTACTTGTACAAATATGATTTTTTCACACCTATTCTAACTCAAGAACTAACCTATTTATAATACTCTAAAGTAACAACCATTTGACGGTTTACTCCTAGAATACGCCACTTGGCACTTTGCATGTCTTCAACTTCTGGATCTTCGCCACTTGTCCTCTTTTCAAATTCAAATAGCAGAAATTCCTTCCACTATCCAGTTGTAACTACAGAGCATTATCCATAGCAGTTTTATCCTATCGAATTGACGCTTTGGACTTGGAAATGTTTGAAGTCTTAAAATTATTCTCTTCGACTCAGGCTTTCAACAAATATGGTCGAATACATCTTGGTCGAAACCTTCTTCTTTAGCTTATATTTTAAAGAATAACTTCTTTAAAAGCCAAATCTATTTGAAACCATGCAGCGTTGAAATTAGGAGCTAACAAATTGCCCCCCAAAAATGTCCTTTCGCCAGTGTTGGTAGGAAGGTCATTTTTTGATAAAACAATTTTTGATGCCCGCTCATTCGACCAAAAAAACATAACTGACCAACCCACGATCTAAAAACTATTCAGTTTCTTTCCACCATGCTTATGAAGTCATGTCATGATGGTGAATCTTCAAACGTCTTTTCAGTCGTATTTGTGGTCAGTTTTCATCATCACCTTTCTTGGAACTAGACATTTGCAGTCTGACCATAACCACCACCATCCAACAATTTCAAAAGGGGACACGCGTCCCACTACCATATCTATTTTAACGGTGGATTCACATTCCCTTTATCTTCCAAACGCCTATAAATACCCTTTTTCTCCAACCTGCAAACTTTCGCATTCTCAGACTTTCTTGCAACTTATTTCCTCGTTCTTCAAACTCTCTCAAGAAAAACCCAGAACGCACTCTCATTTTCTCTTCAACTTCCAACAATGGCGTCTTCTCAAACTGTTCCCCAAGCAACAAAAGGTCAAAAAGGTAAAGCCACACCGTTCAAGCAAACCCTTCCGCCATTTGCAAACATTCCAGGACCTAAGGTGGTGAAGAATCAACAGTTCATGCCAGAACCCCTTCTTGCGGAAGCGAGGAGCATTTACGAGTCTCAGGTAATGATCCCTCTCATTGTTTCTGATACACCTTTTGCTTTAGGTGGCCCCTTAGCTGATGTTAAACCCACTAATGAGAAGCTTAGTGAGTTTTTCCCTTCTTACCGTAAATCAAGACCTTTAGGCCAAAAGAGCAACCCTAAAGAAGATGAAGCTTCCCCTGATACACCCACTTTGACTAAGATGGATCTTAGGTATCTTCATGATGGTACTAGATTGGTAAGAGCTGTTAACCAGTTAAAGGATTTTTACCTCTGGCTGACCAGAATGTAAAAGGTCAAAGCTGATAATTGGAAAACCATTGGAATTTATGATCTGCTTATGCTGTCGAAGACCAATATTCCTTATTGTTTGAACCTGCTGGCAGCATCACTCTACTTTTGGGATAGTACCCACTACACTTTTCATCTTCCTTGTGTGATGGTTACCCCCACACTCTTCGATCTGGCTGCCATTGCAGGGCATCGACCAGATGGCATTTCATATGATCCTGAAACTGATGCAGAGGATACCATAGGAATCTCTGATTCTAAGCTTACATACACCCACTTCATAAACTACCACAAACATGACACTGAAGAAATAACTGACAAGGAACATATTGCATTCCTCACCGTATGGTTGCCGAGGCATGTATTTTGCTCAAAATCCCTGCAGGTGGCCAAGAAATATCTCACTCTGGCCAACCAACTTCACAACAACAGAGGAGTTTGCCTTAGTGGGTTGATTTTGGCAAACCTCTATGAGTCTCTCAGCGAAGGGGCGGCTCGACTCAAATACTTGGAGGCCCAGGGTACTATTCACTTGAATGGCCCCCTCTGGCTGCTTCAATTGTGGCTTAATGCAACTTTCGAAGCTAGCCTTCCCAGAAAAGGGCAAGTCGATGAGGACTCTGCTGAAATCAAAGAAAGGAGGGTCGAAGGTACTCGCTTAGTGAAACTCACACCCGCTGATGATGGGGAAACTCTCAAAGGAGCCTTCTCCAGTTACATTATAACTCAAAGAGAGGCCCAAGTGGTCTAAGAGCAGTTTCACTGGGAATAATGCTTCTCTTAGTACCAGTTTATTATTTAAAACCAAGTTTATGTACAAAATATTGGGGCTTATACTCAAGGAGAGGCCCAGATGACTTATTTGAAAACATTGATCGCACTGCATATTGAAAGACGTTGCAGGACTTATACTATAACAGAGGCCTAAAATTGTTTTTGTACATAGAGGGGTTTGGATCTTACACTCTATTAGAGGCCCAAAAATGTTTGTAAAGAAGAGTAATGAGGCTTATACTCAAGGAGAGGTCCAGATGATTTATTTGAAAGGGGCGACGATCGCGTCTCGGTTTTGAAAACTACGGAGAGACTTATATAATGACTGAGGCCCCAAAAATTATTTACATAAAGGAATGGGTCTTACACTCTACAAAGAGGCCCAAAAAGTTATTTTTATACAAAAGTTGGGGCTTATAACTCAAGGAGATGCCCAGATGAAAAACAGCGACCACACCGTTATTTTGAAAATCGTATCGGGACTTATACAATGACTGATGCCCAAAATGGTGTATATACAAAGGGGATGCGTCTTACACTCTATTAGAGGCCGAAAAGTGTTTCAAATGAAGTTTGAAAAAAATCAAAATTAAGAAAAACCCTAATTTTAATTTAAAAATACAATTTTCAAAGGAAATTAAATAAAAAATGATATAAAATATCAAATATATTAAAAAACAAGTTGTAAACTTTGAAAAATGTTTTGAAAAATCATGTTATGTCACATGAAAAGTTGGAATTCGTTTGAATTTGAAAAATCAAGGTGGAAATTTCATTTAAAAATGTTTAAAAACAAATAAAATGAAATTATTCACAAAAATTCAAGCTATATTAAATAAATAATATAATTTTTTTTTTTGTAGAATAAAATATTATAATATTTTTGTGAATTCTTAAAAAAAGAGCCAATAAAAAATGATTAAAAATGAGAGAGAAATTAATTTTTGAAATCAATTAATAAGATATCAAAATATTCAAAATTTCAAATAATTAAAAAAATGATGCCAACGGTCACCTTTTTCTTCCTCGTGACCGCACCATGGATGATTTGCAAAACCTCACTTTTCTCTCTGATTACTCAATGGTTTTGACTTTTGTAAACCACAAACTCACTTGTTTTTGAACAAGGATTCCAATGGTACCAATTAATTGCATTTATATTAAGTGTGGAGTGAGAAATCAAGTGAAGAACACATGAACCCTAATTTCTGCAGGAACACTATGAAATCCTATACACGATAGCTAAAAAGCAATTGATTGAGGGGAAACACTCTATATAAGTGCAGAAATATGTTTGTAACTTGAAAACACATTTATGATGCATGGATCATAGAGTTTAAGAGTTCAGGCTTACCTCTTGCAAGAGGAAATCGAATTCTGATGTAGAGGTGTTACAGATGTTGTAAGATGATCTGGACTGCTTCAATGGACCTAATGTAAGGTGTTTGGAAGCTAGGAATGGATTGAAAGCACCTGGATCTTGTTGTGGTACCTTAACTGCAAGTTGGCTTGAGGGTGATTTGGAGCTTTATGATTCTGAGGTTACAGATGGGTGAGAAGTGTTTGGACAGCTTACATATGATGTATATGATGTGTCTACACTCTTGGTTTTGATGGATTTGCTTTCGTTTGAAAAATTCGATAGTTACTTCAAAAAGAAGCAAAATATGGTTTTTGAGAGTGAAGTGAAAGAAAACATGAATTCAGATGTTTTAGGGTGGTTTGATCAGTCACACATGACCTCTATTTATAGTAGAGGAGGTTTGTTTTGCAAGGAATAGTGACTGGAAACTGATCACAGTGTGTAGCTTGTAGTCATTGACTTGGATAATTCAAAGAGCCAAGTTAACTCTCTTAGCTTGACTCTATTCAATTTCTGCAGGTTTGAATGCTCAGAGCTTGGCCTTGAATCTTGACTGGTTTGGATAGTTATGGCTTGGTTCATGAAACCTCAATGCATTGCATTGATGTTACCTTTCCAAAGTTGAATTCCAAAGTTCATGTCATGATGGTTTTGCACATGCCAAGTTGAATTCTTGACTCCTTGATCAAGAAACAAGTGAGTCATCAGATGTTTTGTGTTTTTGGAAGATGACAAAGTTGGCAAAATGGCAAGACTTGAGTGAAAAAATCCTGTGGCAAAAGTCAAATTTCCATGTGTTGTGTAGGCAGGGTGAAAAATGGGAGACTCTTGTACTTTTTGGAAAGCCCCTATAACATACTTCGACTTTGATGTATAACATTGGTCTTGAATCATCTTGGATCATGATGAAAAGTGGCCTCAAAGTTGGTGAAAATGCAAAACAAATTCTGTCCAAAATTTTACTAAGTGTTGAAAAAAAGTGTCATTTTCCATTTTTTTGTGATTTTGATCAATCCATAACTCAAAATCCATGAGAATTTGGAATATGTTGTAGTTGACAATCTTGAAGTATGTAACGAGAGCTTTCATTTGAGCTTTAGATGGAAGAAAAAGGTTACTTGGATCACAAGTTATGGTCTTGCAAAGTTGGGTATAAATCACCTTTTTTCATGACTTAGTGAATTTTCAAGTTTCTTATGGTTGCCCCTTTTGCAAGTAACCCTTCTTTTCTTGATTTTTCTTGATGGATGATTGTCCAAACCATAAGTTAACATTGTTTTTGACTTAGGGAAGCCATGTTTGTCAAGAAATTCAAAAAGTCAAACTTGATTTTTAGGCACAGTTGACTTTTTATCAGATGAATCTCAATCTTTGTGATCCTCTATGAAATCAAGTCCTTGTTCTAATTAAAACCTAATGGATGGACTCCATAGGTGTTTTAGAGTATCTTGAATCATGTCCCAAGGTTTGATATCACGTCTTTGTCCAAAGTCAAAGGTACAATTGACTTTTCATCAAAAAATCCTAATTGGTCCAGATGAATTTGAATCCTTGTATTGCTTATGAACCAAGTTCTTTGAATCAATCCAATCTTGTAAATGGATCAATATGATGTATTTTAGGTCTTCAAAACACTTATTGAGGTCTTGGCTCATGCCTTGCTTCAAAAGTCAACTTAGGGGGTGAATTATGTCAAGAAACCCTAATTCCTGATTTTTTATGAATGCATCCCATGAGGATATTTTTCACTTATGATTGGATCCATGAGGTGCTTTTAAGCTTCTTGGATCATGTTTTGAAGTATTAGCCCATGCCCAGATGAAGATTTCTCTCTGGAGGCATTGGTCGATCAAAACCCTAATTTGGTGACACTGATGATCTTAAGGCTTGATCAACTTGAGATGTTGCATTTTCATGCTTAATTCTTGAGGTAGGAGCCCCATGATCCTTCATGGATGTTTGAGAGGTTTGACAAGTTGAGGATCTTGTCCATTCTGGATTGATCCTTTGTCTAATTACTCTTAGAGGGCTCAAACCCTAATTATTGATTATAGTGAATACTCGACAATCTTTGAGAGGATTGATGAGACATGAAAGTACATCCATATTGTGGTGATGATTTGCACAATGATTGGAAATATAGTGGTCAAAATTTAGGGTATGACACAAGCTTTTTTTCATAATCACTTAATTAAATATATACAAGAAGAAGATGTTCCTTTCAAAGTCTTCTTTGAGAAGACTTTTGATTCCGTGTCCTGGGACTAGTTGTTTTTCGTTATTAAGAAAATTAACTTTGGTAATAAATAGATCATATATATATAAGCCTATGTGTGTTCTAGCTCCTTCTTTGTTCTCGTCAACGAAAGCTGAACCAATAATTTTCAAGCACCGAGAAGACTTCGACAAGGGTATCCTCTTTCCTTGTTTCTATTCATAATTGTTGTAGAAGCCCTCGCTGATCTCATGTAAAATGTGGTTTCTTAATTGGCGTATCAACCTTTCTCTTTGAAAGATAACCTCAAATTCGATCTCCAACAATTTATTGATGACACTTGTCGCGGTGCGAAAAATACCCAGGCGTAAGGAGCGCTCAAAATATAAACAAAACAGAGTCGCCACCGAACTTTATTTATTCCAAATAGGGAAAGGGAAAATATCGATAAAACCCACAAAAATAAAAAGAAATGGTCTTTACAATCAAATTGGGTTTGGAAGTCGGTTATGCAAGGGGAAGGTGTTAGTATAACACCCTTCTACCCCAAAGAACATTCACGATAATTATAAACAAGTATATTAGAGTTCACCTCAACAATGGTGCCATATTTTATCATAAAACGTAAAAATAACAGCTTGCTCCGTAACACAGGTTATATCGTCATAAATTCAATCAATATTATGCAGCGGAAAATCAGAACTCAATACAATTAGTAATTCAAAACATCTTAAAACAAGAAATCCATAACATCATGAATGTCAACAAGAAAAGGAACACAATCGTTCGACTCAAACGTCCTGACCTGATGTTACATATCAGAGCAAGATCCTCTAATCGACGAAAACAACCAAAAACACTTCAAAGCTAAGTCTTCGTGTACCAAGAGCGCTAATCCTGATCACCTACACGTTACCCGCGTGGAGGTAACATTCAAACAGGCAGGGTGAGTAATCATGAATCATTATACAAGATATATGGCAAAAGATATAGTAGCAACACATATCATCATTAATTCATTCACAATATCATTATACTATCAAATCACAATCATCACAATAATCATACAACTCACAACATCATCAACAACGTCAATTTCTCAATAATTATACAATGTCACATAGTATAGAATGCACAACATAGACTCATGCATGTGGTACCAATTCGTCATATTGATGGATACTGGGCCATCACCCTCCAAAGATCCCCACCAATAGGATTGATTCAACTCAAGAACTGGAGCACGTCACAAAACACTTCAATCCACACAATGGGATTAAAGTCACCACTAAACCGGAGTCCTAATTATGCCATGAATGCATGATGTAAACGTCATAATAATCACCATCATAAAATCGTCAAAATTGCATTATCATCCATGAGTATTCATCAAGCAATCATAATACAACATTAATCACACTCATCACAATTCATCACAAATACATCACAATTCATCATGTTATAATCGTCACGACACAAGTCCCCTATTTTATCCCATTTAGCCTCATTACTAGTTTCCTTATGTTCCATTACATCTTCTTAGTCTTACAGTTCGAGGGAAACTGCATTGCACGCGATCTCGGGACAGAAATCGTAAAAACGGACAATTTTGGCAACAGCTTTGCCCATACATATATGGCCCTCTTCCTCGCCCCCTGGCCTGCGTATCCTACGCATAGGACCATCTACCCAGGCCATCCATACACGTACCGCCTTGAGCGTTACACGTATGAGCAGAGAGTGATTTCCTCTCAAAACTTCGTTCAACTTCCCATACGTGTAACAACTATTCCATACGCTTAGTCTCCTCTCCATAGGCTTCCCGTACGCATAATGGCCTTGCCATACGCGTATGGCCACTCCACTTTACGCGTAACCTACGCGTATGAGCTAAGGGTCGTTCTGGCTCTGGGGACGGGTGCGTATCATACGCGTATTAGCCTGGGATTTCCCCCTTATACGCGTAAGGCCCCCTCCCTAACGCGTATGGCCTGACGCACTCAAAAATCCAGATTTTCGCATCAGAACAAAAATTCCCTTATTATAGCACCTTCAAACTTCTAAATCCGATCCAAAAACTACTTCAACTCATTACAGATTCAATGTTCTAATCTACTTCATTATTTTCATCAAGTTTCTACCATTAGAATCTAGTTTTTCGTTAATCCTAAACCCACAATTTCATACCATGTTTATGTTCATCACAACAACAGCAACACTCATACGAATTCAACATCAATGACAACATTCAACACAAAATTCATAGCAGACACAATATACATACAGATTCACGAAAATTCATCATATAATTCGTCATAGTTTCATCAATTTGCACACAGCACACAGAACCTACGTCTACCTTAAACCCGCATCAAATAAAATAACCCGGATTACCCCCCATACCTCAAATTTCTCAGCAAAGGATTCCTTATGTGCGTTCTACAAATGGTTTTTCTTCGTCCTCTATGCCCTAGCCCTTCCTTCTCAGTAGTCTCAGCTTTCACGATCGTACAGAATGAACTTCCCTAATTCCCATTTTTCTTTTTGTCATTCTTATCCCATGGACCTTTATTATGATCTTCCTATCTTACCCTCACTTATTCCTCCTAATATTACCATCTTACCCTTAGTGTTCCCCTCATTTTATTTTAAATAATAATAATAATAATCTAAATAATATCATTCACATGATTCTATTATTATGACTTATAAAATAATTCTAATAAATCACTTAATTTCATAAATGCTCCCAATATTCCCTTAACTCGATAATACCCCACAACATAACACAAAATCACTACGCGTCACAATATTTCATCAAAGCTCACCGAAAACACCGAATAATCATAATAAATCAATTAGATAAATATTTTAATTATTTTGGGGGTGTTACAATTAGCACCCCTCACATCCATCCTAATCAATGGGACCCATTTAGTTAGTTTCGTGTATGAGTGTTAGTGTAATATTAGTTTGAAATCTTCTACTTATCAAGTGAGAAAAGAGAAATAAATAAAGGAAATACTTAGGGGTTTTTAATATCAATGTGCTCGCCTAGATTTCAGAATCTTGAGCCTACATATTCTCATGGTCTAATGAGAAAATCAGAGCTCCGTAGTTCTACTAACTAAGAACTACTGGGTTGAATGATTTTAAGGATTAATCCTTTAGACATATCAAGTGTTTTAAACCTTTGCTTGTTGCTCGCTCTTGGAATTTAAAGCCTTTGTTTCTTTCACATCAATATGGATAAAGCATACTCTTTTCTAAAAAAGTTTAAGTTGTTTTTAAGGAAGCAAAAATCCAAATAAGGAGCTCTGCATTCAAATGTCAGGGAGGGAAGAGGCCTAAGCCCAATTACTCTCTTTCAAGAGTTATTAGGAAATTATGTGATGAGTTAAGTCAAAGTTCATTAACGGAAGACGATTATTCACACAGGGAGCACTACAGCAGTAACCGAATAATCGAGATGAAGAAGGCCGATACCCAATCAATCTTTTTCGTATATAAGAGAACTTGACTTGATTCAATTGATTATTGTATTTTAAAATGGAAAGCAAATTTTCGAACATGGAGCTCTACAGTAGTATTCAAACATCTAAGAAGGGGAAATTCTAAACCTAATTCCCCTCTATCATTTTGAGAAAGCTTTGTAATGTACAACTTTACTTTGGGTCACGCGTTGCAAGTTTGATTTATAAAAAGATTTAAGATGTGAAGGGGGGATGCTAGACGTTGCATTCAATTGAATTTGATTTGAGAAAAAGAATCCACGTTGGATCGAGTGTCTGTTTTTGTTCTTTTCTAAAAGTGGTTGATTTTAATTTCTGAATTAACAATCAATCAAGATAATAAAGCAATAAAGGAAAGCGGTAAAAATTATTACATCTTTGATAGGAATAGGGGTACAAGATTATCAAATGAGGATATACAATGCAGTAATTTAATAATGCAAGCTTTAATAAATAAGTGTAAACAATAGAAGTATACAGTAATGAAATTAATGTGAAAAAATAAATTAGAGAAAAGAAAGAATTTTGAAAATAGAATCAGAGTTAACTATTGAAATTTAGCTCTATGTTAAGCAATCGTAAGGTGATTCATATAGGAATCGACCCAATCTGAGGCAGGTCAACAAAACTCTATGCATTCAAGCAGTTTTTGAAATCTAATTGAAACTTAGTTCCGAAACTGCAGTGCTTATGTGAAAACTAATGCTTTTAAAAGATAATTTTACAGATAAACAAAATAATACACAACTTAAAGAATTTAGTGCTATGTTAAGCAATCTTAAGGGGATTCATGTATGTATCAACCCTATTTGAGGTCGGTCAAAAAAATACTATGCATTCGAGGAAATTTTTTAAGTTAAATTGAATTTTTAACCCTAAAATTGCAGTGCATCAGTGAAAAACCAATGAGACCAAAAAATAAAATTTTCTTTTTAACAATTTAAAGATGAATCAATTAATCAATTAATAAATATAACAATGAGAAACAAATAAAAATAATCAACATAATAACAACAAATGATAATTAATTATAAATAATCAATAATAATAATTATTATTATTATAAATGATAAAAATAAATAAATAATATAATGTGATAAAAAAAAAATAATAATAAATAATGAAATTAACAATAATGATAAATAATAATAATAATAATAATAGTAAATAATAATAATTAGTAAACAAATAATAATCACTAATAATAAATGATGATACTTTAAAAGGTAATAATAATGATAATAATAATTACAACAAATGATAATTGATCAATAAACATTAATAACAATAATAATAATAAAAATAGTAAATGATAATAAATAATTATAATAATAATATTTAATAGTAATATATGATAATAAGCAATAATAATAATAAAATAAATAATAATAAAATAAACAAGATAATAATATAAATAATTAATAACTAAAATATATAAAAAAAATTTTAATAAAAAGGCAGACAAAAATGCTTTATGAGATAGAGGAAAAAATTAAATACAAAAAAAAAAAGAGAAAAACAAGAGTCCACCACCCCCTTGAGACGTGGCTGGGGGCAAGAAGTAAAGTTCTTCTTCCTCTTCTGTCACAGAATAAAAACAACATTTCTCCTATGCATATATTTTTTTTTCAAAAGCGCATTCTATTGTCACCTTTAGGCAGCGCTTTTTTCTTAAAAAGCGCTTTCTATTGTCCCCCTTTAAACAGCGCTTTTAAAAGCGCTATCTAATGTATCTTGTAGTTTTCTTTTATGTCTCTTTTAGGCAGCGGTTTCTTTAAAAGCGCTTCCTATTCTCCACTATAGGCAGCGCTTTCTTTAAAAGCGCTTTATATTCTCCACTATAGGAAGCACTTCTTTTAACAAAGCGCCGTCTAATGTCTCATTGACGAAGCGCTTTGTTAAAAGCGTTGTCTATTGTGCACGTATGGTAGCATTTTTTTGTTAAAGCGGTCGCATAAGTCTCATTTTTTAATAAAATGGAAGCATATTTTTTAGAAGCGCTGGCACAACATGAAACCGTTATAGCAGATAGTTTTTTATATATATTCCAAATTTGCAAATTACCAATATATATATATATATATATATATATATATATATATATATATATATATATATATATATATATATATACCAGATATATATCAACTCTAGCTAAAAAACTATGAACTTGTCTTCTGCACATATCAATAACTTAGTAACTTGTTATCTCTATCTTCTGCACCTATCCAAAACAAAACCAACAAATTAAAAGGCATCAAAACCAAGCTATATAACACATAAACCTTATAACCATTATAATTCAATACAAACCTTATAAATATTGCTATATACCATTATACATCAAGAAAATCATATTTTTATCAAAATTTATCACAAACCTTTATAATTCAACACAAACCTTTAATTCAACACAAAAACCTTATAACCTTATCAGAATACATTATAACTCAACACATAAAATTTATAACCATTATAATTCAACACATAAACCTTATAACCATTATAATTCAACACAAACCTCATACACCAAGAAAATAATGTTTTTATTAAAATTTGTAAATGCGAAATACCATTAATAATCAATTTTCTTCAAAATTAAAACATCCATCATTCTAATAACAACATATGCACTTCCAAAACCTTTAACTTCTAAAGATTCACCAAACATAATTACAAATTCCATCAACCCTTAATTCACAACAACTTCTAGAGCTATTCCAATCCAATACAGAACATCACAACAACAAAATTCTCTAAGGACCATAAACTTCACACAAAAGAAAGAAAGACAATACCTTATATAATTCTCATCTCAAGAATGTATTGATATCATTCCTCCTTAATTTCTTCCAGTTGATCTTTCGAGTAAGTAGTACACTTGAAATCATCAAAGTACTGCATAATATGATTTAGTTAAAACTAATTAATTAGATGAAATATTTGTTAAATATTAAAATAAATCCTAACTTATAAATCCATATGATGTTTGGAATCTCTATTTGATCCAAAATAATAGTTTCTTTCATAAACCTCAATACGAAATAACCGCAATCTATACCATTAAACTGACGAGGACACTACACATATAAAAAAATACGAATATATATCAGGATATATAGTTTAACTTGGTTTATCAAGTAGCATCACTATTATAATCAAAATTGTGAAAATATATCTACACTCTGATCCATGTAATGTTGTTTCCTTTACTCTTTGGTACTCGAGCTTTTCTTTGTGATTGGAATATTTGTATAGCTCTAACAAAACATAAATGAATATTTAGAAGAATCTCACATAAAAAATAAATATGCACACAAATATTTAGAGCAATCTCACTTACGTATCAACCATCTTTTTCATATTTGGGTATTTTGTTTGATCACCATCTAACGAATCCAGATAATATACTATTTATCTTATAGGATTAATCGCAGCCAACACCCAGTGTCCACTGTAAAATAAAACAAAAGTTTAGATGGAAATTTTCCACACAACGTCAAAAAACGAAAATTATAATAAATGAAGTTAGAATGAAAATCTAACCTAGTATTATATGGTAAAAGACACAACTTTTCTGTACCTTTGTTGGCCATAAATGTACAGACTAAGTACTCTTTGATTGGATTTGGATTATGATCGATTAACTGTGCATAGATACAAGTGGGAGATAAGAAAGAGAGTCTTTCTGTCAATTGACACGGGCACATCATTTTGTCATACAAAAACCTTAAATAAAAACATAATTAACATTAGACTATTCATTGAAATGAGTAAATAAATTATTCAATTAATTAAATAAAGTTGATCCGAGTACATGATGTATGTATTGTTAACACTAATGCCTAATTGATCATGATGAAAAATATGATCCATATCCTCTTTAGCAATTGTTTCGTTATAAGAAAAACAAAAAATTCCTTCCTCCATAGGTATTTCATGAATATCACCTTCCATAACATTTGTTGTTCCTACACATGTTTCAAGACACGAACTAAATCGAGAAATACATGTTTTTTTAGGCTTGGTCTTTGTAAGATCTTGTTTTTTTTTTTTTTGACATGTTGCTAAATCCAGGCGTCTTATTCCTGCTGAGTTGTTGCAACTCTTGAATATGAATCTAAATATCATATAAGTTAGGTAATGTATAAGATCATGAAGCTTTATATATATATATATATATATATATATATATATATATATATATATATATATATATATATATCAATGTACCTCTTTTTTTGATGCAACAGACTTGATGTGCCGCATAATCTCTTTATCCTTTGATTTGGATTTTGTAGGAGTCTAACATTACCATGTAAATAAAATGTACTTCAATGTAAGAATAACTTACATGGCTCGTAAAACATTTGAATACTCAAAGGTTCATAATGGTTTTCAACATACCTTATCATCTATGAAAATGAGGTTTGACAGCCATCCAACATACGATCCTATTGCGTCTTCCACCAATGTTGCATCTAAAACATTGTCAGGTATTTGTAATAGTGCATCCCCCTCTTAAGCAATATCAATCGATACTTTCAAAAGTCCAACATGGAGCGGTTTATGGTGAAGTACATCTCCCAAAGTGTTATGCACTTTTCCCTTCCCAACCATGCCATAAGTCGGTGACGATAAATAGAGTTGGCATGGTGAAATTCCCTAAACCAATAATATGAAATTGTTAATGTGTATATATGTCAATTAAAAAAATTGTACTAATTTAATTTCATAATAATATATATAATTACCTCGAGAAGTTTATGTTGAAAATTACAATTGATACTATCTTTGTCGCTAGTATCTTTAAACCCTGAACCTCGCCTTTCTGACATTTCTTTATCCTTTTTCAATTCATGAACTTGAGATCTTAATTCTTCCAACATTTCCATCACTTATTTATTACTAGAACTTTTACTCTTTGGATGCTTATACAAGGATGTTGGAGTGACCCCAAATCACCTACCCCTCACACGACCAGAATACTCAAGAACATTTAATACTTGACTTAGTATGCTCCTACAATCATGGTCTTCAGCTAGAGATAAAGACTGAGATAGATTCTCCTGAAATTCATATGCATATCGAAAAGATTAGTGGGGATTAAAAAGCATAAATATTATATGTTAATAAACTTTTGATTTAATTAAAGAAATAATGTTATACTTACACATTGCTCAAAAACTTGTTGAACATCTTCATTAACAACTCCATCCTTACCCACACGAGCAACCTTCCACAAAACATGTTCCGGAATAGATGTTTCTTCACTTTTCTCCTTTTCTAACTACACATTAAGACAAATAATAAGATCAATTATAACACTTGGGAAACAAGTATATCATAGAATTTATATATACTTACTATTTTTTGCTCTAAGCATGCATATCCCAAATGCCCTTTTATGTATGGATACGCGGGTTTTGATGCTCGTTGGCGATTTATGTCACTCACTTTCTGGATAAACAAGTTTAGGTCATATCAGAACACCTGTGGAACAAGTATATAATACAATGTTCATGATAAAGTAACATTACATGGAAATCTGGGGTTATTCGTTTGGCTACAAAAATTTTCCATTCTTTAGGTGAAATCAAGTCTGCATACTTCTTTGGACGTTCTGCTTCAATAAAATTTCCTTGGGCATCCTTAAGAAACTTGTTTGTTAAAAAGCTCAAAACCCTCTGTCTCTTCTTCCGGCCAATTGAAGACAATATTTTTTCGTTCATCACCAATGTTAAAAGACCTCTACGAAAAAACATACATATAGTGTGTTAGTATAAGTAATTTAAAGACATAATCGTAAAAAAAAAACAAATAACATCACATATGGTACCTGTATCTCACTCCATATTTTTTCTTTAGTGGGTTTCAACAATGGAGCTCTCCAATTATCACAAGTGATTGGAATTTGCGAACGAACAATTACACCAATGTAACTTGTCAACATTGAACCGTTAGGCTCAACTAGTTGGTTCGTTGGATTCCAATTTATGTCATATTTTATTCCTTTATCTCTTGCATGAATGACTCCCTTCATAATAGTTATTCCTCGTGTAATTTCTCTTTCCACATCATGAACTGATTCATTTCCATCATTCTTAGAAGTATCATGTGAGTTTTCCTCGTTAGTATCCATTTGACCTGTAATAAAGAAAAACATAAACACAATATAAAAATCCATAATCTGTAGAATATATTAAATGACAAATATATAATTTTATTGAATGACAGAATATAATTTTACTAGTACCTTTTTCACTAACATCTCTTTCTTTTCTTGGTTGGAATATGATTTACTTGTCTATAAACAACACGGACAGGTGGATTAATCCAAATTCCCTCATTATGATCACTTCTAATATATGACTCATTCAATCTAATATTCTCATCTTGATCATTTCTAATATATAATTCATTCCCTCTAATATATGACTCATTCTCAACATCAATATCACCTTGATCTACAATGTTATCATCAATTACTTTGTTAGATAAAAGCACTATAGATCATTTCATACTTGTCAGATCAGTGACATAGAAAACTTGTTTAGCTTGAGAGGGTAAAATAAAAGGCTCATCTTGTACCCCACCCTATTAAGATCCACTTGCAAAAATCCTGAATTATCCATTCGTATGCCACTATTATTTTTAACCCACTTGCAACCAAAGATAGGAATCTGAAACTTCTCATAGTCAAACACCCAAATGTGCTCTATAACCCCAAAATATGACAGATTTTCATATTTGGGGTTTAAGTCCTTCACACTTGAAATGTGCATTGTTTCAGCTACCACGGTGACACCACTATTTTGCATAGTACTTTTATCATTTTGTTCTTTAGTATAAAATGTGTATCCATTAATTACGTATGCGTTATAAGAAAACACATGCAAACTTGGACCATATGCTAAATGTCTCAACCTTTCTGTTATTGAAGTGGGATCTTAATAAAACTTTGAATATATAAGATTTTTAAACCATGGTATAAAACTTCGATTGTGCTCTCGTACTATCCAATTTTCATTTCTATTCAGATTTAAACCTCGGAGTTCATCCTTGTGCATTTCAACATACGCCTCAACCTCATTGTCATTGTGCAGAACATACAAATGCACTTGCTACCGTTCAGCCCTTGATACTGTCAGAATTTTATTTCCAATTAACTTTTTTCCTTCATTTTTTCCTAAAATATGAGATTTGGGGAGTCCAATGGATTAAACGTTGGACAAATATTCAGTACAAAACTCAATTGCTTCTTCAACAATGTATCGTTCAACAATATAACCCTCTGGTCAACTTCGGTTTTTCACACACCCTTTTAATATTTTTATATAATGTTCAACATGGTACATCCATCTCATATAAGCTGGTTCACACAATTGTGTCTCTTTCACAAGATGAACAACTAGATTTACCATTATGTCAAAAAATGAGGGAGGAAAATACATTTCAAGCTCACACAAAGTAATAACTATTTCTTTTTGCAATGTTGGTAAAATTGCAGGATCGATCACCTTACTACAAATTGACCTGAAGAAAAAACACAATTTAGTTATGGTGCTTCTTACTTTTTCTGAAAAAATAGAACGTATACCTATTTGTAGAAAATGTTCCATTATATTATGGCAATCATGTGTCTTTAAACTCTTTGACTTGAGGTCTTTCATAGACACAATTCTTCTAATATCTGAAGAGTATCCTTCTGGAACTTTAACTTCACTTAGAAACTTACACAATATTTTTTCTCCATTCTAGATATAGTATAAGCAGCAGGTGGTAGATATGTCATTCCCTGGTTGTTTAGGCACAGAAATTAACATAGATAACATCATGTACTTACACTTCAAACATAGCCATAGAGGTAGGTTATAAATCATATTAATCATAAGCCATGTGGTATGTGAGATACTTTGAAGACCATGTAGGTTCATTCCATCAGTAGATAATGCCAAGCGATGGTTTCTTGCTTCTTCTCCAAATTCAGGATAATCATTATCAATTTTCATCCACTGTGGTGAATCTTCCAGATGTCGAAACTTTCCATCTATAATTCTTTCATCTGCATGCCAAGTCAAGTGTTTTACACCGGTTTCACGACAAAACATGCGTCTAAATCTCGGAATTATAGGAAAATATCATAAGACTTTTGCTGGAGACAATTTTTTCTTATATCGAGAGACACCGCATTTAGGGCACTCATTGAACAATGCGTATTCACTTCGAAACAAAATGCAATCATTTGGACAAGCATGTATCTTATCATAGCTCATGCCAATAAAGCACAACATTTTTTTGGCCTCATAGGTTCGATTAGGAAGAACATTATTCTCCGGAAGCATATCTTTCATAAGGGCTAAAAACTCTGTGAAACTTTTATCCGACCATCCATTGCCCGCTTTTAAGTTGTACAACTTAAATACCACAGACAATCTTGTGAATTTAGTGCAACCTTTATACAACGGTTTCTCTACATCGCTTATGGACAATCTTGAAGATCTTCTTCAAGTGTTTATGCAATTTCTTCGATTCGATCACAATCGTATGTATCTGTGCCATTCTCGTTTGAAGCATAGGTCGTATTATCCCCTAGTTCAACATTCTTGTTACTTATCTCACCATGTAATATCCAACATGTATAACTTCGATCAATTCCATACCTCATTAAATGCGGTTCCAACTCAACTGCGTCAATCCGACGCCCATAACAGTAATCTAAGCAAGGACATGTGATTCGAGTAGGGTCTTTGGCATGTTCAACTACAAACTTAACGAATTCTAATACCCCATTCTCGTACTCTTTTGACAATCGATTGAAATACATCCATTTCTTATCCATGGTTTTACTAAGTAAACTGAACAAAAAGACTAATTATTCACGCAACTATAGCAAAAGAACAACTAATTACCTGTAGAGAAGTCAGCAACTTCTGGAACCACACAGTGTAAGACTCTTTGAAACAATCAGAATTTCACTCTTCACAAGTAACCCGTAGCAAAGATATCCTCACCAACGTTTATCACGCTGAAAAAAAAAAGGAATGAGAAGCTATATAAATGAATGATTAGAAGGTACCATTGACGAAAATTCAACTCAAAGTTAACATGAATGAAACAAATTGCGTGGCATCGACGCGCAAATTCAATCACATTAATTCAAGTAGCATGGTATACTTTGATTCATCGCAAATGACACATCAACACTTAATGTTTCAACTCAAGTAAGTCATAAAAAACAACTTCATCACTTAACTTGAATTAACTTCAAAGTTTTATCCAACAAAGAATCATCAATTCGAGCATAAATCAATCACCAAAATTATCAATTCCACATTTAAACTCAATAGCAACTTCATCACTAACAAGAGTTCAAACAATCAACAACATCACAATCTTCAACAATTAATTCATGAATGTCATTCAAACTTCAATCAACAACATCACCAATGACTATCAAAAATAAATTCAAAATGTCATCACTATTAATCATCTTCAACCTCAACAATTAACAATTAATTTCATTATCATTTTCAATCAATAATTAGATCAAAACAAAGTAATCACTAACAATTATCCATCAAAAATGTCATTATCATAAATTAATTTCAACAATTCATCACTAACATTCAACATCAACTTACAAAATCAACACCAATTCTCAAAATAAATTCACCACAAATATCACTATTCATCATCTTCAACCTTACTACAACAACAATTTCAAAATCAAATTCCTTAACAATAATAGAAAATAAGGAACTAAGACTAAGGAACCCTAATACCAAAAAAATAAAGAACTAAACTTGTATACAAAAATTAATAGAAAAAAAGGCCTAAAATACCTTAACAATATCAGATGAACACTGATGATGGTGGTGGTGAAGTGAGCAAGTCGGTTCCGTTGAAGATGGAGCGCGCGCGGCCGGAAACAGAGTGAGGAAGGCCAGTCGGAGGAACAGAAGCGAAGAGAGGAAGGCCGGTTGGAGAGAGTAGCCTTGCGAAACGAAGAGAGGCATGACCAGTCGGAGTAGCCTTGCGAACGATGAATGGCGGCAGAGGGAGTAGCGTTTTAGGTTTTGGAAGCTTAGGGTTCGTATTCTTTGAAAAGTGCTAAATGCCTCATCTCTGGGACTGTACAATTTAATTAGATTTTAGAAATTAATTACATAAGGCAGCACTTTCTATTCTATAGCCTATAGTAGGGCTTTCCATAAAAAGCGCTTTCTATTCTATGGCCTATAGCGGCGCTTTTATAAAGCGCTCTCTAAAGGTGGCCTCTAAATGTGGCTTTAGCAGCGCTTTTCAGAAGCTCTTTCTAAAGGTGGCCTATAGCAGTACTTTCTATAACCGCTCTCGTATCTCTGACCTTTAACAGCACTTTTCAAAAGCGCTTTCTTAAGTGAGTCTTTAGCAGCGCTTTTTTTCACTTTAGCTTATAGTTTTAATTTTTTGTTGTATTTATAGTAGCGCTTTGGCCAAAAAGCATTGTCTAAGGAGTGTTGTATTTATCATGTTTTGGGGTAATGAAACAACTTTCCCCTTCCAAAACTCCTCTTTCTCAAATAAATACCTCATTCAAAGTTTCAAAAATTTTCAACACAAATAAAAAACAGATAAATCTTAATAAATTTAATACATAAAAAAAATAGAGACAAGGAACAACTTACAAAATGTTGTTGTTGTTATGAGCTTATTTATAGTGGTGGTTTGTGAGGTAAAGTTTTGGTGAGTTTGTGTTGTTGGTATTGTATGAAGTTATGGAGGTTCTGTAGTTGTAAGAGATGAAGAGTAGTGTAGTAAGAGATAAAGATGGAGATGGTGGGTGTTGTTGATGAAGGTGATGATGAAAAAAGTGTTGTTGGGTGAAGTTTATGGAAGAGTTTTTTCTTGTGTTTGTGTAAGTTATGATGTGAAGAAGAAGATGATGTTGTTGATGGATATGAAATATTTGTGTGAGTTTATGATAGGGAAGTGAATGAAGATGATGGTTTTGTGTTGTTGTAGGTGATGATGAAAAAAGTAAAGATTTTGTGATGTTGTTGTTATGTTAAGACTGTGTGAAGATATTATCAAGTTGTGTTAGAAGTGTACTCATAGAAAAAAAAGAAAAACATTGCCTTGCCTTTAACGTGATAAAGAGGTTTACATTCTTTTTCATTTTTTCTTCTCATGGGTAGTTTGATATTATGTAGGAGAAGGGAGATACTTTTTCCTTTTTCTTACACCCGTGACAGTCTTGTGGGAAGTGATATCTTTCTCTTAAAAAACCACAACAATATATATATACACACACCCCAACAATATACTTAGTAATTAAAAAAATTTGACAATTAACACAAAAATAATTTCAATGACTAAAAAAAATTAATTTGGAATAGTTGATAACTTCTAAATATTTTTTATGGTTAATTTAAAAAAAACAAAAAATAATCGGATTAAACATGAAAAATGTCGGGTGAAAAAAGTGTTCGAAAAATTGAACTGAACGTCTTTAAATAATCAGCGCGGAATATACTTCTCGGAAACAAACAACTTTTTGACCAAATTTTGATATAAATTTTGATCGGTTAAAAAGCTCAGGCGGAAAAAATTGTGACAAAAAAAGTAGTCGAAAAATTAAAACGAGCTTACTAGTTTAACCTACGTGAATCGTAGATTAAGAATAATGATGTATGTACACCCAATATTGAATTTTTTTCCCCAGCTATTTTGACGTACATTTGAGAAATGGTTATACCGGTCTGTCTGTAGAACCAAAAAATTATTCTGATTGAAATTTTAAATGTTGCACAGAGCAGAATATGTGTTGTGTTAAGTTAAAAATGCAAATGTCTTATAAAGGCGTTAAATTGCTGCCTAAATAATTATGAATAGACAATCAGATACAAATAAATTGCCCTTGGACCATTTACTTCTAATTCTTCATTATAATTAAACCTACAAAGATTCAGACGACGACAATACTCTTGATTTTGACCCTCTGGACCCCTGAAACAAGATGCAAAAGAATGAACGATGCATTGAGATTCGAGAAATCAAACCTTTTAACTTTTGAATATACAAATGGTTGAATGAAAATCATCAAGACCAGATAAAATGCCATAATTCCTGACTTTTCTTCTAAACTCTGATGAATGTTTTTTACTGAAAGAATGTATGACAAAATGAACGGTTTGTACTATGCGGATGCGAATGAAAAACTTAGGATAAAATTTAGGGTATGACAACACTATCATCTTATGTCAATCTTTCTGGGAAAAAATTTGGACTCTAATTATGATTCTCCGTGGTTTCGAAATGGTTTCACGATCGATCATAAAGTTTCACAAAAGCACAATTTTGGGCTTCAACGTTGATCCAATGTTCTAAGAGGAAGCATCAAATTTTCTATCTTGTCCCATTGCCTATCTCCCTTTTAATTTCCTAGGAAATCCTATTGGCATAAATCCTAGTAGACACGACTCTTGGGTTTCAATTATTGACAAACTTTACTAGCATCTTTCAATTTGGAAAAGCAATTTTATTTATTATGGAGGGCGAGTTGTGCTCTTAAATGCGGTTCTTAATTCCATTCCTTAAAAAAAATTCTTTCTACAACGCACCTAAATTGGTGACTAGAGAAATAATCAAGATTCAGAGAGCTTTTCTTTGGAAAAGGGAAAAAAACATGAGAATGATCAATTAGGTTTCACGGTCGACTGTGTGTAAATATAAATCTGATAGTGTTTGAGGCTTAAGCATTATGAGTCCTTCAACTATAAGAACAATATTCGGTTCTGCATCTGACCTTTAGTTTTGATGATAACAATACATTGTTTCTTACAGAACAATTTTGTACCCTAATGGTTTTTGTCTAGTGTGTAGCTTTTGCTAATAGGTTATGACTATGAATAATTGACGTGTGACGTCATCAGACTATGGACTCAACACACTTTAACTCTGAAGAGATACAAGTGTGCTTCACAAGGATACGTCAAGTTCTGGAATGCACCTAAACAACGGTCTGATGAACATTTGTGCTAATGCTTCTGACTATGACTCTGATAGTAAAGCCTATGAAGGTTTATCAAGCTCTCAAGATTCTGAAGAATAAGTTCTGAAGACTCTAAAGACCAGGTTCTGAAGAACTGTGTCAACATTTTGAAGACAAGGTTCTGAAGCTTCTTTCAACCAGTCTCTTGATTCTTCTAAACATGCTTCAACATCATTTACTCAGAAGCCTCTAAAGATTAGAAAATAAGATCAAAAGGTGTTATGTGTGAGAAATAGTACACAATACAAGATTAATATTCCTTCCAGTATGCTGATTTCGTGGAGTAAGGACTGTACTACTGTACCATTTTGTCTCCCACCTTTGCAGACCGTTATTCAAGGTAACATCTCATTTAGGAAAATGTCAATTCTACTCTCCAACGGATCTTTTCATGCCTATATAAAGGAGACTTTGAAGAATAAATGAAGCTGCTAATTTTCGCTACACTACGCTATCTCACAACGCTTTTGCTGAACATATTATCATTGTGAATATATATAGAAAACACACATTAAGCTTTTGTTCATTTTTGTGTGATATTTTCATTGTACTTAAACTTGTGTAATTTGTTTTCTTGAAGCAACTTTGTAAACACAAGTTCTTATATCTCTTTGTTTGAGATTATATTCCTTCAGAGACTAGGGTTTTAGTCAGGATTCTCGAGAAGACAAAGAGGGTAGTCTTTGTGTGTCTGTAATATGGTGATAATAAGGAATTAAGTCCTTATCGAGAAGGAAAAATCAACTTGGCAGGTGGACTGGATTAGCTTCGTTAACAATGAAACAATATAGAAATAATTGTGTTCCTTTATCTTTACTCTTGGTTTTACTTTGAGTGTTTGGGTAATAAAAAGTTTTAATCTTGGAAACCCAATTCAACCCCCCCCCCCCCCCCCCCCCACCATTTCTTGTATTTCTTGCCACCTTCAATTGGCATCAGAGCTCCGGTTCTGGTATTGATTGCATATCAAACACTTAACTGTGTCAGATAAAGATCGAGTTTGAGAAACATTATCGCAGTTATTCCACCACCTCCTCCTGTTGTTATTAATAGAGATCAATACAACTCTAAACCTACTATTTTTGAAGGAGAAATATTTGATTATTAGAACGACGGAATAGAAAGTTATTTCTTTGTCACGACATAGATCTATGGGATATGGTAGATGATGGCTACATACACCCTGCGCATGCTAGCTGCAACAAAATAGAAAGAAGAGTGATGATTGACCAACAAAAGAAAGATTATAAAAATCATCACATGACTAGAACCATCTTGCTGAATGTCATCTCATATACTGAGTACAAGAAGATAACAAATAGAGACACTTCTAAGTCAATATTTGATTCTTTGAGAATGATTCACGAAGGAAACACACAAGTCAAAGAAACCAAAGCACTTGCTTTGATTCAGAAATATAAAGCATTCAATATGGAAGCGAATGAAACAGTTAAGAACATGTTTTCAAGGTTTCAAATTCTTATTGCAGGATTAAAGGTCTTAGATAAAGGATATTCTATTGCTGATCGTGTGAAGAAGATCATCAGAAGTCTACCTGAAATATGGAGACCTATGGTAACTACTTTGAAGTTATCAAAGGATCTAAACAACACCTCTCTTGAAGAACTAGTTAGTTCTTTAAGAAGTCACGGGATCGAGCTTGAATAATATGAGTCCTAGATAAAGATCAAGTCGGTTGCTCTGAAGTATTTGGGAAAGTCTGAAAAAGACTAGAGCTTTTCAAGAAGAAGAAGAAGATGAATAAGAAGAAGAAGAAGATTTTGAAGAAGAAGAAGAAAATAAGTTATCTCTTATGTCCAGACGAGTGAATCAACTCCATAAGAAAAGACAAGGAAAATTCAAAGGACAAAGAAGGATATGTAGTCATTTTGAGTCCACTTCTGGATCCAAGAAAGCTAAAACCAGTCAAGAATTCATTTTCTTTGAATGCAGGGAGCCAAGTCATTATAAGAATGGCTATCCCATGCTCAAGAAAGATAGGCCCAAAAAGAAAGAATTCCGAGGGAAGAAGAAGGGTCTGATGGCCACCTCGAATAATTCAAAATCCTCAGAAGATGACTATGAGGAAAAGCAAGCAAATATGACCCTGATGGCTTGCAAAGAAGCTCTGATTGAGAAAGATCTATCAGAATCAGAATCTGAGTCATATTAATAAGAGGTATTTGCCGAACTCTCTCATTCTGAACTTGAATCCACTTTAACAGTAGTTTTGGATATGTATCAGAAACTCCTGAGCAAATACAAGGATCTAAAAAAGGGTCATGTATCTGAGTCAGAAGCATACTATAAGCTTAAGAGAGATTTTTCAAGTTTAAATGAAGAAAACTTTAGTTTGAAAAACAAAAATTCTAAACTTAAGAAGGAAAATCTTTCAGAAGCCTCTACAAATTCTGGTGATGTCATAAAGAAGTATGATAAATCTTTTCAAAAAATTTCTTGCTAGAAGCATAAATAGAAGCGTAATGGTGTCAATGATTTATGGCGTGAGCAGAACATAACAAGAGGGATTGGTTATGATTCTGGTGAAGAATCTAATTCTGAAAAGAGATGATAAACCAAATACTTTTTCTTCTCATTTTCTCCCTTCGGGTAAACAAAATGCTATTCTGCCTAAAGGTAAAGTTGTTGCAAAACCTATGGCTAAAGCGAAAGCTAATACTCGTTTAAACTATGCATACATGTGTTCATATCCTACACAAAAACCCAAAGTTGTTAAACACTTTGGGAAGACTAACCCTAAAGAACCCATAAAAATATGGGTACCTAAGGATAAGATAATATATGTTGCAGACATCCTTAGCAACGGAGTTAAGACACCAATCATGGTACCTCGACTCTGGATGCTCGCGGCACATGACGGGAAGAAGGTATATGTTCCAAAACCTAGAACTTAAGCCTGAGGCGTCGTAGGTTTTGAAGGTGTTCAGAAAAAGAAGATCATTAGCTCCAGAATAGTTGGTAACGATTCTCTCCCCTCTATTACAAATGTTTTATTAGTTGAATGATTAATGCCTAACTTATTGTCTATAAGTCAATTAAGTGACAATGGTTATGACATAATCTTAAATAAAAATTCATGTAAAGTTGTCAGTCAAAAGGATGGCTCAGGTCTTTTCAATGGAAAGAGTAAAAACAACATTTACAAGATTAGACTTTCTGATATGAAAATCAGAATTTAAAATGTCTTATGTCTGTAAATGAAGAGAAATGTACATGGCATAGACGATTGGTACATGTTAGCATGAGGAGTATTTCTCAGCTAAATAAGATTGATTTAGTTAGAGGCCTTTCTAAGCTGAATTTCGCTTCAGATGCTCTTTGTGAATCATGTCATAAAGGCATGTTTTCAAAAACTTCTTTCATAGCTAAAAATATTGTTTCCACCTCCAGACCATTGGAACTTCTGCACACTGACCTATTTGGACCAGTGAAAACTGCTTCTATCAATACTAAGAAGTATGGACTATGTGAGTGCTTTTGGATTTTGAATGATGTCAGAACTAGAATAGTGTAGCGTTATGTATATTGGATGATATCATCCAATTCTAGATGTGCATCTTAGTGTTAGAAATCAATTAAATAAGTTAGGAATCATTGTGTAGCACCCCAAAATTTGCCTTTCTCTTTCTAACACTAACTGGCTTATGTTTCATTTCATTTTGCATTATCATCTGTGCATATCATTGATTCTTTACTTGGGGTCAAGGTACTTTGTTTCTCAGAAAGAAGAGCATCCACTCCAAAGGCAAGTTTGAGTTTATTTTCAATCTTGGGGCTCTCTTAAGGCCCTCATCTCATCAAGGCATGGATCATAATCAATGGAAGCACTGATCACATCCTCCTAGCTTGAATTCTCAAGATTTGGGTTTTTGGAATTCTTGGGTGTAGCACTCCAATGGGCAAGGTTTTTAAAGCTTTATCATCATCATGATACATATTTCATCTTTGTTTAAGAGATCCTTGTAAGACTCTAATTTATGACCCCTAAGATTACACATATCATTCACATCTCATTTTGCATCTTATACCACAAACAAGATCATGATTTGGTTCCTTTATCCCTATCTTCTTTGGGTTTATGCCTTGCAGGGATCACTGAGCATCTGTGTCTTTCTTACTTGCCTTTATTTGCTTATTATTACTAACCTTTAATCAAAATCCAAAAATATGTTTGTTTTTGTCTTCACTAACTTTTTCAGGAAGGGAATCAAGGATATCAAACAGTCCCTTAGCTCGAATGAATTTCATTTGAACAAAGTCAAAGTTGATCTGCAAATAATTCAAAATTATCTGATCAAGAGTTTCTAAGATTTAATTGATTATTATTCAAGAGAATCCAAGGTTCGTGTGTTTATTTCCATGCCTTCTTTGACAAATCAAAAGAATTGAGTCAGAGCCAGAACAATCCAGCCAACAGGGCATTTTTTAAGTTTTTCAACTGTGCAATCGATTGTACTAATGGTCCAATCGATTGCACCATGCATTTTTTGCCTTGGTTTTGAAGTTTTCAGCAGTGCAATCTATTCGCGCTATAGTGCAATCGATTGAACAAGGACAAAATTGGCCAAAATCATTATTTTTCATATTTTGAAGCATTTGGCACCAATTTCATCACTTGAGAATATTCTAGATCACCCAAAAATAATTCCTCTACATAACCACAATTAATTCCCACCATACACCTTCACTAATCACCACTTGATCTCGATTTTCCTTTCAAATTCATATTCCAAGCCTAATTTTCATTTCCAAACCAAATTCCAATCCACCAAATTTTCCAAGCCTAAACTCTATAAATAGAACCCTCATTTCATTCATTCTTCAAGCTTTTGATAGCCAAATTCACCTTGCTAAATTTTCTCTTGAAGCTTTTGATAGCCAAATTCACCTTGCCAAATTTTCTCTTGAAGCTTTTGATAGCCAAAAAACCTCTTGCAAATTCTCTCCCCAACCACCAAAATTCACTCAAACCTCACTTTTCGTCTCTTGAAAGTTAACAAGAATTCACATTGAATCTTGTTCAACTTTGAGCTAAACCTTCATCCAAACTTGTTTTCTTCAATAATTCTTGTAGATCAAGGCTTTGGTGTGTGGATCTTGAAGCAATTTGAAGGAATTTTCAGATTTGAAGTGGTAATTCATCTTTCACCATTGTTGAAGCTTCATCTTCATCATCCACAATGTAGATCTTTGATGATTCTTGTTACTTGATCCTTTGGATCTTGTAATTGTGTTTAATTACTGGTATTTGTTGTTATTTGCTTTGAATTTTCATGCAATTTTGATTCCATGATCATGAGGTGTTTGAAGAAAATTTTAGATCATGATCATGCTGAATTTTGCTGAATTTTTGCTGTCACAGCAGGGTGCAATCAATTTGCATTTTCGTGCAATAGATTGCACAATGCTGTTTTTTGTCTTGTTTTTGCAATCTGTCAGTGTGCAATCGATTCGCACACTTGTGCAATCGATTCGCAATGAACAGAATGGTGTTGTTCACCTATTTTTGGGACTTTTTTGGTTGTTTCTTCATTCCTAACCCCTTCCCTTTGTTCTTAGCCTTAGATCACATAATTTTGTGGTTTAATTTGGCTTTCTCTTCATCTATTTCTCCTTTCTTTTGATCGATGAAAGTCTTATGGATCATAGAATTCCGTTGTTGAATTTTGATCAGGACTAGATCGCTACCTTCTTTTCTTTTCGTGCGGTATTGCTTTCGGATGGCGATCTACATATCGTTTATCTAGCATGCATTAGAATAAGGATCTATTGACCAGCCTCATTGTAGGGTAATTATCTCCGTAAATTACTCGGCGATTGCTTAACATAGCGCTACATTTGTCCATCTTTATCCAATTCAGAATTTGAACTTTCGTGGTCCGGACCTTGATTGGTTGCGTCAACCCAATGTTGATTAATTTTTTGTATTAGGTTCATAACCTTTGAAACTTGGCTTTGTAGAGGCTTTGGTTCTACCAATCTTCTGTCAAGTTCATTAACCTTGACCTAAGTGCATTGTTTAATCACTATAGTTCAAAATGCGAAACGGAATACTCGGTGAAGGCTTATGGCACTAGAGCCCTTGTGCTACTAATCAATATTTTCTAACCTTACCCTTATGCTTCCTTCTTGCTCCCTATCTCTCTTTATTTTTTATGCTTCATGTCATTATATCATATCATATCTTGTTTATGCTTCCGCAATTTTTCTATTGTCCGTTGGACACATGTTTATGCTTCCGCAATTTTTCCTTTGTCCGTTGAACACATGTTTATGCTTCCGCAATTTTTCCTTTGTCCGTTGGACACATGTTTATGCTTATGCCTTTTTCTCTTTGTCCACTTGGACCAAAAACATTAATAAAGGCCAAGTCCTCTAAAAAACTTGTGCTTCTAATCTTGGACTATGGTTACTATCCTTTGCAATGGACATGGAATTTTACACCTAGACCTTGGACTTCAATGCTATTCTTGGATCCTTGGACTTAGAACTAGGACCTTTTCCCTTTGCTTTGGAATTATGGTTCGAAGACTTTGAAGCCTTGTGCTTTTGCTTGGTTTATGGTGAAGACAACTACATTTGTGGTTTGATCATTCTTATCCTTAGCTTTTACTTTATGCTTTAGGATAGTCACTTCTTCTCCACCCATTCTTCAATTTCCAAAACTTTCTCCCTTTTTCAAAACTTTCTTTTTTTCAAACTATCACCTCATCATAATCAAACCTTGACTTTGTCAAGTGATTTTTACTATTTTCTTTTCATTTCTTAACAAATGCTAAACTACATAAGCATGATGACACCTTTTTCAAAAGACTTTAAAAAACATCAAACTCATCAAACCCTCTTTTTTGTGCCCTTGTGCACTTTTCCTTTAAAACTTTTTCATAAGTTTAGACATGCCTTACATCACTAGCAGAGTTTTATTCAAAAGCATACGACAGGAGAGATTGGGCTTGATTTCGTCATCCTCCATTCGATTCTCTGCCAAGGCAAGAGATTGGGCAACATTGGCATTATAAAATAGAAAAAGCATTTTGAAAAGAGTGAAACGAATGGATTTCTTCATGACAAACATATTTATTGCATTAATTATTCGAAATAACAAGTTCTTGCATGCAAACCAAACTTTTACAATCAAAGAAATAGTTATAAGTGCAAGCGAATAAATAAACAGCCTGATGAGCTCGGGAACGAGCTCTCCTCTTGATTTCGCCGGTTCGGACCTTCTTTAGTCTTCACCTGCAGGACATTCTTGTATCATGTTCACATTGGCCACTCCGTGTTACGGTAAAGGGTTATTTTGCACATTTGGGTTTGAATCTTTAAAAGTTAGGATTCCACTTTCAACCAATCTCTGAACGTCGGCTTTCATCCCATAACAACTTTCATTATTATGACCTGGCGCCCCTTGATGATAAGGGCAGAATAAGTCAGCTCTGTACCAGAAAGGAGGGTTCTTAGGCACCGCTGGTGGGGACTTAGTCTGGATATGGCCCTTGCATAACAATACTGGGAAAAGTTCTGCATACGACATAGGAATCGGGTCAAAATTTGGTTTCCTCAATGCACGACTTGGGTTGTTGAACGATTGTCAGGCTTGTTGAGGAGCTTGCTGGTTTTGCTGATGATACTGCTGTTGTGGTGAAGCAGGTGGAGTTTGAGGTGGTTGCGCAAACTGTGGTTGGTAAGCTGAAGCATTGCTAATTGGGGTCACAGCAGTAACGTATGGGCGTGGGTGATACCTTCCTTTTGATTGTCCTTGATACACAACACTAACTTCTTGTTCCTTTTTTTTTTCGAAATTACTTCCATACTTTTTGACATTGTTGGAAGTATTCCCATCCTTAGCTAGTCTTCCTTCGCGGACGCCCTTTTCCAACCGCATTCCCATATTCACCATCTCGGTGAAATCACTTGGAGCGCTTGCCACCATTCTCTCATAGAAAAATGGGCTCAGTGTTTTCAGAAAAATTCTGGTAATCTCTTTCTCCTCCAGAGGTGGAGTGACTTGAGCAGCTAGTTCACGCCAACGCTGGGCGTACTCTTTAAAGTTCTCTCTTTCTCTTTGGGCCATGGCTCCCAACTGGTCTCTATCTGGTGCCATGTCGACCTTATATTTATATTGCTTAATAAAAGAGTCACAGAGATCGTTAAAGCTGCGGATCTTTGAACTATCTAACCCCATATACCACTTGAGGGCTGCACCAGTCAAACTATCCTAGAAATAATGTATCAACAGTTTGTCATTATCCTTCTGAGCAGAAATTTTCCGTGCATACATAACTATATGACTATGTGGGCAAGAATTTCCCTTATACTTCTCAAACTCAGGGACTTTGAACTTTGGGGGAACCTTAACATTTGGAACCAAACACAACTCAGAGGTACTCTTTCCAAACAGCTCTTTCCCGCGAAGGGCCTTGATTTCTTTCTGTATTTCTGAAAACTTGTCCTGGAACTCATCCATTCGTTCTTCCATCCCAATACTTTCACTAGGAGCGACATGAAACACAGGTTCTTCTAGATGAAAAGGAGCAGCATACGAGTGGTGGCACGGTCATTACAGCAGTTGTGGCAATAACTTGAGAAATAGGTGGGCGGTATCCAGCTGGAGTAAAGTTAGGAGGCATACCCCACGGATAACCAGGAGGCATAGAATAATGAACTACACTTGTAATGGGCACCACTGGGATCGGTGCAGATATTATGTCAGAGATAACAGTGTTGTGTGATGTCGTACTATGTGATGGCTGATTCCGAGCAGCCATCAAAGCTTCCATCATCCCGTTGATCTTCTCTAGACTTTCCTTCAATGTTGAAACCTCTTCCCGGAGTGCTCTGTTTTCCTGCTCGAGTTGATCCATTCTTTTCTTGCGACCGACTTGAGTATTGTATCGATGATTCAGCTTGACTGAGAAGAGAAACACGAATGAGAACCTAGAATGCAAAGGAATGCAGATGCAAATGATGCAGGAAGATTCATGGAACTCGACTATTTATAATCATTGAGGAATATCAACAGGCTCGCTTATTAATCATGAAAAAACGGTTACAATCATTATTACCAGAATACTAAAAATTGATTTAATACAAATTTAAAACGCGTCTGTACGCCTTACAATAGTCATAACATAAAGCTAAATAAAAGCTAATAATGATATATCTAAGGAGACTCTTCCAACGGTCTTCTTTGAGTCCTTGACTTTCTTCCAACTGAGCTTCTTCTAGAATAAGCTTGTCGACAAAGTGTTGACTGATGACTAGAATGGGATAAGACGTCTTGAGCTTTCCGTTTCTTAAAATAAGTAGCTTTTTTTTTCCAAAAATTCTCCTTTTGTAGTCATCTTAGCTTGAATATTAACCAAAGATAGGAAATGGACGCATATCTTAAATTAGTAACTCCATCAGTTGAGGATATTCTTTATGAGTTGACAACAACTAGTAATCAGGAATAGTGATAGGCTGCAATAGAACGGAGATGATAGCTTCCCAATTTGGGTTTGAACCTTTCTTCATTTGTCAGCAAGGTCTCCAGTCCCCTTAGATCGTCCAGGTTATGACTCTTGTAAGTGTACTTCAACGTTTTCTTTCTTTTAGAGTCCATGATATCCTTACGATGTTTATAAACAAGCCTAAGTTCCATGAATCTGTACGAAATGATGCTCGTGAATGCAGGGATGCAAACACACAAAGCACAAAGCACACACAAACAAAACAAACAGGAAAATGGCCCTAGGTTTGAATGGTCGAGCGTGGAGCCAAGCTCTAACCATCCCAATTGGTGTGTACTATGGTTTCAAATGTACCTGCCGAACGGGTTCTA
This sequence comes from Lathyrus tuberosus, assembly GCA_022829125.1. Classification (NCBI taxonomy): domain Eukaryota; kingdom Viridiplantae; phylum Streptophyta; class Magnoliopsida; order Fabales; family Fabaceae; genus Lathyrus; species Lathyrus tuberosus. The sequence goes on from JALAZF010000040.1 coordinate 20,930,029, forward strand.
CAAAGTTCCCAGAGTCTACAATCCATCTTTCGGATATTATCGATTTTCCAAATCACTTGGTAGTCAATAATATTCTCAAGAGAATCTCGTCTGAGTGTAGTATCGCGTAGCAACTAATTCAGGAATAGACTCCCTCATAGTCCCTGCACTACATCCTAATAGGCCAAGTTGGGTTAAAGGTAACTACGGTCCTCGGTCTCGATGGCCTTTAGTTCAAATTAATATCGTCTTCACGAATGGACTCGTTGAACAATATCAAATTCGAGAGGGCCTAAACTGAGTGGTGAAGTCTCAATTCAACTTCTTCAGGAATCGACTCCCTCAAAGTCTCCTTGAATTCTCACCGTCCTATCATAATTTTTACTCAAGTCCGGGTGTAGGAATTATCTCACCATACAAAGTGACAACCCAAGAAAACATAACAGATACAAATATATAACAAAAAAACATAATTAAACAAGTTAGGGGGAGCCCTCTTATGAGAGTCCCCAGTGAAGTCGCCATTTCTGTCGCGGTGAGAATTTGATACCAAGCTATTATATTAACTTGAATCACATTTCTTTTATTTCACCACCGTCTTTGATTTATCAAAGAGAAGGGAGAAAGATCGAATTACCCACAATGCAATGCAAATGCAAACTAAGATTCTAAAGTTCGGGGGTTGGTTATACCTAGGGAAGGTGTTAGCATCCTAAATATCTGTAGTACTCTACAGGAACCTCTTGTTTTATTATGTTATTTGTTTTTTTGTTTGCTAAGGGTTAAGGGTAGATGACCTAGAATTCTATTCCTAAGCGTGCTCGACAAGATATCACATCTTGTGCCTACATATCCTGTCGGGAGTGGAATCAGAGCACATGTAGTTCCTCTGAAGGATACTAAAGTTTGTTTAAGGTTTGGGAGAGAAGATGAGTCATCATCTTAAGAAACCACCACAGTTTTTGAAATTTGTTTATATTTGTGGGGTATGGGATTGTATGTCCCTTCTTTGAGATGATTCACATCTAACTCTCTTGTGTGGAGAATTCGGTGAGCTAACGATGTTTGATTGATTTTAAGGGGGACTAACTTAGGAAGTCTATCCTAAAGTTGTCTAATTAATTCTTATCTTAAGGGTATAAAACCTAAAGGGAGGTATGATGCAAATGAATATCCACCATGCAAGACAAGTGATCATCATGCATGGGGTTTTCCCTTGGATATTAATGCAATCGATTATAATAATATTTAGCGAGGGTGCTAGTAAAGTGGGCTAGTCTTGTGTCTAGTGACCAAAGGTTGATGGCGATGCCCAAAGGCGATCGACTTACATAGGTGGAAAATGGCTCGACGTTGGATCGAGATTTTTACTATTTTGAAAGGGTTTGGAACAAATAGAGCATGCATACATCACATACAATGATAAACACACAAAAGCAAAAACAAGACATAATAACAACTAAGGTCTTAATCTAAGTCACTAAAGCGTATGATTAAGCGCGAGGGATTCTAACGGAACGATTTATTAAGACAAAGGGTTTGATAATTTTTAAAAGGGTAAAGGTTTATTATTATATTTTTTAGAGTTATTATTAAAGGTTGTTATTAATTTAAAAAAAAGTTAAAGGTTTTTTTTATCTCATTAATTAAAAGGATTAATTTTAATATTTTGAGTTTTCATATTTTTAAAAAAGGGTTTTACTAATTTAAAAAAAGTTTTATCAAAGTTATAATTAATTCTTTAAATATAAAAGAAGTTATATCTTTTATTTTAAAAAAGGTTATAAAAAAAAAGTTTCTATATACTTATTTTAAGAAAGATTGGTTATGTTTTTAAAAAACCAAATTTTAGTTATTTTAGAAAAATTAAACATTAGGAATTTATTTATTGAAAAAGTTAAATTAATTAAAAATAGGTGTAAGTTTAATAAAACGGAGGGATCAAAATGCTGCGAGGGAGAGGGTCCACAATGGACCCTCAGATCATGGCCATTGGATGTAATCATGGCGAGATCTAACGCACGCGAGTGGGGGTGCATGATAAGTGTTGTGTGTGCACGTGCATGGAATCGTGCAGAGATAAAACACGGAAAAGGGATACGCAGACCTTTCTTCTCTCTCGTTTACTCTTCTTCCCTTCTCTCATCCATTTTTTCTCTCTCTCAGAAGGGCTTCAAAACCCTAAACGGAAAACGCCGCCCACAAGCCCTCTCCGTCGTCGTCTCTCTGCCTCTCTCAATCGCTCTCGCACCTCACCTTCTCTCGATTTCTCTCGATCGCCCTAAATCAATAACAACCAAATCCCTAACCCCTAACAATCCCAATACCCCAATCCACTATAATCTCAGAGATTTACAATTACAGATGAATAAAGCAAAGAACAATAGAGAAGATGCTGGTATGATCTCGAGTGTGCTCCTCGTTTAGGTACTTCCTCCGTGTTGCCACCTTCAATCCGCGTGTGGTTGTTGATTCGGAACGACGTCAATGATGATGGCGAGGACTCTCCGGCGGCTTCGAGACGTGCACTGGGTGTAGTGGCAATGTTTCTGAATTTTTTCGCCGTGAATGTGTTTGTTTGCTGCGAATTTTTTGGTAAGTTTCTGCTGCTGCTATGCTTTTTCTACTGATACATGTGCGTGGTTTTGCAACGAGGCTGTGAAGAAGGTTTTAGAATGGTTCTTTTTGTGTGAACATGTAGGTTTTCTGATGTGTCTTATTTGAACTCGTGTGTATTCTCGTGTTTGTGCGTTGTTTTTTGGTGTGTACGATGATGAACGTGGTTTGGGTTGGATTTCTGAAGTGATCTTGTTTATGGTTTTTTAGGTATGGTAATCATGATATATGTGTATGATGTTTTTTTTTTGTGATTGATTACTCTCCTTGTATGTATTGGTTTGGCGATGTGTATGTTTTGAGTTTTGTATGAGTTGAGATCTTTGGAATTGTTCTTTCTGGTTAAATCTGAACTGGTATATTTGTTTTGAATCGTGAGTTGGTTTGAGATGGCTTTGAATTTCTGGTTTTGGATTGGAATGAGGAATGATTGGATGATGATGATTCAAGCTAATGGTTTTAGTGGTTTGAATTGGCTAAAATCCTGATTTGTGAATGATTTGGTATTCGGTTGATTTTTTTCTGGTGAAGTATGTTTGGGTATGAATTTGTGTAATTTTGATGGTCTCCCCCTTCTGATGCATTGACGCATTTCTTAAATAGAGGCCAATGATAATGAACCAATTTGGAAGTTCATAAATGTTGTGTTGAAAATTTGATTTCGATTCGCTGCCTTCTTTCAATCTTTTGGTGCTTGTTTTGGAATGGAATAAATTAGTGTCTGATATGATTGGGAAGTTTTTGAAAACCTGATTCAATGTGTGATTTTCTGTCGACTTATTTTTGGAAAGGATTGATGTTGGTGATGTTTTGATATTGCCCACGATCCTAAATTGAAAATGATGAAAGAAATCATCTGATTCAAACACTCTGAGGACATTTTGGGAAGGTTTTGAAATTGTTGGAAACGGTTTAGGCAACAATTTGAAAGTTGTTTAATCTTTTTCTGGAAGAAAAGTTAAACGTGTTTGGTTTGGTTTTGGAAACTTGATTGAATATGTTTGATTCTTTCCTTGTTTGATGCTTTTCCTTTCAATTCGAATTGTATCGGATTTTGCCAAAACCGTGATTTGCTTCTGACTATGCTAAGGATCTTCTCACTTTCCATTTTGTTGACCTATTGTGATGACTCTTGGTATCTTATTGATGCAGGAATTCATGTAGGTTTAAGAGAATGTGGATCAAAGGAGAAATTGAACATATCATCTTGATAGGACTGTTGTTGCGAGAGTTTTCTGCATATTTTAGATGCCATGTTACAGACAGAGCTTGGATCACAAACTTTGTCAGCTTCTCTCGGCAGCATAAAACCATGGAACGATATGAAAGATGATGCACTTCGTAATCTATTTTGAATGAGATAAGTTAGAGATTATGAGTTTGCATTTTTGAACTGATTTTGGACGCTGCTGAAATTTGCATGAACGTCTAAGTTTATTTTCTTTTTTGAATGCAGGCACTTAATTTGCGACGGTTAAGTCAGCATAGGTTTTTGGAATGGTCTTTCCCGCTTTATTAAATTTCGAAGGAGTTGCAAGGACCTTAGTTTTGTGGCTTCTACAATAGAAGAGGTTGTTCGTTGGGTTAGTGTTTTTGCTAGTCACCACCATTTCGGTAATTGTCTTCCTCACCCTTTAGTGTCTTCCAAGAAACAAGCACTTTTTACAAACACACCAGCACGACCATCAAATGCGGCTTTAAAGATTGGTTCAGGAATTGTAGATGAAGATAAATATCAACATTATGTGATCAGTCTAACAGATATGTGATGATATTCTCCAACAGGTTGATGATGCCTTGGATTTATCCCACGAATTACGATTGCAACCACGCCGACAGTCACTAAACCAATAGCCAAGAGACTCCTGCATCACTTGCAAATACTGTCTTTGTTTTGAAGTTTTTTTTTACGGAAATATTATCGATATATTCATCACTAGTCTACATTTTGATTTGACGAGATGTTGAATTGTGTAACAGTAGGATCACTTTATCAAAATAATCAAGTTGGTTTAGGCACGGGTGGAATATTCTACCATATTTTCATAATTTTCTTCCACATTCTCAATTCATCTAAAGATGTTCAATTTAGGCATTTAAATGATATGTTGCCTCCTCTCGTTCCAGTGTTGACTTCTCATCATCATAGTTTACGTGGTTTAACTCTTGTAAAGAATTCTGATTGTGCACGCTTATGTGTCAAAGGAAAGATGCCTCCACACATTCTCGTAAAAGGAACATTGAGTTTTGCACTTTGAATTTTAGAAATGAACTTGACTTGTATCTCAACATTCTTGTGTAGAATTAATTTGAGCTTTGTTGACCTTTAAACATAAACTTTGGTGGTACTTCCCAAATAAAGCCTTGGAAATAAAGTCTCTTGATCATAAAGAATAAAAATGGCTTGTATTCACTTCAAAATAAACGTGTGTCATAAGGCAATACCATTCTTGTACCTTGCAAACTGATTAATCCCTTCCAAACAACATGAACTTGTATATTGGTATCTAGATCTTGAATTTGGAAGTCCAACTTGGAATCTGAATTTTATAACAAAATTCTATGCATTTCCACGAGCTTTGGAAAGTTCATGAATTAAGCCTTGTAATAGTTGATATAATGATGAACTAAAATTAATCAATCGAACTGGTTATAGCATTCCACTTCTTTATTGACAAAACTTGTGGATTCAATCTTTCCACATTGGTCAAAACATCTTGAACCTTTAATTTCCCATTGACCTTCAAAATTGCTTGAAGAATGCTTGTCAGTTCCAAGAATATAAAATTCTTCTTGAAACCATGGCATGAGCTTCATACTTGAATCATATGATATATAATCATAGGAATGATGTAGGAGCTTTAAGCCTGATCTTGTAAACTTGTGACAACCATGGACTTGAATTTACATCTTGCAATCCAAACTTCTAATTCCTTCCAAAGTGATATTTCCTTGATGGACCAATATTTAAAAGACAGAGCACACACATCTCTTAAGTCTTGAGGAGCTTACCGAGGGGGGAAAGATGTCATCTTGTAATATAACTTTACCACACAACCAGTGACCAGTCTTTAAGGAACCATCTTCCATATCAGAGGGTATTCTGTGGGGGGAAAACTGAGGAGTCTGAAGGAAGAAAAGCTTGGTGGTGGCTTAGGGACCAGAAAGGGGAAGGGCACAATCTCACAGGAATCCACACACATCTTGCAAGGACCAGGAAACCTCCGCAAACACACACATAACACAACCTTCAGGACCTTGGATCTTCTGCAGCAGCACCTGTCCTTAAAAGAACAGATAAAGCTAGATAAAACGGTTAGTTATGCACGAATGATTGACCTAGGATGTTATGCCAAGAGCAAAGCGGGAATCTTAGGGTCAAAAATTAGGGTGTGACAACCCGTATTTGTGGTTTCCTTACCCTTTGAGCTTTCGGGGGTATCCTTCTTAGGTTGTTCTGAGGAGTATTCTCTTCCACTACGAGTCATCCCTCCAATACCAGCTATGTTAGTAACAACTGGTGATGGTATTATAGTCTTTCCTCCCATGGATGCAGTGATGTCGTATTTCCAAGGTACGGTCTTAGCGCTTTCATATGGAAATGGTGCTGGAACATGGAAGGTGATAGGGCCTTCTGACTTTGCAGGCAATGGAGCTTTGACTGGTGTAGGAACAGGTATTTGAATTGGTGTTCGTGCAGGCACGGGAATTGATATCTGAATAGGAGCCTGTGCAGGCCTTGAAACTGGTATTTGAATGGGTGTCTGTGCAGGCCTGGGAACTGGTATTTGAATTAGTGCCTGTGCAGGCCTTGGAAATGGTATTTGAATAGGAGTCGTAACTCCTCTTTTCTGGTACGGAATCTCAGAAGGTACTTGCCCCTAGGATTCTAAGGCAGCCACCTCATTCATATTCCTTAAGTACCCAATCTGTACTATCCCTTGGTCCATTAATTGTTGGAGGACCTCCTTCTTCTTCTTACAGTTATTGGGATCAGACGTGCAATCCTCGCAGTCACCGTGCAACCTTTCATACTCCTCATACCCAATTAATACTTCCCTTACTTTCGTCATAGGGGTCTTTACTTGTTCTACCCCTTTGATTAGGACGTTCTCTCCCAGTCCCTCAATGGAGTTAATAGTTGGCCCAACGTGCCCTGGAAAAGGATTATCTCCTACATTTGGACTGTCATAACTGAAGTTAATGACCTTCTGATCCAGCAAATCTTGCACCCTAAACTTGAAGGCAAAATACTTTTCAGTCGTATGCCCTGGCGATCCGGCATGATAATCACATCTAGCATTAGCATCATACCCTCGAGGAGGAGGCGTATGAGGAGGTCCTAACGGCTTGATTTCTACCAATCCTTTTTGGATTAGCATTGGCAGGATCTAAGTATATGTAGTGGGTATAGGGTCAAAGTCCTTCCATGGCCTCCTTTGTTCCCTTCGGGGATACTTCTGTTGTTGCTGATTTTGCGGAGGTGGTGCCCTTGGCTGCTGGATTTAGAGCGTATGAGACGCTTGACTAGAGGCCGTAGCCGCCACGTAAGGTTTATAAGGTACTTGAGTATACCTATCAGCAGAAATGGCATTGGCCTCCTTCTTCGAGCTGTTTCCAGAGTACCTTTTGTTTTTATGTTGACTGGAAGACGACTTTCCAATCTTTCCGCTTTTTAATCCATTCTCGATCCTTTCCCCAATGATAACTAGATCCGCAAACCCAGTTGAGACAGACCCAATCATCTTTTTGTAGTATAACCCTTGCAATGTTCCCATGAACGTATCTACCAGCTCACTTTCCACCAACGGAGGTTGCACACGAGAGGCTAGCTCCCTCCATCTTTGGGCGTATTCCTTAAAAGATTCATTCCCTTTTTGGGACATGTTTTGTAATTGCATGCGATTAGGCGCCATGTCCACATTATATTGGTACTGCTTCAAAAAGGCGTTTGCAAGGTCTTCCCGAGTCTTAATGTGAGCCCTCTCCAATTGCATATACCAGTCCAAGGACGCCCCAGTAAGGCTGTCTTTGAAAGTGTGTATCATCAGCTTCTCATTCTTAGCATGGGCACCCTTCTTTCGGGCGAACATTCGGATGTGGTTTTTTGGGCAACTAACCCCTTTATACTTCTCGAAGTCAGGTTCCTTAAACCTAGGAGGTATGACCACATCGGGTACCATACACATTTCCAAAGCATCAACCCCAAAGACCTTGGATCCTTCCACAACCCTTAATCGCTCTTCAATTATCTTATACTTTTCATCCGCTCCTCTTCCTTCCATGGCAGCCAGTTTGATTTCACGAACTAGCTGCCTGGAATCTTCCTCTCCATATTGGAGGTGCCAGTCATCAGAGACCTCACGAGTGACAGGTATCTGTATAGGTCGTGATTCTCCATTATGCTCAGGTGGAGGAACAGACCCTACAAGAGGCTGAGTGTTAGTCTTCCCTTTACTAGCCTCTAATGCTTCACATTCCAAGTCAGCCACAAATCCTAATAGAGGATTATTATCTTCATACTGGGAAGGAGGGGTAGGGACACTCCTACGGTTACTAGCCTCGGTGTCTCTTGCTATCAGATTTTGAATAGCTCGAGTCAGTTGGTCGATTTTATCCTTCATTTCCTCCACATTTACTTTGACAACATCCACATCTCCCTTTAGAGCAGTGTGGTTCAGTTCCATTTGTTCCATAGCTTTCTTTTGGTGAGCACGGGTGTTGGGTCGAGATGTCAGATTGTTACGATGATTCTGAGAGAAGATATTGAAAAATGATTTTCGTTTGATGTTTTTTTTTATGTTATGCATGCATGAATGTATGAGTATGCAGAAATTATTTTTATTTTAGGAATCTTAAACTTTTATTTATTAAGAGTAAAGCCAAGGATAATGGAAAAACAAATACTTTTATTCAGGAAAAGAGAGTACTAGGGTCAAAGCCCCGTTTATTACATAAGGAAAACCAAACTAGGGATGAACCCTTAAATTATTCATAACTGAAAACCAAACATAAGAAGTTATTACATAGAAAAGCTAAATCCTCCTCTTAATCCTTGCCCTAAACTCCTCTACCATCTCACGACAAAGTGCAAGAAAATTGGCGATCTCTTTCACTGGCTTGAAGATATCAGCCATGTACTCAGCCTCTTTTAAACTTCGAGGGATCTCGTAGATGAGATCGTTGGATAGTAAGACCAACGTGTGATACCTTTATCGATAATATGCCTCATCTCTTTGTAACTTTGCCATGATTCCTCTATCCTCCTCAGTGGTTTGCTCTAATTGTTGGTTATGTTCTTCAATATAGGTGCCCCACTCTCTAAGTTCTTCGTAAGCCTCCTCAAGCTCCTCGTATAGTCTTCTCTCGGTTTTCTTCCTGAGTTTCCCTCCATGCTTCTGGTCGTAGGGCAAGAAGTTCTTCAGTTGATCTCATTCGCACAGTTGCATCTAAGGCTTGCCTTTTGCTCTCGAGAAGAGCGTCAGCCAAGTTTTGGACTTCAGCTTCTAGGTTATGGATACGCCTATCACATCCCTCCTTGAACTCTCTTTGCGTTGATGTCATCCAAATGTCCCTTTGACGCCAGGCTCTTTCTAACTCATCCTTGTGAGCCTTAAGACGTGAACTCACAGCTTGAAGGTCGACGTAAGCTTGTTCCTTCTTTTCTTCCTCTATCTGGGCTATCCCCTTATTGATCCTTGACTGCTCCATAACTTCATTGAGACTCCTTCTTAGTTGACTGCTTTCTCCAGTAGCTTGGTAAAATTTACCTTCCCACTCTTCTTTTTCTTTTTTCAATTGTGAAATAGTCTCTTTGAGTCTTTCACTTTCTTCTATGGAGATTACAGCAGGTGGGGGAACCCTTGGATTAATAGGGCGATCCAGAGGAAAAGGCAACTTCACTATGCTCACCCTTTCTTTCATCCATTGTATATACTGTACCATAGATTCTTCCCTTGGTCTTTTAAGACTGCTATTCCCTTTGATACTCTGCCTCCAAGCCTGAGCAATCTTTAGAACATCGGGATGATTTCCAGTTACATTTTGTAGGACCAAACCTTCTAACAACCTATCCTCTGGCTTGTAGGCCAATGGATACCCCAATTGCCTCATTGCTAAGACAGGATTGTAACTTATGCACCCTCTCGATCCTATCAAGGGTACATTAGGAAAATCCCAACAGCTTAGGATCACATCGTCTCGATGGAGTATTTGAGGGAACCAAAAGATGTCTTTATCAACAAGAGATACCAAATATTGAGACCAAGCATAGGCTTTCATTTTTTCCATATCCTTTAAATCCCTCACTAGGTGAGAGCACAACCATTTGTACAATAATTGAGAGCAACATAACATAGCCCCTCCCCTCCTTTCAAATTTTTGGTGAAGGGTAAAGTATATATCAGCGAGGAGAGTCGGTGTAGGATCTTCTTCTCCAATGGTTACAGCCAAGAATAAATTAATGGCAGCGATGTCCACGAAGATCTTCGCGCTCGGGAATAGAACCAACCCAAAGATGAGGAGTACCATGATAGTATCCATGGCTGCCCAATTTTCACAAGCAGCAAAATGACTGGCTTTCTTCTCCAAGAACCCTTTAGAGAACCCATGAAAGTCTTCTTGAACCCTTAAGTTAGCTTGCAAGTTGTCATACCCCAAATTTTGACCACTTAGATTTCCCATCATTGGACAAATCATCATCATAATATGGATGGGCCATCATACCTCATTAGTCTCCCCAGAGATGGGTGAGCATTCACTACTATCAAAATTAGGGTTTCAAGCCCTCTCAGAGCCTTAGACAAAAGATCAATCAAGGAATGACATGATCTTCAACTTGTCTAAACCTCTCAAACATCCACAATGGATCAAGAGGACTCCCACAACAAGAATCAAGCACAAGGTTGTTGCATTCTAAGTGGATCAAGCCTTAAGATCGACAGTGTCACCAAATTAGGGTTTTGGTCGACCAGGGCATCCAGATGGAAATTTTCCTCTGGGCATGAGCCAATGATTCAAAGCATAACTTAAGATGCTCCAAGGGACATCATGAACCCAATCATCAAGTCAATTTAGCCTTAGGGGATGCATTCATAAAAAATCAGGAATTAGGGTTTCTTTCTTACTATGCAATCGACACAATGATTTGTTTACGTAGTTCCCCACTTTCATCCTCACCTGTGGGTACGTCTGCACCTAATTTCTAATGTGGAATTAGGATACTTTCTTATTATGCAAAAAGTCGATGTACAAGAAAAGTGTTCAAAAGCAACCATACAAACACTACTAGTTCTGATGTTCATTCAACCCCTTTTCTTCTTTTGATCTCGAGTAAGACCAAGACAATAATGGATGCCAATTGACTTGTCGATATTTCTACTCCTTTGGGTTCGTTATCTCTAAAGCTTTCGCGCACGATCAATTGCACCGATTATTCCACAATACTTCAATTTGATTCACTGTTCTCCATTACTTCCTTTGCATTTTTTATCTCCAAATGATCCTTTGCGTACTTTTTCTCTAAAGGCTTTCACAATGTCATAATCCTCTCTTGACGTCTTGCACGAAAACCCCCAAATCTACACACGATCTTGGAGGACAAACCTGCATATTTTTCGGATGAAGACCCCTAGAAATCTCAACCCAATATCTCGGCTACACAAGAACCCAATTGGACCTTATCAGGCCTTTGCCTAGCTGGTACCCCAACAAAATATTATTATGTGTGATTTGTCAGTGTGTAGACATAGGACGGAAGTTGAAGATGATGAGCAGATGCAAGCAAATTTTATGGTATCGCCGGTTTGGAATGAAGCACGAATGATGTATTTATAGTTTTGGAAGATTCGTGGCAAGGAGGTAATTTTCAAAGTAAAAAAAAAGAACAAAAGAGACCAACTTAAACAACATGTGCGCCGAACGTTGGATGTGCCGGCACATACTGTCAAAAATAACAGCATGTGCCGACCTGAAAGGGCCTATGCGCTGACCCAAATGAAATAGAACCTACAGCCTTATTTAGGACAGTAGATGTGTCAGTCTGAAGCACGTATGTGCCGACCCAAATGAAACAGAGACTACAACCTTATTTACGATAGTAGATGTGCCGACCTGAAGCACGTATGTGCCGGCACATAATGTTGAAACTTACTGTATGTGGCGAACGAGATAGCCAAGTGTCGACCCAAACAAGTCAGAGCCAACAGGCTTTAATATTAAGTTACATGTGTGTCATACCCTAAATTTTGACCACAATATTTCACGTCATTGTGAAAATCATCACCACAATATGGATGTACCTTCATACCTCATCAATCCTCTCAAAGATTGTTGAGCATTCACTACAATCAAGAATTAGGGTTTTGATCCCACTTAAAGTACTCAGACAAAGGATCAATCAAGAATGGACGTGATCCTCAACTTATCAAACCTCTCAAACATCCATGAAGGATAAAGAGGTCCCCTACATCAAGAATTAAGCATGAAAATGCAACATCTCAAGCTGATCAAGCCTCGAGATCATTAGTGTCACAAAATTAGGGTTTTGGTCGACCAAGGCCTCCAGAGGGAAAATTCCATCTGGGCATGGGCTAATACTTTAAAACATGATCCAAGGAGCTTAAAGGGGTCTCAATGACCCAATCACAAGTTCAATGTAGCCTAAGGGGATGCAATCATCAAAAATCAGGAATTAGGGTTTCTTGACCTAATTCACCCCTAAGTTGACTTTTGGAGCAAGGCATGAGCCAAGACCTCAAGAAGTGTTTTGAAGACCTCCAATACATCATATTGATCCATTTACAAGATTGGATTGATTCATATAACTTGGTTCATAAGCAATACAAGGATTCAATTTCATCTGGACTAATTAGGGTTTCTGATGAAAAAGTCAACTGTACCTTTGACTTTTGACCAAGACATAATCCCAAACCTTGGGACATGATTCAAGAAACTATAAAAAACCAATGGAATCCATCCATTAGGTTTGAATTAGGTCAAAAACTTGATTTCATAGAGGATCACAATGTTTGAAATTCATCTGACAAAAAGTCAACTGTGCCCAAAATTTAAGTTTGACTTTTTGAATTTCTTGACAAACATGGCTTCTCTAAGCCAAAAATAATGTTAACTTATGGTTTGGATCATCATCCATCAAGAAAAATCAAGAAAAGTGGGGTTACTTGCAAAAGGGGCAACCATAAGAAACTTGAATTTTCATTAAGTCATGAAAAAAAGTGATTTATACCCAACTTTGCAAGGCCATAGCTTGTAATCCAAGCAACCTTTTTCTTCCATCCAATGCTCAAATAAAAGCTCTTATTACATACTTCAAGATTGTCAACTACAACATATTCCAAATCCTCATGGATTTTGAGTTATGGATTGATCAAAATCACAAAAAATGGAAAATGACACCTTTTTCAACACTTAATGAAATTTTGGATAGAATCTGTTTTGCATTTTCACCAACTTTGAGGCCATTTTTCATTATGATTCAAGATCAAAGTTAAACATCAAAGTTGAAGCATGTTATAGGGGTTTTCCAAAAAGTACAAGAGCCTCCCAAGGTTCAACTTGAGCAAGGAGTTATAAGCCTCCAAAAATTGCATTTTTCACCCTGCCTACACAAAGGCATGAAAAGCAAACTTGTCCCACACGATTTTGTCACTCGAGTTTTGCCATTTTTCCAACTTTGTCGTCTTCCAAAAGCACAAAACATCTGATGACTCACTTATTTCTTGATCAAGGAGTCAAGAATTCAACTTGGCATATGCAAAACCATCATGACATGAACTTTGGAATTCAACTTTGGCAAGGTAACATCAGTGCAATACATTGAGGTGTCATGAACCAGACCATAACACTCCAAGCCAGTCAAGATTCAAGTCCAAACTCTGAGCATTCAAACTTGCAGAATTGAATGGAGTCAAGATAAGAGAGTTGACTTGGCACTTTTGGATTATCCAACTCAATGGCTACAAGCTATATGCCATGATCAGCCTTCAATCACTATTGCTCTCAAAACAAACTTCCTCTACTATAAATAGATGTCATGTGTGACTGGTCGAAACACCCCAAAGCATAACAACTCATGCTTTTTTTTAAATCACCCTAAAAAAATCAGAATTTGCTTCTCTTTCAAGTCACATTCGAATTTTCAAATAGAGAGCAATTCCATCCAAACCAACCATCCTAACACCTCACATATGTCATATACAAGTGATCCATAACCTCAAAACACATATGGAACACCAGAATCACAAAATCACCATCCATTTGCTCAAGCTTTTTGGCCTATTTACTGGGGTACCACAACAAGTTCCAGGTTGTTTCAATCCATTCCAAGCTTCCAAACACCTTACATAAGGTCCATTGAAGCTGTCCAGTTCATCACACAACATCAGTAACACCTCTACGTCAGAATTTGATTTCTTCTTGCAAGAGGTAAGCCTAAACTCTCAAACTCTATGATCTATGCATCATAAATGTGTTTTCAAGTTACAAACATGTTTCTGCACTTATGTAGAGTGTTTCCTCTCAATCAATTACTTTATAGTTATCGTGTATAGGATTTTATAGTGTTTTTGTAGAAATTATGGTTCATATGTTCATCATCTGATTTCTCAATCCATACTTAATTTAAATGCAATTAATTTATATCACTGAAATTCTTGTTCAAAAACACACAACTTTCATGTTTACAAAAGTCAAAACCATTACGTATTGAGAGAGATATGTGAGATTTTGCAAAACGGCCAGGGAGGGAAGTCACGAGGAAGATGATGACGGTTGGCGCCATAATTTGAATTTTTGAATTTTTGATCATTTTCTTAATTGATTTCAAAAATTAATTTCTCTCTCAATTTTTATCAATTTTTATTGGTTCTTTTTTTTTTAATTCAAATAAATGTTAAAATATTTTATTCTTAAAAAAAACAAATTTATATTATTTATTTAATATAGCTTGAATTATTGTAAATAATTTCATTTTTATTTGTTAAACATTTTTTAAATGAAATATCCACCATGATTTTTCAAATTCAAATGAATTCCACATTGTTTTTTAACATATTTGAGATTTTATATAATTTTTTGTTTAATTTCCTTTGAAAATTATATTTTTTAAATTAAAATTAGGGTTTTTCTTAATTTTGATTTTTTCAAACTTCATTTGAAACACTTTTTGGGCCTCTATTAGAGTGTAAGACCCACCCCCTTTGTAAATATACCATTTTGGGCCTCAGTCATTGTATAAGTCCCGATGCGATTTTCAAAATAAACGGTGTTATCGTTGTTTTTCATCTGGGCATCTCCTTGAGTTATAAGCCCCAAGTCTTGTATAAAAATAACATTTTTGGGCCTCTAATAGAGTGTGACCCATTCCTACTTTGTAAATAATTTGGGCTTCAGTCATTATATAAGTCCCTCTGTGGTTTTCAAAATCACGGCGCGATCGTCGCCTTTTCAAATAAATCATCTGGGCCTCTCCTTGAGTATAAGCCCCATTATTCTTTCTTTACAAACATTTGTGGGCCTCTAATTGAGTGTAAGACCCATTCCTTCTTTGTACATAAATTATTTGGGTCTCAGTCATTGTATAAGTCCCTCTGTGGTTTTCAAAATCACGCGCGATCGTCGCCTTTTCAAAATTTTCATCTGGGCCTCTCCTTGAGTATAAGCCCCAATCTTTTATACATAAACTTTGTTTTTAACAATAAATAACTTCCTTGGGTCTCTCCTTGAGTTGTAAGCCCCATACCTCTGTTTTCAAAATCATCTGTCTATTTTTAAACTGGTACTAAGAGGAGAATTATTCCCGGTGAAACTGTTCTTAGACCACTTGGGCCTCTCATTGAGTTATAAGCCCCAAACTTTCTTTTCTTTTTTTTTAAACAAACTTCTTTTAATTCAAATTCAAATTCAAAGTTTTCTCAAAACTTTCTTCAATTTCTTGAAACCCTAATCAATCATACAGTTGTATTCAATACAACAGATCACTATACACTTGGGCCTCCTCTCAGAATGTAAGTCCCAACATCCTTTTTTTGCATACTTGTTTATATATCTGTCAAATCACTTATCTGTATATATATATACTTGTGCATATTTGTTTAGAGTTTCCCCCAGAAGTTAGATCTACACTTAGGCCAAACCATAGGTTACTTCTAACATAGTCAATAACTAGTTCCCCATAGTAAATTCCCTATACAGTCTGCCTCCTCTTGGGCTTATTCAATATGGACCATGGAAAGGCATTATTCCCGGTGAAACTTTTCTCAAGACTGTCAAAACTTAGATATATGTATATATATGTACAAGAAATTGATTTCCCCAGAGAAGATTAATTCTCGGTGAAACCTCTCCTGAATTTCTTCAAATCTTAGAACTGTTCAACAAAGAAAGGATTAATTCCCGGTGAAACCTTTCTTGAACTTTTCTTAGGATTGGACCCACAGGCTTCCTAAAAGCATCCCCAGCCACCTCTTAAGCTTATTACAAGGACCAACAGGCTTCTTAGAAGTTCCCCCAGCCTCCAATTGGGCTTAGTACAAGGACCCAAAGGCCTCCTAAAGGTATAGGATAGAAATTAGTTGTCTCTACTAGTACAATCCCCAGGAGAGTCAAATTTCCAAAACATCATACCATTCTAGGGTTGATGTCCATCCCTTAAACCAACAGCCTCCTCTTGGGCATCATATAAAGACCCCTCTCTACACCAGAGCCTACCACTTCTTGAGAGACTTGGACAGTCTCAGCCTCCACTTGGGCTTCATTCAAGTAGACTTGGAAAGTTTTATCTCCTCTTGGATCTCACACAGAGACCCTCATGTTTCCTAAAATCATAGGAAAAACCGTGATCATTTCACCAATGCACCAGTCTCCAACAGAGTTGAAAACCTCTAGGGTTTTCAAACTCATATTTAAATCCCCTTTGACCCCCAAAAAGGCTTGACTTTCACCTTAAAAATCCCCAGCCAGGGTCAATTTACCATCAGCAAATCCCCAGTGGAATCAGAGCCTCATGACATCTGATACTCCAACTCTTCCCTGATTTCCAGCAAGAGTAAACCCTTTGGGTTCCCCAATATAATTTGGACCTGCTCTTGGATTTCATTAAATCCTCAGCAAGAGATAGCCTCCTCGTAGGCTTTATATAAGAATTTCCCCAGCCAACCTCAATAATGGGATTTGTATAAGACAGTTAAAACCCTCCCCAGAGGAGTCAGTTTCTTTTAGCTTCAACATAGGGCTTTGATCAAGGCACACAAAAATAAACCTCCCCTCAGATGAGATCATAAGTCCTCTCTGCAGGAGAATATTTCCTCTATACATCACATCTCAAAAACCAAACAATCAAAACCTTTCCAGATAATTACTATAAGTGACACACTTACTGATTCAAAATCCAAGTTGGAGTCCTTCTCTTATCCTGGCTAAAATTCATCTTTTATCTAACAGCTGTAAGTGGCAAGCCTCTGGATCCCTAACATCCAAGCCAATGTCCCTCTCTTAGCATGAAAGATTCATAAGGAAAAAGTGGAATTGCTCTACACTGAGTTAAAGCTTTCTTCGTTCATGACATCCCTCTTATAAAGGAAATTATGGCATTGCTGGATTCCACATATCCCAGTTAAAGTAATTTCCTTTATAAACTAATTTCTCAATACTTGTGATGAATAGGTGAGACATTCTCCCTTTAGAGCTAACAAATTCTCTTCCAGTCACCCCTTTTGCTTTAATCTTAGGCTTCAAACAAGACAAAAATACCCTTTTAGCTTCAATCTTGGGCTTTGAACAAGACATAAATACTTTGATAGCTTCGATCTTAGGCTTTGAACAAGACACCAAACATCCTTCCTCCCATAGAATTAGGAGGAACTACGATTGCTCTGATTTCCCAAATCTCTTTATGGGAATACGTAGGCATAAGATTACGAAATCTTAGCGAGCACACAAATAAAAAATCTTAGGTCCAGTACCTTACCAAAAACAACGGAAAACCCGAAAACAACAAAAACATTCTCTCAATTCTCCCAAAGGAGAAACTTTCCCAGCCACAGTAGATAAACACGAGAAAGAATCTTAAGTTAACAGAAATACATGCAATAAAAGGTTCCTATGGATTACCATAGATACACTGGGTGTTAATAGCTTCCCTTTGTATAACCAGACCCCGTTCCCCGATATCTTAGCATTTGTTAAAGAAAACATTTGCGTGCAAGGTTAGTTTTAGATATCTTCCCTTTCCTTTTCAGCTTCATAGGATAAATACAGAAATCAGAAAGTAGCACCCAAATCCCACGATGCGGTAAGGTGGTTGCGTCACCGATAAAAACCGTACGCTATAGAAAAATGGCGACTCTGCTGGGGAATTTTAGGATTATAGTTCCTAAGAGGTCTAGGCATTGCTTTACATTTATTTTTTCTGTTTATTTAATGGCTTTCTCATTTTTATATATATCATTTGTTGTCATATTATTTGATACCCGTGTTTAAATTACAGTTATCTGGGAATGCGATTAATGCGCATGTGGTGAGTCCGAGAGAACATTAAGATAAGTGGTGGTGTATCCAGGAAGGCTTATAGGGAGTGAATCTCGACCATGTTGACTTGGCAATCCACCGAATCAGTGGAGGTATCCTCGTGGAATTACCAATGTTTAACGAGCATGTCGTGAAAGCAATGTTTTTTCCCAGCTGGATACCCTTGAAACTGAGGATTATTAGACACTTAACCAGTAAACCATTAGGTAGTTCGGTGACTATCGAGAATAGTTGATACACAATACTACACTCAAAGGAGATTCATCTTAGGATATTACAGCTCGCTTGAGTCATTTGACTTGCTGTTAATATCCATAAGAGGGGTCAATGTTTTGGGAACCTTTGTTAGAACCCGTTCTATAGGTACAAAAATTGACCAAGTAGTACACACCTTTGGGGATGGGTTGATCCATGTCTCCAAGCTCGTGACGATGAACCCCTAACCCCATGTTTTCAAGTGTTTTTGTTTGCTGCATTCATGCATCCATGCATTCATTAAAAAACTCTTTTCAAACAAAAAAAATATTTTTTATAAAAAGAACTAAAACAATAATTGCAAATATCAGTGAGGTTGCGTTATGGATTTCGGAAGAAGAAAAACGTACAAGTACACCTTCAAGGTTCCAAAACTGAAAGACCTAAGGAAATTGGGAAGGATGATTACTAATCCCGAAGCTTTCAGAGCTAAGCACAGAGGACTATTATCTCTTCTGAAGGTCAACATGGTTGAAGTGATCCTGTCTACACTGGTTTAGTTCTACGATCCAGTTTACCATTGCTTCACTTTCCCAGATTATCAACTCACACCAACACTAGAAGAGTACTCCCACCTAATTGATTTACCTATCACTGATCAAGACCCATTTTCTGGACTGGAAAAAATTCCAAAAGATAAATCCATTGCAAGAGCAATCTCTTTGGATGAGTCGGAAGTTAGGACTCACATGACCACCAAAAGAGGAATCCAGGGTTTACCAGCTAAATTCCTAATGGAGAAGGCTCTATACTTTTCCAGTATAAGAAATATAACCGCTTTCGAAGATGTCTTTGTTTTACTCATGTATGGGTTATTCCTCTTTCCCAACATTGACAACTTCATTAATACCAATGTTGTTTAGATATTCTTGATTGGGAACCCAGTCCCAACCCTACTCGCGGATGCTTATCATTCTGTACACTTAAGGAATCTGTATAGTGGAAGGATGATCACAGGATGTGTACCATTACTCTACAAATGGTTTATTTCCCACTTGCCCAAGTCTGTTGCTTTTTGGGATCACAAGAGTAATATGCGATGGTCGCAGAAGATTATGTCTCTTACCAATTCAGACATAGATTGGTACAATCGAATTTACAAAGGGATAAATATCATCGACAAATGTGGAAATTTCCCCAATGTACCCTCATTGGTACTATAGGTGGGATCAACTATCATCCAATTTTAGCTCGCCGCCAACTTGGATACCCGATTAAGAATATCCCACAAAATGCTCAACTGGAAGGTATTTTCTGCAAGGAAAGGGAAAATGAAAGGGCGCTAAAGAAAAAAATAGTGCATGTCTGGCAACATATTCACAGAAAGGGAAGAAAGTCCCTGGGGAGGCCAAACTGCATCTCTGTAGAGCCTTATCTCCACTGGGTGCAAACTAGAGCTATCAAACTGAGGATGCCTTACCCTCGTCAAGAATTTTTTCCCTTAAAGGAATATGTCCTTTATTTCATGTCTGATACGGAAAAACTCCAGATCGCTCTTAACAAAGTCCAACGTGAGAAGAACTCTTGGAAGAACAAATACCAGATTCTTAATTGGGAATGTACCAAGATTCGGGAACTGCTAAAAGAAAAGGATGCTCTGATTGAGATATTAGAGCAGCATGCTATAGAAAGTCATGAGGAACGAAGAAATTTGCTCACTCCTTTCACTTGGCAGAGAATCGTCGACCCGACAATGGCTGAAGGAGCCCAATCAAAGAAAAGAACAATTCAAGAACCAGCATATGAGCTCTCCTCAGAGAGAACTCAGGATCCATAGGCCTAATTTTCCGTCTCGCACTTTGTAAAATATTGTACTTTTCCTTGTAAAATACTACAATCTTTCGAGTTCAATAAAAGGGTCTCCCCTACTGTGTGATATTTGCAATCTAGTTGTTAAGAGTTCTTTTGAAAACAAAAACTAAAAAATATATCATTCATCATTCTCACATAACACATCTTTATCTTTGAGTCTCACATATGTGTCGCACTCTAGAGTCAAACTGTCTCATTCGTACAATACTCAGGCCAATCGACAAAAGAAAATGCACGATCTCGAGGAAGAGAACAGAGAGTTGAGAGAAGAAATCAACACTCTAAAGGAGAGTTTGAAGAAACTCCACAATGATATGCAATCCCTGGAAGTAGCCCAGGAGCAACAACATTAAAGGACTGTGATCTCGGAGATTACTTCCACACCAACATTTGAGACACCTGGCAGTCATCCTCGGTACAACATGCCTAAAGGATTTCCCTGGGGCATGCCTCTCAAATTTATACCTGAAGGATACATCCAACCAGTCACTGAAGACCCGGAAGTCGTAGCAGGAACTGCCAGGCCTGAAGGTTACAAACTTCAGGTAAATGAAGATGCAAGGGTTACAACAGAAACTCCTGAAGGTTAAAAACTCCAGGTCACTGAAGCGCCAAGAGTTACCGTCGTAATGACTATACCACAGCCAGTGGTACACACTATCCCAAAAGGACAAATTCTGCAAGCGATTTCTGGTGGAAACGAAGACGTATACGAAAGGATGAATGAGTTCCAGGAACAATTCTTGGAAATGCAGAATGAACTGCATGCCATTCGCGGTTAGGACTTGTTTGTTAAAGACGCCGCTGACCTCTGTTTTGTCCCTAATGTAAAGATACCATACAAATTCAAGGTGCCTGACTTTGAAAAATACAAAGGCAACTCTTGCCCTCAAAGTCATTTGGTGATGTACGCTCGGAAAATGTCTACCCAGACAGAAAATCAACAGCTACTAATACATTACTTCCAAGACAGTTTAACCAGTTCCGCTCTCAAATGGTACATGGGTTTAAACCGCACCAACATCAGTAATTTCAGAGATCTCGGGGCAGCTTTTGTTTAGCAGTATAAATATAACTTGGACATGGCGCCAGATAGGGACCAACTCAGAGCAATGTCACAAAAGGATAAAGAAACCTTCAAAGAATATGCTCAGAGATGGCGTGAAATTTCCGCCAAGATCTGTCCCCCTCTCGAAAAAAAAGAAATGACCAAGGTTTTCCTGAAAAACATTGAGCTCGTTTTATTACGACCGAATGGTCGCCAGTGCACCCAGTGACTTCACTGAAATGGTGAACATGGGAGTACGCCTTGAAGAAGCAGTCCGAGAAGGACGATTGGTCAAAGATGCAGAGCCATCTGGCAGTACTAAAAGATACGGTAGTGTTTTCCAAAAGAAGAAAAAACAAGATATCAGTAATATCTCTCTAGGAAAGCAAAGGCGAAGGTATCAACCGGTAGCAGCAGTAACTCCCGCTAACGCTCCGACATATCAACCTCAAGTTGCTCAGAGCCAACCAAATCAATAATAGTATCAGCAAAGGTCGCAACAACCTCTTCAGCAGGCTCGCCCACAATACAGTAACAACAATCATACTACACGACCATCAGGGTTCGACCCTATATCGATGTTGTATGCATAATTATTTCCACTCCTACTATCCAAGGGACACGCTCAAACCAGGAAGCCTCTCGCAATACTAGAAAATCCTACTTTTTGGTTTAAAGCAGATCAGACTTGCCCTTACCATCAAGGAGGATCGGAACATAACATTGAGAATTGTCTCAGCTTCAAGTCTGATGTACAAAAGCTCATCAGGAATGGGGTTTTATCTTTCAAAGATACTAATCCAAATGTTCGGATGAACCCGTTACCGCAACATGAGAAGACTACAGTGAATTGGATAGAAGGAGAGCCTGTCAAGAGTTATCAAATTCACAATGTACACTTATTGGGAACCAACCTGGTAAAGATGCATTGCAGACAGAGCGGGTACGACCATGTGGCATCTCACAACTATAATCAGTGTGTTATCTGCTCCAAGGACAATCAAAGGTGTACCATAGTACAAGCAGCTATACAAAAACAAATGGATCTAGGCTGGATTTAGGATCACAGGATTCATGAAGTAAACATGGCCGATGCACATCCCAACATTTTTTAGAACCACGACATCCGTGCAATGAACTTCAATCTAGTGGCAATGCATTCAAGATAAATTCAGTATTAAAATTTTTCGCGGCATGATTACAGCGCTTGTCTAATCTGCTCAAAAGACAATCAGGGATGCTCTTTTGGACAAGAGGCCCTCCAACGTCAAATGGATCTCAGATGGATCCAAGACTACCATAAAATAAGGGATCATCAAGTCAATATGGTTCAAATATTTGACACACGCTTAATGAATACCAGTCTAGTGGAATTACATGCTAAGCAGGTCGGACTTGGCTTTCTGGCCTCACATGATTATCAAGACTGTAAAGAATGCTACGAAAACGACCAAGGGTGTGTGCTTGTGCAAAGGACTCTTCAACATCTATTGGACCACTGGTGACTTCCGATCTACCTGGATGAAGAAACGCAATAAGTTAGCATGACTGATAGGAATCCAGGTAGACACCAAAGTTGTGATGTCCGCTCAATAGAAACGGATCTAGTCAGGATGCACTGCATACAAAGCGGATATGGTCGGGTACCACCTCACAGTTATGAACACTGTGGAGTATGCTCGAAAAATAACCAAGGATGCTATCTAGTGCGAGCAGCCTTCCAGCATCAGTTAGACCGAAAAAGGATTCAATCATGTTCGAATTCTGAATCAATCAACATGATACAAGATTACATCTTTTTTTCAAAACAAAAACATTGCCATAATCTCCAATCATGGAATAACCATGGATGTTTGTGCCGTAATTCCTCTGCTCGATGAGTCAAAAGTCTCTCTTGGCAATAGAAGAATTCCAAACATAGAGCTGATTGAGGTGGCCTACGATGGTCAAAAGGCCCAAAAAGCCCCTGAGGTTGTAACGCCCTGTTTTGTCTTATTTATTTAATCGATTCGATTTAATTATTTTCGTTTTTATATTATTTTATTATTGAATTTTATGTGACCATATATTATGTTTATCGTTGTTTATGTTTTATCGCATTTTGAGAGCGTTTGAGGGATATTTTAGTGTAGGGGTATTTTGGTCTTTTTACATGGTAAGATATTTTTCTTTATATAAGAAATAGAGATTTGAGAGAAATAGAGAAAAAAGGAGAAAGATAGTAGAGAAAGGAAGAGAGGAGAAAACATGGATTCATCATTCTTCTTCAAACTCCACTTCGATTAATCGGGTAAGGGTGAGAAGTTTCGATTATATTTTGATTGTATATGTATATGTATGTGTTGTTTGTATTTGTTTGGTTGAAATATATAATTTTTCTTATTTATTGGATTGAAGAACAAATGTGTGGGAATCGATGTTTTAACGGTTAGAATTTGGAATAGATTGTGTAGAATAGTCGAGTAATGTTTGGGTTTAATCGGGAATACTCGTTGGTATGATTTAGGGAGTTTTGGATTGAGTTATATAGTTTGTGAGAATTAGGGCAATAATGATGAAATAGTGAGAAATCGATGTTTTAATGGTTGGAATGCGGAATAAGTTGTGTAGTATAGTCGGGTGAGGATAGGAATTAATCGGGAATGGTTGTTTATGTGTTTTCGAGTGGTTTTGATCGACTTTGGAGTTAGGATAAATTGTATAAAATTATGTTTTAAAATATTTTAAAAATCGAAAATGTGTTGGATGGCTTTTTAATGGTGAAAATATTGTAGTATGTCGAATTCTGAGACCAGGGCTTTTTACGGAATCGAAATGGGGTCCGGAAGGTATTTAACGGTCGAAAACTGAGTTTTTAGAAGAATCTGCGCATTCATGCGCTAACCCCCAGAATTATGCGTCGAATCATGATCTTCGTGAGCTAACCCGGGCAAAATTTCCAGGTTTATACGCTGACCCCCAGCATCATGCGTCGACTCATGATTACAGAATTTTCCAAAATGTCAGATTTTGTTTTCTTCATAACTTTTGAACCGTAAGTCCGTTTTGACCCCCGTTCGAAGCGTTGGAAAGCTAATGAAATATGCTTTCTATTAAAAATGGTTTGGAGGGTAAAAGATAATTTAATTAATTCGTGTTTTTGATAAATAGTCGTGTTGTCGGGTTTCTATCGCGTTAAACGCGTGCAGTCGGTGTTTTACAGTGTGTTGTGCTATTGTTATATCATGTGGAGCTTTTATGTGGTTTATATGATGTTGAAGCATGTGATAAGTTGTTGTAATTGTTGTGGCCTTATGGCAAAATACTTTGTTGAATTGAATATAAATGTATGGTATTAATGTATGTTGTTGTGGGTAGCCTTCGTGGCGTGAATCCTAGTGTTGTGAGTATCATTGTATGATTGCATGATTGTTATGGTTGATGGTGTGTAATTCTTGATGTGAATTGTTATGAGTGTATATGCTAAAGTGCTAATTGTTGTGGTTTGTGGATTATGATGAAATGCATTGTTTATGTGAACTTCAATGTGTGTTAATTGGTGGCCTTATGGCAAGCAAATGCATTGTTTGAATTGATTTCCAATGCATGAATAATGATGATGAGATAATCCATATTGTTGATTTGTGAAGATGCATTTGATTGTCTTGAGTCCTTGTATGCCAAGCATCATGATATGCATCTTGTGATGTAGTGTGCCCTAGTGGGTGTGAGCGACGAAACGGTTCCAGAGGGAATCCGCTATAACATCGTGAGCCTTATACCGAGAGGACCTAAAGCGATGATTATAGACGATCGTGAGCCTTATACAAAGAGGACCTAAAGTGATCAGATTGTGAGCCTTATACCGAGAGGACCTAAATTGATCCGTAAACGTCGTGAGCCTTATACCTAGAGGACCTAAAGCGACGTGGAACATCGTTTTCCCGACGGGGAGTTACACTAAGTAACAAGCGATGATTCCAATAGTTCCTGAGTGAACTAATGATGAGAATGATGGATGGATGGTACCGCATTGCATTTACATAGAGTCGTTGTGTCGGTCTCTTTGCATTTGCATAAATCATGAATGGATTGATTATGTGTTGAGTTTGTGATAACATTGGTGAATTGATGTGCATATGTGATAAATGCATTGGTTGTGGATAATATGTTTTATGTATAGACATATGTTATGTGATGTGGTGGTGTGTTTCCATATGTCATAACTTTGGTATGCATTATGTGTGAATATGTTATCACGTTGGTATAGTTGATATATGCTATGTGTTTGGATTATTAGAAATAGGTTACGTATCTGTGGCATGCAATATGTATTAGTATGTGATGCTTGTGGTGAGAATAACTATGCATGAGAATTTTTATGTGTTTTTGCATATTATTATGCAATCTTGATTTAGTTGTTATTTCTCACCCTTCTGTTATGGTTTGTTGCTCTATGAGGCAATTGCAGATTAGTAGTCTTGGAGGCTTTTGTGAAGATTAGTTCTCCATCCGTTTGTCAGTCTGTCTGCTCTGATACGTAACACGGGAGTCGGGGAACGCTTTTGTTATATATGTATACATTTGTAGGATCTATTTTGTATTACCTTTATATGTATATTTTAATGTTATAAAACAATTTATTTTGTAAAACAATTGAGTTATGGATCTTCCGCTTTATTCCATAATTGACCTTCCCTTTTATATGGAAAAAATTTCCCTTCTACATTTATTCCATTTTGTGTTATTTATCAAATAATTGAGCAGGGATTGTGTTTTCTTTCCTTAATTGTGGCATCCTTGTTTCTGTCGGAAAAATAAATTTTTATTTGCTCTGATTTAATTATGTATTATTTATTCTCGATGGGAATTGGGTGTTACATTAGTGGTATCAGAGCAGGTCGGTCCGTCCGGCCAAGTTGTTGAGTCAGTTGGTGTGACAGTTGAATACTGTCGATGTTGTTTGTCCCTTAGTACGTGATATGTGTGTGAAACACTGTCAGTGCTTTCTGGTTTTCTAATCTTTTGTCTTCAAGATTGAGAATGAGATAAGTGGGGGAGAAGCTTGTACTTCTCCAAGTTGCTTCGTTTGTGTGCAGTGGGTTGCCAGAGTGTAAGTGTGGTTTGGACAGTGTTGTTCACGATTCTGGAAGGAATGCGGAGGTAAGGTTTATGTCAACTAAGGAATTGTGCCTTAGGTAGTTTGTGCACAAGATGCAAGAAATGCTATTATAGTTTGGTAAAGACGATTTATGCCCCATCATGATTGTCGGCTGTCTATTGACAAATTGAGGAACTGATCACCCTTAATCTCTTGTTGATAGAAGACGGGAATTATGTTGGATGGAATAGACGTGTCTTTCTGGCTTTGATAGTGTGTGCAATGAATTGTTGGAATTAAGAAAATGATTACGGATTGTTTTGTTGTGTCGATGAAGATTCTAATATCGGAAGATGAGACGGATTAGAGGTTTTGGTATATTGGTTCAGTTGGAAAGTCATTGAGAGAGAACGGTTGGGTATTGTTAAAGGTTGTTCTCAGAGAGTAGAGTGTGAACTCAAATTTGACGAAGGTGAACATTTAAGGTTTGGATCTGCTAAGTAAGTAGAAAAACTTTTAGGAAGTGAAACTCAGATGTTTGTCATGTTTGTGATGATAGTGTTCTGGAAATTGGCAGAAAGGCCACAGTGTTGGGCTGTCAGTGGTGCGTGATTTTCAGATGTATTTCCGGATGGAATATTGGATGTTAGCATTAGAAGTACCCGGACTGATAGAGCAGTTGGAAGATTTACTAGAAAGGAGAATTGTGAGGCCAAGTGTGTCGTCTTGGAGAGCTCCAGAATTGTTAGTAACAAAAAGGATGGATGATCGAACGGAATAATAAGCATGATGTGTATAATGGTATTAAGACTTTGGAAAGCAAAACGTAGAGTTCTGGTGAGGTTTGGAGTCTTTGGAGTTTTAGGGCATTAATGGAAATCTTGAGAAAACCCTTAGGTGTGGATGTAATATTTGAGAGTTCTTTTGGGTTGGTTGTTGCTACATGTTGGAATTTGTGGAATTGGACGGTCAAGAGAAGAAATTATGTATGGATTACTGATAGTTGAATAAGGTGACGATTGAGAATAAGTGTCCACTTTCAAGAATAGATGACCGGAATGGTTTGGTTGAGTTTGAGTTAAATTACAATTGGTTGGAATGTTTGATAAGAGTGGTGAATTGTGTGAGTTGAGGCTTTGATCGACGTAATGTGACTGGTTATGTTAGTTATCGTCGGGATAGGCTGTTGTTTACTCGGTTAAGCTTGTATGTGAGTAACCAGTTACCCAGTGAAAATTTTTGCAAAGCTTTAAGAATTTATATCTTTTGGAATTTGGTTGGGCATTACAACGTACAGTGATGTTATTTGGTGTTAGTAATGCGTCTGTAATGTTTGTGGAGTATATGAATCGTATCTTCCATATTTATCTGATAAGTTCGTAATGGCTTTGATTGAGGATATTCGAATCTGTTATAAACTCAGAGGAAGAACAGGTAGAGTGTTTGAGATTTGAATTACAAGTGTTGAAAAGAGATGAAGTTTTATGCTAAGTTATTCAAGTGAGAATTTGGGTTGGAAATGGTTAGTTTTCTTGGATATGTTATTTTAGATGAGAGTATGGTTATGGATCCATCGTAAGTAGATGCAGTTCTACAATGAGAGGCTCCGAAGTTGGTTAAGGAGATTAGAAACTTTTGGGCTCAGTTGGTTGTTACTGCAGGCTATGGAAGACTTTGCTATGTTAGTACTTCTGTTATCCCAGTGGACTTGCAAAGGGTGAGTCATTTGTTTTGGATGTTCGTTGTGAGTAAGTTTTGGTGAGCTGAAGTAGAAGTTGTTTACGGCTCCAGTTTTGATTTTGTGTGATCCTAATAAACCATTTGTGAGGTATTGGGATGCGTCTTTGATGAGTTTGGTCAGTGTGTTAATGTAAGAGAGTAAAGTCGTAGCTTATGCTTTACGACAATTGAGGATTCATAGAAGGATCTATACTATTTTGGATTTGGAATTGGTTGCGGTTGTATTGTGTTGGAATATTTGGAGGTATTATCTTTATGGTTCTAGGTTCGAAGTGTTTAGTAATCACAAGACTATTGAGTACTTGTTTGGTCTGAAGGAATAGAGTATGAGACAACGAGGATGGTTAGAATTCATGACGAGTTATGAATTTGTCTTGGATTATCATCGGGAAAAGCTAATGTTGTGCCTGAAGAGTTAAGTTGATAGTCTTTGCATAGGGCTGTTTTGATGGTCAGAGAATTAGAATTATTTGAGCAGTTCAGAGACTCGTGTCTGGTGTGCGAGGTAACACAGTAGGGTGCGAGGTTGGGTATATTAAAAGTGAATAGTGATTTTTGGCGAATATGAGAAAGAGTTAGACTTTGGACGTGAGATTGGTGGTTTTGATGGTTACGAGTAATCCGAGTGCGCAGCGGAAGCGCGATGTGGCACATTTTGTTTTTGCGTGTGAGACTTGTAAGAGTTCGTAGGTTGAACATTGGGAACATGTAGGACTGATGAGACCATTGGACGTTTCTGAATGGAAGTGTTAGGTGAAAGGTTTAAATATTATTCATGGGCTACTATGTAGATGGACGTTTTGGTTATATGTTCGATTGGCGAATTGTAGCATTGTTGTAATATTGTTGTGTGACAAGGAAGTTGGTATTGTGGTTATGTAGAGGTTGTTGAAACGATGTTGTGTCGTGGAACTTTATGTTCTTGTTTGTGTTGTTGCCTCGTTTCCATCATGTTGGTTCGAGTGCGAGTAGCTGATTCCTGTGTGTGTTCGTAACTTGGGTATTCTTTGAGTTGTGAGTTGGTCATCAAGTGCATTGTATGGGCTTTGCATCTTGTCGTTGTAGTTGTCGTCGTTGTCGTGTTGTTATTGTAGCTGCTGTTAGCAAGGTGGTTTGCCAGTTTGTGTTATTCATGGTGTGCCTTCGGTTGGCATGTTGGTTTGTTAGTCGAATACGAGAGTCGTATCCGGAGTTGTTCGTATCGGTTATATTTTCGAGGATGAAAATGTCTAAGTGGGGGAGAATTGTAACGCCCCGTTTTGTCTTATTTATTTAATCAAGTCGATTTAATTATTTTCGTTTTTATATTATTTTATTATTGACTTTTATGTGACCATATATTATGTTTATCGCTGTTTATGTTTTATCGCGTTTTGAGAGCGTTTGCGGGATATTTTAGTGTAGGGGTATTTTGGTCTTTTTACATGGTAAGATATTTTTCTTTATATAAGAAATAGAGATTTGAGAGAAATAGAGAAAAAAAGGAGAAAGATAGTAGAGAAAGGAAGAGAAAGGAAAACGTGGGAAAAGAGAAGAGAAGGAGAAAACATGGATTCATCATTCTTCTTCAAACTCCACTTCGATTAATCGGGTAAGGGTGAGAAGTTTCGATTATATTTCGATTGTATATGTATATGTATGTGTTGTTTGTATTTGTTTGGTTGAAATATATACTTTTCCTTATTTATTGGATTGAAGAACAAATGTGTGGGAATCGAAGTTTTAACGGTTAGAATTTGGAATAGATTGTGTAGAATAGTCGAGTAATTTTTGGGTTTAATCGGGAATACTCGTTGGTATGATTTAGGGAGTTTTGGATTGAGTTATATAGTTTGTGAGAATTAGGGCAATAATGATGAAATAGTGAGAAATCGATGTTTTCACGGTTGGAATGCGGAATAAGTTGTGTAGTATAGTCGGGTGAGGATAGGAATTAATCGGGAATGGTTGTTTGTATGTTTTCGAGTAGTTTTGATCGAGTTTGGAGTTGGGATAAATTGATAAAATTATGTTTTAAAATATTTCAAAAATTGAAAATGTGTTGGATGGTTTTTTAATGGTGAAAATATTGTAGTATGTCGAATTCTGAGACCGGGGCTTTTTACAGAATCGAAATCAGAGGTCCGGAAGGCATTTAACGGTCGAAAACTGAGTTTTTAGAAGAATCTGTGCATTCATGCGCTAACCCCCAGAATTATGCATCAACTCATGTTCTTCGTGCGCTGACCCGGGCGAAATTTCCAGGTTTATGTGCTAACCCCCAGCATCATGCATCGACTCATGATTACAGAATTTTCCAAAATGTCAGATTTTGTTTTCTTCATAACTTTTGAACCGTAAGTCCGTTTTGACCCCCGTTCGAAGCGTTGGAAAGCTAATGAAATATTCTTTCTATTAAAAATGGTTTGGAGGGTAAAAGATGATTTAATTAATTCGTGTTTTTGATAAATAGTCGTGTTGTCGGGTTTCTATCGCGTTAAACGCGTGCAGTCGGTGTTTTACAGTGTGTTGTGCTATTGTAATATGATGTGGAGCTTTTATGTGGTTTGAATGATGTTGAAGCATGTGATAAGTTGTTGTAATTGTTGTGGCCTTATGTAAAAATACTTTGTTGAATTGAATACAAATGCATGGTATTAATGTATGTTGTTGTGAGTAGCCTTCGTGGCGTGAATCCTAGTGTTGTGAGTATCATTGTATGATTGCAGGATTGTTGTGGTTGATGGTGAGTAATTCTTGATTTGAATTGTTATGAGTGTATATGCTAAAGTGCTAATTGTTCTGGTTTGTGGATTATGATGAAATGCATTGTTTATGTGAACTTCAATGTGTGTTAATTGGTGGCCTTATGGCAAGTAAATGCATTGTTTGAATTGACTTCCAATGCATGAATAATGATGATGAGATAATCCATATTGTTGATTTGTGAAGATGCATTTGATTGTCATGAGTCCTTGTATGCCAAGCATCATGATATGCCTCTTGTGATGTCGTGTGCCCTAGTGGGTGTGAGCGACGAAACGGTTCCAGAGGGAATCCACTATAACATCGTGAGCCTTATACCGGGAGGACCTAAAGCGATGATTATAGATGATCGTGAGCCTTATACAAAGAGGACCTAAAGCGATCAGATCGTGAGCCTTATATCGAGAGGACTTAAAGAGATCCATAAACGTCGTGAACCTTATACGAAGAGGACCTAAAGCGATGGGGAACATCGTTTGCCCGACGGGGAGTTACACTAAGTAACAAGCGGTGATTCCAATAGTTCCTGAGTGAACTAATAATGAGAATGATGGATTGATGGTACCGTATTGCATTTGCATAGAGTCGTTGTGTCAGTATCTTTGCATTTGCATAAATCATGAATGGATTGATTATGTGTTGAGTTTGTGATAACATTGGTGAATTGATGTGCATATGTGATAAATGCATTGGTTGTGGATAATATGTTTTATGTATAGACATATGCTATGTGATGTGGTGGTGTGTTTCCATATGTCATAATATTGGTATGCATTATGTGTGAATATGTTATCATGTTGGTATAATTGATATATGCTATGTGTTTGGATTATTAGAAATAGGTTACGTATCTGTGGCATGCAATATGTATTAGTATGTGATGCTTGTGGTGAGAATAACTATGCATGTGAATTTTTATGTGTTTTTGCATATTATTATGCAGTCCTGATTTAGTTGTTATTTCTCACCCTTCTGCTGTAGTTTGTTGCTCTATGAGGCAATTGCAGATTAGTATCCGTTTGTCAGTCTGTCTGCTTTAATACGTAACACGGGAGTCGGGGAACACTTTTGTTATATATGTATACATTTGTAGGATCTATTTTGTATTACCTTTATATGTATATTTTAATGTTATAAAACAATTTATTTTGTAAAACAATTGAGTTATGGATCTTCCGCTTTATTCCATAATTGACCTTCCCTTTTATATGGAAAAAATTTCCCTTCTACATTTATTCCATTTTGTGTTATGTATCAAATAATTGAGCAGGGATTGTGTTTTCTTTCCTTAATTGTGGCATCCTTGTTTCTGTCGGAAAAATAAATTTTTATTTACTCTGATTTAATTATGTATTATTTATTCTCGATGGGAATTGGGTGTTACATAGGTCGTCTACTTGCCAGGTCCAATACCGTATGTAGCGAGCGATTTTGGACGCGGTTCTTAAGCGCTGGTCGCTCTCTGTGGTTGAGTTTACTACAGGTCGATTAATTTTTTATCCTATTGTGAGCTGATGAAGGAAGGGAAATAGATGTCTCCAATTAACCCTGCTTTGCATACTGAGTTTAAACAGCCGTCTGTTAGATTACGGATGCGATCAATGTGGGGGGGGCCTTTGTACTGGTTATTTGTATTTTCGCCAATACAATTTTCTCTCTTTTTGTTAGGATACTGCTTCAGATTAGGATATATGGGATTTTGGGTTTTTGTTTAGTGTGCTCGCTAAGATCTTTTCTTTCAATCTTATGCCTACGTATTCCCGTTTACCGAAACAGGGAAATCAGAGCGTTCGTAGTTCCTCCTATTCTATGGGAGGAAATGGTGTTTTGGTGTCTTGTTCAAAGCCCAAGACGTGAAGCGAAAGGTGGTTTGTATCTTGTTCAAAGCCCAAGATGTTAAGCTGAAAGGTCTCAACTTTAGAGAGAATTTGTCATCTCTAAAGAGGGGTCTGTTTGTCACAACCATTTATAAGGGAGAATTACTTTAACCGGGATATGTGAATCCGGCAATGCCATAATTTCCTTTATAGGGGATTTCCAACCTAAAGGAGAAGACTTTAACTCAGTGTAGAGCAATGCTATCTTTCCTTAGGAATTTCTCATGCTAAAAGAGGGACAGTGGCATGGATGTAGATGATCTAGAGGCTTGCCGCTTACAGCAATTAGATAAAGGGGAAGGAGTTGTTGATGTTTGTGTACTGTGAACGAGGCACAACTTTGATGCCAAAAGGTTGATTGGATCAACCAGTGGTTTTCTTATACAAAGCCTAAGAGGAGGCTAATATGTGTCTCGTACAAAGCCCAAGAGAGAGACTAAAAGGTTTTGACTCAACGAGGGAGTCTTTTGGTATCTCGTATAAAGCCCGAGATAGAGGCTATTTGACTCAACAAGAGAGTTTTTGTATCTCGTACGAAGCCCGAGATGGAGGCGAAAGGGGTGATTGACTCAACGAGGGAGTCTCTTATGTGTCTCGTACAAAGCCCGAGAGAGAGGCTAAATGTTTTTCCAGTTAAGTGACAGGTCCAGTATACTGATTTTGAAAGAGAAAATCAGTTCTTATATGAGCAACACTGTACTCAAGGATTTGTTTCAAGGATCCGGGTTATTCCTGTTCTTTAAGAAAGTGGGAAATCCGATGGGTATTGAAACTGTCCGAGTCTGCGGGGTTCCTTCCTATTCTTGAAGGGTGCTTGAGAATGTCTTTGAGACTCAAGGATATTAGATTGTCCATGTCTAGAGTTTCATCTTTTGTACTATGCTTTGAGAAACAGTAGTAGACTCTTTGAAAGGACTGTTCTATGCGGATGACTAATTTCTATTCCTATACCTCTAGGAGGTCATCGGGACAATTTGTACGAAGCCCAAGAGGAGGCTGGAAACTTTTAAGAAGCCGACGGGTCCTTGTACGATGCCCAAGAGGAGGCTATCATTCCCGGAGGAAAAGATCATT
The DNA here is from genome assembly GCA_022829125.1 of Lathyrus tuberosus. Lineage (NCBI taxonomy): Eukaryota > Viridiplantae > Streptophyta > Magnoliopsida > Fabales > Fabaceae > Lathyrus > Lathyrus tuberosus. Next base: position 20,963,801 of record JALAZF010000040.1, read on the forward strand.
ATACGAAGCCTAAGAGGAGGCTGTGAATACGTCTAAGAAGCCGAGAGGTCCTTGTACTAAGCCCAAGAGGAGGCGGGGTTGCTTTTAGGAAGCCTGTGGGTCCTTGTACGATGCCCAAGAGGAGGCCGATGATTTTAAGAAGCCCGTGGCTCCCCAAACCCCGAGAAATTCAAGACAGGCTATTCACAAGGAATATATCAAGCCAGGAAAGTTCGAGAATTTGGAAGAAACTCAAAGATGCCATTCACGGAGAATACATTCATCTCTGGGAGTAGAGTTTCTTGACAATACCTAATGAGGACAGCCGAAGAGAAGACTGTATCTGGTGATCCTATTGGGGATCTAGTTGTCTATTTCTACGAATAAAGGAAACGACGTCACCTAGTTCTAGACGTAGTTGCCGGGGAAACTCGAAATATATATACTATTATTACACAGTTGATATAAGTTTATGAAAGAAGACTTACAGTGAAACAGCCCCACAATACAGTTATATGTATATGAAAGCGGTAAATGAAAGCATATAAACACTTACTCGGTTGTAGAGCTTCCATGTTGTTTGTTAGTTGTTCAACAAAGAAAGATTGAAAACAACAGTATATTCAAAATCAAAGGAGAAAGTGCTTTAAAAAAGAAAGATTTGGGGCTTACAGCTCCATGAGAGGCCTAGGGTTTTATCAGTGAGCGCACTGTTTGAATTTTGTACAGAGGGACTTATACAAGTGACTGAGGCCCAAAAAGGTTTTCTGTACAAAGGGATGGGTTTTACACTCTCTCAAGAGGCCCAAAAGGTTTAAAGAAAAAGAGTGGGGCTTATAACACGAGGGTAGTCCCAATTGATTTTCGTTAAAAATGGCGATCACGCAGAGGTTTTCTTTAAACGCAGGGGGACTTATACAATAAGTGAGGCCCAAAATTGTTTAGTTAAAAGGGGGTTGGGTCTTACACTCTATTAGAGGCCCAAAAGTTTTGAATGGGTCTTATAGCTCAAGGAGAGGTCCAGATGGTTTATTTTTCAAAAGGCGACGATCGCGTCGTTTGTTTTTTGACGGTATCGAGACTTATACAATACTGAGGCCCAAAAATGATTTGGTCAAAAAAGGATTGGGTCTTACACTCTATTAGAGGCCCATGAGTGTTTGACAATGATTTGTTTGAGTGAAAATCAAAGAAGCCCTAATTTTATTCTTTAAAAGTAAATATTTAAAGAAAATCAATGAAAAATACCAAATAGGTTTGAATAAACCACTTGTAATTTTTATTTAAGGCTTGAAAAATGAGGTATAAATCACAAGAGATATTAAAACTCATTTGGTCTTGATTTTTCAAGATGAATATTCATTTAAAAATGTTTAAAAACAAATAAAAATGAATTTATTCACAAAAAATACTAATCATATTAAATAAATAATATAAACTTAATTTTTTTGTGGAATAAAATATTTCAACATTTTTGTGATTTTTTGCAAAAAGAACCAATCAAAAATAATTAAAATTGAAAGAGTTATTAATTTTCCAATTAATTAATAAAACATGAAAATATTGGGAAAAATGGCAAAATGTGAAAAAAACACAAAATGGCATAGGTGGGGTTTGAACCCAAGACCTCAAGGTTACAAGGCGCACGGCTTACCACTGGGGTAGTGATACATCCATTGTTTGAAACAAAACAACAAATATACAAGTCATGCCTTGGTTCTAGGCCTGGCCCAAGGCAAGTTTTGGCTCAGAAACGTGAAGGTCATAACTTTCTCAATTCTTAATGGTTTGAGACAAAATTTATATGCAGCTGGACCAGAACTTCATAAGGAATCCAATGGTGGTGGTAGTTTTTTCAGATCATACTCCCTCCTCAAAACCCGATAGTGGTTTTGAAAATGACCTATAATTGCATTTTCTATGCTACAACTTGGTACAAGCATGGATTACATGGTGAATTAGCTCAAACACAACATATACAACACGTATGAGATGTTTATGATCAGTGGACTTCAAAGCATTGCATGATTCAAAGATTCCAAGTTGTGAGGCTTACCTCTTTTTTGAGATTTTGGAGCTTTTGTGCAATCTATCAAACCTCTTATTCCAAAAATGATTTGATGCTTTAGACACACTCAAATGATCCCTTAGAAGCTTTTAGGATGATTGGAATTGACTGGTACCTGCAAAAACACAAACAGTCCCTTTCTTGCAAAAGGGGTTAAAAGTGACCAAAATAGCAACTCTCTCAAATGGTGTTCCAGATGAGGGGAACCATTTGGGACAGTTCAAGGATGATATTTGGAGTGTGTTTGAGGTTTTATCTGGTTTGGAAAGTGACTGAATTAAGACATGGATTGAAAAATGCAACAAAAGCCTATTTTGAGGTTTTGAGAGGTGACTTGGTGATTTTGTGATTATAGGTCACATGTGATAGTTTGCACAGCTTACATATGATATATATGAGGTGTGTGTGTGATTGATTGTGATGGAAAAGCTCTCAAGCTCAAAAACTCAAAGTTGCCTTGCTAAAGAAGGTTTTTTTGCCAAGAGAAAGAGGTTTTGAGGAAAGCATCTGTTTAATGGCTTTGGTGTACTCAACCTGATCAAAAATGAGCTCTATTTATAGTAGAGCAAGTTTGTTTTGGGATCCACAATGAATGGCAACTGCAGCAGGTGTTTGTTCAATGTTGGCCAATGGAAATCCAAGTCTTCTCTAGCCATTGACTAGAGGTTAGGGCACAGGGTTGTGGTTCCCTTGGTCTTGGATAAGTCTTGACTGAATTCAGTTGAGAATGGCTCAGTCCATGCCACCTTGATGCTTCCATTGAATGCTCCAATCCAAAATTGGAGTATTGTCCCTATTTTGGCCATTCTAGGTTCAACATGCTATTTCTTGTTCCAAAGACTTTGGAGGCTTGGCTCAGTGATCGTCCCCTATAGATTCAATCCTCGGAGGTGTCCAAGTGGATAGGAGCATTTGGATTTGGCTGATTTTGGCAAATAGAGCAAAAATGCAAATTCTGCCTTGCCTTGGCAAATTTCAGCAAGGCAACTTCCCAATGTCATATCTCATGGCTCAAATTGAATTTGGTAATGTTCTTGGCCATTTTGGAAAGCCCTTACATGATACAACAACTGTTTGAACATGTTTGGTTTTGATCTCTTTTGAATCCAAGTGAAAATCCCCCTACATTTGGCAAAAAGGAGGGTAAAATCTAACTTAGTGAAATTTTCACTAAGTGTTGGAACAAAGTGACTTTTCTTGATTTTGATCACTCCATAACTCAAAATCCCCAATGAATTGGAATTAGGTATAGTTGAAGTTTTTTTAGAGGGCAATGAGATCTACAATCAAGCCTTGGATGGGAGAAAATGGCTTTGTGGTTTAGGAGTTATGACCCTCCAAAGTTGGTACCCTAGCCACTTTAGTTTTAACTTAGAAAATTTTCTAAGTTTTTTATGGTTACCCCTTTTACAAGTTATCCAACTTTTCTTGATTTTTCTTGATGAATGATGATTCAAATCATACATTAACATCATTTTAGGGTTAAAAATCCATTTTTGTGAAAAATCTCAAAAAGTCAAAGTTGACTTTTGTGCACAGTTGACTTTTTATCAGATGAATTCCAAACTGTGCAATTCTTCAGGAAATCATGTCCTTGACCTAAATAAAACTTGATGGACATGTTCCATGGGTGTCATAGGGTATATTTATGCATGTCATAGGGCTTGGGAGCATGTCCTGGTCAAAAGTCAAAGTTACAGTTGACTTTTTCCTTAAAACCCTAACTGTGGTGCAGATGAAATTGAAACTTGTTGCTCAAGCTTCTTCGATCAATCCATTGTTGCAAATGGATCAATGTAGTGTATTAGAGACCCTCAAATCCTCCTTTGAAGTCTTGGCTCATGATTTGCCCTAAAAGACAACTTAGGGGTGAATTAGGTCAAGAAACCCTAATTCCTGATTTTTTATGAATGCATCCCCTGAGGCCAAATTGACTTGATGATTGGGTCTATGAGGTTACATGGAGCATATTAGGTTGTGTTTTGGATATTTGGCTCATTCCCAGAGGAAATTTTCCATCTGGAGGCCCTGGTCGACCAAAACCCTAATTTGGTAACACTGGCGATCTTGAGACTTGATCCACCTAGAAGGGAGCATCCTTGTGCTTGATCCTTGAAGTGAGAGTCCTTTTTGATCCTTTGTGTATGTTTGGGATTGTAGACAAGTTTAAGATCATGTCATTTCTTGATTGATCCTTTGTCTAAGGCTCTGAGAGGGCTTGAAACCCTAATTTTGATTGTAGTGAATGCTCAACAACCCTTGAGGTAATTGGTGAGGCATGAAAGTACATCCATATTGTGATGATGATTTGCACAATGATGGGAAATCTAAGTGGTCAAAATTTGGGGTATGACACCATACAAATCCCGTACAAGTACGGTGCAACGACCATAGAAAATGGAAAATAAACTTCATTACCCTCCGTTGTGAACATTGCCGACATCAGTCGAGTTACCCGGAGCGGCCGGATCTTCAACAGAGGAGTTGGAGAGCCTACCAAAGAAAAGGAACCTTAAGTCGAAGTTCCTAACCAACAAGTCGGTCAATCCAGTAATACAGAACCTGTAAAGAACAACGATGAGATGCTAAAGCTCATCCAGAAAAGCGAGTACAACATTATGGATCAATTGTTGCAATCTTTGTCTCGAATTTATGTACTATCTCTCCTTCTTAGTTCAGAAGCTCACAGAGAAGCTTTACAGAGATTCTTAGATCAAGCCTTTATGGAACAAGATGTGACAGTAGGACAATTTGACAGCATCATCTCCAACATCACGTCCTGCAACAACTTGGGATTCAGTGATGAAGAACTTCCAAAAGAAGGCAAGAACCAAAATATGACACTCAATATCACAGTCAATTGCCAAGACGATGCTTTAGCCAGTGTACTGATAGACACAGGTTCATCCGTAAATGTCATGCCAAGGTCAACTTTGGTTCGACTTTCTTTTCAAGGAACCCCCGTGAGGAGCTGCGAGATCATCGTCAAAGCCTTTGACAGATCCAGAAAAACAATTATCGGCAAAGTCGATCTTCCCATAACCATCGGTCCTCAAACTTTCCAAGTCACTTTCCAGGTCATGGACATCCGAGCAGCATACAAATGTTTATTAGGAAGACCTTGGATACACAAAGCTGGGGCAGCCACTTCGATACTTCACCAGAAGTCGAAGTTTGTCAAGAATGACAAATTAGTCACGGTATGTGGAGAGCAAGCTTTAATCGTGAACAACTTATCATCATTCTCCTGTGTAGAACCAGAGGAGGTTGTTGGAATTCAATTTCAAGCACTCTCAGTGAGCAATGAGAATCACCAAGAAAGAGGGACGTCGAATTCCTCATACAAGGACGTTATCAAAGTAATGGGGAGTGGTGACATAAAAGGATGGGGACAGATTGTAATTATTACTGATAACAAGACAAGAAAAGGTATTGGTTTCTCTCCATCCTGTACCCAGACAACAAAGAAGGATGAAAGTTTTTGTCCCATTCAGGATTTCTTCCACAGCGGAGGTTTCCTCCACCCAGTATCTCAAGAAGTCCACATCAGTGAGAAGAACAGCTCTTCGGATACAGATGAGGAGTGGAAGTCTTATCTTAACGATGAAGGTTATATATCTCAGGGAGAAACGTACCCACCATTCTGCTCTCCAAAGCAAAGCCCAAGATATATACCAAGATCAGACGTCAGAATGATCTATGGAGATTGTGATCCCGAAGGATGTCGTGCTCCACCCAACTCATTAGAGGAAGATAATCTAATGAAAGACAACTTTGACTACGATTATTATGATCCCCTGGACGACTTGCCTATCTAGAAGCCATACACAGAAAACTTGGGGCAAAAGAGTCATCCGGATAATGCCTATCAGCTGAGTAATCTTGAAAAGAATACCCATGTTCCCACAGAGTCATGGAATCCTTACTCAGAACATTCCGAAAATGTCTGACACCATGGTGATGAATTTGCAAAGATTTCAGGACAAGAATTCATTAACTATGCATTTCCTGAGGTCAACGTCATTGAGGAAGATGACTCATCTATTCCTACAAAAACCTAGGATACCTTGGGACAGCCAAGCGGCAAGTATGACTTTCTAGTCAAATACACTGTGCCCGAAATCTTTCGCATCAGACACGAGGACATCCAACCAACTGGATGGGACGATGCAACAGAAGAGTCCTCTTATGATAACTCTACATGGGAAGAAGACTCCAATGATCCTACTCCGTCAAAAATCAATGTCATTTCTGAAGACAAACCAAGGAGGAAAGTACCAGACTTTGTGATTCACCGAGGAGTTCGTCGCCATTGGGTTGCAGTCGATGTCCCGAAATTCGTTCATAAGTCGAAGTAATTACCATCTTTGTTTTAAACCTTTCGCATTGCCCGGGTGAAATGGATGTTTTATAGGGCTTACTTTTCTGTAAATGTCCCTTATCGCTTCGCCCAAAGGAAAAGAGTTTTGTTTTATAAGGTTGTGTTTCAAGAATCGACAAATCATGAATAAAGAATGTCATTCTAAATTACTGCATTTTATTGCTATTTTCACTTTTCGTTTTTCAGAAAATGGTAATCCTAAAAAACAACCCAAAATAAAAACAAGCATTTTCAAAAAATACACTGCACACACTCTTTCATTCTCTCTGCCTTTTCTAAAAAAAGGATCATCACGTCATGCAGATTGCTTGTTTTAAACCCCATTGAAACATACGATCCAATGCCTTCTCCCAACTTTGAATTCCTGGTATTTGAAGCTGAAGAAGAAGAAGACGAAGAAATTCCCAAAGAGATCTCCCAACTACTCAGACAAGAGGAAAGGTCCATTGAGCATCAAAAAGAGCCGTTGGAAACGATCAATTTAGGTTCAGAAGAAGAAAAGAAAGATGTTAAGATTGGAGCACTGCTCAGTCCAACTGCCAGAGAAGACTTGATCAAAGTTCTCAAAGAGTTTCCAGATGTATTTGCTTGGTCCTACCAGGACATGCCAGGGTTGGATGCCAGCATCGTGGAACACCACTTACCACTGAAACCAGAATGTCCTCTAGTAAAACAAAGACTGAGAATGACTCATCCAGATATGGCCATCAAAATTAAGGAGGAAGTGCAGAAGCAGATCAACATAGATTTCCTCGCCACCTCGGAATATCCTCAATGGTTAGCCAATATAGTTCCAGTTCTGAAGAAGGACAGAAAAGTCAGAATGTGTGTAGACTACAAGGATCTGAACAGAGCAAGTCCAAAGGATGACTTCCCCCTACCACACATTGACATTCTGGTAGACAGCACAACGAAATTCAAAGTCTTCTCCTTCATGGATGGATTCTCGGGCTATAATCAAATCAAAATGGCGCCAGAAGATATGGAGAAAACTTCATTCATTACCCCATGGGGCACCTTTTGTTACAAGGTGATGTCGTTCGGTCTAAAGAACGTCGGGGCAACCTATCAAAGGGCCATGATAACTCTGTTTCACGACATGATGCACAAAGAGATTGAAGTGTACTTCGATGACATGATTGCCAAATCTAAAATAGAAGAAGAGCATGTGGAACACCTATCAAAGTTATTCGAACGTCTGAGAAAATACAAACTCCGCCTGAATCCTAATAAGTGCACATTCGGTGTTCGCTCAAGAAAACTCTTAGGATTTATCGTCAGCCAAAAGGGAATTGAGGTTGATCCCGACAAAGTTAAGGCCATTCAAGAAATGCCTTCTCCAAAGACCGAAAAACAGGCCAGAGGATTTTTAGGACGTCTGAATTACATCTCAAGATTCATATCCCTCATGACCACGACATGCGCGCCGATCTTCATGCTACTTAGAAAGAACCAAAATTGTATATGGACAGAAGATTGCCAAAAAGCTTTCAACAACATCAAAAATATCTGTTGAACCCACCAATTTTGTCTCCTCCAGTGGAAGGAAGACCACTGATCATCTACTTAACAGTCTTGGAAGATTCCATGGGTTGTGTACTTGGCCAACAAGACGAAACAAAAAGAAAAGAATCTGTCATTTACTACTTAAGCAAGAAGTACACGGACTGTGAAACTCGATACACTATGCTCGAGAAAACTTGCTGCGCTCTGGCTTGGGCAGCCAAACGTCTTCGCCAGTACATGATTTGTCACAATAATTAGTTAATCCCCGAAATGGATCTGATCAAGTATGTCTTTGAAAAGCCTGCTCTCACGGGGAGGATTGCCCGTTGGCAAATGTTGTTATCGGAATACGACATCGAGTACCATGCTCAGAAAGCCGTCAAAGGAAGTATTTTAGCCGATCATTTGGCTCATCAACCGATTGACGATCGAGAGTCAGTCAAGTTTGACTTCCCAAACAAAGACGTGATGTACTTAAAGATGAAAGATTACCCAACGAAGGGCCAGAGCCAGTTTCCCAATGGGGACTAATATTCGACGGAGCCGTCAATACTTATGGAAAGGGAATTAGGGCAATCATCGTAACACCTCGGGGTACCCATATTCCTTTCACTGCCATATTGACATTCAAATGCACAAACAGTGAGGCCGAGTACAAAGCTTATATCATGGGTCTCGAAAAAGCTATTGACCTAAGGATAAAGAATTTGGATGTGTATGGAGACTCAGCCTTGGTTATCAATCAGATCAAGGGAGAGTGGAATACATATCAATCAAGAATTAATTCCTTACAAAGACTACGTGAGAAGGCTGTTACCATTCTTCAATAGAATAGAGTTTCATCATATTCCTCGTGAAGAAAATCACATGGCTGATGCACTAGCCACCCTATCCTCCATGATTAGTGTGAGTCAATGGAACGACGTACCTAAAATTGACATAATGCGCTTTGAAAGGCCCACTTACATCTTCACAATTGAAGCAGTCACAAATGACAAACCATGGTATCATGATATCAAATGCTTCCTTCAAAGACAAGAGTACCCACCTGGGGCATCAAGAAAAGATAAGAAGACTCTCAGAAGATTGGCTGGCAACTTCTTCCTAAACAGTGATACACTCTATAAGAGAAACTTCGAATTGTCTTGCTCAGATGCGTAGACGAACAAGAGGCAAACATGCTAATGAAAGAAATTCATGAAGGATCCTTTGGCACTCATACCAATGGACACACAATGGCAAGAAAAATTCTAAGAGCAGGATATTATTGGCTGACAATGGAATCCGATTGCTACAAGTACATGAGGAGGTGTCATAAGTGTCAGATATACGCAGACAAAATCCATGTACCGCCAACGTATCTCAAAGTTATTTCTTCTCCGTGACATTTCTATATATAGGGAATCGACATGATTGGAATGATTGAACCCAAAGCTTCAAACGGACATCGGTTCAACCTGATAGCCATTAACTACTTCACCTAGTGGGTCGAAGCAGTGTCATACACCAATGTAACCCGACAAGTGGTGGTTTGACTTATCAAGAACAATCTCATTTGCCGTTATGGTGTTCTAAGCCAGATCATTACGGATAATGGATCGAACCTGAATAACTAGACGATGAAAGAGTTGTGTGTTGAGTTCAAGATCGAACACCATAACTCATCTCCCTACAGACCTAAAATGAATGGAGTGGTAGAAGCGGCTAATAAGAACATTAAGAAAATCATTCAGAAGATGGTTGTAACCTACAAAGATTGGCACGAGATGCTACCCTTTTCTCTTCACGGTTATCGCACATCTGTCCGCACCTCAACAAGGGCAAGCCTTTTCTCTCTAGTATATGGCATGAAAGCAGTGCTCCCTATAGAAGTAGAGATACCAACAATCAGGGTATTGATGGAAGCCAAGCTAACAGAAGTTGAATGGTGTTAGAGCCGACATGATGAATTAAATCTGATTGAAGAAAAAAGAATGTCGGCTTTATGCCAGGGTCAGTTATATCAACAAAGAATGAAGAAGGCGTTTGATAAAAAGGTCTGACCCCGTGTCTTTAGGAAATGAGACCTTGTGCTAAAAAAGATACAATCATTTCTCACTGATTCCAGGGGCAAATAGACTCCGAATTACGATGGTCCCTATGTTGTTAAGAAAGCCTTCTCAGGTGGTGCCTTGAGAATCGCAACCATGGATGGAGAGGAGTTTACCTATCCCACGAATGTTGATGTAGTCAAGAAATACTTCGCCTAAATAAAAAAAATGTCTCGATGGATTGAAAACCCGAAAGGGCGGTCCAGGCAAAAATTAGAGACATAACCAATGATCATCCCGATGGATTGAAAACCTGAAAGGGCAATCTAGGCAAAAATTAGGGATTCATGGCAAGTAACTACATCCGACAAGATTAGCTCCTCAGAGGCAACATCATCCGTCGAGAAAACTTCAGTCAAAGTCACCTTCGACAGAAGCTCAGAATGTCCAGAATTCAAAGTTGGTAGAAGGATAGCGAATGTTATGTTTCAATGTAGCCCCTTTTCCTTTAAATTACCATTTTCTAAACTTTTTAATGCTCCATGGGATCACGCCTTCGGCTGATTATCATTCTATCAATAAAATTTGAGCTTGTGTGCCTTTTATTTGTAATTCTCATTTATTCTGCTTTACAAAATAACATTTTAATATGATCAACGATTCTTGAAACAAAATGAATTTTTACTTTTGCTTTCAAATTTATTCCTGCTTTTAAAACAAAGATGGTCATTTCCTTTTGATTAATAAACACAAAAAGGAATATCGACTACTTCTCCGGTAGTGGTCGAAACTCAAAATGCAGAATCAAAGTACTCCCTGAATAAAGGATCAACTATTTTGGATGGAATGATCCATTTATCATCCACGGCAGAGTTCTTACCCCTAAAAACCAATTGTTGGTTTTTCTCCCTAGTAGGGTCCACCTCTGAAAAACCAGAACAGATTGATATCCCTAACAGGTTTATACCTCCAGAAATCGGAACGAATGCTGGAAACCCTATTCCCAAGAAAAAGTACAACTTTCAGAATAAACATACATACATCATGCATGATTATTCATATTCATACACATGTTGCACTAATATCACTCTGGTCATATTCATCCCCAAGTGATAAGCGTCCTCTCTTCAGTAGAGTCATCAGTCTTCCTTTCTACGTCAGATAGGACCAAAATCCCGGTTTGAGTTCTTTCCTTGTCAGGAAACACCGTCTAACAATCTCTCTCCAGTATATCCTTGGATTGTAATCGATCCTCAACCTCTTTGATAACTTGAACCTCTAAAAAGCGAGAAGACATTCAGATAGTGAAGATGGTTGGTTTACACCTGAGTGAATCGCACACTCAGAGATAACAACAGAGTCGCCACCAAACTTTATTTAGTCCCAAAGGACAGGGAAAATATCGATAAAACCCAAGGGGAAGAGAAACGGGAACGGGGGTCGGTTATGCGAAAGGAAGCTACTAGAACCTAACGCATCCGTCGTACTCGACGGGAACCATTTCGCTCGCTTCTAGGCTTGGATGGGTTATCTATCTAAAGGCTTCTAGCTAAAAGAGAGAGAAGAGAAAGGGAAAAAGAAAAGAAAGGAAGAAAGTGATCGCGGAGGAACGAAGTCCTCGTGCCTACATACCCACATAGTGCAATGAGGAAGTCAGAGCGCCAAAGTTCTTGGAACCAGGGGACAAAGAAGAAAGAATGAAAGGAGGAAGACGGAAGAAAGGTGGAAGTGTGCTCGCGGAGATCATTGCGATCTCATGCGTACGTATCTGACATTCGAAAGAATACAGAATCAGAGCTTCCGTAGATCGGGGAACTGAACGGACAAAAAACAAGAAAGAAACAGGGAGGCGAAAGAAGTGGTGTCGAAACCAAGAGCAAAAGTGAAAACTCTACTGAGGGAGACCACGCAGTAAGAGTGATTGTACAAGAGCCTAGAAAAAGAATGGTTTCAAAACCAAGAATGAAAGAAACTCCGCTTGGGGTAACAAAAAGGATTGGTGTCGAAACCAAGAAAGTAGGAGCCAAATGAATAGAAAGGACTCTGCTGGGGATCCAAATAAAGAGATGGTGTCATAACCAAGAGAAAAGAGAGGCTCGGTATATTAACTGGCTGGCAGTGATTAACCAAAGAAGGAGAATAAGACCCTGGCGGGGAAAAGAGGCTGGTGTCAACAGATAGGCTGTTATAGACCAAGAGAGTGCGGAACCAAGAGAAGGTGTTTGACTCTGAGGGGGCATCGGTATGTTAACTGATAAATAATGGTTAACCGAAGAAAGAAAGGAATGCAACTCTGTGGGGGTAGAGAAGCATTGGTTTTAATAAAGAAAACTGTGATTAACCAGAAGAACGGGTGTAGGACCGATCGAAGGCCGTAACCCAAAAGGGATGTTGGTAACGACTGAACAAACAACTCTTTGACCAACGACGAAGGGTATTGAACCAAGAAAGGTTGCCAAGTGCAAGGGATTCGGTTTTTAACAGAACAATGTGATTAACCGAGAGAAATGAGTGATTAACCAAGAGGAGGTGATTAACTCAAAAAAGGGGGTTCAGTATTTTAACAGACGGACTATGGTTAACTGAGAAGGAGGGTGATTAACCAAGAGAAGGTGATTAACCCAAGGAACTCAGTGTTTTAACAGACGGACTGTGGTTAACTGAAGAAAAGGGTGATTAACCAAGAAAAGGTGATTAACACAAGGAACTCAGTGTTTTAACAGACGGACTGTGGTTAACTGAGAAGGAGTGCAAACATTGGTGTTTTAACTGACCGACAGTGATTAACCAAACAAAAGAGAAGAACCAAGAGAAGGATGCGAACTCCTGGGAAAAAAATGGTCGTGACAGGAAAACTGTGCTGGACCAAAGAAAGAGAATTGAGACTCTTCAGGGGAATCGAAACGAATGATTGATTACAAGATGAAAGGAGTAATGGAACAAATAGAGATTGCTAGCGCAAGAATAATGATCTTAACCAAGAAGGATGGTGACTGTTCAAAAGGAGAGATTGAAAGAGATAAGAGTGATCAAGGATCGAAAGAGATTGCAAAGAGAGAAAAGTGATCAAGGATCAACTCGACTGGGGGAAAGAAAGCACATTACCGCCTGGATATAGAGATGACTAAGCCAAGCACAGGGTCATTCGTCCCCTACCTAAAGTAGTCAGAATCAGAGTAGGAATTCTCCCTTCTCATTCCTTCCCTAACCCACACAGGGTGTAATGCGGAAGTTGAACCGGACGGTACAACAACTCCCAGTTGTACAGTGCTCTTGCGTAGAGAAACGGACAGCATAACGGCGTCAATTTGTACAGGGCTCCGATGCAAGGCGCAACGCGAAACTCCAACTCTACGAGGGGATCGAGGGAGAAAACTCTAAAGAAAGCCTAAAGAGAGGAAAAGGGGAAGATCGATTAATCGAAACAAGGTTTCGATCAATTAATCAAGGGAGAAACATGCTAACAACTTTCCAAAGAGGATGAAAAGTCATTAAAGCAAAAAGATGTGAATTATTGATTATACAAGATTAAGTTCATCCATGAAGAATAAGCTTAATGCAAACTGAAATTGAAGGTGTAAAACAGTGCCACATGATCATCAAAATGCCATACAAAATCATGTATCATGTGAACAAAGATAATGCAAGAAGGATTATGTTCCTACAATGCTAAGAACATGAAACAAATGAATAATCGAAAATGTGCATCGAAAGTTCATGAATATGCCTCAACCAGAAGTGAAATGACATTTAGAACATCCATAAAATCAAGCGTGATAATCAATGGAAGTTAAAATGAAGAAAGCATGGCAAACACACTTGAAAATGCAAGAAAATGGCCATTTTGGTCAGTGGTAACCAGTTACTCACCATGCGTTAACTGGTTACTTGCTTGAAAATTAGCGTTCTGGGTGAAAGTTGCATTGAGTAACCGGTTAACCACCATACGTTAACCGGTTACCACTGAACAGTGGTAAAAAAAACAGTAAAAACAGCTTTTCAAAAGTAGTTTTAAACACATAATCACTTATGTCAACCACCACATGCTAGGAACTGAAATTGTGCACGAAAATTGAACTTGAAAACAACAAATAAACAGTGATAGAATCAACTAACACAATAGGATCATGGATAAAACAAATGCAAAAACCAAATCACACACAACAATCATAGACTACATTGCGAACAATACGAAAATGCGCGAAACGGTAAAATTAGTTAGGTCCACTAACCTACAAGCCGAAGACTTGGCTTGGTAAGTGTTGTAAAGAGATTTTGATGCAGAAAATTAAAGAAAACCAGAGGATCCTTAATTTGTAGATGAAACGCGTCGAAACCGATCAAAAATGCGAAAATGCACCAAAATCAACTTTGCACCAAATTGAATGTTGTATAACTCTTGCATTGAAGTAGAATTAGATGCGCTTCCAGAAATCCAACCAAGAAATGCCAAATGATGAGGTAAAGCTCAAGAAATAATCACATTCAATGTGAAAAGTGATTATCCTTCAAGAATTAAGAGCTTTTGGTGAGGTTTGGAAGAGAATTGAGATGAAGATGAAGAATTTGCAGAAAGTTTGGAGAGAAATGTGGGAGAATTGAGAGTGAAATGGAGCAAATGGTTGAAAGTTCTTGAAAATGAGTGAAGGTGAGTTTATATAGATTTTAGGTTTGGAGTGTGAGATGGTTTGGAATTTGGTTTGGAATTAGCTTTGGGTTTGGAACTAGGCTAGGAGTTAGTTGGACTTGACTCACGGAGTCAAGGCGGTTAACTCGGTTAGTTAGAACCAACTCGATAATAATCCCAAGGTGTACTCCATCATCCAAAGGTTGATATACTTGGAAAACAAGGGACATGGTGCACTTGAATTAGAGTGAAACATTGGAATAAATTCACTTGGAATGTCTTGAAATGTCTAGAGATGTCTAGAATATTCTGTAGAGATCGATTTTGGACGTGGTTGCGAAGCACTATCGCTTTGGTACTACAGTTCGATTCATTTTTTATCCTATTGAAGCTGATGAAGGAAGGGAAATAGATGTCTCCAATTAATCCTGCTTGCAAACTAAGTTTGAACAAATGACTGTTGGTTTATAGATGCTACAAAGATTGTGGGTGTCTCTTAGGTTATTTTGTTAAAATAGTGCTAGGGCGATTGGTGGGAGATTAAGACTGATGCTTTTGACATGTGAGGGTACGGGATTTGGGTTTTGAATTAGTGTGCTCACTAAGATCTTTCTTTCAATCTTATGCCTACGTATTCCCGTTTACCGAAACAGGGAAATCAGAGCGATCGTAGTTCCTCATATTCTATGGGAGGAAATGGTTTTTTGGTGTCTTGTTCAAAGCCCAAGATGTGAAGATAAAGGTGGTTTATATCTTGTTCAAAGCCCAAGATGTGAAGCTGAAGGGTCTATTTGTATCTTGTTCGAAGCCCAAGATGTGAAGCTAAAAGTTTCGACTTTAGAGAGAACAAGGGTATGAAGTGGCTTGTTTTCCTGCAAAACCCATCCCCCTCACAGGACACAACAAGGTGGTCCCTAGCAAGGTCGCCCAAACCATAGGACTTAGGATGAAAATCCCCTGCCGTAGTGAATTCTCACAGGACGGAAGTATTCTCAAACGAATCACGATCTGGGATGTGGGTCTCGTGATAGCCCAACGCGCAAAACGCAGGCCTCACGACTATCCACGTTCTAGCCTATGTGTATACTAGGCCCGGTGTTAAGACCTTTCTCTCCAATAATATCTACCCATCCCAACAACAGCAGAAAATAGCAGATATCCAGAATATGCAGCAAATGAATATTCAAAGCAGTAAAGAAATGCGGTAAATAAACATAAAGCTAAAGTAAGTAAAATAAAGCTAGTGAAGCGCGTAAGATAAACACCCAAACAAGCAAGAAAGCAAACAAAACTAGGCGAGACCCCTCAAGGGATAGACCAGCAATAGGTCAACCAGTCCCCAGCAGAGTTGCCAGCTAAAGATGGCTGGTTTAAACCTGAGTGAACCACACACTCAAAGATAACAACAAAGTCGCCACCGAACTTTATTTAGTCCCAAAGGACAGGGAAAATATCGATAAACCCCAAGGGGAAGAGAAACGGGAACGGGGGTCGGTTATGCAAAAGGAAGGTAGTAGCACCTAACGCATCCGTCGTACTCGACGGGAACCATTTCACTCGCTTCTAGGCTTGGATGGGTTATCTATCTAAAGGCTTATAGCTAAAAGAGAGAGAGAGAGAGAGAGAGAGAGAGAGAGAGAGAGAGAAGAGAAACGGGAAAAAGAAAAGAAAGAAAGAAAGTGCTCGCAGAGGAACGAAGTCCTCGTGCCTACGTACCCTCATAGTGCAGTGAGGAAGTCAGAGCGCCGTAGTTCTTCGAACCAGGGGACAAAGAAGAAAGAATGAAAGGAGGAAGACGGAAGAAAGGTGGAAATGTGCTCGCCGATATCATTGCGAACTCATGCCTACGTATCTAACATTCGAAAGAATGCAGAATCAGAGCTTCCGTAGTTCGGGGAACTGAACGGACAAAAAACAAGAAAGAAACAAGAAGGCGAAAGAAGTGGTGTCGAAACCAAGAGCAAAAGTGAAAACTCTACTGAGGGAGACTGCACAGTAAGAGTGATTGTAAAAGAGCCTAGAAAAAGAATGGTGTCAAAACCAACAATGAAAGAAACTTCGCTGGGGGTAAAAAAGAGGATTGGTGTCGAAACCAAGAAAGTAAGAGCCAAATGAATAGAAAGGACTCTGCTGGGGATCCAAATAAAGAGATGGTGTCATAACCACGAGAAAAGAAAGGCTCGGTATATTAAATGGCTGGCAGTGATTAACCGAAGAAGGAGAATAAGACCCTGGAGGGGAAAAGAAAATGGTGTCAACAGACAGGATGTTATAGACCAAGTGAGTGTGGAACCAAGAGAAGGTGTTTGACTCTGAGGGGGCATCGGTATGTTAACTGATAAACAGTGGTTAACCGAAGAAAGAAAGGAATGCAACTCTATGGGGGTAGAGAAGCATTGGTTTTAACATAGAAAACTATGATTAACCAGAAGAACGGGTGTAGGACCGATCGAAGGCTGTAACCCAAAAGGGATGTTGGTAACGACTGAACAAACAGCACTTTGACCAACGACGAAGGGTATTGAACCAAAAGAAGGTTATTAACCCAAGGGTGCAAGTATTCGAACCAAGAAAGGTTGCCAAGTGCAAGGGATTCGGTTTTTAACAGAACACTGTGATTAACCGAGAGAAATGAGTGATTAACCAAGAGGAGTTGATTAACTCAAAAAAGGGGGTTCAGTATTTTAACAGACGGACTGTGGTTAACTGAGAAGGAGGGTGATTAACCAAGAGAGGGTGATTAACCCAAGGAACTCAGTGTTTTAACAGACGGGCTGTGGTTAACTGAAGAAAAGGGTGATTAACCAAGAAAAGGTGATTAACCCAAGGAACTCAGTGTTTTAACAGACGGATTGTGGTTAACTGAGAAGGAGTGCAAACATTGGTGTTTTAACTGACCGACAGTGATTTACCAAACAAAGGAGAAAAACCAAGAGAAGGTTGCGAACTCCAGAGAAAAAAATGGTCGTGACAGGAAAACTGCGCTGGACCAAAGAAAGAGAATTGAGACTCTTCAGGGGAATCAAAACCAATGATTGATTACAAGAAGAAAGGAGTAATGGAACAAAGAGAGATTGCTAGCGCAAGAATAATGATCTTAACCAAGAAGGATGGTGATTGATCAAAAGGAGAGATTGAAAGAGATAAGAGTGATCAAGGATCGAAAGGGATTGCAAAGAGAGAAGAGTGATCAAGGATCAACTCGACTGGGGAAAGAAAGCACATTACCGCCTGGAGATAGAGATGACTAAGCCAAGCACAGGGTCATTCGTCCCCTACCTGAAGTAGTCAGAATGAGAGTAGTAATTCTCCCTTCTCATTCCTTCCCTAACCTACACAGGGTGTAATGCGGAAGTTGAACCAGACGACACAACAGCTCCCAATTGTATAGTGCTCCTGCGTAGAGAAACGGACAGCATAACGGCGTCAATTTGTACAGGGCTCCGATGCAAGGCGCAGCGCGAAACTCCAACTCTACGAGGGCATCGAGAGAGAAATCTCTAAAGGAAGCCTAAAGAGAGGAAAAGTGGAAGATCGATTAATCGAAACAAGGTTTCGATCAATTAATCAAGGGAGAAACATGCTAACAACTTTCCAAAGAGGATGAGAAGTCATTAAAGCAAAAAGGTGTGAATTATTGATTATACAAGATTAAGTTCATCCATGAAGAATAAGCTTAATGAAAACTGAAATTGAAGGTGCAAAACAGTGCCACATGATCATCAAAATGCCATACAAAATCATGTATCATGTGAACAAAGATAATGCAAGAAGGATTATGTTCCTACAATGCTAAGAACATGAAACAAATGAATAATCGAAAATGTGCATCGAAAGTTCATGAATATACCTCAACCAGAAGTGAAATGACATTTAGAACATCCATAAAATCAAGCATGATAATCAATGGAAGTTAAAATGAAGAAAGCATGGCAAACACACTTGAAAATGCAAGAAAATGGCCATTCTATTCAGTGGTAACTGGTTACTCACCATGCGTTAACTGGTTACTTGCTTGAAAATTAGCGTTCTGGGTGAAACTTGCATTGAGTAACCGGTTAACCACCATACGTTAATCGGTTACCACTGAACAGTGGTGAAAAAACAGTAAAAACAGCTTTTCAAAAGTAGTTTTCAACACATAATCACTGTCAACCACCACATGCTAGGAACTGAAATTGTGCAAGAAAATTGAACTTGAAAACAACAAATAAACAGTGATAGAATCAACTAACACAATAGGATCATGGATCAAACAAATGAAAAAACCAAATCACACACAACAATCATCGACTACATTGCGAACAATACGAAAATGCGCGAAACGGTAAAATTAGTTAGATCCACCAACCTACAAGCCGAAGACTTGGCTTGGTAAGTGTTGTAAAGATATTTTGATGCAGAAAATCAAAGAAAACTAGAGGATCCTTAATTTGTAGACGAAACGCGTCGAAACCGATCAAAAACGCGAAAATGCACCAAAATCAACTTTGCACCAAATTGAAGGTTGTATAACTCTTGAATTGAAGTAGAATTAGATGTGCTTTTAGAAATCCAACCAAGAAATGCCAAATGATGAGGTCAAGCTCAAGAAATAATCAAATTCAATGTGAAAAGTGATTATCCTTCAAGAATTAAGAGCTTTTGGTGAGATTTGGAATAGAATTGAGATGAAGATGAAGAAGTTGCAGAAAGTTTGGAGAGAAATGTGGGAGAATTGAGACTGAAATGGAGCAAATGGTTGAAAGTCCTTGAAAATGAGTGAAGGTGAGTTTATATAGATTTTAGGTTTGGGGTATGAGATGGTTTGGAATTGGCTTTGGGTTTGGAACTAGGCTAGGAGTTAGTTGGATTTGACTCACCGAGTCAAGGCGGTTAACTCGGTTAGTTAGAACCAACTCGGTAACAATTCCAAGGTGCACTCCATCATCCAAAGGTTGATATACTTGGAAAACAAGGGACATGGTGCACTTGAATTAGATTGAAACATTGGAATAAATGCACTTGGAATGTCTTGAAATGTGTAGAGATGTCTAGAATATTCCACACACTGCTAGAACACTGTAGAATCAATGACCAAAGAGAATGCATGGCTGTTGTCTCAAAAATGCAGCAGAAATTGCAAAATTGCACTGAGTAACCGGTTACTCCCCATGCGTTAACCGATTACTTCAGTCAATTATTGTCCAAATTGCTCAGGAAATGATATTGGAGTCCCGGTTGTGGTTTTCCACCTCTTGACTTGATGAATAGGTATGTAAACCTTCATTTTGTGCTTGTTTTGATGACGCGATGATCTTGTGAGGATATGATGATTAATCGGGTTTGGAAAACCTGAATATCCTACAGCAAGAAACACACAGAGAAAAGTGCGAATGTGTATGCTAACGATGCGGATGTGCATGCTTATGCAAAAGGCAAAAGAGGGAGGTCAAATTTCGGGTTACGACAGATAGGCATCTTTGGAACATTACTCTTCACCAATGAAGATGAATATTTTGCTTTCCCAGATTAAGGAAAAATCCCCAGAGAAGGCCTCCCTACTAAAGACTCTCGGCAATACGGCGGTTTCTCCCCGAAAAAATTGTTTTAAAAAATGTCATCAGCACCTCAAAGTTGGATTACATCACATGGAATTTCTTTGAAAAGGTCTCGCGGGAAAGTATGATGTAACATAACCCAGCAAAAAGCAATCCCTCAAGAGTTTTATTTTTCCCAGTAGGTCGACAAATGGCATCTCCCACAGAGAAGTTTGCACGCCTCTGCAGTTCGGACAAATGGTTCTCTCCAGCAAGTCTGACATCAAATCTTTTTCCATCAAATGGCGTCTCTCTAGAAAAACTCAGCGAAATGTTTGATGATGAACCACTACAAATAACATTCCTTGTCAAGAAAAGGACATGACAAGAAGAAACTGAGACCAGTTCCATGGCTGAAGACCAGGATTGAGGGGAAGTTTATTTCAAAAGAAAATCGAGACCAGTTCCATGGATGAAGACTAGGATCGAGGGGAAGTTTATTTCAAAAGAAAACTGAGACCAGTTCCATGGCTGTAGACCAGGATAGAGGGGAAGTTTATTTCAAAAGCAACTGAGACCAGTTCCATGGCAGAAGACCAGGATCGATGGGAGGTTTATTTCAAGAATAAACTAAGACCAGTTCCATGGCTGAAGACCAGGATCGAGGAGAAGTTTCACCCTTTTCTAAGTGGAATTGCTTAGCAAAAGAAGATGGATGAGCAAACAGCTACCATTCACAACCAGTCATAATTTCGGGTACTCTGATATTTAATCCTCTTTAACCTTGAATGTCCGAACGTCTTCGCCATTCACACCTTCAGGTCCAAGAAGATTAAATAAGGGCATTTGTCATACCCTAAATTTTGACCACAAGTTTTCACATCATTGTGCAAATCATCACCACAATATGGATGTACCTTCATACCTCATCAATCCTCTCAAAGATTGTTGAGCATTCAATACAATTAAGAATTAGGGTTTTGAGCCCTATTAAAGTACTCAAACAAAGGATCAATCAAGAATGGACATGATCTTCAACTTGTCAAACCTCTCAAACATCCATGAAGGATCAAGAGGTCCCCCACATCAAGAAATAAGCATGAAAATGCAACATCTCAAGCTGATCAAGCCTCGAGATCATCAGTGTCACCAAATTAGGGTTTTGGTCGACCAAGGCCTCCAGAGGGAAAATTCCATATGGGCATGGGCTAATACTTCAAAACATGATCCAAGGAGCTTAAAGGGGCCTCATGGACCCAATCACAAGTTCAAAGTAGCCTCAGGGGATGCATTCCTCAAAAATCAGGAATTAGGGTTTCTTGACCTAATTCACCCCTAAGTTGACTTTTGGAGCAAGACATGAGCCAAGACCTCAAGAAGTGTTTTGAAGACCTCAAATACATCATATTGATCCATTTACAAGATTGGATTGATTCAAAGAACTTGGTTCATAAGTAATATAAGGATTCAATTTCATCTGGACCAATTAGGGTTTCTGAAGAAAAAGTTAATTGTACCTTTGACTTTTGACCAAGACATTATCCCAAACCTTGGGACATGATTCAAGACACTCTAAAACACCTATGGAATCCATCCATTAGGTTTGAATTAGGTCAAGCACTTGATTTCATAGAGGATCACAAAGTTTGAAATTCATCTGACAAAAAGTTAACTGTGCCCAAAATTCAAGTTTGACTTTTTGAATTTCTTGACAAACATGGCTTCTCTAAGTCAAAAATAATGTTAACTTATGGTTTGGATAATCATCCATCAAGAAAAATCAAGAAAAGTGGGGTTACTTGCAAAAGGGGCAGCCATAAGAAACTTGAATTTTCACTAAGTCATGAAAAAAAGTGATTTATATCCAACTTTGCAAGGCCATAACGTGTGATCCAAGAAACTTTTTTCTTCCATCCAAAGCTCAAATGAAAGCTCTCATTACATACTTCAAGATTGTCAACTACAACCTATTCTAAATCCTCATGGATTTTGAGTTATGGATTGATCAAAATCACAAAAAAATGGAAAATGACACCTTTTTAAACACTTAGTGAAATTTTGGACATAATCTGTTTTGCATTTTCACCAACTTTGAGGCCATTTTTCATTATGATACAAAATGATTCAAGACCAAAGTTAAACATCAAAAGTTGAAGTGTGTTATAGGGGCTTTCCAAAAAGTACAACAACCTCCCATGGTTCAACTTGAGCAAGGAGTTATAAGCCTCCAAAAATGGCATTTTTCACCCTGCCTACACAAAGGCTTGAAAACCAAACTTGTGCCACACGATTTTGTCACTCAAGTTTTGCCATTTTGCCAACTTTGTCATCTTCCAAAAGCATAAAACATCTGATGACTCACTTGTTTCTTGATCAAGGAGTCAAGAATTCAAGTTGGCATGTGCAAAACCATCATGACATGAACTTTGGAATTCAACTTTGGCAAGGTAACATCAATGAAATACATTGAGGTGTCATGAACCAGATCATAACACTCCAAGCCAGTCAAGATTCAAGTCCAAACTCTGAGCATTCAAACCTGCAAAATTGAATGGAGTCAAGATAAGAGAGTTGACTTGGCACTTTTGGATTATCCAAGTCAACGGCTACAAGCTACATGCCATGATCAGCCTCCAATCACTATTGCTTCCAAAACAAACTTCCTCTGCTATAAATACAGGACATGTGTGACTGATCAAAACACACCAAAGCATAACAACTCATGCTTTTCTTCAAATCACTCTAAAAAAACCAGAATTTGCTTCTCTTTCAAGTCACATTCAAATTTTCAAATAAAAAGCAATTCCATCCAAACCAACCATCCTAACACCTAACATATGTCATATACAAGTGATCCATAACCTCAAAACACATCTGGAACACCAGAATCACAAAGTCGCCATCCATTTGCTCAAGCTTTTTGGTCTATTTGCAGTTGGGGTACCACAACAATTTCCAGGTTGTTTCAATCCATTCCAAGCTTCCAAACACCTTACATGAGGTCCATTGAAGCTGTGCAGTTCATCACACAACATGTGTAACACCTCTACATCAGAATTCGATTTCTTCTTGCAAGAGGTAAGCCTAAACTCTCAAACACTATAATCCATGCATCATAAATGTGTTTTCAAGTTACAAACATGTTTATGCACTTATGTAGAGTGTTTCCCCTCAATCAATTGTTCTGTAGCTATCGTGTATAGGATTTCATAGTGTTCTTGCAGAAATTAGGGTTTAGATGTTCATCATCTGATTTCTCACTCCACATTTAATATAAATGCAATTAATTTATATCACTGAAATCCTTGTTCAAAAACACACAACTTTCATGTTTAAGAAAGTCAAAACCATTACGTATTGAGAGAGATATATGAGGTTTTGCAAAACGGCCATAAAGGGAAGTCGCGAGGAAGAAGATGACCGTTGGCGCCATAATTTGAATTTTTGAATTTTTGATAATTTTCTTAATTGATTTCAAAAACTAATTTCTCTCTCAATTTTTATCATTTTTTATTGGTTCTTTTTTAAAAAATTCACAAAAATGTTAAAATATTTTATTCTACAAAAAAATCAAATTTATATTATTTAATTAATATAGCTTGAACTTTTGTAAATAATTTAATTTTTATTTGTTTTAAACATTTTTTAAACGAAATTTCCACCTTGATTTTTTAAATTCAAATGAATTCCAAGTTGTCATGTGATTAAACATGATTTTTCAAAGTTAAAACTTGTTTTTGAATATATTTGAAATTTTATATCATTCTTTATTTAATTTCCTTTGAAAATTGTAGTTTTTAAATTAAAATAGGGTTTTTCTTAATTTTGATTTTTTCAAACTTCATTTGAAACACTTTTTGTGCCTCTGTTGGAGTGTAAGATCCATCCCCTTTGTAAATATACCATTTTGGGCCTCAGTCATTGTATAAGTCCCGATGCGATTTTCAAAATAAATTGTACGATCGTTGTTTTTCATCTGAGCATCTCCTTGAGTTATAAGCCCCAACTCTTGTATAAAAATAACATTTTTGGGCCTTTAATATAGTGTAAGACCCATTTCTTCTTTGTAAATAATTTGGGCCTCAGTCATTGTATAAGCCCCTCTGTGGTTTTCAAAATCACGGCGCGATCGTCGCCTTTTCAAATAAATCACCTGGGCCTCTCCTTGAGTATAAGCCTCATTATTCTTTCTTTACAAACATTTTTGGGCATCTAATAGAGTGTAACACCTATTTCTTCTTTTTACATAAATAATTTGGGCCCCAATCATTGTATAAGTCCCTCTGTGGTTTTCAAAATCACAGCGCAATCGTCGCCTTTTCAAATTTTTCATCTGGGCCTCTCCTTGAGTATAAGCCCCAATATTTTATACATAAACTTTGTTTTTAACAATAAATAACTTCCTTGGGCCTCTCCTTGAGTTATAAGCCCCATAGGAAATTCCTTATACAATCTGCCTCCTCTTGGGCTTATTTAATATGGAATAGAGAAAGGCATTATTCCTGGTGAAACTTTTCTCAATACTGTCAAAAATTAGATATATGTATATATATGTACAAGAAATTCATTTCCCCAGAGAGGATTAATTCTCAGTGAAACCTCTCCTAAATTTCTTCAAACCTTAGAACTGTTCAACAAAGAAAGGATTAATTCCCGGTGAAACCTTTCTTGAACTTTTCTTAGGCTTGGTCCCACTGGCTTCCTAAAAGCATCCCCAGCCTCCTCTTGGGCTTAATACAAGGACCAACAGGCTTATTAGAAGTTCCCCTAGCCTTCTCTTGGGCTTAGTACAAGGACCCAAAGGCCTCCTAAAGGTATAGGATAGAAATTAGTTGTCTCTATTAGTACAATCCCCAGGAGAGTCAAAATTCCAAAACATCCTACCATTCTAGGGTTGATGTTCATCCCTTAAACCACCAGTTTCCTCTTGGGCATCATACAAAGACCACTCTCTACACCAGAGCCTACCACTTCTTGAGAGACTTAGACAGTCTCAGCCTCCTTTTGGGCTTCATTCAAGTGGACTTGGAAAGTCTCATCTCCTCTTGGATCTCACACAGAGACCCTCAAGTTTCCTAAAGGCATAGGAAAAACCCTGATCATTTCACCAACGCATCAGTCTCAAACAGAGTTAAAAATCTCTAGGGTTTTCAAACTCATCTTTAAATCCCCTCTGACCCCCAACAAGGCTTGACTTTCACCTTAAAAAATCCCCAGCCAGGGTCAATTTACCATCAACAAATCCCCAGTGGAATCACAGCCTCATGACATCTGATACTCCAACTCTTCCCTGATTCCCAGCAAGAGTATACCCTTTGGGTTCCCCAATACAATTATGACATGCTCTTGGATTTCAATAAATCCTCAGCAAGAAATAGCCTCCTCTTATGCTTTATATAAGAATTTCCCCAGTCAGCCTCAATCTTGGGCTTTGTACAAGACAGATTAAACCCTCCCCAGAGGAGTCAGTTTCTTTTAGCTTCAACCTTGGGCTTTGATCAAGGCACACAAAAATCAACCTCCCCTCAGATGAGACCATAAGTCCTCTCTGCATGAGAATATTTCCTCTATACATCACATCTCAAAAACCAAACAATCAAAACCTTTCCAAATAATTGCTATAAAAATCCAAGCTGGAGTCCTTCTCTTATCCTGGCTAAAATTCATCTTTCATCTAACAGCTGTAAGTGGCAAGCCTCTGGATCCCTAACATCCAAGCCAATGTCCCTCTCTTAGCATGAAAGATTCATAAGGAAAAAGTGGCATTGCTCTACACTGAGTTAAAGCTTTCTTCCTTCATGACATCCTTCTTATAAAGGAAATTATGGCATTGTTGGATTCCACATATCCCAGTTAAAGTAATTTCCCTTATAATCAAATTTCTCAATACTTGTGATGAATAGGTGAGACATTCTCCTTTTAGAGATGACAAATTCTCTTTCAGTCACCCCTTTAGCTTCAATCTTGGGCTTCATACAAGACACAAATACCATTTTAGATTCAATCTTGGGCTTTGACCAAGACACAAATACTCTGATAGCTTCAATCTTAGGCTTTGAACAAGACACCAAACATCTTTTCTTCCATAGAAATAGGAGGAACTACGATTGCTCTGATTTCCCAAATCTCTTTATGGGAATACGTAGGCATAAGATTGTGAAATCTTAGCGAGCACACAAATAAAAAATCTTAGGTCCAGTACCTTACCAAAAACAACGGAAAACCCGAAAACAACAAAAACATTCTCTCAATTCTCCCAGAGGAGAAACTTTCCCAGCCACAGCAGATAAACACGAGAAAGCATCTTAAGTTAACAGAAAGACATGCAATGAAAGGTTCCTATGGATTACCATAGATACACTGGGTGTTAATAGCTTCCCTTTGCATAACCAGACCCCGTTCCTCGGTCTCTTAGCATTTGTTAAATAAAACATTTGTGTGCAAGGTTAGTTTTAGATATCTTCCCTTTCCTTTCCAGCTTTATAGGATAAATATCAGAAAGTGGCACCCAAATCCCACTCTGCGGTAAGGTGGTCGCGTCACCGACAAAAACCGCATGCTACAATATGATGGCCTGAAATGTGTATGTGCCGACACATGTAGTGCATTTTTGTGCAAAAATCTATTTTTCATGTATTTGGGAAAGTTCAAGGTGATTTTTGATAATTCCTAAGACCTCTAATGCAAGGGAGCCACACATACTCAGAGTTGTTGTCCAATATACCAAAATGTGATGTAGTTTCAATGTTTTAACATCATGCAAAACATCTCATAGTGAGTTGCACCCACACGTAGAGCCGAACTACGATTTCTCTGACTTTCCCATTGCCCGAGCGAATACGTAAGCACAAGGGCCCCAATCCTTGGCGAGCACCCTAATAATAAAATCAACCATTTCCCCTTAAACCCTAATTAAAACCTTTTGCAAACCTTTCACTTTTTATTATTCGAAGAAGGCAAATAAGCATAAGTTACCACTCAAGTCATAAATTAGACTAAGAGGTTCCCGTTGAGTACAATAAATGTGAGGGGGTGCTAACACCTTCCCCTTGCGTAACCGACTCCCGAACCCAGATATGGTTGCGATGACCATTTTCCATTTTAAAAATGCTTTCTCGATATTTTTCTATTCCTTCATTAGAATAAATTAAGTTCGGTGGTGACTCTGTACGAACATTTGTTTTCTTTCCGCGATTCATTTCGTGAAGGATCATATTTTCCGTGGTACGACAATATGCCATTAGAGTCAAATAACTCTTCAAACCACTAATTCTCAAATTCGCCACCATGATCACTTCTGACTCTAACGATCTTAGAATCAAATTCATTTTGCACTTTAGAACAAAAACTAGTAAACACACAATGCGACTCATTCTTGTGCTTTAAGAATTATACCCATGTCCAATGACTGTAATCATCAACAATGACAAGTCCATACTGACTTACAGCATTGCATGTTTTTAATAAAAAAATAATGTCATTAACTATTATCTCATAATCGACTTATGGATAAGAATAAACATTAGACTTTCAATAAGAAGTGTTTTAAATATAGAAAGAAGAAATTTGTTACCAACTCTTCAGATCTTTAACTTCTTCCTTTATGTTTTCCGTCGTAACTTATACGCCTTGTATCTTTAAGTTCCTGGCGGGAACATATGTCTTCTTCACTTTCTCTTCAGAGTCTGAATTAGAATCTGCTTCATCTTTTGGAATGATCTTCTTATCAGAAATTCTAACTCTGGCCATTAGCGCACTTCTGAGTCGTCTTCATAAAAATCATCCTAAGTTGCTTATCAACTCTTTCTTCCAGAAACTATCAACCTTTCTGAACAGGAATGACAACACATCTTCATCTTCATCTGAGTTTTCTTTGAGATTTTGATCTTTTCGGATTGTCTCAATTTCTGTTGGTATTGAGCGTAACAAATTTTCCTCTCTTCTGAGGTTCATCTTGTTCTAGTTCAATCTCATGAATTCTCAAAGAAACCATCGGTTCTTCTAGAGATATGTTGTTCAGATCTTTTGTACTTTGAGAGCAGTTGCCATATGCTTCCATTTGAATGGAAAACTTCTGATGCTTTTCTTCCTGCAAGCTGACGTTGAGTAATCTTGTTCAGAACCTTAGGTTCTGTAGTCGAGATTTTAAGATCTTAATAACATGATCTCAAGAGTTGTCTTCTTCCATCTTGGAGACTTCATATATCCGAATCAAGGCAAGAACCTTTGTCTTGTCAATCTTAGTTATTTTCTTTAGGATTTATTCTGAGAAAATCAATCAGATTTGGCTAAGTCCATGATTTGTGATCTTTTCATACTTAATATAGGAAGTAGCATTCGGCAAGAAAATCTTGTTAAATGGTAACTCCTATAATCCTTTAACTTCTAATCACACAGAGTTTTGCTTTAAAGCGTCTTGTCAACATTATCAGTGGGATATATGTAGCCATTAACTCCTATATCCAAATATTAATAACAGAAGTTTGAAGGACACTTCTTGTCAATCTTTCCAGTAAATAAGCTATTTATCAACACGAATAAGAAATAGCATTTGGATGTTTCTATCGATTTAAAAACTAGAGCAACAGAAGAAGGTGCATAATCAATCAGTATTTTTAAAATTTCATCTAGATCTTTATCTGACACAATTAAGTGTTTGATTTCGATCAATAATAGAACCAGTGCTCTGATACTAATTGAAGGTGCGAGAAACACAAGAAAGAGGGGGGGTTTGAATTGGGTTTCACCCATTATAATCTTTTCAAACTTTTATCCACCAAAGTTAATAAAGAGAAAGAAGATAAATAAAACAATCATTTTTATCTTGGTTCTTTGTATTTTTCCACACACTCCATAGTTCTTCAAAGTCTTCCATTTATAGTTGAAAGAATAGATCTGTTGAGGGGTAGAATGGGAAGTAGAAATTCAACTTTTATGTCTTCAATGGTCAATAAGGAAGTGTCAGACATCATCATATCAACTGTTACTTTAGCAGGATAGTAGACAGTGTGCTTGTACTTTTATGTTTATCCTTTCACGCAAGACATTTCTGATTTTTAACTTCTAATCTTCAGAGGCTTCTGATATATGTGTTGATGAAGCTTGTTACAGTAGGATCAGAAAACTTTGTCCTCAGAAACTAAGTTTCTACAAGTGAGGTTATCTTCAGAACTAATATCTTCAGAGTCTTCAGAACTATCATCTTGATTCTTCAGAACATTAATCTTCAGAATTATCATATTGATTTTTCAGAATTTGAATCTTCAGAATTGTCATATCGATTCTTCAGGACTTGAATCTTCAGAATTATTATATTGATTCTTCAGAACTTGAATTTTCAAAAATATCATACCAAATCTTGATAAGAAGCTCTAGTACTAACGTTCTTTTAGAACCGTTGTATCAGAGGCATCTCAGAGACATGACTTGATTTTTGTAACCACTGTATGTATTCTTTCTAGAAAGTTAAGTTCATAGTCTGATGACGTCACATGCCTTTATATTAGAGTCAGAACCTGTTTCATCAAAAGCTATGCATTAGACAGAAAAATGGTTAGAGTATAAGATTGTTATCTAAAACAATATGTGAAGTTATCATCAAAACATAAGGCTAGATGCAAAACCAGATCTTGTTCTTACAATTTCCATTACACGATGCTATCTCACAATGCTTTTGTTGAACATATTATCATGGTGAATATAGATAGAAAACACACATAGAGCTTTTATTCGTTTTTGTGTGATATTTTCATTGTACTTAAACTTTGTGTAATCTGCTTTCTTGAAGCAACTTTGTAAACACAAATTCTTATATCTCTTTGTTTGAGATTGTATTCCTTGAGAGACTAGTAGTCAGGATTCTCGAGAAGACAAAGATGGTAGTCTTTGTGTGTTTGTAATCTGGTAATTATAGTGGATTAAGTCCTTATTGAGAAGGAAAAATCACCTTGGTAGTTGGACTAGATTAGCTTCGTTAATAGTGAACCAGTGTAAAAATAATTGTGTTCATTTATTTTTACTCTTGGTTCTATTTTAAGTGTTTGGGTACTAAAACGTTTTAATCTTAGAAACCCAATTCAACCCCCCCCCCCCCCCCCCCCCCAATTTCTTATGTTTCTTGCCGCCTTCATCAATGTGGCTCTACTAATTAAGTGGGCCTGGAAAATTGTTTATTCGCAAGACTTCCCATGGTTTCAACTTTTATCCTTCAAGCACTACTACGTAAATACCAATTAACAACGGTTGGGAAGGGTATATAATAATGCTAGCGCAGGCGTTGTTATGTAGAGTGTCGTTGTAAATTTATACTTATAATCATGGCCCATTAACCGTTGTAATAACCTGGAAACTGCGCGCCCTATTACAAAAGTTATTCAAACGAACCACTGTGATAAATATAATGCTCCTAGGTTCAATTCCCAGCTACGCCATTTTGATATTTATTTTTTCTGTGCGAGATATTATGACGGTTATATTTTATAACCGTCGTTATATATTCTGCAGACACAAATATACAACCACGTATAGGTTTTATAACCGCTATAAAAACTTCCTATGTTTTAAATATGCATTTCTCAGCAATTCAAATTCATCCCATTATTGAACCTGTAACCATTTTAACCATAAAAGATAAGGTATACATGCATAAAGAGCATAAAATACTTCCTATGTTTTAAATATGAATTTCTCAGCAATTCAAATTCATCCCATTTTTTAACCTGTAACCATTTTAACCATAACAGATAAGTTAACATTGTTCATTTGTAAGTACTGTAACTATTATAACCATATTTACACAAATATTATAACCATAGCGATAAGGTATACATTCTGTAAGTATTGTAACTATTATAACCATATTTACACCAAACACTATATTCATGTCATCAATATGAAAAAGTGTTATTCACATCATCTCTACAGAAAAGTGTTAATGACATCATCAATCAGCAAGACCCTTAAGACCATTGTGGATATATGCCTAACGTTTACGAAGATCTACGAAGTCCTCAACGGGGAATGGGGTTTTGTCGTTAAACATCTACATAAGAAAGAGGCAATAACATGTATGATAATAATTCAATAGTCAACATATATATTAATATATGTAAACATTTAATGACATGTATACCTTATCCCATGAATCAACAATGGCAGCAAGGACAATGTTTAACATGTGTTTCATGACATAATAACCACACTCGTAATTCCCGAGTTGTTTCCTTGTCTACAAATTTAAGCAAAAATCACATGAATACAACCACACATGAATGTAAATGAAAGAAACATAATTGCGCCACTTACTTTAGGACAAATCCATATGGGCTTTCTTCTAACATTGTTCATCATATTCACTTGCTCCACAACAATGTACATTGAATTTGAATTAAATATTACATGATAAACTAATTACAATGTCAAAGAAAATTAATTAAGCACACACTTACGAATTAATCATATCTTTCATTTTTGTTTTCCAGTGGATCATGAAAGGAACACAAAAAAGTTATCGTATTTGTCCTAAATGATATGATGATCAATTGCCAATGACCATTGAATAAACAAGAGCATATATAGGTTAATGGTATTTGCTAAAACAAAACTAAATATAGAATACATAAACATCAATTCCAAAAATACTTACGAACAGAGGAATAGTGCTAAGTAACATTTTTTTCCTCCCTCATTTAACCGTGTTTTCAAGTACTCTCGGATATCTTTTAGTTCATTAAAAGCCCAACGAATAAAAAGTCAATCGAAGATTCCGTAAGTACTCAATTTATTCAACTCTATACAAAGACGGTGAATGTACCTAAACAAATTAAAGAAAATGAATAAAGTAGGGGCGATGTTCTATATATGATAATGTTCTATAATGACATGTATATTCAACTATATATACTTACGTGCACCAAACTTGCAATATCCCGATGTCCAGCCACTTATACCCACCAAGAAAATCCCTTACATTTTCAGGACTATAATAGAGTAAATCCAAACGTGGATAATGTTCTAGAGGGAGATGTTGTGTTTCATTTATCACCGCAACTTTCAAGTATAACATTGTGATTTCATTTGGATTAGGGTCCATTATATCATTGCGGTTATCCGCAGAGGGGGATGGTCTGAACAATTACTTCCTTTTGTAGAAGCATGACGTACAACACTTCTACTAGGAGTTCGATCATCATCATCACCATCAACATTACGGTGATCTTCATTTATCAGTTGTTTAAGATTTTCACTTAATCTCTACATCATAATATTAAATTAAAACATAAAACAAAAACAAGCACAATATATATCATACATTTCTGATAAAACACTAATATCTCAAGTAAAGTACATACCGAATATAACTCTTGAAACCTTTCCATATCTTTCTCCCTTTTTTCCTTCTCCTCTTCTAACATTCTCCATTGTTCTTCTAATTGCTTCTCAAAATTTTCAATCTTTTATCTTTGTGCAATAATTTCCAGGCTTTCGGTATTTTTTCTTTGAGACCCAAAGAATGACCTCAAGCCGACACCTTCTCCAATAGCACGGACACGCCCACCATGCTCATCTGTTCCGATAGCTTCTACTAATATGTCATGTCGTGCTTGCGGAACAAATGTGCCTTCACGGGCCACCTCAACCAACTTATCCTACACAACATGAGAAACTTACATATATTGTTACCAACGTATTTAAATAAAAAATAACCTAAGCACAACAAATCATACTTACAATTTTTTTGGCAACTACTCTTGACGCCTCAGAGGTGTACTCTCTATCTGGTCTTAATCGAGCCCTGTTCCATTTCTCATGTCTTGAAGGTGGAGATGGGATGCGATCATCTCCTGTTTCTGATTGTCTTTCAAGCATGATTTTTTCTTTAGTTTCCTATAACCCCCACGAGACAATCTATTGGGGTACATGTTCTTGGCCTTATTGAGTATTTCGACTTCGCTTTTAACCTCTTATGAACATAGTGAAAAAAATATATGATTAGTATCGATAACTCATTAGCATAAGATTATCGGTTACATGAGAATAATACTAACCTTGAATTCCTCAGAACAACGTATCTTTGCAAACCTTTTCCATTGCTTCTTTGATATAAAACTATATCGAATCCATGGATGAGCAAGACCACTCTTAGGCCTCCTAATGTAGTCAGCTGTGAGTTGTGCCTTAAATCCCCTTCAACGAGTACCAGCATATGATATCCACTTTTTTTTCAAATTTGAGTCATCGGTAAACTCAAAATTCAACTACATTTAAATCAATATATAAGTATGTATTAAAAATTATAGATATTGATATCGGCGATATATGAAAATTATAGTATGTAATACCTTAACGTCAGCCCATATGTTTTCTTTGACCTTATTATCAACTTGTTTCCAATCATCAATCAATACACTGACCTTGCTATGTGCAAGGAACAAAACATAACTCTTAAAAGTAGAGTAGTGTTGACAATCCACTACTCTGTACAACGAATCAAACTGGACAGGAATTTTTTCACTTGATGAGTTCCAGACTGATATGAATTGGGGCATCATTGTGACACCTCTTTGTGATCTTTTTGTTTGAATTTTAGTTGTTTGAGTTTCATTGGCTATCCTTTCATTTGTTTGAGTTTCTTCGCTGGTTTCTGATGAAGAACTCAACAAGGTCGACATCTAAATTCAAAAACAACAACAACAACAACAACATGAACAACAAGAACATAAACATTAACCACAAAATAAAACAACAACAACCACAACAATGGCAAATGAAGTTTACTGTAGATGCATGGGGAAAAATATTTTACGTACCCTAAACATGATGACTAAGTAAATGATGTTGGTGTTGGTGATGGTGTTGTCTTCCTTCCTTGTGGTGACGACGATGTTGTTGTTGTTGTTGTTGTTTTCCTTCTAGATGGTAACAACTTGGTTGATCGTGATGGTCTTGTCAATTTGGTTGACGATGATGACGACAATGGAAAATACACAGTGAAGTGTGAACTATGGTGTTTTGGATGAAATCGTGTAATGTTTCACAATATTGAACGTTAGGGTTTGGGTTGAAATTATGTATTGTTTCGTCTAGTTTCTATTTGTAATGGAAAAAAGGATACTTAAGAGACAAGCTAACTAGGAGTCTATAATATTATCAAGCTACCACAACGGCCAATACATGCAACCGTAGTGATATTTTACTTTCATGGTGAAATTTCATAAAAAAACGCTAGAGTATTAACAATTAAAAAATTTAAATAAAAAACAAAATGTATCACAATGGTTGTAATCATCAATCGTAGTCATAAACTTCAAAATTTTTTATTAAAAAATAATTAAAACTGAAAATGCGCGACTTAACAACAGTTGGCTCTTCAACCGTCGTCTTAAACTTTTAAGTTTTTTTTAATAAATAAAAATGAAAAGGCGCAGCTTAACAACGATGGAACTCTTTAACCGTCGTCATAAACTTTTAAGTTTTAATTTAAAAATAATTAAAAAAGGAAAGGCGCCACTTAACATTAAAGGAACAACATATATGAGGGCCCTGAGGTTCGAACCCATGAAAGCTTGAAGTTATCACGACGGTTGACACCTTAACCGTTGTTATATACAAATAATTTTTAATCAAAAAAAATAATATTATGATAGCGCCTTAGTTTAGAGATGTCACAACGGTGTAAGGAATAAGCGTTGTGACCATGGCGTTGTTGTTTACGTGTTTTGTAGTAGTGAAGTATGGAGATATAAATTGCCTTATGCTCGATACAGCTAGACCTTCCACAACAAGAAATTCAAACATTTGGTGGCATGATCTTAGAGGCATTGTGACTGTAAGGGGGATTGAAGAGAGTTGGTTTCAAAATAGAATCTCTTGTAAACTCAGTTCAGGTTCAAAAATTGATTTTTGGAGGTTCAAATGTCTTGGTCAACAACCCCTTAAGGATTTATTTCCAACAGATTTTGACTTATTTCATTATCAAAGGGTGGTTGTTAGCAATGCAGGTGAATGGTTTTTAGGCACTTGGAGCTGGAACCATGGGATATATTCTTCTCTTCTTTATGTATAACAAAGATTAGAAATGCAAGGCCTTCAATCTCTTTAGTTAAATACCTCCCCTGAGCTATTTGCTGTAAATTCAATTGTTTGGTGGAGGGACTCTTGCGGTTTTTCGGAAAAATCAGCGTATAAAACCTTATTTTCTATTTCTACTTTGTGTTTCTTGCTGGATGCAAAGTTATCAGCTACATTAACTCTAACTTGTAGCTATAGGGTTCAAAGCAACATCCATTTCTTTGCTTGGAAGCTTATCTTGAGAAGGCTTCCAACAAGGGATGAATTGAAAAGTAGAGGTACTCTCTATGGTGCGCATAATCTCGTTTTCCTCTTTGCCTTGGTCAAAGGGAAGCTCCCGATCATTTTTTTCTGTTTAGCCCTGTTGCATCTTGTGTGTAGATAATCATGCTGGATTTAATTGATATAAGTCATCTGCTGCTTCAAGAGTATAATCTGTCTCATTTGATTGCTTTTTATAACTGCTTGATAGGGAAGATAAAGAAGAAAAAAAATCATATCCTTCATTGGCTGGCTGTCGTCTGGTCTATTTGGAAAACTAGAAACGAGATTCTTTTAAAGGGGCGATAAAGGAGAATTCGATATTGAAATGTTAGCTAAGAGTCTTACTTTGAAATAACTATACGGTAAACTTTTGGGGCCTATTGATTTCAAATTAGAGGATTGGTGGATTCCATTCATTGTAGTCCTTAAGTTTCTTGTTTGTTTTAATCATATTCTTCTCATATTTTATTTGGGTTGAGTACCTATTGTACTCAATATTAATATAATTATTTATTTATAAAAATATATAATTCATGGCAGGTTGTGGCACGGGTACGGTTTTATACGGTGAGCAATCCGAAGAGTCTGATACCATGAGGAATAACTTGAGAATGTGGGAGCATTTTGCTAGTAACGATGGAGACAAGTTGTGGAAAGATATTGAAAGCTTGGGAGTGTCGAAGGTCGATCCGAAGAAAGATTATAAGAACCGATTGATAGAGATGGAAAAAGCGGACAAGGATAGAATGTTAGCAAGGATTGAGAATAACAATGGTTTAAAATGATTATCGGCTCTTTGAACATTAGAGGGGGAGGCAGCTTGTTAAAAAGGAGGAGGGTTAGCCATCTGATCAAGAAGGGTAATGCTGACATTTTCCTGCTACAGGAAACAAAGTTGTCAACAGTGCAGGAGGATATTATCAACAACCTTTGGAGTAAAGAAAAATTCGGATATTCTTTTTCGCCTTCCAGAGGTTATTCTGGTGGTCTTATCATAATGTGGAAAGTTGGAAAATTCGATGTCATTAGCAGTTTCAGTGGAGAAGGTTTTTTGGGTGTGAAGATTAAGTGGGGTAACTTCTTCTATTATATTACCAACATTTATTCGCCGTGCGAGGCTGCGAAAAATAGAATTTTGTGGGATAATTGAGGTAGATTAAAGACAAATCTTCGGACGGGGAGTGGATTTTCTGTTGAGATTTTAATGCGGCGAAAAAACTCTAGTGAAATGAGAGGTAGGTCAGAGGAGTATAGGAGATCTGAAATGAGGGAGTTTGGTTCTTTCATTGATTATTGTAATTTAGTGGATGTTCAGTGTAAAGGGAAAAAAATCAGCTAGTGCAGTGGAGATGGAAAGTCTATGAGTCGGATAGATTGTTTCCTTGTTTCAGATATCATTGTGGATAGATAGGGGGTGGTGGGTTAGCATATAGGTTTGCGGGAAATCTCGAATCACTGTCCTATTTGGTTGGTGGTGGATAGGGCGAATTCGGGTCCGAAACCATTCAAAGTCAACAATTAGTGGTCTTATGATAAAGGCTTTATTCCGTTTGTTGAAAAGGAATGGAGTCGGTTGGTCGTGATCGGAAGGAGTGATTTTGTCCTTAAGGAGAAGTTGAGGTTGCTTAAAGGGAGGCTTAGATGGTGGAATACAGAGGTGTTTGGGAGAGTGGAGTTAGGGGTAGAGGAAGGTGTTAGGGAGTTGAATGAAGCTGAAGCTCTTCTGCCTTTTGTGGACGAAAGTGCTCTTGACGATACCCTTGCTAAAAGGAAGGAAACCTCAAGCCGGTTTTGGATCAACCTTAAAATTAAGGAGAACATGCTAATCCAAAAAGCTAGGTTGAAATGGAGCAACGACGGGGACAACAACGGTAAGTTCTTTCATAGAGTTCTTCCATTATGTTTTTTCGAAGGTGTTGGCACATTGTCAAAGAAGATTTCGTCAAGTTCTTCAACGACTTTCACTCGGGCTTGGTCGTATCGAAAGCTATCACTTCCTCTTTTTTGACCCTTATGCCGAAGGTTCCTAATCCTTTGGGCCTCGATGATTATAGACTCATATGCCTAGTGGGATGTATTTACAAAGTCCTCTCCAAACTTTTGGCGGATAGGCTGAAGTTGGTCCTGCACTCTATTATTTCCTCTTGCCAAAATGCCTTCGTCCCCGGAAGACAACTTCTTGATGGTGTTCTAGTTACGAACAAGTTGGTGGATTTTTGTAAGAAAGAAGATAAGAGTTGTATTCTCCTTAAGGTGGATTTTGAAAAAGCTTACGACAAAGTGAGTTGGAACTTCCTTAGGTTCATGATGCGGAGAATAGGGTTTGGTGAAATTTGGATGAGATGGATGGAGCTGCTGATTTTTAATAGTAATATGCCGGTGTTGGTTAATGATAGTCCAACTAAGGAGTTCAAGGTGGAGCGCGGGTTGAGACAAGGAGATCCTCTCTCCCCGTTCCTCTTCGTTTTAGTGGCCGAGGGCCTTTCGGGCTTGGTAAACAAGGAGGTGGATAGCGGTGTTTATGAAGGAGTCCTTGTAAATAGGGGTTGCTAGGTTGATATCCTTCAATTCGCAGATGATATGTTGTTAATAGGGGATAGTTGTTGGAAACAAGTGTGGGCATTTAAGGGGGTGCTAAGGAGTTTTGAACTTGTTTCGGGGTTGGGAATTAACTTTCATAAAAGTAAATTAATTGGTATTAACTCGAATCCTAATTTTGGAGGTCGCTGCTTCTTTTCTTTCTTGTAGGTTGGAGGAAAGTAATTTCAAATTTCTTGGCATTCCAATTGGGTCTAATCCGAGGAGGACTTCAATGTGGAGGGGCTTGGTGGATAAAATTAAGAATTTGATCTTTTATTGGAAACGCCGGTTTCTTAGCTTAGGTGGTAGAATTACCCTCCTAAAATCGGTTTTGTGTTGTCTATCTTCATGCTATCGTTCTATAGGATGTCGGTTAAGATAGCGAAAGAGATCACAAGGATTCAAAGTAACTTCTTATGGGGGGCTCGGAGGATCGGAGTAGGATTCATTGGATAGGATGGAAAAATGTTTGTTCTCCGATAGATAAAGGTGGTTTAGGCTTGAGAAGTATCGATGACTTCAATGTCGCACTCCTTCTTAAATGGAGGTGGAGGATTTTAAAAGGTTCGAATTCATTGTGGTATCGGATTTTGAAAGCGCGCTACGACGATATCTTTTTGGGAGTCGTTATCGGCGGTCAATACTTCAAGTCCAACTTCTCAAAATCGGAGCGGTGGGTTGATATTGGAAAGATAGACAAGAACATGGAAGAAGACTTCTTTGCGAAGAATTGTAGGGTTGAGATTCGGAATGGCTTTAATACTTCCTTTTGGTATTCTCATTGGATGGGAGATTTTAGTTTGAGGGATAGATTCCCTCTTCTCTTTTCTATTTCTGGGTTAAAATTAGCTTCTGTTGCAGGGATGGGGGTTAGGTGGATGGTTGTTGGGTGTGGGGAGATTTGGGGGTTGAACAAAGTGTACATCCTGATGTGGTTATTAGCAGGAATGACATTATGCAGCTACTGGAAAAGTTTGGGATGGATAGTTTTTGGAGGGACAGGGTTTCTTGGGCACCTGATCCGGAAAATGAATATTCCGTGAGTTCTTGCGGGAAACTGTCGGCTGTGAGCAGGTTGGGTTCTGCTGTTTCGGATCACAGTCCAAGGGCAGGTGACGGAACGGATGACAGAACCGAAATTGTCATGCTGTTTTCTGCGGATGTCGCGAGAAGGCCTGTGGCAGAATGCCCCGTGATCAGTCCCTCTGCTGTAGCAGACCGGGTGGGCAGCCTTGTTGCAGGCCCGATGTACCGTTCGGAAGAGGTGGAGTGGAAATGGATTTGGAAATCTAATGTTCCGTGGAGAATCAAGGCGTTTGGATGGCGCATTTTTTGGAAGAGGTTGCCAACTACAGAAAAGCTTAATTCTCGAGGTATGGCGTTGATCGGCGAGGAATCTTTATGCTCTTTTTGTTCTGCTGTTGTTGAATCGATACATCATATTTTTTTGAATTGTAGAATTGTGAGGTTGATTTGGAGGAAAATTAGGGAGTGAATTAGTTTTGTTGATAATAGTGAGGATAGTTTGTTTTCTTTCAAAGATAGTTTCAGGTGTTGGTTCATATTTTACAAATCCCAGAAGGTTATATCTTAAACCTGTTAGAGCAGGGGTTATTTGGCTGGCCATATGTTGGAACATTTGGACGATAAAAAACGGGATTCTATTTGAAAATCACGGATGAAACGTTCTTGAAATCGTATGAAGGATAAAGATTTCGGCTTGGAAATGGTCTTTTATCGGTGAAATGGCTAACTCCAATTGTAATTTTTACGATTTTTGTAAAAATCCGTTGTACTTTTTATCGTAGGCTCAATTGGTTAACAATTTCCTTTTTGTGTCGAGTTTTTTCAACTTACTCCTTTTGTATTCAGGTTTGAGAACCCTTAGTTCTCATTTCAATAGATTAACTTGCTTTGAAATATGTATATTTTTTTAAAAAGAGTTAATGTTTCTGACAAAACTAAAATTTTAATTTGGACGTATTTTTAATGTTAAAGTTTTATATCAACAATCAATAGTTAATTAATTCATTTATAATTTCTTTCTAAAATAGTAGAATTAAAGTTAAATATTTCTAATGATGTGACAATTTATCGGTGAACTTTTATTCTTACATACAAATTCATGCCATTTGAATGATAACCGAGCCTTGTAGATGGAAAGAATATAGTTCAAAAAAATAATCTAACTAAATATCAATAAAATTCTCTAATAAATTTTTAATCAAATTAATGTCATTCAATATTACACACTAATAGTAATATAATTAAAAATATTGAATCTAATAAAAGAAAAATAACAAATAAATGAATTATAGACTAAATTTACCTCAATTTTAACATAATATTTCTGAAAATTGTGATAAAATATTTGTCGACTAAACATTTACCGGTAGTATAAACACTCAAAAAGGTTTAAAAAAATATTTAAAGATTATGCACTGATAATGTAAAAAAGTTTTATATTTTCATTCAATAAAAATATATTATTTTGTTATATCATATAATTAGTTTAATCTTAATATTCTTCTAAATGAAATCTTTACTTACAAAAAAGTATAATTAGTTTAAAATTTTCATTTTGACTTAATGAAATTTATGGTCGTAATTGTTAATGTAAAAAAAATTACAGTACATCATCCATTTTTCTTTAAAAAAAACTTAAAT
Organism: Lathyrus tuberosus; assembly: GCA_022829125.1. Classification (NCBI taxonomy): domain Eukaryota; kingdom Viridiplantae; phylum Streptophyta; class Magnoliopsida; order Fabales; family Fabaceae; genus Lathyrus; species Lathyrus tuberosus. Next base: position 21,004,491 of record JALAZF010000040.1, read on the forward strand.
ACTAAAATATATTTAGTAAAGTATTATAAATGATTAAAATATATTTAAATAAAACAAAAAATGTTCTTTAGAAAAAAAAAAGTCCAACCTCTCTATCTATATTTTTAGCTGACTCACTGCACCTTCAAATCATGGTTAGGATAACTGTTGTGTATTATAATAAATTGTATTTCATTTGTATTTCACTAATTTTATCACATTTATTTTAATTTTTACTTTGTAAATGATAGAAATCGAAGCACATTCTAGATAAAGCTTTAAAGAATAAAATATTAGAAGTATTTAGTTTTTTTTTATAATTCCTAAAATACCACTATTAAACATTCTGCTGTATTTCAGTAAAAAAACATTTGTGCTATGTTAAGATTTTTAAAATACTACACTATTATTTTTCTTTTTTTTGTTACCTTTCTTATCATTTTATATTTTATATTTATTTATCATTTAAAAATACCATTACTTAAAAATTGAATTTTTTTTATTTTGTTTTTATCAATTCATGAACCATATTATTAAAACATTTTAAAGTATTTAACATAATTTAATATAATGTATTAAATATTTCACAATAGTATTATACTTTCACTAAAAAAATGGTCATTAATTCAAATATCACCTCATAAAAAAACTATTAGAAATGTAATTGAAATATGTTGCACGAGTACTCGTGACAACTGATTGTCACGTGAAAAACACATTGCTCATTTGTAATATGATATTTATGTCGCTAATAATAAAATAAACTGAACCACATTGTCACGTGAAAAACACATTGCTACTTTGTAATATGATATTTATGTTGCTAATAATAAAATAAATTGTACCTCATTGTCACGTGAAAAATACACCACTAAATTATAGAATGATATTCTCGTCGCTAAAAAATAGACTGCACCTTCATGCAACGTCTTGAAATAGATAGCAGATGAATCGGTGTGGACTATTCATAAAACCAAATCCAACCATTACTCCTTTCTTGGTCAAAATATTCACTTGCTAGATCTTAATAGAGGGAAAATTAACAAACTTAGTCAAAATATTTATTTAGAAAGTTAAATTAAAAAACAAGGAAAACACAAAATATACTTTAAAAGTATGATATATATTATAATGTAATATACTTTTGACTCAATTAATATACTAATAAAGCAATAATACACTTTAAAAAAACCATTTTCAATATATAACATAATATTGTATAGTTTTTAACCCTAATATTTTACCAGGCAAAATATTTATATTTATCAACTATAAAACAAATAATTAAAAAACTCATATCATAATAAAAAAAATTAATGTGCTCACGTTTTCCATTCCATCGGAAAACCTTGGTAAAATCGAAACCCTGGTAATTCATTTCCCACGGTTTGCTGACTCAGCAAAAAAGCCCTATAAAGAGTCATAGGGTTTTCTTCTTCATTCATATTTCTCTTCCAGTTTGCTCTATACCCTTTAGACCCTCGAGTCAAATTTCAACCCCTTTTTCTCAATAGTTCTTTTCTGTACTTTTTCTTTGCTCTAAAACAATTTTTAATCACACTTTCTTTGGTTTTGTTTTCGTTGAGAAGTCATTTGATTCTAAGGTTGAATGAACGTGGTGTCCAATAATCCATATGGGTATGTTTAAACTTTTTTCCTTTCTCACTCTAGGTATTTATTGACCATATTCATAAGTTTAGAATTTGAATTCCGGGTTGAATTTTGTAATAACTTGAGATATTTGTGCAATTTTGTAGCGTTATAGTTTAAGTTCATTTTTGTGTTTTTCTTTTGGTGTAATTCTTCATTTGTAAAGTACAGAAAGAATCTTTGACTGTATCTTTCAAAAATGGAAAACTCGAGAAACAGGCAGAATGAGAATTTGGGTGTAAACAAAACAGGGAAGACAATCAACAAGAATTCATCTCAGCAAACAATTGATTTCGGTGGCAGACATCATTACCCGCAGCCGAAAATTCATCACATTCACAGAGATGACTTCAAGAGTTTTGTTATGAGGACAACTGGAAGAGAATCAAACAGGCCTACTAGAACTCAATCTGAGTTTACTAGGTTGCAGCAAAACAGGCCTCCTCCGTTGGCCAATGTGCGGCCGCTTGTTCGGTTTCCGATGCAACCACCACCTCCGCGGTTGCCTTACATTAATGGACTGACTGTCCCTACATTGCAGCCAATTAGTGGTCCTCCGGTATTCGATAATTCATGGAACAATTTTGTCGAGTCTCCGATCTCAGCTTTCATGAGAAAGTTTCAAGAATCGGAGAACTGCTTCGGTGGTGGTGGCGGTACTTCAAGAGGTAATCAATTCCAGCCATACCCTCCTCATCCACAACAGATGATCAATAATGTTAATGTTAATGTTCAATTTCAGCCACAGTATTTTCCGATTCAAACTCAAATGGTTAACAATGTTGAACGTTATAACCTATCATCTGCTAGCAACCAAACTTTTCCAAATCTTAATCCTTCCGTGTCTATGAATGTTGCTAGCAACCAAACTTTTCCTATGAACAATGGCAATCAATTTCTGAATAATTTTCCTCCGTCACAAGCAAATTATTCTATGTCACCAACTTCTGAATACTTGTTGGCTTCGCCAACACAAAAAGTGAATGTCCAATCTCCTCAGAGGCCTCTGCTGTCACCAAGCATTTTTTCTTCACCTTCGTCACCGGACTACCCTTTCGAACCATATCTACATAATGAGATTTTAAGTCCCGAACCTCCATCTCCACTTTCGGCAGGCATATTTCCTCTCACAAATCCTCAAAGGCCAGATGATGATGAATAACCTTCTCATACTTCAGTCATGGTGATGCTACTGTCAAAGATCTTGTTGGTTCACAATCTCATTTTCTCTTTATTTCTTTTACTTGTTTTGTTATTGTTATGTAAGGATGCTCTTTTTTAAAATAAATAATGTAATGGGTTATTGTCAACAACAAAATACCATTCTTGCTATTTTTCTTTATTGTGTATGGAATTTTTTTTATGTAATGATCTTATTTGGGAAATAAAAATATAATGTACTTAGCCATTTACTTTCCTATTCTTTAAATCTGTTTTTGGAAGATTTTCTTTGTTGACTTGACTTGAGTAAAAATAACAAAAATTAAAACTTTAGTACCAAATTAAGTGAATTGAATAGGCTTATAAGAAAAAAAGTGAATTGAATAGTCTTATACTTGAAATTAGTTTTAAAAACCGGACCGGACCGGCCGGTCGGACCGGTTGAACCGGGAACTGGAGTGGTAACCGGTCTGGTTCAATTGTTGGATCAGATATGCAGTTGAACCGATGAAAACCGGTCAAAACCGGTGTAAACGGGTAAAAACCGGTAAATCGACAGTTTTAAAAAACCGGCGGTTCAAATGCGTGTCTTTTTTTTAAAATTAAAACGACGTCATTTTTCATTATTTAAAAATATAAAAAATAAAAATATAAGAGAAAGTTAATATTCTTTTCTTTAAAAATTGGTAACAACGATTAAATATAATAAATAGAGACTATTGCAGTATTATAGCATTGATAGGTTGTGGAATTTAAACACAAACTATTTTCTCTCCTATATGATTGATATCATTGGTTGTTATTAGTTGGGCTGAGGTGTTGCGTAAAGTAAATGGTAATGCATGTTATATAGATAACAAACATAAGTTTGTATTTGAGATTGATACTTTTTTAAAATTTTTAAATCAATTACTTGACTTAAATTTATAATTGATTCAAATTTGAATTTAAATTATAAACTTGTAAAATTATGATATTTTTAAATTTTTTGGGTGTTAGTGATTTTTTTCGACACCGAATCATCTGGTTCGACCGGTTTAATACCTATATAATTTTGTTATAGTGACCGGTTTATTCAACCGAGTTATCCGGTTTTATCCGGTTTAGTCATGCGGTTCGACCAATGACTCAGTGGTTAGACCAATGAACCAATGACCCAATACCCTCACTGGTTCGATAACCGGCCCGATTTTTAAAACATTGCTTGAAATGGTATATGCATTTTAAATAAAAGGAATGAGCGTATTTACACTTATATATATATATATATATATATATATATATATATATATATATATTTTGACACTATGAATGTGTGCATATTTTTTTTTATAATCAAAATTAATATGCATCAAGGGATTAAATAGTCAAGAGAATTACAAACAGGAAAAATGCTACTAGAGAGAGAAGCTCCAACTTCTCTCTAACGCATCAAGGGATTACGCTGAGTTTGTCCACTATGACCACAGGCTCAAACTCAAAAAATATGGAATGGAAGCAGGTGACGCACAAGAAGGTGAGAAGATCATGGGATGTAGAGGGTTCTAGACGAAGCCAAGAAATATGGAAAACTTCAACATTTTTCTTCACCGAGTTTGACGAAAAATGGAAAGCTAAGGACCTCTACTTCGAGTTTAAGGAGTATGGAGATATAGATGAAGTAATCATCTCACCTAAAAGGGATAAGAAAGGCAGAAGATATGGGTTTGTCCTGTTCTTTAAGGTGGAAGATGAGAAGATGATGGCAACGAAGCTCGATAACATCTTTCTTGATGGGAGAAAACTCTACTCGAACATACTGAGGTTCTTGAGAAACGATATCTATCACAAAAATAACACTGTCAAAGGATATGGGGAAGCAGAGAAGTTCAACGTCCGAAATGGGTCTAAGGGGGAGCAGCGACACCTCAAGAGCAACTTTGGGAAGAAAGACTGGAGAACTTTTGCAGATGTTATCAAAGGCAAAGGCTTAAAATGCAGCGAAGGTTTTTATGCAAGAAACAACAATGCTAAGCTCATGTTCAACACTAAGGAAGAAGGCAGAAACAACTATGAGAAAGCTTACGTTGGGACAGTGCATGTTCCGGGCAATGCTCTTATCATGAAGAATATCTTTGATGATGAAAGAGAGTTTACTATCCGGATAACCCCAATGGGACTAACTTTTGCTTACTAGAAGATCTGATGGAGGGGGAGATGAAGTCTTTCTTGGAGGACCGAAAGGAGTGGTGGAGTCAGTGGTTTAAGGAGATACGTCCTTGGACACCTATAGATGTAGACAAGGAAAGAGAGACCTGGGTAAGGTGCTTCGGTATCCCTTGCCATACATGGGGGCCAAAGTTCATTGAATTTATAGCTATGACTTTGGGCTCTCTGATAGCTTGCGACGAGGATACCACGCTAAAGAGGACATTGTCCATGGCTAGACTCAAAGTTAGAACCAGTCGTTTTGATGCCATTAACGATGTTATCAAGGTTATGGTTGATGGTACTCCTTTCAGCATTCATTTTGCAGCAGGAAGGAAATATCAAGTGTAGAAACCGAAAGCTCTGAATCGGAGAGGGTATGTTGCTCCGACGATGAGGGTAGCGGAAGAGCAATGGACAACGGATATGGGACGCGTATGAAAAGGTCTGAGGTAGTCAGAGGAGGGATGGTGACAAATTGTGAAGATTCAGTTGTTCGAGGATCCCTAGACGTTAGCATAGGGGAAGAGGATCAGAGGGATACTCAGTTTAAGGTTCCTTTGGATGACAACTTTTCAAAGCAACCTGCTTTCAACACTGATGCTAATATCGAGGTTATTAATGAGAGCAAGACGTGTCAGTCACATAAGGGAGGTCTGTTCATTTGCACAGATAGCATTAGCTGCAATAAGGTAGTGGAGGAGATGCGTCTATCTGAAGATCTATCTAGTGATGGTGGGACCAATGTTAAGGTCAATACATCATTGGAATTTTTAGGGCCAAAGAAGATGGGCCCAACTGCAGGAGGCCCAGTTTCTTTTAATGAGGAATGTAGAAAAGTTAGTAAAACCAAACCATTAAGAAGGAAAAAGAGGGAAGTCAAAGACCTTGGAGATAAGGTGAAAATTGACGAATCGTACTACACGTGCATTGCTCCCAGATACAATAACTCTTCGATAAACTTCTCCTTAAATGGGTCGCAGAAGGAATCAATTTGTGCATATGATGATAGCATATCAAATGGGTCGTTCTCTACAATTAACTCTCTATAAGATTCCGAGGTGGTTAGATGCAATAATAGAATTCTGAATAAACCCAAATCCGATGTCGGAAAGAAGATATGGGATTCTATATCCAGACTGGGAGTGGTGAGCAAAAAGGACAAAAGCGCTGCCATTAAGATAGTAGAAGCTATGGAAAAAAGAGACAAGGTTGGAATGCTTCTAAAGAAGGTGGAAATCATTAGGTTAAAATGAATATTGTAACTCTCAATATCAAGGGGGCGGCAACATGGTGAAAAGAAAGAGGTTTAATTTCTTAATCAAGTCTGGAAATGTAGATCTATACTTTATTCAGGAAACAAAGTGTCATGATTTCGATGAAATCATGACGCGATCGTATTGGGGTAACTTTGAGGTGGAATGGACTACGACCAATTTGAGGGGTGCCTCAGGAGGTATGGCAATTTTGTGGAAAAGAAACTCTTTGTCTCTTAATTACAGTTTTTCTGGGTTGGGCTTTGTGGGCATCAAAGTAGGTTGGAAGGGTGGGATATACAATTTTGTGAATGTATATGCACCTAGTTCGGCGATAAACAGAAGGGTAACGTGGAGTAGTTTGGTGAGTCGCAGACAAGGTAGAATTAACGAAGAATGGTGCGTCGGGGGTGATTTCAACGAGGTGTGTTGGAGGGAGGAAAGGAAAGGTATTGGGATGCATCATAGCATCCGAAACATGGAAGATTTCAGAATATTCATTGAAGATATGCATCTTGTGGATACTCATTGCATAGGAGGAAGGTTTACGTGGTTCAAAGACAACGGGAAGGCCATGAGCAAGCTGGACAGATTTCTTTTGTCCAATCAATTGATTGAGGACCGGCCGGTGAGCAATCAAAGAGTGGGAAAAAGAGACGTTTCCGACCATTGCCCTGTGTTGATTAATTCTGGAAAAACCGACTAGGGCCCCAAGCCTTTTAGGTTCAACCATGCTTGGTTCAACCATGTTGAATTTAAGCCTTTCATTCGTGAAGGATGGGACAACTCAGTGATGGAAGGTAGAGGAGATTATATTTTGTATGAAAAACTTAAAAGGATCAAGAACAACATTAAAGTTTGGAACAAAGAGTGTTTTGGCTGGATCGATCTGAAGTTGGAAGAGAAAGTTGACATGCTTCATGATTTAGATTACTCTTTGGCGGATCATCTCGATAATGAAATACATGAGTTGGTGAAAGATAGAAAAAAGGTCTCTGGCGACATATGGAACTAAATGAATACTAAGGAGAGCATGCTTAGACTTAAGTCTAAGCAATTGTGGTTGAAAGACGGATATAGAAAGTCGAGATTCTTTCACAATGCTATGAAGGAAAGATACAGAAGGAACGCGATAACTCAAGTTGATGGTGAGAATGGGAGAGTGGAAGGGGTTGAAGAGGTGAATGAGGAGATTAAAAACCATTTTCAGAAGCTGTTCAAAGAGCCTGCGATGATAGACCTGTTCCTGAAGGTCTCGAGTTCAGAAAGTTGAGTGGTTTGGATTCTGCCTGGTTGGAGAGGGAGTTCTCAATCGAGGAAATTAAGGAGGCCTTATGGTCATGCGATGGCAATAAAAATCCGGGACCGGACGATTTCTCTTTGGATTGCTTCAAACAAAATTGGGATGTTCTGAGGGAGGACTTGCTTAGAGCTGTTGTCGATTTCCATAGAAGAGGTAAACTGATCAAAGCCTGCATTTCTTCTTTTTTAACTCTCATTCCGAAGACCAAGAATCCTCAATCCCTTTCTGAATATAGACCCATTTGTTTGTTAGTAGCTTCCACAAGATCCTATCAAAAGTTTTAGCCGCAAGGTTAAAGTTGGTTTTAGGGTCTATAGTCTCTTACAACCAAACTGCATTTTTGTCGGGGAGGAATATTGTGGATGGTGTTCTTCTAGTGAATAAGGTGTTAGATATGGCGAAAAGAGATAAAAGGAGTTGTGTGGTCTTGAAAGTAGATTTCGAGAAATCCTATTATGCAGAAAATGGGGTTTGGGGAGAGGTGGCAAAGATGGATGGAAGGTTGTGTTTTTTCTAGCTACATGTCTGTCATTGTCAATGGAAGCATTACTAAGGACTTTAAAGTCGAGAGAGGTCTTCGTTAAGGTGACCCGTTATCCCCCTTTTTGTTTGTCTTAGTAACGGAAGCGCTAACGGCTTTAGTCAAGAAGGTTGTAGTTTTGGGAGAGTTGAGAGGTTTCAAATATTGTGAAGAGGAAGAGGTTAATATTTTACAATTCACAAATGACACAATTATTATGGTTGAAGGCAGTGGTAGTAACATTTGGAGTTTGAAAGCAATTCTAATGGGCTTCGAACTGATGTCAGGGCTGAAAATTAATTTTCACAAGAGTAAATTGTATGGGTTAAACGTTGGAAATTGGTTTCTTGAGGCTGTTTCGGATTTTTTTTCGTGCAGCACGGATAGTTTTCCTTTCAAGTTCCTTGGTGTCAAGGTGGGGGACAATCCAAGGAAGTTAATAGTGTGGAAAGAGCTTGTCAATAATCTGAAAAGTAGGTCGGCTACTTGGAAGGGTAGGAATCTGTCGTACGCGGGTCGAGTGGTGATGATAAACTCTGTGTTGAATGCCATTCCTATTTACACGGTGTCGTTTTATAAAGCTCCTTCAAAATTGATTGTGGATATTAGACATATTCAGAGTAATTTTTTGTGGAATGGCTGTGAGAATAAACGTTCGACCCATTGGGCGAGTTGGCCTATCGTTTGCAAACCGCGGGAGGAAGGAGGGCTGGGAGTAAAGGATATAGAAGTTCTCAATACAACTCTGTTGTTTAAGTGGAAATGGAGGTTTCTGAAGGAAAAAGATGCGGTTTGGAGTAGCTTTTACGAGCTTAAATTGCAGAATGGAAATGCAGAGGCGATTTCCAATAGGGATTCAATATGGTGGAGGGATTTAGTTATGTCGTATTTGGGACCAAAGGAAGCGACCATTAGCTTCGCGGGAACTGTTTTTAGTGAAGTCCATAACGGGAGGCACACTGCCTTTTGGCATTCTAGTTGGCTTGGCAACCAATCTTTGAGGAAGCTTTTCCAGAAATCTATCTCCGCGTGAAGGATAAGAACATCGCTGTTGAGGAAGTCGGTGTTTGGGAAACAAGTGGTTGGAGATGGAAGCTTGACGAATTAGTTGACAATGTAAGTTGTTAGGTGCAGATTTGGCCTAAAAATGGACTATCTTTTTTTGCACTTTTTCCACTCTTTTCTCATGTTTTCATTGGTTTTTATCCATGATTGTTGTTGTTTTTCTAACCTTAAGAAAATACCTTTGGTGCTTGTAATATGTGTGTTATTGTTCAGTAAAAGGCATGAAATGATCAAAAGTGTAAGACACAAGAAATGGGGCAAGCTGTCAAAGAAGGAGGAAAACAATAGCAGGGTTTGCTTGCCGAATCCTGGCGAACGCACCAGCGAACGATGGCGAAGCTCCCAGCGAAAAGCTCCAGATTGAGACAGTGGGAAAAGGGAGTAAAATTCGCTTTGCAAAGTGCCTGCGAGTGTTCGCTGCTTTGTTCGCTGGGCGAAGGACCTGGCGAAGGACTCTTGGCTGAGGCAGTGGAGAAATGAACCAAAATTCGCTTGGCGAAGTTTTGGAGAGTGGCTCGCTTAGCGAATGAAACATTCGCTTAGCGAACCCGCGATGGCAGCCAAGGGCGGTTTATGCTTTTAGAGGCACTTAAAGTGCCATTTTCACCATTCACTGGGCAAATGAATCGTTCGCTTAGCGAACGTGTAAATTCCTGAATTGTATAAATAGGATTTTCACACTTTTTAGGATATTATGTTTTGGATTTTGGATAGAGAAACTTGTAAATAAAAGATCAGAGCTTATATCTTCTCTTTTCCAAGGGAGAAAAGGTAGGATCTTTGATTTCTTGTTGGAGAGGGATGTAATCTTTTGATACGTATTTCCTCTAATGTATGTTTATGAATTTAGTTTGGATTCTCTATTTGTTTGTTGTCTTTGATTGATTGTTTGTGGGTCTTGACAAAACCTATCTCAAATCTTTGGTCTTAGATTTTCAAACTATCATTGAGCAAGCTTTTGACATGAGTTTGTGATTTGATATTCATTTTATCTCAACTCAATAGCATTGTGTTGATTGTTAGAATGAATAGCTTTTAGTAATTAACGCAATAGTCCGCGCTATCGCTTGACAAACGGTGTCGTGAGGGTGCGTGAGAATAGTGATGAAGAACGACATTCACATTCATTTGGCAAATTAGTTGAATACATGTAAAAAGGGTTAAACGTGTGTACGTATTTTGATTATTGGATTTGTATGTGAATTGTTCATGAGTTTGATATTGATGTTATAGTAATATATGTTGAGTTTTGATTCCAGAGATGGATTAGGCTTAACGTTCATGTAGGCTTTATATGCTTTGTATTGATTGGTGATGTCTGAGAGGAATTATTGATCGGTAACAAATCACTTACGATATGCGGGGGCCGAGAGGACGTGTATGTTGTGAGTGATACATGATGATATTAGACGAATGTTTGATTTATGTATAAAAATGATTAGAAGAATGCATGTGTTATCAATTGATGAGATCCAATTCCAACAAGGCTCTGTTTATAATTCAGTCTTTATTTTATATTTTCCTTCTTTACATTTTCCACATTTGCTTTTGGTTCCGCTTTAAACCAAAACTTTTGATTCATGAGCTTAGAAACATAGAAACTGTCGAATGGAATTCTTTCCCTCGCACTGATCCCTGTGGATACGACAAAACTGGGTTACTTATATATTTTTGCTTGCTGTTATTCTAGCTTCAACATAAGTTTGATTCTTGCTGAAGATAGGAACAATTTTACGCAATTGTTTCAGGATAGTGTTCTGGTTCAGAATAGGGATGATAGCTTTGTTTGGTAGGACGACTTAGGTGATGTTTTCTCTGTTAACTCCTGCTACACCTTCCATTTTAATAATTTTTCTGCCAGATCTCTTCCTGTTAGAACAGTCAAAGATGTTAATCATTTATGGGAGGTGAAAATTTCTCCAAACGTGGTTTTCTTTGGGTGGGGGCTGCTGTTAGGAAGAATTCCCACCAAAGACCTTCTGTTCCATAGGTTCATATTAACGGACATCAGGGAATTGTGATGCGTGCTTTGTAATTCTAAGGAGGAATCATTATTGCATCTCGTTGGCCAATGCTCGCTCACGGCATGAATGTGGAACAAGGTTTACGAATGGATCGGATCAGAGATGGGTTTATCACTCGTCGAGTTTATGAATTATTTCCATAATTGTGATAAGGTGAAGACTAAAACTCAAAGGTCGATTCTTGGAGTTATATGGCTAGCTGTTGTTTGGACCCTTTGATTGATGAGGAATGCTATCATTTTTAAACAAGAAAACTTCAACTTCTTGGACTGTATGACGGCTATCACCATTAGATCGTGGAACTGGATTCGTATGTGTGGTAAATTAGGTGACTTGTATGACTTATACGCTTGGAATTCTTTTCCCCTCCTCTGTTTCAACATGTAGTCATCGTGTTCTGCATTGTTGGCAGGCGCTGTCCTGGTTTTGTCTTTCATTTGCGGACTGTTTTTATAGTTTACAGGGTGTTGTAGTTTTTGTTGGGGTCTATTTTTTGGTTGACCCTCTTGCTTGTTTTGGAGGTTGCATTTAACTTGCCATTCCTTGTAAAGGGTTCCAGCACCCCTTGTGTTGGTTTAATTCCATTTGCCTATATATATATATATATATATATATATGTATTCAAAAAAGAATATTAGAAGTATTCCACGCCCCCAGGCCATTACAACACGGCTATGCCGACAAAAAAATTCTACCTTAAGAAGTAAACGAACTTCTTATAAAAAAATCAGAATGACGCTTAAACCATTCGTAATAATTATATTTAATCCTAGGGCTAGAACAAATATCTAACCACCACCAAGAAGTATAAATGATTCTATCGACTATTTCCTCATGGCAACTGATTCTGTCATTAAACAAAATCTGGTTTCTACACCACCAAATACACCAACACTAACAAAACCATATCACGCAAGCTAACTTTCTAGATGTAGACACAACAAACCTCAAGAACCAAACCAACAAATGTTCACAACAATTATCCGTATTGCTCATAGACACACCGGTCCAAGAGAAAATCTTCCTCCAGAGCAAACTAATAATAGGACCAGAGATAAATACATGATCAACGAATTCTATAGAGTTGAAACAAAAAACACATACCGACTTGCGGGGATTGAAAATTACACCCTTGGCTGCCAGATTCTTTTGCGTCCGAAGTCTATCCAATAACAACCTTCATCCAAAGATCTTGGCCTCTATCGGAATAGACGATTGCCACATAATTTCTAGTGCACTATTGAGAATTTCCAAAAGTTCAAACCCAACAGCCCTTTGAATAAACTCATAATGAGATTTAACCAAAAACGAGTTATTTTGAACTGAAGGTCACAAAAATTCATCAGATATCCCAGCCCTTGGTTTCTCTTTGGACAAAAACATCAAAAGCTCCGAATATTGATTCCTTAAATCACCAACTAACAAAGAATCTTGAATACCCAAATTCCACTGCCATGAATCATCCCCCCAACTTCCCATCTTCCAGTTAGCCATGTATTTGGATTCTGAAACTTCAAACAGCTGCAGGAACCTCCTATACAGTGGCATCATTTCAAGCCATCGCGAAAACCATAACGAAACTAGCTTGCCTTCACCTAACTTACATGAACACTACGTCATGAAACCATCCACCTTCTTCGAATCTCCAAGTCGCATTAAATCTTTCTACCACTGTGAATCAGATATGTGCATCCTGCCATCGAATTCTAAAATAATCTGGGGCACAAAATAACCATACATGTGTTCCAATAATGGTTTCCATATTGCTTGCTACTCGTGAATTAAACACCACAAGCATTTGGCTAACAAGGCAAAATTGAACAAAGAAATATCCTTGATACGTAGGCCACTGTATTCTTCAGGCAAACAAACTGAAGACCACTGCACCCAAGCCATTTTCGAAGCGACATCAAAATTGGACCAAAGGAAACTCCTTGTATGGAAACCATTTATTTGACCACTTTAGCAGGAATTTTGAAAAAAGACAGATGGTGTATAGGCAGGTTTGTGAGCACTGAGTTAATAAGTGTTACCCTCCCGCCTATTGACAACAACTTGCCTTTAGAGGACAAACTAACTCTAAAGCAGTTGACAACAAGTTTCCAAAAATTGATTTGTTTGTGATTCCCGACGACATATAAACCAAGGAATTTGAATGGGACCCCACTAGAATTACAAGCCAGAAATTGTGATGCAGTATCCAAAAAGGAATCTTCCACCCAACCCCAGCAAGACTGCTCTTCCAAAAATTAATGCTCAAACATGACACCGACTTGAATCCCCTAAGAATTAATTTAATAACCCAAATATTTTTCCAATTATCATCGCAAACCAAAATGGCGTCGTCTGTAAATTGAATAAGACTTAACGATTCGTTCCCGTTCAAGTGAAATCCACTAAAAATGTTGCTTCTAATAGCTCTTCTAACCGATAAAGCAAGACCCTCTGCCACAAAATTAAACAAACATATTTGATATCATATTAAGAAACCAAATGTTTTTAATCTTTTTACAAGATTTATATATACATTTGCTGACTTTAGTCTTTAAAAAATCTTGATTACAATTTTAGAGTGTATGGCTTTGACTGTTACTTTTTCTTTTCATTTAGATCTCGCAATCTTTTATTTTTTAATTTTTCTGAATTAATACCATCATTTATTATTGTGACATCAACTCTGATTGTCTGCATGAATTTTCTTTAACAGTAGAAACTAAAAGTTGGTAATCCAAAAGTTGTCAACCTTTTCTTATCGGCCCCCTTTTGATGTGGAAGTATCTAAGTGTGATGGAGACAAAAGTCCAGGCCTAGATGGGTTTAACTTCTCCTTTTTAAAAAGATTATGGGACCTTCTCAGAGTTGACCTAGGGATCATGTTCGATCTATTCCATCGTTTTGCATCTCTAACTCGTACGTTTACTTCTTACTTTGTGACTTTGATCCATATGGTTAATCCCCCTCTCATCTTGGTGACTTCTGACCTATTTCCCTTATTGATCATTCCCTTCTTTCTTCAGTCGGGGATATTCTTCACTGTGAGATAGGTCTATCTTTCTTTTAAGTATCTTAGGATTCCAACTGGGACCAATCATCGTCTTAAGTCTACTTAGGATCCCTTGGTTTATTTTTTTTTAAAAAGACTCAAATCTTGGAAGCATACATATGTGAGTCTGGGGGTAAAGTGATTCTTCTCAACTTGATGCTTAATGTTATTCCTACCTTCTTTTTTCCATCATAAGGTTGCGTGTTACGGTTTGGAATAAGATTGTGGCTTTATAAAGAATATTTCATTAGGGAGGGGTTAAGAATTTGTCTAAGATTCATTAGGTGAGTTGGGCTGATGTTTGTAAGCCTAAACTTAATGGGTTAGGAGTTAGGGATCTCCATTTGGTTAATGTTGGTCTTCTGGCTAAGTGGAGATGAATGTTTCTTAAGGGTGATCCTGGGCTCTTGAGGGATATTCTATTAGCTAGATATGTAGGTATTTCTCTCTTGTCTCTTAGTGGAGTAAGGACTGGGGCTTTTGTTCCGCTTCGTCCTGGTGGAAAGAGATATCTCTCCTTAGTGTTAAAGAGGATTGTAGCTTCAATTGGTTCTTTGATGGTATCAGCAGGAAAATGGGTTCGGGTCTTCAGACATCCTTTTGGGAGGATCCTTATTTAGGAAGTATCCCCTAAAAGTCTAAGATCCCTGGTCTACTTTCTAACTCTTTCCACCCAGAAGTTTTAATGGGCAAGATAAAGGAGGTTATCAATGGGGTTCTGACCCCAGGACTTTAGATGCAAGAGACCCATCTTCCTTAGATGGTTGCTTGTTCTTAAGGATTTTTACGCATTCCTTATAGATGTTATCCTAACCTAGGGCAGAGATAAGTATATTTGGAAGTATTATAGAGATGAAACTTTTTTGTGGCCTCTTCCTATCTAGTCCAGAGAGGGAATTTGATATCCTTCTTGGCACCTGTTTTGCTTCAAAGTCATCTCTTTTCCATTTTTTGGATTAGTTGAGCTCCATCTAAGATCTTGATGTTTTACTAGCCCTTACTACAAGATAAATTCCCTTCCAGAGCCAACCTGTTTAGGAGAAGGGTGTTATCGGACTCTAGTAGCCTCGCTTGTCCTTTTTGCGGGTATCTGACTGAGACTGCTTCTCACCTTTTTGTTACTTGTGAGATAACCTTATCAGTTTGGTATAGAGTTTTAAGGTGGTTAGGGTAGTAGGTACTGTTCCGCCAGGATCTTTGGGTAATTTTGAGTCTTTTCTTTCGTTAGGAGATAAGGCTAAGTATAAAGGGAGGTTACCTTATGGTTTGACATACAGTTATATGGTCTATTTGGAATGCCCGAAATGATGTTATTTTTAATGGAGTCACTATAAAAACAAATAAAGCGGAAGAGAAAAATATTTTTTGGCTTGGTATTGGATTTTGAGTAGGCTTGCAACTTCACTGATTGCAAAACCCTATCCTCTATCTACATTTATAGCGGATCGGGTGTTTGCTTTGAGGCAGAGTGTGGTGGTGGATCTCCTACTTCTCTTTTGTTATAATATGACCTGTCGATGATGGTTCTGGTTGGTTTGAGCTCTAGCGTGTGAGTAGTGAGATAGTTATTTAGCAGTAGTGTTTTTATTTCTTGTTTCTGCTTGCTCCCTCTTGGTTTAAGGCTTTTTATTTTTGTCGTGTATCTTATTTTTTCTAGTTGCTGGCACTTCTTGTGCTTTAAATTCTTTATTGTAATTTGATCTTCATTCTTTATTGATATATTCATCCTCCCATTTAAAAACCAAAATATCATATCAGCATGCCACTTCTATGAAAGTTACAAGCCGCGTCATAAAAAGATATCACATATGCATAAATTTTAGAGAGCATTTGAGAGTAATTTTAAATTTATAAATAAAGAAAGGGTCATGCTAACAAATGCCCTCGAGGAATTAATTAAGAATTTTAAATAAGGAAAATATTATATGTTTAGTTCATTGAATATACACAATATTCTTAAAAAAGTTAATTATTTATGTTTTTAATGTATTGTATACACATATTTTTAGAAAAAAAATGTATTTATAGTTACTTAAAAAATGCTCAACTTATCTTTTTGATCTCTTAACCAGTGCCCTAGGGGCACTCGTTAGCATTCCACACACACACACGCGAGCGTGCGCGCGCGCACACACACGCACACATGCACGCACACGCACGCACGCACGCACGCGGTAAAAAAATGTTAGAACAAAAATTATACAATTAATATCTAAAATCTAAGGTTATATTAAATTATACTAGATTTTGTACATTAAATATATTGACAAATTTATAGGTTTTCAATCTTTTGTATTAATCTCTTACACTTTACTTTGAATGACAAAAAAAAAAAAAATACGATACCTAAGTCCATATAATTTGTTTTTTTTTTAATAAGCAAAAATTATATATTAAATATCAAGGATCCAAAAGGGTATCCTAACCCATATACATCAAAGAGCCTCTACTTTAAATCGAGACCTACAAAAAAACACAAGGGGCATTAACCCATTCATAGTAGTTACAATTACATGCATTTTTGTGTTTCTTACCAATCCACCACCAAGAAAAAATTATGATTATATGAGTAATCGTATCGAGATCCCAAAATTCGTCTCTAAACATGATATTGTTTCTAGACATCCACACTACCCTACAAACAATCAACCACAATCCATGTAAATTATATAAATTATAAACCTATAAATTTTTCAATAAAATCAATTTACAAAATCTAGTCTAATTTAATATAGCCTATTATATTATTGCTTCGACATTTTGATAACAATTAAATTTGATTGTTTTTCTATCTTACATTATTCTGTTTTGTTAGACGTTTGTCAGTTAAGTTATGATTTGATTTCTTTTAACAATTTGAAGTTGCTTGGAGTTGGAGTTGAAACATAATTGATTAAAAATTTATTGGATGCTCTATTTTGTATGAGTGGAACAAATATCCTATTTGAAAATTCTTTTGTATTGTTGGGTGGCGTACCATAGTACTCCAATTGTTTATAAAAAAAACAATTTGAAGCCCCCCCCGGGAATATGTGATTATCACGCGGAGTCTTTTCCTTCAATTTATTTTAAAACTCTTAACTTTATATCAAATGAAGTCTATTAAAGATTAAAAAAAAAAAATTAAAAAAAAGTTATAATAGCTATACAGATAAAAAAAAAAAAAGTATTTATCACAATTTATTTATTAAAAGCTATGAGATCTTATCGATTTTTAATAGGTTAGACATTGGAGATGAGTAATAGAAGGACAGCACGGTTGGGATAGACAATATGCTTATTTAAGTAGAAAAATGTTATGAAAAAATCACTTTGTTTTCAATCTATAACAACAAAGGGTTTATACAGAATTTTACAAGCCTCTTGCTATTCTTTTTCTATTTTGGTTTCTCATAGTTCAAGAAATCTATACTTAAATGTATGCATCTCATTAAAATATACACATTCTTATACAGTTGCTTAAAAAAAATATTTTTATAGGGTTGCTAATAAAAACATGGTGGATGCATCATGAACCAGTACAGTCCTTCCTTTTTTTTATTCATGCATAACATTTTTTCAACTCATTCTATATAATCATCACCGCCAAATACATTTTCATCTGCTTGCATCCATCACCCAAATACAACATGCATTCCATTTCCAGCATACTGTCAAGCATTCATTCATGCAGTCATTCATACAAGTATTAATGCATTTCTCTTCTCTTTGCGTTGTTGTTCTTTTGCATTCTTTGCTCCACCATGCATTTCCTGCTGCATTTTCCAAGATTGCTATGGAAGACAAAATGTTACCATAGCAGTGTCATTCATTCACCTTTTTTTCTCGCATTCATTTTCTTTTTTTCATCCTGGTTGCATAGATTTTTTGTGTCCTCCTGATATCTTTCTTACTCTCCTATTCTCTTAGTACGGATCGGGTTAAGGAAATACATTCCTTTTATTTTTCTAACTTGTCTGATAATGTCAATTTGTCCCCTCTTCAGTGTCGTTTCTTAGAACTGGATTCTGTAACGAAGGTCTTTACTCTTAGAAAAAGAATTTGGTCTTAGGTTCGGTTTTGTGAGGTTTGTTGATGTTAAGAATCTAAACAAACTCCTTGTTCAGCATAACAATATTTGGTTTGGTAACTATAAACACTACTATAAAATTGACCTTTCGTAACATCAAATTACATCAGCTTTCCTGTTAACCGTGATAATAATTTTTTGGGTTAATTATATGAAACCCCCTGCCATTAGGGCGATATTTGATTTTGCCCCCCTGAAGTTTTTTTTTTTTGAACCACCCCTTATAAAACCAAAAACCATCTTTTACCACACCCTTTTACTGGGTTTGCTGACTGGGCAGTGATTAATTGGCTAATAGGCAATTAAATAAATGGTTAGTGATTGATCCACATTATTGTGCAATTAGGGTATGTAATTAAGCATAATTCTAATTGCAATTAGGGTACAAATGGATTAGGGTGTGTAGGAATGGAAACGAAATGGGCCTTCAGAATTAAAACCTAAAAACTCAGTTATCTTCTTCCTTTCCTTCCCCTGCGCCGCTCCCCTGCTATTCTCTCTCTTAATCGCTCGTCACTTCCCTCTCCGTTCAACCCTCTTCTTCTTCTTCAATGGCGTAAACCTCTCTTTCCCTTCAACTCCTCCGTTCAACCTGCTTCCGTCAATTACGCCGTCGCAGAAGCGTTATTCCTCTGTCACACTGCCGGCGACACCTTCTCCCTTCGTAAACTCACCTCACTCGCCTTTCCAGAACTCTCTCTGTTCGCCTCTTATCTTGGGTCTTGGGTTCCGTTTATCTGATTTTTATGAGATTTCTCCCTTCGTAAACTCACCTCACGACACCTTCTCCCTTCGTAAAATGAGATTTTTCAAAATATCGTTTTCGTTTTTCTTTCGTAACTTGGGTTCCGTTTATCTGATTTTTACATTCTTGGTATCGTTAGAAAGCTATTGAGCTGTACTTTCTTATTATGATGATTTGGAAATCGTCGACCGATTTAATTATGTCAGGAATCGGGAATAGTGTCGTTTTGTCGACTTTTGTCGTTATAATTGTGTGTAATTGATGGGTATTATGCAAGGTGCTGTTGTATGATGTAAATGCATGTGTTTAAATGGTGTTGTGGTGATTTGTGGCCGTATTGTAATTAAATGCATTGTTTTGGGCATAAGTGCAAAGTGTGATTTTGTTGATGTAGATGAATGCATTTATTTGTGCATAGTAAATGTCATGAGTCATTGTATGCCAAGCATCATGATATGCATTGTTGTGACGTCCTGAGTGACAGATTGATTCCAGAGGGAATATGCTATAACATCGCGAGCCTTAAAAATAAGAGGTATAAATCGCCTTAAAAATAAGAGGACCGAAAGCTATGGTTATAGACGATCGTGTGCCCATGTGGGGTGTGAGCGATCGGATCGTGAGCCTTATACAAAGAGGACCGAAAGCGATCCATAAACGTCGTGAGCCTTATACAAAGAGGACCGAAAGCGACGGGGAACATCGTATGCCCGACGGGGAGTTACACTAAGTAACGAGCGATGGTTCCAATAGTTCCTGAGTGAACTGGTGATGAGAAATATTGGAAGTCGGTACCGCTTGGCATGTACATAGAGTCGTTGTGTCGGTCTCTGTGCATTTGCATAAATCATAAATATGATTGACTATGTGTGAGGATTGTGAATGGATTAATCGTGTGTGGAATTGATGAATTGATATTCGTGGTGATAATTGCATGGTGTACGATTAATATGCATTGGTGTTAGATAAATGAAATATGTATGATGTTGTGTGGTATTTGAATTTTGTTGTATGTTTGTGGTGAGAAATATATATGTGCATTTCTGTGTTAATATATAATTATATGCAATTATATTATGATTGTTTTTCTCACCCTTCTGCTGTTTTATAATGCTCTATGAGGCATTGCAGATTAGAGTTGCTGGAGGTCTTTTTGTGAAGCTTAGGACTTCGTTCTTTTGTCGATCGGCTCTGATATGTGACACCGGGCAGTTAGGGAGGCCGTTTGTGATTTTATATATATATATATATATATATATATATATATATATATATATATATATATATATATATATATATATATATATATATATATATATATATATATATATATATATATATTTTGGCTTGTGCATGTATAACTTGATGTATGACAAACTTTTCATGTGATCTATATATATGATATTCAGTTTTAGATTTTCCGCTTTTATTCTAAAATCTGAAGTGTGGGTGTAAGGAACTGAGTTCCTCTATTAATTGCTACCCCACTGTTGCATATCTTTATGAGCAGGTGTTGTATGTTTGTTTCAATATAATGTGATATTCCCCCGTCTATGCCATGATAATTTCAATATACTCTGATGAAATTTTGAATTTTCTTTCACTGCTTTAAGTAATTGGAGGTATAGATTAGGGGTGTTACATTAAGTGGTATCAGAGCTAGTCCGTGTCAGTTTGTTCCAGTCCGTGTCAGTTTGTGTCTGTCCTTGTCAGTTTTGGCGTTGGCGTGAGCTATTTGTTTTACCATAGTTTCTGTTATTGGAAATGAATAGAATATGGCTGGTAGGAATGATGCTGCTTTGGCTGCTGCTATGCAAGCTATGGCTCGTGCTGTGCAGGGTGCACCTAATGCTGCAGGTAATGATGAGTCTAGGAAGAATAAACCGCCTGTCTTCAAAGGAAGATATGATCCTGATGGTGCACAGCTTTGGCTAAAAGAGATTGAAAGGATTTTCCGAGTGATGGATTGTGCTGAGGATCAGAAGGTGAGACTGGGTACTCACATG
This sequence comes from Lathyrus tuberosus, assembly GCA_022829125.1. Classification (NCBI taxonomy): domain Eukaryota; kingdom Viridiplantae; phylum Streptophyta; class Magnoliopsida; order Fabales; family Fabaceae; genus Lathyrus; species Lathyrus tuberosus. The sequence goes on from JALAZF010000040.1 coordinate 21,025,499, forward strand.
TTATTGGAAGAAGTTGATGATTGGTGGGTTAGTACTCATCGTGTGTTGGAGGCTGCAGAGGAGGAGATTACTTGGGCTATGTTTAGTATGGAGTTTCTGAGGAGGTATTTTCCTAAAGATGTAAGAGGAAAGAAGGAAATTGAGTTCTTGGAACTGAAACAAGGTAATATGTTTGTTGTTGATTATACTGCTAAGTTTGTGGAACTTGTGCAGTTTTATCCTCATTATGCCGAAGCGACTGCAGAATTTTCCAAGTGTGTAAAGTTTGAGAACGGATTGCGTCCTGAGATTAAGCAGACAATCGGTTATCAAAGGATTCGGAGGTTTTCTGATTTGGTGGATTGTTGTAGGATTTATGAAGAGGATAGTAAAGCTCGTTCTACTCATTACAAGAGTGTGAGCGAGAGGAAAGGGAAGCAACAGTTCCGTGGTGGTCCGTATGTGACACCAGCTGATAAAGGTAAACAAAGGGTTACTTTTGATCGAAGGTCAAGTGGAGGAGGAATGTCTGGTCCTATGAGGTGTTATAAATGTGGTGAGTTGGGGCATCGTCAGTTTAAGTGCAGGAAAGATTTGAGGAAGTGTTCTAATTGTGGGGGTGTAGGGCATGTTGCAGCTGATTGTGCCAGGAAGAATGTGGTTAAGTGTTTTAACTGTGGTGAACCTGGTCATATTAGTACGAAGTGTCCGAAACCGAAGCAGGCTCAGTCTGGTGGGAAGGTATTTGCTTTAGCCGGAACTCAGACTTCAAGTGCAGACCGTCTGATCAGAGGTACTTGTTTTATTAATAGTACGCCTTTAGTTGCTATTATTGATACTGGAGCGACTCATTCGTTTATTTCGTCTGAGTGCGCGAAGCGTTTGAATCTTGTGTTGTCTTTGATGGGTGGTGAGATGGTTATTGATACTCCAGCAATGGGGTCAGTAACTACTTCGTTGGTTTGTCTGAGTTGTCCTTTTACCATTTATGGTAAAGACTTTGAGATGGATTTGGTGTGTTTTCCGTTGGAGGGTTTAGATGTGGTTCTGGGAATGAATTGGTTGCAATTCAATCGAGTTCATATTGATTGTTATCATAAGCTGGTAAGGTTTCCTTCTCTTGAAGAAGACGAAGACTCGAGTTTCTTATCTACCAAAGAGTTGAAGAGACTTTTGGCGGATGAAGCTCAGTTGTTTGGTTTGTTTGCATCTTTGACTGTGGATAGTCAAGTTTCACTTGATGTGTTTCCTGTTATGTGTGAATTTCCGGAAGTGTTTCCTGAGGATATTTCTGACTTGCCGCCAGAGAGAGAGGTGGAGTTTTCTATAGATCTAGTTCCTGGTACTAGACCTGTTTCTATGGCACCTTATCGTATGTCGGCATCTGAGCTGGTTGAGTTAAAGAAGCAATTGAATGAGTTGTTGGAGAAGAGGTTTGTGAGACCAAGTGTGTCGCCTTGGGGTGCTCCAGTTCTATTGGTGAAAAAGAAATATGGAAGTATGCGGTTGTGTATCGATTATCGCCAGTTGAATAAGGTGACGATTAAGAATAAGTATCCTCTTCCAAGGATTGATGATCTGATGGATCAGTTGGTTGGTGCTTGTGTGTTCAGTAAGATTGACTTGAGATCAGGGTATCATCAAATAAGGGTGAAAGAGGAAGATATTTAGAAGACGGCTTTTAGGACACGTTACGGTCATTATGAATATTCTGTGATGCCGTTCGGGGTTTCTAATGCGCCAGGTGTGTTTATGGAATACATGAATCGTATTTTTCAGGAGCAGTTGGATCGATTTGTCGTTTTTTTTATTGATGACATTTTGATTTATTCTAAGTCTCGGGAAGAGCACGCGAAGCATTTGCGTATTGTTTTGCAGGTTTTGAAGGAAAGGAAGCTTTTTGCCAAATTGTCCAAGTGTGAATTCTGGTTGTCGGAGGTGAGTTTTCTTGGACACGTAATTTCAGGTAATGGTATTTCTGTGGATCCATCTAAAGTAGAAGCAGTTCTACAATGGGAGGCTCCGAGATCTGTTACTGAAATTCGAAGCTTTTTGGGTTTGGCTGGTTATTATCGAAGGTTTATTGAAGGTTTTTCTAAGCTAGCACTTCCTTTGACCCAGTTAACTTGTAAAGGGCAAGCGTTCATTTGGGATATTCGGTGCGAGGAAAGTTTTAATGAGCTAAAGAGGAGATTGACGACAGCTCCGATTTTGATTTTGCCGAATCCTAATGAAGCATTTGTGGTTTATTGTGATGCTTCTTTGATTGGTCTTGGTGGTGTTCTGATGCAAGAAGGTAAGGTTGTGGCTTATGCTTCAAGGCAATTGAGAGTGCATGAGAAGAATTATCCTACTCATGATCTTGAATTAGCGGCTGTGGTGTTTGTGTTGAAGATCTGGAGGCATTATCTCTATGGTGCAAGGTTTGAAGTCTTTAGTGATCATAAAAGTTTGAAATATTTGTTTGTTCAGAAAGAGCTAAATATGAGGCAACGTAGATGGTTGGAATTTTTGAAGGACTACGACTTTGGCTTGAATTACCATCCTGGTAAAGCTAATGTGGTAGCCGATGCATTAAGTCGGAAATCGTTACATATGTCCGCTTTGATGGTTAAAGAGTGGCAACTTTTGGAATCGTTTAGAGATTTGAGTTTGGTTTGTGAAGTGACGTCGGATAGCGTGAGGCTTGGAATGCTGACGATTACTAATGATTTTCTGATGACTGTTAGTGAGAAACAAAAGCTGGATGTGAAATTTGTGGATTTGATGTTGTTGGGAGAAAATATGCGAATAGTGATTTTCAAGTGGATATTAATGGTGTTTTGAGGTTCCGAGGTAGAATTTGTATTCCTGATGATGCGGAGTTGAAAAAGATGATTTTGGAAGAAGGACACCGGAGTAATTTGAGTATACATCCGGGAGGGAATAAGATGTATCAGGATTTGAAGAAGATTTTCTGGTGGTCTGGATTGAAAAGAGATGTGGCTCAGTTTGTTTATGCATGTTTGACTTGTCAGAAATCGAAAGTGGAACATCTAAGGCCTAGTGGTTTGTTGCAACCGTTAGATATTCCTGAGTGGAAGTGGGATAGCATTTCCATGGATTTTGTAACAGGGTTGCTGAATACTCAGTGAGGGCATAATGCTATTTGGGTGATCGTGGATAGACTGACTAAGTTGGCTCATTTTATTCCGATTGACATCAGTTTTTCTTTGGAGCGGTTAGCTGAGATTTACATCAGTGTGATTGTGAAGTTGCATGGGGTTCCATTGAGTATTATTTCTGATCGAGATCCTAGATTTACCTCAAGATTTTGGGAAAGTTTACAGAAGGCCTTGGGTTCTAAATTGAGATTGAGTTCGGCTTATCATTTGCAAACGGATGGTCAGACGGAGAGAACGATTCAGTCATTGGAAGATTTGTTGAGGGCTTGTGTTTTGGAACAAGGTGGTGCGTGGGATAGTTATCTTGCATTGATTGAGTTCACGTATAATAACAGTTTTCATTCTAGTATTGGAATGTCACCTTTTGAAGCATTGTATGGATGAAGGTGTCGAACACCGTTGTGTTGGCACGAATCTGGTGAGAGCTCGGTGGTTGGACCAGAGTTGGTGCAACAAACGACGGAGAAAGTGAAGTTTATTCGAGAGAAAATGAAGGCTTCTCAGAGTAGACAAAAGAGTTATCATGATCGGAGACGGAAAGATCTTGAGTTCCAAGAGGGCGATCATGTATTTCTGAGAGTTACACCGGTGACGGGTGTGGGTCGTGCATTGAAATTGAAGAAACTTACTTCTCGGTTTATTGGTCCTTACCAGATATCTGCGAGAGTGGGTGCTGTGGCGTATAGGGTGGCGTTGCCGCCGAATCTGTCGAATTTGCACAATGTGTTTCATGTTTCACAGCTTCGGAAGTATGTTCCAGATCCTTCGCATGTGATTCCGATGGATGAGGTTGAGGTAAAGGAGAACCTTACAGTTGAGGCATTACCAGTTAGGGTTTTGGATCGCGAGTTGAAGAGGTTGAGAGGCAAGGATATTGCACTTGTGAAAGTGGCGTGGGGAGGCGCTGCTGAGGGCAATTTGACTTGGGAGTTGGAGAGTCGGATGCGGGAGTCGTATCCAGAGTTGTTCGTCTCAAGTATATTTTCGAGGACGAAAATTTAAAAGTGGGGGAGAGTTGTAACGCCCCAGTTTTGTGTGAGTTTTATTTAATCGAGTCGTATTGATTATTTTATTATTATTTTATTTTAATTTCGACTTTTATCTGAAAATATGTTATTTTTCAATGTTGTGATATTTTATCGGGTTTTGGGAACGTTTGCGAGATATTTGAGTGTGGGGGTATTTTGGTCATTTCATAATATTTTTAATTAAGTTAGTAAGAATAGAATAGAAAGAGAGAAAAATAGAGAGAAAGAAAAAGAGAAGAAGGAAAAAGGGAAGAAAAGAGGAGAAGAGAAGAAAAAGTGAGAAAATCTTGGAAATTCAAGAAATCAACTTCTAGAATCGATTTAATCGGGTAAGGGTGCGAAACTCAGTTATTGTATGCTTGTATACGATTATGTATGTGTGTTTGTGGTTGTTATTGGATTGAATTGGAAAAATTTAGTAAAACCTATATTATGTAAAATTGATTAGAAATCGATTAAATGTGTTGGAAATCATGTTTTTAGTGTTCATTATTGTTGGTACATGATAGAAACATGTTGTTATGCATTGTATTGGTAATTTTCTGAGTGTAGGTGAAAAATTGGAGGATTTTGGTTGAGAAAACGCAGAACAAAGTTCTGCAGAATTTTTTTCTGGTTTTTCCAGGTCATACGCGTATTGGGCATGTTCATACGCATATGGACCTTGGCAATACGCGTAACATGGGCGTGTTTTGGGCCAATACGCGTATGGATTCTTATTTTGCTCGGCCATCTGCCCATTTGCGTACGATACGCGTAACATTTTAGGGCAATACACGTACGGTGTTGGCACTACACGTATTGGAATTTTAACGTGAATTTTGGGAAAAATGAGTCTCTGTCCATACGCATATGACCTTTGGCATTACGCATATGGCATGGCCAGGAATCAGGGAAATACGCGTATGGCCTTGGGCAATACGCGTATGGCCAGGAGAATGGTAAAATGGGACTTTTCAAAATATCGTTTTCGTTTTTCTTTCGTAACTTGGGTTCCGTTTATCCGATTTTTACATTCTTGGTATCGTTAGAAAGCTATTGAGTTGTACTTTCTTATTATGATGATTTGGAAATCGTTAACCGATTTAATTATGTTAGGAATCGGGAATAGTGTCATTTTGTCGACTTTTGTCGTTATAATTGTGTGTAATTGATGGGTATTATGCAAGGTGCTGTTGTATGATGTAAATGCATGTGTTTAAATGGTGTTGTGGTGATTTGTGGCCATATGGTAATTAAATGCATTGTTTTGGGCATAAGTCCAAAGTGTGATTTTGTTGATGTAGATGAATGCATTTATTTGTGCATAGTAAATGTCATGAGTCATTATATGCCAAGCATCATGATATGCATTGTTGTGACGTCTTGAGTGACGGATTGATTCCAGAGGGAATCTGCTATAACATCATGAGCCTTAAAAATAAGAGGTATGAATCGCCTTAAAAATAAGAGGACCGAAAGCGATGGTTATAGACGATCATGTGCCCATGTGGGGTGTGAGCGATCGGATCGTGAGCCTTATACAAAGAGGACCGAAAGCGATCCATAAACGTCGTGAGCCTTATACAAAGAGGACCGAAAGCGACGGGGAACATCGTATGCCCGACGGGGAGTTACACTAAGTAACGAGCGATGGTTCCAATAGTTCCTGAGTGAACTGGTGATGAGAAATATTGGAAGTCGGTATCGCATGGCATGTGCATAGAGTCGTTGTGTCGGTCTCTGTGCATTTGCATAAATCATAAATATGATTGACTATGTGTGAGGATTGTGACTGGATTAATTGTGTGTGGAATTGATGAATTGATATTCGTGGTGATAATTGCATGGTGTACGATTAATATGCATTGGTGTTAGATAAATGAAATATGTATGATGTTGTGTGGTATTTGAATTCTGTTGTATGTTTGTGGTGAGAAATATATATGTGCATTTCTGTGTTAATATATAATTATATGCAATTATATTATGATTGCTTTTCTCACCCTTCTGCTGTTTTATAATGCTCTATGTTTGTCGATCGACTCTGATATGTGACACCGGGTAGTTAGGGAGGCCGTTTGTGATTATATATATATATATATATATATATATATATATATATATCTTTTGGCTTGTGCATGTATAACTTGATGTATGACAAACTTTTCATGTGATCTATATATATGATATTCAGTTTTAGATTTTCCACTTTTATTCTAAAATCTGAAGTGTGGGTGTAAGGAACTGAGTTCCTCTGTTGATTGCTACCCCACTGTTGCATATCTTTATGAGCAGGTGTTGTATGTTTGTTTCAATATAATGTGATATTCCCCCGTCTATGCCATGATAATTTCAATATAATCTGATGAAATTTTGAATTTTCTTTCACTGCTTTAAGTAATTGGGGATATAGATTGGGGGTGTTACATTTAATGTTTGTTGTTGATGGTTTTCGTTGATGAATGTTGTTGTTAATGTTTGTTTAAAAAATGAGTTTATTATATCTTATGTGATTTGAGTGTTTTTTCAACGTCTTACCGAATATATAACATTTTAGATTGCATTAGAAAATTATAATATGATAGATAAAGTAATATTAGAAAACAAGTTACACGTTCAAATCTAGACAAGAACTCTTCAGTCCGTTATCTACATTTTTCTCTTTAATCATTAGAAAATTATAATATGATAGATAAATTTATATTAGAAAACAAGTTACAGTTCAATTCTAGACAAGAATTCTTCAGTTCGTTATCTGCATTTCTCTCTTTAACCGTTAGAACTTGGTATAATGCTTCTACTTCTTCAACCGCCCCTTTTTACACCTCCAATTTTGTTTGCAAAGTAAATAATATTTTGCAAAATGAACTAGAGGTGAAGGAAGGGGAAGTTGAAGAACTAGGAGCATTAAACCAAGTTCTAATCGTTAAAGACCAAAATACAGATAAAGAGTTGAAGAATTCTTGTTTAGCATTGAATGTAACTTGTTCTTCTAATATAACTTAATTTGTCATATTATAATGTTCTAGATCAGATTGAAAGGTTATATGTTTAGTGAGCATTTACGAAATAAACATTCCACATAATTTATAATAAGTTCAGTGTATATATCACAACGGTTGTTTAGAACAACTGTTGTTAAATGTTATACATTAAAGAATGTCACAATATTTTTCTGAATTAACCGCTGTAATAGGTAACACGCTACATAGCTTATAATCATAGTTGCACGACCATTGTGGAAAGAATTATAAATACAACCACCCCTTACCTCACAATGGTTGGTCAGGCATGGTGGTATCCCTTTTCCAACCATTGTAAAATGGCTTTTACGTAGTAGTGAAATTAAGAAGTGGTTTAGCTTTATTTTCGAAACCAATCCCTAAAGGTGCTAGTTAGAATCTTCTCAACCGTAAAGGTCTTGGCTCAACCCTGTATCTCCATCATAGATCTGTTCCTACTAAATGGTCGGGAATGGTTCTTTCAAAGGGGATTTATTAAGAGCTTCTGGTGTAGGTGGTTCTAAGCTTCCATTTAATGTTTCCTCTACTTGTAAAAAGTTAAATTTTGGAATCGGTGATTCAAATCTTCTTTGGCCCTTTCCTGGTTTAGAGGATATCATAAAGAACAACATATTCTTTGAAGAGGTTTTAGAGAGTCTCAGTCTTTTTCGCCTCTCATGTTTTAGGCTCTCAAAACATGGTGGAGATTATTTGCTTCTAATTTCTCCGGATGTAGAATTCCTATATATGTTTAAGATATCTGAAATGGATTTTTGGAACTAGTTTTTCACTTCTCTTAATTCTTGGTCCCTTTCTCCTCCATATTCAAGAAAGAGATTTGGTTGCTATGTAGAGGTATCCCAATTCATGCTTAGACTAAGGAGTTTTTTAAAAGTATTAGAAGCCTATTTCGAAGAGTGATAGAAGTGGATGCTAAGACTCTAGATATTATCCATTTTGATTTGGGTAGGTTTAAAGTTGTTACAAATCTTGGTCCCTTGATAGATGAAGAGGTTTTGATTTCCATTGGTGATTACCAGTTTACTATATGTATGGTGGAAGAATCTACTTTTGTTGTTCCTTTTTAATCTCCAACTAATGTTTTAGAGAGAAAGATTGATGGTGGGGTGGAAGATTTTGACCCTAGTGTGGAAGATTCTTCCGAGTCAGATTCTGTTGTGAATTAGGATGCCTTGAAACAAAGTATAATAGGTTTCTTTATGATCAAGAAACACACAAGGGTTAGGGTTAACGGAAAATCAAGAAGAACAACAAGGATTGGTTATAACTGTTATTCTTTATTTTCTCTTTAAATCAGATTACAAGTACTCAAGAATAATAAATAACCCTCTCACCCTAATTATGATTTGTCACACCACACCTAAGATGAGAGACTAGTATGATATTTATAATAAACCCTAACATACTAAACTAATGGGCCTTTTAACAATTACCCATTACAAGCTAACTTAGGGTACAAGCTAACTTAAACAATTGGATCCTTAACACAAGGCCTAATTCGACAACTACATATTAGAACACAATTCGACTATAGCATATAGGTATTTGACAACAGCATGTGAGAAGACTTTGACGACATGCTAAACTAGAGTTCGATCCAATATCTCACAAATATCCACCTTGGATCTAACTCTAACATCAAGAAACAGACTAGCTTACTTCATGCAGCTTTATCAACTGCATATAGTGGAAAAACTTGCAACTGGGCAACGTCTTGGTGATCATATCAGTAACATTATGATCTGTCAAAACCTTCAGCACTTGGAATTCTCCACGCTCGATTACCCCTCTGACAAAATGCAGCCTCACATCAATGTGCTTGGTTCGCTCATGATAGGATGAATTCTTAGACAGGTGTATTGCACTTTGACTATCACATTTAACAGTGACAACTCGACCTTGAAGTTTCAGCTCCTTTGCAAAACCTTCAAGCCACAATGCTTCCTTCACAGCTTCAATTAGGGCGATATATTCTGCTTCAGTGGTTGATAAGGCAACAATTTTCTGAAGTGTTGCTTTCGAACTGATTGATGTGTCAAACATAGTGAACACATATCCAGAAATATATTTTCTAGAATCTATACAACCTTCATAATCAGAGTCGACATATCCTTCGATTATTGCTTTACTATCTTCACCCAAGGCTCCACCATAAATTAGGACTTGGTTCAAAGACCCATTTATGTACCTTAGAATCCACTTCAATGCTTGCCAGTGAGCCTTTCCAGGATTCGCCATGTACCTGCTTACAAGACTTACTACATATGTCGGGTCTAGTACAGACCATAGTATACATCAAAGAACCCACTATTTTAGCATATAGAATGCTATTCATATACGCTCTTTCGACATCAGTACAGGAACACTGATCTATACTCAGCTTGAATTGAGGGTTTGTCAGAGTCACAACAGGCTTTGAATTCGACATACCAGACTTTTTGAGAATCTTCCGTAGGTATGCCTCTTGAGATAAGCATAATTTCGATTGCTTTCTATCTCTTCGGATGTCAATCCCAAGAATCCTGGACGCAGCTCCCAGATCCTTCATGTCGAACTCCTTATTGAGTTCAACCTTCACCCTTATTACATCTTCGACGTTGTTGCTTGCTATTAGACTATTATCCAAATAAATCAACAAAATAACAAACGAATTACCAGGTCGAAATCTGAAGTAAACACAGTGGTCGAACTAACTTCTAATGAAACTTATGCGTGCCATGAATGTTGCGGTGAGAATCGGATATCAAGCTATTGATTAACTTGAATCACAAATTTTAAAATATTCACCACCGAGCTTTGATTTATCCAAGGGAAATGGTAAAGATCGTATAAAACCCTAAGTTTGCAATGTAACAACAATGCTAAAAGATTGTAAGGTTCGGGGGTTGGTTATACCTAGGGAAGGTGTTAGCATCCTAAGCATCTATAGTACTCTATAAGAACCTCTTGCTAGTATTTGTGATATTGTTTTCTATTGTTTTGTGTCTTGTGTTTGGGTTTAATGGGTAAGGATAGGAACTTAAGGGTTTGTTACTAAGTATGCTCGCCAAGTATTCAAAGTAACATTTAAACATGATGTTAATGGTGGTACGACAAAGATAAAGAACATGGTTACAACCAAAGAATAAGGATAGATGTGACAACATTCAAAGCAAAAGCTTGACAAAGTCATAAAAGAAATAAGGTAACAACCAAGCACATTCAAAGTAGTTTAAAATCAACATGGTGACAACCAAGGTAAGTTCATACAAGCAATGATGTTACAACATCTAAACATACATGAAGTATAATTTTAACAAGACTAAAGCATCATGGATTTTAAGTTCATAATTAGGGCAAACATGCATTAGGGTTTACTAACACCACTTAATCATGAATAAGATAAGTATGGACAAATTTATATCAACACTTAATCATGAATACAATTTAAATATTCAAACATGAGTAAGTCATTACAATACTTAAGCATGGTAAGATTCAAGATTCAAGTATGACATGTGTAAGTTATACTAACACTTAAGCATGGATGAAAACAAAGTTCAAGTTAACATGTATAAGTTAAGACATCACTTAACATGAAGAAAGTTCAAAGATGAAATAAGGCATGTCAAAGCATTACTTAACATGGTAACAATCAAGATTTAAAGTAAACATGTATAAGTTAAAACATCACTTAATCATGAATAAAATTTAATATGAACAAGTGAAAGGTAACAACCAAGGCATACTTGAACAAAGAGACATGTTTATGACAATAACATGTAGATGGAATATGCATCATATAAGAGATGACATGTGAGCAAGCATAGAGATTACAAGTTAAAGTTCAAACATCATGTGGATAAGTTAAGACATTACTTGAACATTTAAGCATGGATACAAGTCGAACATGTTAAGACAAGTAGTTAACAACCAAACATACATGTTAGGGTTCAAACATGGTCTTTAAATAAGGTGGAAACCTCACAAAGGGTTAGATATACAAACATGTATACAAAGTCATATTAAGACAAAAAATCAAAGGTTTAAGAAAACCAAAACATGGTATGATCCACACAAAGCAAGTATACACATCAAGATTCATACAAAACATGAAGGAAAATCACATATTAAGGACAAAAAGGCCAAGCAAGAGCTCATGGTATGAAAAAAGTTTCATCATACATTTACATGTAAACATTCACTTGAAAATGTAACAAAACCAAGTTAAAACAAGGATGCATAAGTTCACAACATCACACAAGGTTTATAAAAGATGCACAAGGTTCATACAAGTCATTGTGGGCAAGGAAAGGCAAGTGATCAATCAAAGAAATAAAAAAGAACCTTAAGAAACCCTAAAAAAGTCAAACACTTTGAACATATATAAGTGCAATAAAAATAATAATATTTGGAATTTTATTTTCACAAACAGAAAATGTACATCAATATGAGAAATTGGCAAAAAGAATGGCTCAAAAAGCCATTGGGATGAAGAAGTTACAAGGTTTTGAATTTGTGAAGAAAACAACGAAAATAAGTGACAAAAATAAAGGGAATGGTCCTAATGGGTGTTGAACCCACACTACCAGTCTTGTATCCCAAAACATTGCCAACTGAACCAATGCGCACCTTGTGAAATGAAGATAGTAGCACAACATTATACATGAAACCTACTTGAAAAAATGAGGAAAATAAAAAGAACTAGGGCGAGGGGGATTCGAAACCCAGTTCTTTCAGTCATAGGTACACACGCGCGCAAGTCATAACCACTGGGGTGGTGGTACACCCATTGTATCACCCCCACAATAATGAATATATGCTAAACCTAGACCTAAATGTTGACCAAGGCACCATAGTCATGGCTGGTCATCATCATCTTCGCCAACATTTTTTATTTGCAAGAACAACCATAACTTTCTGATTACTCCATGAAATTGGATGATGTAAAAATCAATCTTGCCTAATTTTTCACAAGGAATTCAGTGGTAAAATTTGTTTTGCCTAAAAATGTTTCTATTTTACAACACGATAGTAAAACCTAAAATGGCTCCTATTTTCGTTTTCAAAGGTACAGCCTTATTCAAACATGCTAAGCAACATTTAGTAGATCAAAATCATATACATCATAATAAACAAATTCATGATCAATGGATCTCAGCATCGTTTGCAAAGCTCTAGATTTGAGGAAATTTATCTCTTGAAGCAAACTTGGAATCTTCACAATAGTTGATACTGAAATGTTTTGATGACTTGGACACCTTCAATGGACCTCTTATGAAGCTTTAAGATGCTTGGAACCAAAAGAAACCAGCTGGAACAGAATGCAGCTTCCTTCTTGCAAAATGTGAAAAGTGGCCAAAAGGGAACTTCAAGCAAATGAAGTAACAAAAGCAAAACAAGGTTTGGAACATTTTAGGGATGTTTTATGGAGTGTGTTGGAAGTGTTGAATGTCTTGGAAATGGTCTGGATAAGGATTTGGCTTGAAAAATGCCAAAAGTCAACAAAATGAGGTTTTGGAGGCTGACTTTTTGTTCTAGCAGGTTTGGGGTAAAGATGAAGGTTTGGAAACCTTCAAGGGATGATTTGTGGAGTTTTTGAAAGGTTGGATTGGTGGTTTGCTGTTTGGAGAAGGCAGATGGAATGTTTGTGCAAGTTTGAAGTTTCTTGGCACAAAAGGGAAGCTATGCAAGATGCTGGTTTTGGGAGGTTTAAGGGAGGATTGCTAAGGTTTTTGTTGTGTGTTAGAGGGTTGAAATGAGCCTCTATTTATATGGAAAGAATGAGGATCAAGGCTCTACAAAAATGCAACTTGGATGTTTCATGGTTTGGTTGAAATGTAACTTGCAATTCCATGGATTTTTGAAGTTCAATGCATAGTACCAACACTCTTAGAGTTGTTGAGTGATTTAGAGGCCTTGCTTCTATGAAAAGAAAGTGGTTTCTGCAGAAGCAACATGTCAGAGGCTCAAGGCAAGTTAGCTCTGTGATTAAAGTCACTTTTCTAAAATGGAAGTGAAGCTTTTCTTTCTAAAATGGCATGATAACTTGAACAATAACTTAACCACTTGGATAATGCTCCATTCTTTTATGTAAACTTCTGATTATGGATTGATTTAGAAGTAATGAGGATTGTAAAACCAGATTATAGGGTACCAACTTCATCCCTTCGAAACTCTCAACTCAAGAATGGGATTTAGGAGTTCTTGTACTTTTTGAAAAGCCCCAAACATGCTCTACATCTTTCATGTTTGATGAATTTCTTGATTCTCAATGGATCATAGTGAAAGCTGGATCCAAAGTTTGGTACTTTATGTGAACAAAATTTCCTTGAAAATTTTTCTAAGTGTTAAAAGATTTTTCACAAGTTAATGGCCTCTAACTCAAAATCTAAGAACTTTTTGAAGATTAACCCTAATTGACAAAGTTGTAGTATGTTGTGAGGGCTTCAATTTGATCTTTGGAACACAAAAAATGGTGGACTAGATTGAAAGTTATGACTCTTCAATGTCGGCACAAACTTATGGTTTTTCCTCCATACTTAGAAATTTTTCACTTCTTCCACTTTGCCCCTTTTGCAAGAAACCTCTCAATTCTTGATTTTTCTTGCTCAAATTCATTGATCAAACATGTTTTTATGAAATTTAGCTTGAGGACTTCAACTTTGACCAAAAATCCCAAAAGTCAAAGAGTTGACTTTGCAGATAAAAGCTTGTGTATCTGATGAATTCAATTGTGTAATCTTCAATGATCTTGGATTCTTGAACTTTTCAAACATTATGGATGGTCTCCAAGAATGTATTTGAGTGTCTTGAATCATGTCCCAAGGCTTGGGATCATGCTTTGATCAAAAGTCAAAGGCATAGTCTACTTTTCCTGATGAAACCCTAATTGGTGACCAGATGAAGTTGAGCTTCAATGAACTTGTAACAAGACCAATTTGCACTTGATTCTTAATGGAGAGAGGCCTCTAGAGTGTATGCACACTTGGTAGGTTGATGATCAATCCAAGACATTGACTGATCAAGTGAAGATCCTCTTAATTCTCTTGGTGCAAAACCCTAATTCAGATGAAACAAAACAAAAAGCAACTTGAACAAGGTTAGGGTTAGCAATGCAATGTGTGATGCTCCTAGAATGATGATGAACTCTAGGGTCAAAATTTGGGGTATAACAGTTGCCCCTATTTAAATAACTTTACTGGATAACATGAGTGGTGACAACCCTCATGGAATCAGAGTGAAAGATATTTAAATACAAAAATAACCGTAAATTTTGCCCCTAGATGCAATGGCATGTTATGCTACACACAAAACTGACTCAACAATGATAGGGAACAATGCTGACATGCAATGAACTCTAGTATGATGATCTATGATGAAATGATAAATGCACAATGCAGACAAAGACAACAATCAATAAAGTCTCATTGTGGATAAAAGAAAGACAACACTGGGGATACTCAAAGTGATGGATCAATAGGTTCAGACATGACTGGGAATCAATAAGGACATCTGACATAAGCAAGACCTTCTTACAAGAGTTCAATGACAAAAGGGAATCCTCATAATAATAGGATACAACAGAACAAGATCCTCGTAACAACAAGATTAGGCAAACAAAAATCCTCATAACAATAGGATTGAAGGAGAAAGAATCCTCATAACAATAGGATACAAAGCAGGGTAAAATCCTCACAACAATAGGAATGGTAAAACAGATTCTTATAACGATAGAATCAGCAAAATAGGTTCCTCATAACAATACAAAATAAAAAAAATTCTTATAATAATAGAATCAACAAATAGGCTCCTCATTACAATAGGATATAAAGATTCTTATAACAATAGAATCAGTGAAGCATGATCCTCATAACAATAGGATTGGTCCAAAATTCCTCATAACGATAGGAGATAAAACAAAGTTCCACATAACAATAAGATAAAGTCCTTATAATAATAGGAATGTGTTGACAGTACCCTTATAACAATAGGGATGGCAGACAGGGGGAGAATCCTCATAACAATAAGATTACTGAACCAGAAGGATCCTTATAACAATAGGATCAACAACACACATTATTGGAGTTTTCAAACATCCAATCTTCAGGAAATTCCTTAAAATGAGGAGATCAAACGGGATCTTCAGGAACCATCATGAAAGGTACAAGGTAACAACTCTTCTGTACGTGCCAAATCAATTGGACTTAGACCACGAGTAAAGGTATCAAGACCAGCTTTCGACGGATTGGTGCTAGTAACAAGTAGACTTCAAGGGGATATTGGTGACAACCATAAATAGCTACCGATGACAAATGGATCTCAAGCATATTTACTGGGGGAAGAAATATTTGTAACAATCAATACTTCAAGACACCAAGAACAAACAGACTGGTGAATGCCAATGACGACTAGGGAAAAAGATGTATATGGTAACGAACAAAGGAAATAGGTTTAGCAAACGCGAAGCGTAGTGATAACTGGACTTCATAGGGAAAGAAGACTTGTGATAATCAAACCCAAGATAAGAAGCTAATGCTAAATGCGCATGTTGAACATGATGCGAATGATCATGGCATGCAAATGCTGACTCTTGGAGAGACAAGATTTTGTGGGGAGACTTTCACAGGGGAATGAATCCTCACATCACTAATTAAAACAAAAATTCCATAGGATAGACACCGGGTAAGCATCCTCAAACTTGATGATTACATAATTGAACAACGGATCAATCCAGAAGTGCTATCAGCTTAAACTTTCAATGGGGATTCGTAAATGGTATGACAATTCCTTTGCAACCTTGAAGCTCTTTGGGGATATCTAGGATTTCCTTTTAATCCCCCCATACATCAAAGAGATTTTATATTTTATCAAGATATTTTCAAAACATTTTCTTTTCAAAAAGATTTTCATTTTCAAAGCTCATTATTAACAAATAAAGGGCATTTTGCATAACAAGGTAGAAAAAAGTATAAATGACAACAAATGATTAGAAAATTTTGTATTTCATTGAATAATGGTAGCTTGCAAATGGCAAAAGCTCCATGGAGTATTACAATTGCGAAAATGGCAATAGGGAAAGGTTTACATTGAATCCAACAACTATTAAAATCCTTAATAACTAAGATTCCCCAGATCCTTGCTTCTGACGAGAGCGATTGGATAGATCTTCTACCGATTCTTCAGGTATTGGTAAACACCATATGATAAAGTTAAATGCCTTTAATCCCTAAATTTTTCTTGGATCGCCCTTTCGGGTTTTCAATCCACCGGGACGCTCATTTTTGCCTAAGCCTCCCTTCCGGGTTTTCAACTTAGCGAGCTCTTTTTTTTTCATCCCTAACTTTTGCCTGGATCTCCTTCATAGGTTTAGATCCACTGGGATACCCATTATTTCCTAAGTCGCCATTTCTGGTTTTCGACCTAGCGGGTTTTATTTAGGCATAATATTTTTTTACTACATCGGCGTTCACAGAATGTGCAAGCTGTTTATTATCCATTGTTGTGAGAATTAGGGATCCTTCTGAGAAGACTGTCTTCACAATAAATGGGCCTTTGTAGTTGGGAGCCCACTTCCCTTGGGCATCTTTCTGTGATGGCAAGATTTTCTTGAGTACCAGATATCTGTCTTTGAATTCACGTAGGTGAACCTTCTTATCGAATTCTCTTTTAAGCCTCTTCTGGTATAACTGCCCATGTCACATGGCTGTCACCCGCTTTTCGTCGATGAGGTTCAACTCGTCGTATCTGCTTCGGATCCATTTTGCTTCTTCCAACTTGGTTTCCGTCAGAATTCTCAAGGATGGTATCTCCACTTCCATCAAGAGAACTGCTTCCATGCCATAAACTAAGGAGAACGGGGTTGCCCTTGTTGAAGTGCGGACTGAGGTCCGGTATCCATGCAAAGCGAAGGGTAGAATTTCATGCCAGTCCTTGTAAGTCTTGACCATCTTCTGCAGGATTTTCTTGATGTTTTTGTTGGCAGCTTCAATAGCTTCATTCATCTTCGGACGGTAAGGCGAAGAGTTATGGTGCTCGATCTTGAGGGATTCACACAATTCCTTTATAGTCTTGTTGTTCAAATTAGTTCCATTACCTGTGATGATTCTGTTTGGAATTCCGTAATGACATATAATTTCCTTCTTGAAAAAGCGGGCAACCACTTTCTCAGTCACATTAGCATAGGAAACAACTTCTACCCATTTTGTAAAGTAGTCGATGGCAACCAAGATAAAACGTTGGATGTTAGAAGCTTTAGGCTCGATTTCTCCAATCATGTCAATGCCCCACATTGAGAAAGGCCACGACGATGTTAAAACATTCAACAGTGTTGGAGGCACGTGTACCTTATCAACGTATATTTGACATTTATGGCATTTCCTGACATATTGGATGCAATCAGATTCCATAGTCAACCAGTAATATCCCGCTCTTAACGTCTTCTTAGACATAGCATGGCCATTGGCGTGAGTTCCAAATGTCCCCTCATGAATTTCTTGAATAAACAGGTCTGTTTCACGTCTGTCAACACATCTAAGCAGGACCATGTCGTGATTTCTCTTGTACAACACATCATTGCTGAGGGAGAATTTGGATGCCAATCTTCTCAAAGTATTTTTGTCAAGAGCGGTAGCATCAGCTGGATATTCCTGGTTTTGCAGATACATCTTGATGTCGTGGAACCAAGGTTTTCCATCAGTTTCCTCTTCAACAAATTGGCAGTAAACAGGCTCGGTCTTTCGCACAATCCGGATAAGTGGTGACTCATTAAGGTATATGACCTTCCACGTGGAGGCTAGCATAGCCAAAGCATCAACAATGTGGTTTTCAGACCTCGGGACATATCGGGAAGTGATCTCATCAAATTATTTGATCATCTCCACAATATAAGCATGGTAGGGAATCAACTTTTCGTCTCGGGTCTCCTATTCGCCCTTAACTTGGTATATTACCAAAGCTAAATCTTCACTCACTTCAAGAATTTTGATTCTAAGGTTAATGGCTGTTTCAAGGCCTAGAATGCATGCTTCATACTCGGCAATGTTGTTTGTCTACTCAAAATATAACCTTGTTGTAAATGGAGTATAACCATCATCCGGATTCTTCAGAACAACACCTACACCATGCCCATTATAATTAGAGAAACCATCGAATATCATCTTCAAACGCGAGCCAGGCTCGGGACCCTCATCTGGACCAGGTTTTTTATCAACATAATGTCCTCATCGGGGAAGTCAAGTTTAAGAGGCTCAAACTCTTCAACTGGTTGCTCTGCGAGGTAATTTGAAAAGATACTCCCTATAATGGACTTTTGAGTCACGTACTGGATGTCATATTCGGACAAGAGCATATGCCAACGGGAAAGTCTTCCAGTCTGAGCAGGCTTTTCAAAAATATACTTTGAAATTCTGGCACAGATATCAGATGTCCTACACAGATGTTGAGAACTGACACACTTTTAAAAACACACAATTCTCAATACTTCAAAGCTTATGAGAACTGACACACAAGAAACTCAATGCTTAAAAGCTTATGAGTAACTGACAGAACTTACAACACAAAACCAGTCCTTATACTGTTATCAGAATGATACCAGTTAGGCTCACAATTAACAATCAAAAACCCTAACAAAAACACACGTAAGTTCCACACCTAAATTAGGTTTACACTAGTCAATATATAGCATTAAATTTGGACTGGGTTGGGCTTCAAAACGCAGCAGAGAGACTGCACACAATTCTGCAAAATAATCTCCAAGAAAATAGGTCTTCAATCTAAAGTTTCCTAATATGTCTCCATATTTAGAAAGTAGTGAAAATCCAAAAACCAACACAAAATCTCAACTCAATTACTTTGGACGCCACATAGGATAACTAAATATTCACAGAATATTCAGTAACAAATGACAACAAACAAAATCTTCCTTGTAAACCAATAACAGACGCGATGTCCAATGATCCAGGATGAGACATATTTATCCGACATGTTGAATGCAGTAAGTTAGAACATCTTGTTTCAACATCTTGCTGCTAGAATAGTTTTAGTAAAATAAATTCCAACCACATAATCAAAGAAATAACAATCTCCCCATTTGGATTTTTTTGGCTAAAACTACACAACAAACAATCTTGCAAAGATAAATCAAGAAAAACAAAAATATCAGAGACAACAGCGAAAAACACAGCATAGCAGCAAAAAAAAACTCCCCCTCAACTGCAGAAACACAACTACAAAAAAACCTCCCCCTTAACTGCAGAAACACAACAACATTCTCCCCCTCAACTGCAGCACCAACACAAGCACACCACAAGCACACTACTCCCCCTTTTTAGCCATAAATATGACAAAGGCAAGTAGAACAGTTATTAATTTTGAGAAATGATCAAATCATACACCAGAATAAACAGCATCAGAAAGTAGATGCACACACAATCACATGACCAAATGTCACGCACAAACTTCAGCATCTTTCCCTTCATAAACACCTGCACCAGCTGCACTACCATAATTACCTTTATTCTTCTTAATCTGGCAGCCACAAAGAACATTAAATGCTATAATTCTTCATGAATACAAACCCCAAGTCTTCTCCTCAGGTTTTCAAACTGAACTGCATCCAGAGCCTTGGTAAATATGTCAGCAAGCTGATTTTCTGTGCTAACATGCTCAAGAGTTATGACTTTGTCCTCCACAAGTTCTCTGATGAAATGATGCCTGATATCAATGTGCTTAGTCCTGCTATGTTGAATAGGATTTTTAGAAATATTAATAGCACTCAGGTCATGACATCTTGTGTGACATTATACTCAGATAACATTTGCTTCATCCACACCAGTTGAGCACTACTACTTCCAACTGCTATGTACTCAGCTTCAGCAGTAGAAAGAGATACATAATTTTGCTTCTTGCTAAACCATGAAATAATATTATTTCCCAAAAAGAAACAACCTCCAGAGGTACTCTTCCTATCATCAGCACTTCCAGCCCAATCAGCATCACAGTATCCTACTAAAATGGAACTTGAGTCATGGGAATACAACAACCCATAATCACATGTACCACTCACATACTTAAGAATTCTCTTAACTTGATTTATGTGACTGACCTTGGGTTCTGCTTGGTATCTTGCACATACACCAACTGCAAAGGTTATGTCTGGCCTACTTGCTGTAAGATACAGCAGACTGCCAATCATGCTTTTGTATAAACTCTGTTCAACATTCACTCCCTTTTCATTTTTGGATAACTTCAAGTGAGTATGAGCAGGAGTTCTCTTGTGCTTGGCATTATCCAATCCAAATTTCTTCACAATATTCCTAGCATATTTGCTCTGACAGATAAAAATGGAATCTTCCATCTGCTTGACTTGCAATCCAAGGAAGTAAGTGAATTCACCTACCAAGCTCATTTCAAATTCAGATTGCATTTGTTTGACAAAATGTTGAACCATTTCATCCGACATCCCCCCAAACACAATATCATCTACATAAATCTGAGCAATCAACAGTTTCCCATCTTTCTCCTTGACAAAGAGTGTTTTATCTATACCACCCTTCATGTATCCATGTTTGACTAAGAACTCAGTCAGCCTTTCATACCAAGCTCTTGGAGCTTCTTTTAGACCATACAAAGCCTTCTTTAACTTGAAGACATGATCAGGAAAATTTGGATCCACAAACCCTTTAGGCTGCTCAACATAGACTTCTTCATTAAGATAGCCATTCAGAAAGGCACTCTTAACATCCATTTGAAACAATTTGAATTTCAAAAAGCATGCCACTCCTAGCAACAATCTGATGGATTCCAAGCGAGCCACAGGAGCAAATGTTTCATCAAAATCTACTCCTTCAATCTGTGTGTATCCTTGAGCAACTAGTCTGGCTTTGTTTCTGGTAACAACTCCTTGTTCATCAGATTTATTCTTATATACCCACTTTATGCCAATCACATTTGTTCCTACTGGTCGTGGTACCAGTTCCCAGACTTCATTTCTCTTGAATTGACAAAGCTCATCCTGCATAGCACTTATCCAGAACTCATCTGTCAAAGCCTCTTTAACATTTTTTGGTTCAAGCTTTGAAACAAAGCATGCATTTGACACAGCCTCCCTCGATCTGGTTCTTACACCTTCATTCAGATTTCCAATAATCAACTCCTTAGGGTGATCCTTCTGAATCCTTATAGAGGGTCCCCTGTTAGCATCCTCTACCTCTTTATTCTCAGGTCTAGTACTAGTCTCTTGAGCATTATCTTCTACGGACTCAGTGTCTTGTGAGATTTCATTGTTCATGGGAAAGGATATTCCAACATCATCTGGGACATCTTCGTCTCTGCCAAAGTCATCAACCACCACATTTATGGATTCCATCATCACCTTAGTTCTGGAATTAAATACCCTATATGCTTTGCTGTTTGTAGAATATCCCAAAAATATCCCTTCCTCACTCTTAGGATCCATGTTTCGCCTCTGCTCACGATCCGCCAAGATATAGCACTTACTCCCAAAAACATGGAAATATTTCACATTTGGCTTTCTTCCTTTCCATAGCTCATAAAGAGTGACAGAAGTACCTGATCTGATAGTCACCCTATTGTGTATATAGCAAGCGGTATTCATGGCTTCAGCCCAAAAATGATATGGCAGTTTTTTGGCATGAATCATGACCCTTGCACACTCTTGAATAGTCCTGTTCTTGCGTTCCACCACACCATTTTGCTGAGGAGTGATTGGTGATAAGAATTCATGAGTGATTCCTTCAGAAGAACAAAACCCTTCAAACCTGCTATTTTCAAATTCCTTCCCATGGTCACTTCTGATTCGAACAACGCCTTAATTCTTTTCTCGTTGAATCCTTTGACACAATTCTTTGAAAGCTGCAAATACTTTAGACTTTTCTCTAATAAAGCTTATCCAGGTGAATCTGGAGTAATCATCAACGACAACATAGGCATACTTCTTCCCTCCAAGACTTTCAACCTGCATAGGTCCCATTAAGTCCATGTGAAGCAGCTCCAAAACTCTAGAAGTTGTGGTAAGATGTTGAAGCTTTTTGTGTGACATCCTAGTTTGCTTCCCAACTTGACATTCACCACATATTCTATCCTCATCAATCTTCAACTTGGGAATACCTCTAACAGCCTCACTTGACAGAACTTTCTTCATCCCTTTCAGATGTAAGTGACCCAATTTCTGATGCCACAGTTTGGTTTTATCTTCCTTTGACATCAAACAGGTAGACAAACTTTCTAATTCTTGAGGATTCCACAGATAGCAGTTATCCTTAGACCTGGTTCCCTTCATGACAACTTCATTTTCTTCATTGGTTACTCGGCATTCAGATTTTGTGAAATTTACTTTGAGCCCTAGATCACACAGTTGGCTTATACTAATCAAATTTGTAGTCAGCCCTTTGACAAATTGAACACGGTCCATATTTGGTTGTCCTGTGTAGTCCAGCTTTCCAACACCTTTTATTTCACCTTTTGATCCATCCCCAAAAGTGACATAATTTGTAGAGTGAGGCTTGATATCTGACAAAAATTTCTTCACACCAGTCATGTGTCTTGAACAACCATTGTCCCTTGCAGATGCTCTGAGAGAGGTATGCGCTATAAGACCAGCCACCATATTTCTAGGAGTCCATCTTTTCTTTACTTTAGCCCAAATCTGCTCTTTATTTGGTTGATGAAAAGTTTTGGGATAACCATGCAAATTGTAGCAAAAGGACTTTAAGCGACCAAACTTTCCACAATAATGACATCTCCATGGTTTATACTTTGAACTATATGCTATTTTCTGATGTTTCAGCTGATGTTGAAATATGTGATTTGACATCTTCTCCTCTTGCTTTATTTTCTGAGGAACAAACTTCACTACAGACTACTTGTAGTTCTCCGCTTGATTGTTAAAACCAAGACCTTGTACATTTCCAGTATTTCTCCCAGTCTGAAGAATCTCATCTAACACTGTGGAACCATTGTTCAACATTCTTATAGATTTGGTCATATTGTCAAGTTTTGACTTTTATAATACAACTTCCTCTTTAAGATCAGCAATGATCGATAGATGTTCTTCCTTCTCAGCTTTTAGTTGAGCTATCAGAACCTTCTGTTCTAATATTATCTGGCCACTCTCTTCATTCTTGATACACAACTCTGAGAACCCAGTGATAACTTCCTGTTTAGTAAGTTCTCCAATGTAAGATTCTTTGTCAGAATCACAACTTGATCCTTCATCAGACTTATAAGTTGTTTCTCCATCAGATTTACAGATTCCAGTCAAGGCTGTCACCAATTTTGCTGATTCTTCTTCAAGATCACTCTCAGACTCTCCTTCTAACCAAGACACAGATAAGCCCTTCTTCTTCCTTTTGAGATACGTGGGACACTCAATTTTTATGTGCCCAAATCCCTCACATTCAAAACACTGAACTCTCTTCCCTTGATTGGAGTCTTCTTCAGTTCTGGACCTTCTGCCTCCATCCTGGTTTTTACTGATGTCGAGTGACTTGTTCTGAACATTAGCTCTTGACTTCCAGACCATCCTTTTTAGCACTTTGTTAAATTATTTTCCAAGCAATACCAGATTTTTAGACACCCCTTCATCTCTGACCGGGTTACCTTCATCTTCTGAATCACCAGCATTTGACACAAAAGTTATACTCTTCTTCTTTTCAGACTTTTCACTGATCCCTAATTCAAATGTTTGAAGTGATCCCACAAGTTCATCCACTTTCATCTTATCTATGTCCTGAGCTTCCTCTATAGCAGTCACTTTCATGTCAAATCTCTTAGGTAAAGATCTGAGGATTTTTCTGACCAGTTTGCTATCAGACATCTTTTCACCTAGGGAACTTGATGCATTAGCTATCTCAATAATGTTCATGTGAAAATCATGAATGCTCTCATCTTCCTTCATCTTCAAATTCTCAAACTTGGTAGTGAGAAGCTGAAGTTTTGCCATCTTCACCTTTGAAGTTCCTTCATGAGCAACCTTCAAGACCTGCCAAGCCTCTTTTGCAATGGTGCAATGTTCAATCAACCTGAAAATATTTTTGTTAACACCATTAAACAAGGCATTCATG
The DNA here is from genome assembly GCA_022829125.1 of Lathyrus tuberosus. Classification (NCBI taxonomy): domain Eukaryota; kingdom Viridiplantae; phylum Streptophyta; class Magnoliopsida; order Fabales; family Fabaceae; genus Lathyrus; species Lathyrus tuberosus. Next base: position 21,049,738 of record JALAZF010000040.1, read on the forward strand.
GCTTTGGAATTTCCCAAAGACCCTTTGTAGTCTGCATCATCCTAGTCTTCCTCTTCCTTCACCACATCAGTATGATTACCTTCTCCATCTTTAACCTTTGGGGGTTCCCATCCTTTGATAATAGCTTTCCATGCTTGATCATCCATGGATTTGATGAATGCTATCATCCTTGGTTTCCAATAGTCATAGTTGGAACCATCAAGCAGAGGTGGTTTGTTCAAAAATCATCCATCCTTGTCCATTGCACCAGAAAATACCTTCCC